>JAPPVO010000036.1:104401205-105108710 GCA_030407325.1 Camellia japonica
GGAGGGTGGGATATAAATTGGAGGACTAAGTCAAAGTCTGGATTATTAGTCCCTCTTTATAATCCCAACTCAATCTAAACACAGGATGGGATACACAATCCAAAGGGATTTGTGGTCCTAGAACTATTAGTTATGGAAATACTAATCCAACCTAATCCAGTCCGCCCAAACAAATATGGCCTATATGTATAATTTGAATTTCAGATTACTTTTTGTCTTTGCTCAGTCATATGCAAATTTAATTTGAATTTATGAATTTTTACTTAAGTAACATTGAATTCAAAAATATTTTGTCATAATTCTACAAAATTCGAGTTGAGCTTGATTTTTTCAAATTGAATCCACCCAAGTTACTTGTTTATGGATTTGTTTGTTTGCATGAACTAAATAAGTGGGGATTGTAATCAACCGGACTGTTAGTCCTGAGATATATTGTCCCTGGACTATTTGGTTGGACTTGATTTATATCCTATGTTTGTTAGTCATGGGATTAGATGTTTGGATTGGACTGAATCATATATTTGTTTAGTCATAGGATTAGATGTCTGGATTAGACTATTCTATTGAATCGGATGTGCATCTTATTTTATTTAATTTTTTTACTAGAACTTTCAAAAAATTAAATAAATAGAACATCAATAAAAATTATATAAATTTATTTTAATTTTATTTTGATTTGAACTTTTAAATAAATTGAACGTTTAATTTTATTTTTAATTTACTAAAACTATATAAATTTTATTTTTATTTTTATTTTTAGTTTATTTTAGTTGAGATTTTAATTTTATTTCAATAAGTTCAGAATAATCCCAATACTGAATTTATCTTGAGCTTTCTGCCCAATATCTCCTAGGATAGAGTTATTCCACATATGGGGGACTATTAGACCAGTGTAAAATTTCTAAACTAAACAATGCATATTCCATCTATCGGATTGTACGTCTTATCCCATAGTTCTATTCCTCCAAACAAACGTGTTGAAAAAGAATTATGACAATTTGCCATCCCCTCTTTTTCTTATTAAGCAAAGAAACTAATGACCCATGTGTTTTGGAATATGTGAAAGTAAGAAATCACATGTATGAAATTGTTTATAATGTGCTATTGACCAAATTTATACTAACATTTTTGTTATGTGTATGACTTTCTTACTCCAATGTATTTTAAAGAGAAATGGAAAATTATAATAAGAAATATAACACTGAATATTATCATCTACTAGGGACCATTATGAGCTTTCAATGTAGATTCCTTAGTAGTCATGGACGGTAGGCACTAAGGGGCTGTTTGTTGGAGCTTATTGATTAGATTATTTGGTATAATTCATACTTAGCTTATTAGGCAAAATTAGCTTAAATAAGTTTAAAAAAATTATTTATAAAATTGGGAAGAGAGTTTTAACCTATGTTTTCTTATTATCAAATTTTAACTTAAAAAAAGAACTCTACCAATTAGGGCCTAAATTAAAAATGAAAAACTTCATTTCAAAGCAAATTGTCATTTTATCAATTTTTTTAATATAGACATTAGAATGGGGGTGTTTGGGAAGATGGTTGGGCTAAAATAGTCCATTAAAAGATAAAATAAATTAAAATAATCAATAAATAAAATGTCATATTCAATTCATAATTATTTTACTTTTTATCTCACAATCATCAAATTAACTATAAAAAAAACTAATTAACTTTCCAAACACAACTTTTTTAATCAAACTAAAATAGTTAAAATATTAAATAACTAAATTAGCCAACTTCTTAAATAAGGCTAATATTATTTTGATAATTAAAGACACCACAATCTTTTATTTTAAAATGATAAGTTCAAAAGCCAATTTATTATGTACAATTTTTCTGTGTACAATTTTTTTGTCTGTATATTCCTACTCTATTTTAACACGTGTTAATACGTGGCCTAATTTACTTTGCGAATTGGACTTCCAGTTAGTTCATGTTGTCTGGGCTCGGAGGGTGTCGTGGTCCCGTTTTGATAATGCAAAATATTTATCTTGTCAATCTATTTATATATATTATTCATATAAAAATAAATTAATTTAATAATCGTAATATATTTATTTTATTATATTTATCATTAAAAAATTAAACGTGAAGTATATTTTTAAAATAAATCATTTTTTTTTTTGTTGAGATAAATGGATAAAATTAATAAGTTATGATTATAAAATTAACGTAATTTTTTGTAAATGATTTCTACAAAGGACATATAAAATAGTTCAAATATAAAATAAAACTCGTGATGAGTCTTGTGGCTTGGGCAACACTCTCCAGTCGACTATGATTGGAGGGGAACATGTCGTTTATTTTGAATAAGAAAATGATATATAATTTTACTTTTTAGACTTAATGATGTATAAATAAGATAATTAATTGATAGTTATAGAATATAAAAAAGAGAAAAAGAGAAAGAGTTATTTTAACTATTCTAATTAATTTGTATAGAATTTAAAATTTAAATCCAAATTTTAAGTTAGAATAACAATAATATCTTTTTAAATATCATCTCAATCATATTTAAAATGAATATTTCTCACACGTATTTATTTATTTGAGCACATGTATACACAAATAGCATTATTGTGTGAACCGAGACTGCTGGAATAATATGGAAATGGACCACATTTTTGAATAGCTTACCAAACTCGATACTTTATATCCAAAACTCTACCTCACATAGTGCTTTCATGGTGTTTGGGTTAATTTATTTCCACCTCGACTAATTTTAGAATTTACGTAAAGTGTTTTTTTCATGTAAACCGGACAAATATCGGATAGAATCCGCAAGCATAGTCCCAAAGAGCATATTTACTCCTAATGAAAATTGAACTTAAAATCTAGAAGGAGCACACCTTTAAACCCCAAGTTACACCTACTAGGCCAACCCTTGGGCTCTTTCATTGCCCTTCTTATACTATATAAACAAAGTAAAACTTCCTCATTTCTTGTGCTCAAAAAACTTAATTTCACAAACATGGCCTTAACTTCAATCTTCGAATCATCCGACGGTGAGCAGAGATGGATCAACCAAGTCAGCAAAATCCTCCAACACCATGAAGTGATGGTCCAAATCGACCTCCCAGTTCCATCTTTCGAGTCCCAGCCACCATTTCTGCATTCAAGCCCGAGGCCTACGTGCCTCAGCTCATCGGCTTGGGTCCCTACCATCATTTTCGCTCTGAGCTCTATGAGATGGAGAGGTACAAGCTTGCTGCAGCAGCCCGGCATCAAAACCAGTTTAAAAGCCTCGAATTCAAACAACTTGTCAATCAACTCATCAAGCATGAACACACAGTTCGTGCTTGTTACCATATGTACTTGGACGTTGAAGGCGAAACACTTGCATGGATTATGGCCATTGATGGCCTCTTTTTGCTTGACTTTCTTCACAATTATCATATCCACATGAAAGAAAATTCGGTGTCTTCATCTGCAACAACAGCTCACTTAGTCGATTCCACTGGACGGAAGCTAGCTCATGGCACTGTCCTCGGCGACATAATGATGCTTGAAAATCAAATCCCAATCTTTCTTTTGAGAGAGATTGTGTCAATCCAATGCTCATTGCCTGATGTGGAAGACAATTTGTTGCCTTCTATGTTGATGGGTTTTTGTAAATCTCTCTCTCCAATCAAACTCATCAAGGAGGACCTCCCTTTGTCTCAAGTCGCTGAGCATGCACATTTGTTGGACCTTTTGTACCACTTGATCGTGCCCAAAATGAACTGTTCTGAAGACAATCCAGGCAATGGATTTGGCAAATTGGGATCGTCGAGCTTTGATACTACAGAGCCGAGCTTTGATTCAAGTAAGTCTTATCAAGTTTTTGATAAGCTTTGGAACTTGTTATGCAGTCTACATGTTGGGTTAATAAGTACAATCACAAAGCCTATTCAGAACTTATTGGGTGTGTCTTCAAAGATAATTAGTAATGTACCAGGGGTGTCCATTTTAATGTCGAAAAAGAAAGAAGACATAAAACCTGAAGAAGAAGTTTCCAGTGATGTCAAGAAAACTCCTAAGGTAGAGGAGATCATGATTCCTTCAGTATCAATGCTTCGCTTTGCTGGGGTGGAATTTTGTCCAACTACAGGTGACATTTCAACTATTCAATTCGACTCATGCGCTAAGAAATTTTACCTCCCTGTCATCACTCTGAACGTGAACTCGGAGGTAGTGATGAGAAACTTGGTGGCATACGAGTCTTCAACTACCTCCGAGTCACTTGTTTTCACACGATATACAGAGCTGATGAATGGAATCATAGATACTGTTGAGGATGCAAAGCTGCTTAGAGAAAATAAAATCATCGTAAACAGTCTGAAAAGTGATGCTGATGTTGCGGAACTCTTCAATGGGATGAGCAAGTCAGTGAGACTCACAAATGTGCCCTATATTGATAAGGCCATTGAAGATGTGAACAAGTGCTTCAACAATACGCGGCAGATTAGGATGTATAGGCGGACGAAGAATTTCGTGTACGGTTCATGGCGATTCTAACAATCATAGCAGTGGTTTTGCTCATGTTGCTGATGGTTTTACAGTCATTTTGCTCGGTTTATAGCTGTCCTCGTATGTTCCACACCTTAGCAGTTCAACTTCAAGTTCTGGGTGATATATTATGGTTTTAATTAGGATCTATTGATATTGGTGATACGGTCACATATCAAATAGTATCGGTTATAAAAAAATACCGGTATCGATCAACATTTAAAACCATGATATATCTATTATCTTGATGATTTTTTTTTTTTTTTTGTGGTTTGATATTTGTTAAATTTTCTGATATGTTCTAATTAATTTGTGAGTGTTCTTTTGTCTATGTATTGTCTGCCAGTTGTTGCTGTTAATAGTTTATTTGTTTGTTTTGTTTTTTTATCAGTAAAACATTAATTTTATTAACTCAAAACTAATAAATATATCGAGATAATATGAATTAGGAAAAATAGATTCTTTCAAAATCCGAAAAGAAACCTTGCATGTTGGCACATGACACCACTCTTACAACCATTACAATCAGTCACCAAACCCAAATTCTAAAACAATAACTCCTCTCCCATAAAATATAAGTAAAAAATAAAATTTAAAAATATCAGCCGCATGGAGAAAGTAAACCAAAGTGACCAATGGGACAATTGGATTGCCATACCAGCATAACAACTATTACTACTAGTACCAAACAAGCTTGACATCAAGCTTCACTCAAAACCCAAAACTTGTTTGGTTTAGAGTTTTTTTGAAAATTCATTCCAAAACTCAAAATCTAAAACTTTGATTTAGAATTTTTACAAAATCAATTTTATATGGTTTTCACAAATTGGCCAAATAATTTTTATATTTTACATGTATATGATCTTAATAGACTTAAATAGTAAACAAAATATAAAGAACACAAAAATAAATTTAATAAATACACAAAACATTAAAATTGTATTCATTTTTAAATGGATCAATTTTTATTTTTATTATTTTTTTATATTTTTCATTATTTGGTAATTTTATAAAAAGTTATATTTAAATGTGAAAAGTTTTAAATGTATATAAGTTGAGTGGACATAAAACAAGAAAAGAAGTGTTAAATTTTTTTAAACATTTATAAAAAAAAATATAAAATATGGAGTGAAACTTTGTCCTATAAATTAGATTAGATGCATCTAAAAGTAAACTTAGAGTAGGTATATGAAAGAAGTAAAAAAAAATTGACTATAATATTGTAAAAGGGTTTTGACTAAAAGACAAAAAAAACAAGACCCAAAAAAACTCAAAAACTAGTTTTGAAAACTCATAACCAAATAAGTTTTGAATTTAATCTTCTAAAAACTATTTTCAAAACTCATAACTAAATAATTTTTAATTTTTAAAACTCTTTTTAAACCCCCAAAACTGATTTCAAAACTAAACCAAACGCAACGTGAGATTCTGAATGATACAAACTTTTCTCCAACATTCTTTAAAATTAATAAATATGGTGTCATTTGGCAAAAAAAGTTTTAATTGACTTTTTTGAGTTGAGACTTTTTTAGCTTGAGACTAAAAAGTTTGTTTGGATTACCTTTTTGACTTTTTTAATTTTTGCCAAATAAAAAGTGAAATGATTATAGTTTGAATGTGATGTTTAGTTTTATTGGCTTATTTAACATATTTTGTCTTTTGTGCTTATATAGACAAAAAAGCCCTAACCAAACGAATTTCAGTTTAATGGGAAGAACTTTAAGCACTAACTCTGCTTGCCTAATTTGGAAATAGGTTATTTTAGTAATTTTTTGACTTTTTACGAAAAAATATGCAGAAAAGTAGAGAGAGTAATGTGATAACTTATAACTTCGAATTCAAACGACTAGTCGATATGATAATCGAGCCTAGCCTGGCCTCGTACTTGGGTCGGGTTTGGGCGGGCCTGACCATTTTTTTTTATTTTTTTTAATTTTTTTCTACCAAAAGTTTATTATTTTCCACTAAAAAAGACACTGGGCCTCGGGCAAGATGGGCCTTGAGTAGGCCTGAAACGGGCTGGGCCGGGCTTCAAAATGATAGCCCAGGCCTAAGCCCTGGGGCTTAGGCTGGGCTCGAGCCCGAGACTAAACAGGCCTAACCCCGGCCACAGGCGGGTTTTGGGCTGCCCACGAGCCATGGGTCATTTTTACACTCTTAGTGAGAGAGAGGAGAACAAAGAAAGTGATACAGAGTATTGGAAAATGTACACCATACACATAGGACTAATGCTTGGGACCTCAACAAATCAAGGCTTGAATGCCTCGAATTGTTATTATTATTTTTTTTTAACACCACTAGGCAGCTCGATTTGTTTTTTTTCTCCAACCCCACTAGGTAGCCCGAAATTCTTGAGGCTCCAGTGGCTCGAATTGACTTTTTAACTCAACTCTTCTGCTCTGCTCAATTGTTGTGAACCCACACATTTCATTTCAAAAAAAAAAAAGAAAAGGAAGAAGAACAGAGAGTAGAGAGAGAGGAGCTTTGTGTGCCGTTGCTACTACTTGATCGGAGTCTTCACTGACTGCTGCTAGGGATTCTAATCAATAAAAACTTCTTGCATAGAGGAAAACACAATTAAACTCACAAGAAACATCATGTTCCTTCCATATGTGTGCTTTCAATCTCTGTAACTACTTGAGAGCTGGAGTTTCAAAAGCATTGAACACACATAAATTCACAAACACCATAATCCACAATCCACAAAACCCAATTATCCAATAGAATGAATCATCATCACCATTCACTAGAAATGCCCAAAAAAAAAAAAAAAACTTATATTATATGTATATATAAATTAGGAGTGGTTACATATAAGGATTCGAATAGGTCAATTACATCAGACAATACATTACCTACCAATCTAGTTTAACCTAAATATCAAGCCTTCAACAAAGAAAAATAAATAAAAATTAGCACTAAGCTCTAACCATTTAGCCAATAGCCCTAACCTATACTATACACAGATAAATTAAAACAACCCAAACAAATCACATATTGAAGAGAAAAGTTCACAACTTGGCATAAAACACCTAATTGAGGAGAAAAGTTAAGAGCTTGGTTTTTCCAATCTGAAATTTCCCACTAAAAAAATAAGGGAAAGACGACAAATTGGAGCAACCAAACAAAACAAACTCATCAGAAACATCACAAACCCATCATCATCATCATTGTGATTTGATCAAATTCACAAGAAGTCAAGTCCCAGAAGTCGCCGTAGACCAGTCATAGCATCGTTATTGTTAGTACCCAAAACACTTTTCTTAGTGAAAAAAGCAGGTAGAGGCAGAGAACTCAGCGATCGATGGAGACGAAATACAAGCAGACCCAGCACAGAAATGATGACTTTTCCGCGCCGGTAGGCGAGGAGTTGTTGTGTACTGTATTTCGTCGTCCGTCATTTGCTGTCATTCGTCATTGTTCGTTCTCTTTCGCGATCAAAGGGAGGTTTAACAGAGATGAGAGGGATGAGAGAGATTTGGCATGAGACGGATCTGGGGGATGAAAGAGATAAGGAACAGAGGTGAGAGTGATAAGAGTGTTTGAATGCTCTTTTTTGTTTTGAGAATAGAGATAGCGAGGAGAGAGAAAAATAGTACTTTTCAGGCCACTCGAGCCTAAGCATTTCGAGCTATGGAGCCATTTTTTTTTTCTTTTCTATTTGTTGGACTGTGTTGGTTTGTAGGGGTGCAATTTTGACCCATGGCCCACGGGCGGCCCGAAGCCCGCCCGCGGCTAGAGCCCAAGGCCTTGGGCCAGGGCCATCTTTTTTAAGCTTGGCCCGGTCCATGGGCCCGGCCCATTAGCCCGCTCAAGGCCTGTCCAAAAGCCCAGCCCGCCTGGGCCACCCGATGCCCAGTGTAATTTTTAATGGAAAATAATAAATTTTTGGTGGAAAAAATACTAAAAAATTAAAAAAATTTGTTTAGGCACACCCAAAGCCCGAGCCCAGCCACAAGCCCATGGGCCCGGCCCACTGTCCCGCCCAAAGCTCGAATACCGCTGGGCTTGGGCTTGGGCCTAGGCCTAGTTTTCTGGCCCGTGGGCCGGCCCGGCCCGATTTTTTTGGCGGGAGCCCGCAAGGCCCGACATGGGCCGGGCCGGGCCGGGCCAAAATTACACCCCTATTGGTTTGGTTGTTATTTTTATTTTATTTATTTGTTGGGCTGTGTGTTGGTTTGGTTGTTTTTTTTGGAAGGGTGGTTATGTGTAAGAGTGTGTTAAAAAATTAGACATCCCGTACTAACTCAGCCTGTGATTTAATAAGGAGTGAGTTGGGTTGGACTGGTTGGTGATAAAATTGACTGATCAGTTAGACTGGTTAAAATTTGTTAATTCTGTATAGTTTTGTACGAATCCTTACTATATTTTTTTATTTCAAAAACAATACCAAAGCTATTTCAATTTCCTACGAGTTTTCATAATTTTGAAATAAAAATATAGTAGGGACTCATACAAAACTATATAGAATTAACAAATTTTAACCAGCAATTTAACTGATCAGTCAATTTTATCACCCAATCAGTCCAACCCAACTCACTTACCTTATCAAACCACACAGGCTGACAGGCTGAGTTGGTGCGAAATATCTAGTTTCTTAGCACACCCCTATACATAACCACCCTTCCACCAAAAAAATAAAATAAAATTCGAGGCATTCGAGCCTCGATTTGTCAAGGCCCCTAGCACTACTCTATATATAGATAGATAGTTTAGTCATTTTATAGGAATTTGTCCTTATAGACAAAGTATTTTTGTGTCTAGACTTTTAGACAAACAAAATTTAAATTTGGACTTTTGGACTGAAGGCTCAATTTTTTTTTTTTATCTCATATTTGAGCTAAAATATCAAGAAATCACTAAATAGACTATTCCCAAACCAACCCTTAGCAAGTGAAATAAAAACAAAGTCCATTCCACAACCCTCTAAAGATATAAAAAAAAAAAAATGAAAAAAAAGAGAAATCAATGAATGAATGAACCTAGCACCCTGGCACATAAATGCTGCATTTTTTTCTTTTTCCTTTTTTGAACGAAATGCTGCAAAATCAATCTCCAAATTTCTCTCTCCCCCTTGCAATATGTTTCGAAACATAATCTTCACGGGGGATTTGGTTGAATTTTTGTGAATTTTGGATTGGAATCAAATTGATTATCTAATCATGAGAACCAAAAAGTATAGAAATTAATTCAATGTCAAATTTTGACAATTAGGAGGTGATATAGCAAAACAATTGGAGTTTTTGAGGTCCTGCCAATTTTTTACCATAACAAAGCGACATATCAGATTATTAAAGATGCTAAAAGTCCTTTTTTTTTTCCCCAGTGAACTGGAACTAATAGCACTGGACAACCTAAAGTTAGAGAGATGGCACTGGACAGCCTAGTTCCACATTTTATCGCCACCACATATCAGTTTTCCATGGTCCAATTTGATCATCTTCTAATTCTATATATCTGTAGATTATCATTAAAAATAAAAACAAAAATTAAATTAATTAGATAAATTCATTATATTTGTTTCAAAGAGATGGATGCCTTAATTTATGTCCATTTCTTTCAAAATAAAATATGATAAAATTGAGTGAGTACAACCATCAAATTAATTTAATTTTTTCAATGAATAAACTAAATACAGAATAGGATAATAATTAAAATAAAAAAAAATCAGTCGTGATTATTAAAACTACGGACTTGATATGGAGAAGGTCACTTTCCAAACTTGTATAGCAACAAAAACAAGGTTTATCCGTTTCATAAGAGTGTTCGGCAATAATTGTCCACCAACCATTAAAAAAAATAAAATAAAAAAAAAAAAGTACACCAATATTAATTAATTTTAGAAACACATACCAATACACCAACGGCTACTAATGGACAATTCATTTCTGCTCTCACCTTGTGCTTGCTACAATTTTGATGAGATAGGGTCAAGCTATGATTTAAGTCAGTCTCAATGGAGTGTGTGTGTCTCCCCCACTTTGCCGGGTCTATTTAGGCCCTTCTTGTCTAGCTCCCCAACAAGCGGGGCTCCTTTGATTATGCCCAATTAAGGGTGCAATTTGGGTGAGTTTGGAAGAACTGAGGGATTACCTAGCTTGAATTGTACTGAAATTTGTCAAAGCCTAACTTACTACCCAAACTTGTCTGCCTAAGTCCAACTTGAGCATTAGTGTGAATTTCTCGAATTGTTTGAATTGCCTGAATTTTTTTTATAAATTGGAGTTATTTTTTTTCATCAGCTAGGCTAATTATTTGTTAAAGTTAACCTTATTAACATTTTTTTGGGACTAAAATTATTAATAATATCAAAATAAATAATTTATATGATGAGAGTGACAAATAGCACTTTAACAAAATGCACATTTGGAGATTAAAATTGGCGACTAAAAAAAATTTAGTCTCCAAAAGCTGGGGAATTGGTGACCAAGAAATTTTTTAGTCGGCAAAAGAAAATATTTAGTTACTAATTTTTTTAGTCGGTGTATATTGATTATTTGCAACTAAAAAAAAATTAGTCGCTAAAAATTCCAGAATTGGAGACAAAAAAAAAATTTAGTCGTCGTATATTGAGTTTTGGCTACTGAAAGCATTCAGTCACCGAATGAAAAGTAAAAAATTATTTTTTTATCTTTGGCAACCAAAAAACTTCTTTTCAACGACCAAAAAATATTTTAGTCACCATGGTTTGAGTTTTGATTACTAAAATCATTTAGTCGCCAAATGGAAAATAAAAAAATTATTTTTTATCTTTGGCGACCAAACTTTGGTCGCCAAAAACTTTTAGTTCAGTGACAAAATTATTTTTAATCGCTGTATATTAAATTTTTAGCTACTAAAATTATTTCGTCGCCGAATAAAAATATAAAAAGTTATTATTTATTTTTGGCGACCAAAAGTTTGGTCGCCAAAACCTTATTTTCAGCGACCAAAAACTATTTTTGGAGCCAAACATTTCAAATTTTGGAGGGATTTTATAAAGTGAATTGGCTTCTAAAAACTTTTCGTCGGTAATGGTGTAATATATATATATATATATGGTTCCCAGACAGCAGACCAGCGCCTCTGTCCCTCTTTTCAGCGTTTCTCTCTGCCTCTCCGCTGCTCTTCTCCCCTCCCTCTCTCACCGCCGCTCCACTAGCCGTGCCTCCGCCGCTCCTCCTCACGGTCGCCGGCAACTGGAGCACCGATCGCGAGCTCTCTCTCTCTCTCTCTCTCTCTCTGTGCAGTTCGCATATTGACCCAAAATCTAGGTTGGTGATTAGGTCTTCTTCTACACCATTTTTCTGGGTATCGATAGAACCATCACTGTTTTTATTGATGTATAATTTTTCCTCTTTTATAATTTTCAGGATTCAGAATTGTTTGACCCAGTTGTATGCCAAAGACATCACTTCTGATGATAAGCAGGAGCTTGATGAGGCGCTACAGAGAGAGGTATGCATTTTGCTTCAAATTTTGGTTTGTTTCTCCTGCTACTCCATATATTCCATCATTCCCCTCCAAAAGGCGATTTTAGTAAATTACCAAATATAATAATGCTTGGTTTGTTTCTCCTGCTACTCCATTTCGACTTCATATTCTTCTATCCAAGTCCAATCTGGTAATTTCATTAATTACCCACTTTCATACTTGTATTTGTGAACTTGATCATGATACCAATTTGCCTATATATATGTCTGTTTTGTGATAGACTTTTAAAAAATAGCAAAAGTTCAAATTTTTCCTCTTCAATTGCTAGCTAAATAGCTCAACAAAGTTGGTCAGAATCATTATTTTTTTCTTACCTTCAAACTGTTTGATAAAATGTCTCTTAGGAACTACTTAGTGTAAAACACCCTCTTTGACCCATCCCCTATTTGGGATGGAGGACAAAGTCAAAGTTAAATAATTCTAATAATACAATTGATCAAGTATAAGTCGCAAGAAGGGGTTCGAGTTCTATTGTTGGTTTGGGATGACAAGACCTCTCATAGCAAGTTTTTCATCAATACGGTATGAATCTTTTGATTTTTTTCTTCTTTTTTTGTCATTTTAGTTCATAAATTCTGAGTTATGTTAATTTATTGATAGTATTTGTTAAAGGAAAGATTTGTCTAGTGTGTGCTCCCCTGAGTAATTACCCATTTAAGGCATTTTTCTTTGATGTTGATATATTCAATTGAGGTTCTGATGATTAATATAATCAGAAGAAATTTGGGTTAATTTATAGTTGACTTGTACAATTAGCAATGTTTTGTGCATTTTTGTAAGACTGTAAGCTAAAATTATAAAGAGGAAAATAAACTTTGTGAAAACAAAAAATTGTGTTTGTTAAGATTAACAACTCTGCCAAAAGTTGGTCAGGGACTTTAACCTTTTTAGGGTAAGGATTGTCAAAAATAAAAATAGAAATGATTGTGTTTTTTATTCATAAACCACCATTGCAAGATTATTGTAAGGGTGGATTGTTGCAGAGGATCCTACTCCCATAATAACAGGGCCTTTGGAACAGTGGAAACCAGTGAGGGAGCTTTAGGTGACATTCAGTATTACAATTACATCTGTTTGTACTACTTTTGTGAAGTAAGATGTTATGATGAGCTATCAACAAGCTTTTCCAGGAGTAGTCCTACATTTTCTACATTCATGTCTGACATTAAATATTCATGATGTGCAGCTGCAATACCACTCTGCATTTTATTTTTAGAAATGTTGTGATGGAATTTCCAGATTATAAGGATGATTACCTTAATTTAGTATTCATGAATTCTATTGGATCGAGTTGGTATTATACCATTCTTTAGTGGGATGTGGTTGATAGTTTGTGCTACTGGCCTCCTTTGTTTAGATACAAGTTTGCAGATCATAGATGCTAGATGCCTACTTCCACTTTGTGCACAATTCTTATGTTCAACTAACATCATCCTTTGTTAACATTAGTTCATTTTAAAGATTATTTCTGATGTTAGTTGCGGTTTTGTGCAACAAGGAGTGATGCAAACTCATGATGAAGAAACTCGGAAGTTTTTCAAGCACTCTTCTGTCAGTTGTGTGCTCACACCTCGATATGCAAGCATTAAGCTTAGCATTTTCAAGCAACATGTGGTGACAACCCAAACATTGTGCAGGTGTAGTATGTGACTGTCAGAATGGTGGTGACAACAATATCATTTCAAGATAGATTTACACACTTAGTCATGTTTACTTTTTCCTTTTGTCCCATCCATTTCTCAATGATTTCTTTTCTGTGTTTGAAATTTTTTTGGGTTACTATGTTTCATTTGATATAAAGTTATGTTGATTCCATTAGTAATGAGTGGATTGCAATATTTTACAACAGTGAAAATGATGTATTTATTTGTCGTGTTGTTGGTGTTATGAAATATCGGGAAAAAAAAGTGTTGTTGATGTTATGATTTGGGAATTGAACAGTCAGCAGTGTCGTGAAAAAAAATAAAATAATTTGGGTCTGTTATCTATAGTTGTCTCGATGATAAAAAGGGCTCATAGTATGTTGCTCAAATCGTGGTAAGGGGTGAATGTTATGTGGGAGGACTTGATGTGTTAAAAAATAGACTAATATAAGGTGGGCTTGAAGCAGTTAGAGTATGTAATTGAGCATAGAAGTCCCTTCAAAATGAATACTCAAGACAACAATGCGATAGTTCTTTATGCTACTTTATTAATTACAAAATAGATCTTAATATGCTTCCACTGATCGTATATGGTACATATATATTAATAATTAAATGTGCATCCTTATGGTCATGTTTGATTCACAAGATTAATAGTGAAGTATTAATAATACTATTAAATTAGTGTGGTATTCACTATCCAATAGGATTAATATTCATTGGATTAATAATCCCACCCCTACCCCATTACTAATAATCCTACAAATTTGTTGGATTAATTATCCATTGGATTAATAATCCTAAACCAAAATGTTAAAACAAACATAAGATAATTAGGCCCACGGATTAATAATCTTAATCCCATGCTCTAATCCACCCAATCAAACATGCTCTATAAGTACTGTTTAGTGTTATCGTCAACTGTTTCAGAAAGAGAAGAAAAATATGATTTTTCTGACTTCATTTGGGCTTGTGATTCTAGAACTAATGTGGATACCCATTTTAGATTAACTGTCTCTGTCTGGTTTGTTCTTGTAGTTTTGTAGTGTACTATGCAATTTGGTAAAGCCTACAGAACAATCAAAGTTCTTAAGGTAATGATTAGTAAATGCCACTATGAAATTTTGAAAATCTATAATTGATATTACTATTACGATCTCTTAATGTGATTTCAACTTTTCTTTCTCCAGCCAAATGGTTATTTGCTATTCTGTGACTATGCCACTGGTGACCTTGCTTAGGTTAATTTACAACTTATATTCTATCTTTTACATACATGTTTGTGTGTGTATATATCTATGTGCTCTTTCATTTCAATAGAGAATGAGCTCGTTCAATGGAGAATGTGCTCTTTCAATTCAATGGAGAATTATGTAGTAAATATTCCAGTTTGATTTTCATTGTGAATCCCACAGATAACATTCTAATAATTATTAAATTACTCCAATGTTGTCCTAATTTATTAATTGTTATAATTGTCCGCTACTAAATTGTCATAATTGTTATAATTTGTAGAGTATAATATATCAGAATTATTAATTTTATAATTGTTATAATTTGAAATGTCAATTTTATTGAATAAGTGCTATTTTTTTTTTTTTTTGTGGGCTATTGTGGATATTTATTTTTGTGTACGAAGAGCATTTATTCTGTATATGGAAGACATCTATTTTTGTACAATTCTCTGTTTTGGAAATACAGTGTTTTTGTATGTAATATTTAATTTAGATGGATTATACTTGGTTGGAATGGATTTATATGATACTTGGAATAAGATGTTACAAGTTAAAGTTTTTGAATAGTTGATAATGAAATGGGTATTATTAATAATAGATTTAGATTATAATTGATAGATGTAGCCAGAAAAAGTAATAAAAATTAATAGATTTAGATTATAATTGTTTATTGGCGACTAAACAGCCAAAAAAAAAAAAAATGAAAGTTTTTGGCTACTAAAAAATTAGTAGCTGAAAGGGAGTGTCATGATTTTAGCGACTAAAAAATTGGTAGCCAAAAATGAGTGAAGTTTTTGGCGACTAAAAAATTGGTAGCTAAAAAGCTTAAGATGAATTTTTTTTTTTGCGACTAAAAAAAATTAGTTGCCAATTCTTTTGCCGACAATCAGTCAATGACCAAACGGGCGATCAAGAAATTTAGTCGGTAAGAATATTTGGCAACTAAAAAAATGACTTTCGGTGACTAAAAATTTAGTTGTCAAAAGTGTAATTTGTTGTAGTGTAAGGGACTGATAAAAAATGAGATGTTACAATGATTTCTGTCATTTTCACGTAAGAAAGGAATATATATATATATTTTATGTTATGCTTATTTGTGTATATGATATATATATATATATATATATTGAATATGATCTAACATGCTAACTTAATTTAATATCATTTAACGACTAATAATTTATATACATATTTAATATTTGTCATACTATATATGTATAATTTGGATTTCAGATTGCTTTATGTATTCGCTCAGTCATACCCAAATTTAATTTGAATTTATGAATTATACTAAAGTAACATTGAATTCAAAAATATTTTGTCATAATTCTACAAAATTCTGGTTGAGCTTGATTTTTTCAAATTGAATCCACCCAAGTTACTTGTCTATGGGTTTGTTTGTTTGGATAAACTGGATGAAAGGGGATTGTAATTTATTAGACTATTAGTCATGAGATATATTATTTTTGGATTATTTGGTTGGACTTGATTTGTATTTTATGTTCGTTTAGTCATGTGATTAGATGTCTGGATTTAACTATTCTATTGAATTAATTACAAAATAGATGTTTGGATTTGACTATCCTATGTTTGTTTGGTCATGGAATTAAATATTTGTTTGGTCATGGATTAGATGTCTGGATTTGACTATCCTATGTTTGTCTGGTCATGGAATTAAATGTTTGGATTAGATTATTCTATTGAATTAGATGTGTATCTTATTTTATTTAATTTTTTTTACTACAACTTTTACAAAATTAAATAAATAGAACATCAACAAAAATTATATAAATTTATTTTAATTTTTAGTTGAGATTTTTTAATTTTATTTTAATTTGAACTTTTAAATAAATTGAACTTTTAATTTTATTTTTAATTTACTAAAACTATATAATTTTTTTTTATTTTAATTTGATTTTAGTTGTGATTTTAATTTTATTTCAATAAGTTCAGGATAATCCCAATGCTGAGCTTATCTTGAGTTTTCTGTCCCACACCTCTTGGGATAGAGTTATTCCACATATGAGGAATTATTAGACCGGTGTAAAATTTCTAAACCAAACAACCGACTATTCCATCTATGATTGTGCGTCCTATCCCATATTTCTATACCTCCAACCGTGTTGAAAACTTTTTCTATTGAGCAAAGAAATTAATGATCATGTGTTTTAGAATATGTGAAAGTAAGAAATCACATGTATGAAATTGTTTATAATGTGCTATTGACCAAATTTATATACTAACATTTTTGTTATGTGTATGACTTTCTTACCCCAACGTATTTTTAATAAGAAATGGAAAATTGTAATAAGAAATATAACAGTGGAATATTGTCATCTACTAGGACCATTATGAATGTGAATTTTGACCTTTTTTTTTTTTTTTGATCAACAAAGAAAAATTTCATTAACAGCATGAAATTAAAGGTACAGGAAGATGACATGCATCGAGAGAGATTCGGAAGTACAAAAATACTCCTACTACTGCTACTCGCATCCATACAACCAACCCCTTAGCCTCTCGATTTTTAAATAAAAAATTAAGAAGGACTTAACTAGAAAATAAAATACATGAAACCCCACAAAATCAACCCACCCAACCCCCCCCAAACAGCTCCTGCAAAACCTCTAATCAACCCAAATTCAATCCAATATTTTAATCACCTTATCTGCAAGCCTCATAATTTTAAATCATCAATATCAACAACCCAATATTTTAATCATCATGCCTCTGCTATTTGCTGCAATTCCGAAACGCCTACGCTATTTTAATCACTATGCCTCTGCTATTTTAATCACCATGCCTCTGTAGCTACACCACGCCTCTGCAACTACACCATGCCTCTGCTGCTGCAACTCCCAAAGCCCACCCACCCACTCCTATGTTGCTGTCCACATCACACCGTCCCGAACCCGCACCTATGCTGCAGGTCCCGAACCCACACCCATGCTGCTGCAAACTCCACTTCTAAACTTGACAATGCAGCTCGGTGATTCCAGAACTCCCCTCCGACCAATCACATTGCCTCGACAAAGTCTTATAGAACTGCATCCCACACCATGCCTCTTCTTCTTACTCACACCCGCTACGGAGGGAAGTAGCTATCTGCCCTCGCATTTGCACCAAACGACATCTAGACACATGGAGTTGCCTAGGTCGGTAGACATGCGTACGGTGCTACAGGAAAGGACTCAAATGAGAGAAGACAATCAGGCTCGCGACCCCCGTAGAGTCTCAGCGCTGCAACGGTTGGCTTCTAAAACACATGAGAGTGTCGAGGTTGGAATGCTAGAACCACGCCTTGCCTACGAACCAGCAGACAAAGCGTTATCAAGGTTGCAGAGCTTGCCGTTCGTTCTGGCGATAGAGAACGCACCATTACCCTCAAGCTTCCACCAGCCCAAATTCACTACTTATGAAGGGAAGTGTCACAACCCAAACCCGCCCTTATAGGTTTAGCGTTATGACCAGCCAGTAATCATAGATTACCTACAGCCTCTGCACAAAAGACCCTCTTAATATAAAGTATGGGGCTTAGCGGAAGTTTAAAATAACATAGAAATTATCCATTGACCTATGCATATATGTAAAGGACTAGCATAACAAGCAAAATTTGTTTCAAAAGTACATCCATCACAACTTGTACGAAGATCATGTCTTGCAAATCTACAACCCTAACTATATACAAATACAAAATCACTGAATAAACAAAAGGGGGTTCTCTAACATGGCTCCACTCGAGCCTGATGACTTCACTGGAAGCCCCTCAAAAGGCTGACCCGGGGTAGACTTGAGGCTTTCCTAACTCTGATGTTCTGCATGCCCACCTACATATATATATAAATAAATAGTGAGCTAGAGCCCAATGAGTAATAACAGAATAAAGAGGTTATATGAATGAAGCTCAATAATACTGTTAAACCAAATTTCATTTCACCATCAAGATCTTTCAATATCGTTTTATGTGGCACATCCATTAAGTGACAACATATGACAATCAATCCAAAAGCCATGGTATTGTTACCCCCAGGCAAGGGCCTAGCCATAGTATTGTTATACCGAGGCAAGGGCCTAAATTCAGATGCCACAATACCATTTCAAAACAGAATTTCATTCATTATAATGAAATAACGTTTCAATAAGCCATACTATCAATCATCAAATCATTTTAATAATTCATTCAATCAATTATATATCCATTTTGATAGCAATAACATTTTCAAAAGTAAAGATAATTTGAACATATCTTTATAAGTTATTACTGACAGTGGTTTGTCGTGTCACTAAGCCTCGGACGTCCACCTAAACAAAACAGATAACAAAGGCACAATTGAAACACCACTTCATTTTAATTCAATTATTCTCATGTGTTTCTAACTCATTCTATGATTATGTGAGTCTAAATGGTGCCTAAGAATACTTGGAGTGGCATGAGGATGCAAATATGCACTTAAAAGAGTTGGTAAAATTTTGTTGAAAATAGGGTCTCCGCTCAAGCGCAACTTCCTATGCTCGAGCGGGGGTTCAAAAACAAAGGTGGTCGCTCGAGCGCAACTTCTGCCGCTCGAGTGGTCTGCAAACTTGGAAAAAATACTGGTTGCATGAAATTCCCGCTCGATGGATGATCGAGTAGAAGACTAAATAAAAAGATCCTCGCTCGAGAGCCACTTTGGTTGCTCGAGCGTCCTGTATAATTCTGCAAAACTTTTAGAAGTCCGTTTTTCATGCTTGAGCGGGGCTTCCCTCGCTCGAGCGGACAAGTCGAATTCTGGAATTTCTAGAACTATGTTTGAATTTCATACATGGTATTCAAAGCCTCAAATCTTGGGTTTTTGGTACAAAAACATGGAGAATAATTATATAACATGAAAATACTTCCAATTTGAGCCCATTTATTCAAAACCATGGTAAATTCTCAACCAAACTCAACCAAAACTTAAACTTCAAGTTATAAAACAAGTTTAACTCAAATTGAGCGTACATTTCTTCAAAACATATTCAAAACATAATCAAGTGACATGAGAAGTATGAAAACATGATGGATTCTCCAAATTAAGGTATAATTGAGCCATGCATGTAGGAATTTCTTGAATTCTAACTCAAATTATGCATGCATGTACATATTTAACTCTTAACTTCCAAATTCAAGGTAATTGAAGCTTCTATTTAACAATTTCATGCAAAAGAACTCAAAACCTTGATGAATACAACTTCTACATGACTTGATTCCAAGGATTTAGGATGAATTTCATACCTAATGTGTGAATTCAAGTGTATTATGGCTCCAATCTTCAAATCTTCCTCAAGTTCTCTACAAAACTCCTTGTTCTCTCTCTATATGTTGAACTCTCCTCCCTTCCCTCTTAATTCTCAGGCAAGAGTTGTAAAAAAAAAAAAAAAAGAGCCTATAAGCTTAATTAGAGTCTTATATAGGGTGTAATTAAGTTAGCCTAATCAAATATGATTAAGGTTAATTAACTAGATTTAATTCTAACTATTCAATCAGTTTATTCTAATTATTTTGATCCAAATCAAATTTCAATTAAAGTTGTCATAAAATTTTAAATATTTGGGCTAGTCAATTTCAGTTTCTGAAGTCATCTTCGCTCTCAATTTCTGTTTCTAAGTTGTCAATTCGAACAGATATTCCATGTAATGACAGATAATCACAAAATTAAGCATGTAATCACATAAATAAACACACAATCATGCATTTAGGTTCATTTAAATAATATAATATACTAGTTCAAAGGTTGGGGTTGTCATAGGAAGTCAAACCCCTACATACACTTGAGCCACTTTCGCCAGGTTATGGCCGTATATCAGTGAAACAAGGCTCTAATGTGTATCCTGTCTCCTTCCAGCCTTGGTGACCTAGGTTTAACATGGTTTGAAAGGTTACCAGAAAGTAGCATAGCTTCATGGGCGCAACTAGCGGAGGCATTTGCGACCAGATTCAGAACGAACACCAAGACGCCAGTGGAGATTGACTAGCTTCTCTCCATAGACATGGGCGAGAAGGAAACATTGAGGTCTTACAATAACCAGTATTGGGAGACTTTTAATCATATTGGGGATTGCCCTACAAACCTAGCTATCGCACAGTACAAACAAGGTTTGTCGGCTGGCAATAAATTGATGGATTCAATGATGATGACGCCATCCCTCACAATGGAGCCCCTAATGGAAAGAGTGCATCAGCACATCCAGCTAGAAGAAGATGTCGCTCACTCCAAAGCAAAGGCTAGCACAACAGCAATGTCAGACAAAAAACCTGTGGTAAAAGTTAACACGGTTGGGCGAGAAGAACAACAGAGCAAAAATGGGCGAGGCAGATAAGTCAACCGAAAGGACCTCCAAGCAAGGAAGTTGAGAGTCTACACTGCCATCACCACAGTATTCAATAAACCTATCTACCGAATTCTTAGCGAAATACGCGATGAACCCTTCGTTCGGCGGCTAGCCAAGTTAGGAGAAGCGCAGAGGGGCTACGATGATAGGTACCATTGCACCTTCCACGATGAAAAGGGGCACCGAACTGAAAACTGTACGCCATTAAGGCAACATCTGGAGGAGTTAGTGGCCGTAGGCCACCTGGACCAATATATTGAATGGGGAACACAGCTAGCCCCCCAAGATCCTAACAGGCCGGATAGGATACCAGTTGACGGTCTGCCCCAAGGCATAATCAATGTAATATATGGGATCATCGAACCTAAATGGGTATGTGAACTTAGAGGGATGATCAAAAAGGCTAAGCACATGAGAGAGGTACTAAGTGCACAACCTATCGTGAAAAGGGAAAAAAACGGAGGCAACGAACGTCATCACCTTTTCTGACAAAGACTTAGCAAGGTTACAAAGCCCTCACAACGACGAACTGGTGGTTACTCTACGTGTCAAGAATTTCGACATCAAGCGGATCCTAATTGACCAAGGGAGCTCATGCAAGATAATGTACTACGAGACCTTCAAGCAACTAAAATTGGAGGATAAAGACTTGGCACCTGCAACATCTCCCCTAGTCGGCTTCAAGTCAATGCCAAAATGGCCGGTTGGCAAGATAATTCTGCCAGTCAAGGTAGGAATGATGACAAAACAAGTGAAATTTTGGGTATTAAAAGTCCCTTTCACTTACAACATAATCTTAGGAAGAGCATGGTTACATGCCATGCGAGTGGTAGCGTCAACCTACCACTAGGTATTACGGTTCCCTAACGAAACCGAAATGATTGAGGAGGTCTTGTGAGGCCAAATCATGTCCAAGTAGTGCTTCGTTACAGTAAACCGCAGTTGGGCTGCAAAAGGATTCGTACAAATAGTAGAAGATCCAAAAAACAACGAGCTGTTCGCAAAAGTCAGAACAGAAGGCAGTGAAAGACTTGGTAGAGGTGAGGATAGATGAGAAAAACCCAGAGAGGTTCTTTTTGCTCGGCTCATCTCTGTTTAGCATTGAGAGAATAGAGATCGTGGAATTTTTGACCTCTAACATCGAAGTGTTTGCCTGGACGCCGTATGACATGCCTGGCATTGACCCCAATTTCATCTGCCATCAACTTAATGTCTACCCAACCGCCAGACCAATTATACAGCGAACTCGCTGATCGACACTCCACCATGCAGAGATAGTGGTAGAAGATGTGGAAAACTTGCTGGAAGCAAGGGCAATCAGAGAAGTACACTATCCTAGGTGGATCTCCAACACGGTAGTGGTATAAAAAAAGAACGGCAAATGGCGCATTTGCGTGGACTACAAAATAGTTAACAAAGCATGCCTGAAAGACAACTTTCCTCTACCACGAATAGACCAATTGGTGGACCTAACTATAGGGCATAACCGACTTAGCTTTCTTGATCCATATTGCGGTTACCATCAGATCGCTATGTATAAATCGGACCAGGAGGTCACATCGTTTACAACTCTCAGAGGATTATATTGTTACAAGGTCATGCCTTTTGGCCTAAAAAATACGGGGGCAACATTCCAACGGATGATTACCAAAATGTTTGAACCATTGTTAAGCAGACTACTGGAGGCTTACATAGATGATATGGTGGTCAAAAGTAAGAATAAGGGGGACCATCTCAAGGACCTAGATGAGATGTTTTAAATTTTGAAGTCCCACAAGTTGCGACTGAACGCATCCAAGTGCGCATTCGGCGTGGGGTCAAGAAAATTCCTGGGCTTTTTAGTGACCAATCGGGGTATAGAAGCTGATCCGTCTCAGATCAAGGCCATCCAAGATCTTGAGCGGCCCAACACAGTCAAGGAGGTGCAACATCTCACTGGCCTAGCAGCCGCACTAAATCGATTCATGAGTCGGTCGTCAGATAAGTGTCGACCGTTCTTCTAGGTACTGAAGACCAAGTTTGAGTGGGATGACGAGTGCGACCGCGCCTTGGAAAGCTTGAAAGAATACATGACCCCTCCTCCGTTGTTAGTAACCCCAGTACCAGGAGAGGAACTCTTTCTATACTTAGCAGTTTCCCAGCATGCAGTTAGCACAGTGTTGGTAAGAGCTGAGGGAATACAACACCTGCCTATCTTTTATGTTAGCAAGACATTGCTGGGTGCTAAAACAAGGTACCTGCCATTGGAAAAGCAGTCCTTAGCTTTAATGATGGCTTCAAGAAAATTGTCGCACTACTTCTATGCCCATACTGTGACTGTCTTAACGGCCTTCTCCTTAAAAGCCTTGTTTGAAAGGGCGAACTTTTCTAGGCGAATCTTGAAGTGAGCTGTAGAGTTAGGGCAGTTCGACATTAAGTTTCAACTAAGAACCGCGATAAAAGCCCAAGCTTTAGTAGACTTCGTGGCCGAGTTCGCACCGGGTAGTCATCCGAGTTCGCACCAGGTAGTCATCATGTTTACCCGATCGACTTGACTGAGGCAACCGAAAGAAGGGAGAAAAGTGCTACAGGGATAGCGCAGCCCCCAAAGCAGAACGTTCAACTGCAAAGCAAGCCATACAGCCTTGCAGAAAGGGAAGAAGGAACAGACTGTAACACTACTAGCAAGGACTCACCCCCAAGTAAAGTCCTGAGACAGTCAGACGGTGAGGATCAAAGCCCAACGATAGACAATAGCCTGGAAGAAGGCATCATCAACGCCTCTGATCCCAAGACATCATCAGATCCCTCTACTCGCTGGAAGCTATTCGTCGGAGAGATGTGGAAACTCTTCGTGGATGGAGCATCCAACGTGCATGGTGCAGGACTTGGCATAGTCCTCATCTCACCAGATGGCCTAACAATTGAACAGGCAGTCAACCTTAGCTTTCTAGCATCCAACAATGGGGCGGAGTATGAAGCATTATTAGCGGGTTTGAAGTCATCATTTCGCATGAAGGCCACCAAGCTGATATTATACAATGACTCCCAATTGGTAGTTAATCAGATTTAGGGCGACTACGAAGTAAAAGATGATAGAATGACAAAATACCAAGAGTTGGTCAGAAAGGAGATCATGAAGTTTGAAGTAGTTAGGATAGAGCAAATCGGTCGAGAGGAAAATAGTAAAGCAAATGAGCTAGTCAATGACAGATATGTCTATCCCACACCCATTGTTAATTGACTTCCTACCCAGACCAAGTGTTGAAGAGCCGGAAGCAGCCGAAGCATGTTGCGCCGATCTAGGCCCTTCGTGGATGGATCCCATCATAGTGTTTTTAAAAGATGGCATCTCACCTGAAGAAAAGAAAGAAGCCAACAAAATTAGAGTAAAGTCACAGTAATTTTGGCTCTCTCCATCATTAGCATTGTACAAAAAATCTTTCATAGAATCTTACTTGAAGTGTGTCCATCCCAATAAGGTCGATGCATGTTTGTTCGAAATACACAAAGACGTTTACGGAAGCCACCAAGGGGGAAGATCGCTGGCCTACCGAGCATTTCACAAGAGTATTGGTGGCTGTACATGCAAGCAGACTCAGAGAAATATGTCAAGAAGTGTAAGAAATGCTAGAAGTTCGCACGTCAAATACATCAACTAGCCAAAGAGCTCCTACCTTTGATTAACCCGTGGCCCTTTGCAATGTGGGGGCCTGGATATAGTGGGACCACTCCCAACCACACCAGGTAATAGGAAGTTCTTTCTCGCAGCAACGGACTACTTCACAAAGTGGGCGGAGGCAGAAGCACTCGCATCCATAAAAGAAAAAGGCGTCAAGAATACAAGATAGAGTAGTCTTAGATAACTCAGTTCGGCATACCCAAGGCAATAATATCCGACAACGGCACTCAGTTTGATAGCATAATCTTTAGGGGTTTTTGCGAAGAATACAAGATAGAATTCTACAACTCTACACCGGCATAACCCCAAGCTAATGGCTAGGCTGAGGCTTCCAATAAAGTAGTCTTAGACGGTTTGAAGAAAAGGCTAGAAAGAGCAAAAGGCAAGTGGGCTGAAGAGCTTCCCCATGTTTTATGGGCCTACCATACCACATCTCGACGGTCAACTGGCGAAACACCTTTTTCATTGGCCTATGGCATGGAGACAGTAATCCCACTGGAAGTGGGCCTCCCCACTATTAGAAGTGAAAATTCTGATCCAAACTTGAATGGTGAGGACATAATCCTAGAACTCGACCTTGCAGAAGAACGAAGAGAAAGGGCATTGGTGCGCATCGCCTCATATCAACAAGACCTGTCCAGGAAATACAACAAAATAGTGCACCCAAGGCAATACAAGATTGGAGATTGGGTACTGCGCAAAGTAATGGACAACACTTTAGTACCTAGAGATGACAAGTTAGGGCCTAATTGGGAAGGACCATACAAAGTGATTGGTTTAGTGAGAAAAGGGGCATATCACTTAGAAGATATGGACAACAAAGCTATTCCCAGGCCATGAACACGGCCAATCTCAGAGTATTTTATTTTTAGCTTTTTTTTAAAACACTTGTAATTTTTTCTTTTTCAATAAAACAAATGGATTTTTTTTTTTGGGTAAAATTATTTCCTCTATTTGTAAAAGTTGTTCATATTTATTGCCGACTAGGGGCAATTAAGAAAGGTTGGCAGGTGTGACCAATACTTTTTCTTCTTCAACCGAGATAAGGATCTAGACTCAAGAGGGTTGGCAGGTTTGACCAATACCTTTTTCTTCTTCTTCAGCCAAGATAAAGATCTAGGCTCAAGAAGGTTGGCAGGTTTGACCAACACCTTTTTCTTCTTCAGCCAAGATAAAGGTCTAGGCTCAAGAGGGTTAGCAGGTTTGATCAACACATTTTTCTTTTTCTTCAGCTGAGATAAAGATCTAGGTTCAAGAGGGTTGGCAGGTTTGACCAACACCTTTTTCTTCTTCTTCAGCCGAGATAAGGATCCAAGCTCAAGAAGGTTGGCAGGTTTGACCAACACCTTTTTTCTTCTTCAACAGAGAGAAGGATCTAGGCTCAAAAAAGTTGGCAGGTTTGACCAACACTATTCCTTTTAGCCGAGGTAAGGATCTAGGCTCAAGAAGGTTGGCAGGATTTGACCAACACTTAGTTCGTTTTCTAGCCGAGATAAGGATCTAGGCTCAAAATAAGTTGGCAGGTTTGATCAACACCTTTTAGCTGAGGTAAGGATCTAGGCTCAAGAAGGTTGGCAGGATTTGACCAACACTTAGTTCGTTTTCCAGCCAAGATAAGGATCTAGGCTCAAAATAAGTTAGCAGGTTTGATCAACACCTTTTAGCCGAGGTAAGGGTCAGGCAAAAACCTCGGTTGCAAAGGTTCAGTAGTTTCCCAAGTGTTCTTCAGTCGAGATAAGTATCTAGGCCGAAAAAGATGGGCAGGATAAAGTAAGACCAGCTAATTAGACCGGCTAGGATTGCAGTAAAGATGAAACACTACAGAGAGGAAAAGTGTAGTAATCGAACAAAAAGATGAGAAAAAAGCAAAAAGTTTTATTCATTTGGAAATTAAGTACAAAAGGTGGGGCTTACAGCCCAGTTACATTTTTGTAGGACAAAAACTAAAAAACAAAAAAACTAAGCAAAAAGAGCCTGACTAACTCAGACAAAAAAGTAGTAAAGGTCAGCATCCAGGTCACCACGGACTTCGCTCGTAAACAGGTTGGCTCCGACATCAGCCCCCTGAGTTGGCTCGGTCACGGGCACTCTGTGAACCATGCTGGGCAAGGTTTGGCTCAACAAGTCCACCGAAGTAGGAACTGAAGATTGGCAACCGAGATTAGTGTTGGAAGAAGGAGCATTAAGTGGATCAGGGACCTCATCCCTCTCCCCCTCCTGAAGGAACTTCTGTAGGACTGCATTTGCATAGTCCGTCATATAGCTCGATATGAAGTGGGGATGAGGGTTCAGGAAGATCTCGGAGTCATGTCCTTGACCGAGCTGTTCAGTAGCAGCTTTCCAACCGCATTTAAAGAATATGTCTTTGGCTGCTTCACATTGCTGGACATAGGTTTCCTCCCCTTCCTTAAAACCTCAGTCCTCCGCGTCCTCCATCTTCTTTCTTAGCTCCTTAAGCTCGGCATTCTTTTTCTTTTCCAACTTAGCTAGTTCTCGCAAATAACGATCTTTTTTCTCGGCTAAAGCTTTTTTCTTGTCAACCTTTGCCATGTTGACCAACTCGACCAACCTTGCATTCTCAGACTCCAGCTCGGTCAGCTTGGCCTTAGCCTCCTTTAGTTCAGCTGCCTTGGCATTTGCATCAACCACGGCCGACCACGCTTTTTTCCGCAGTTCTAGTAAACGTTTGTGGGCAACGTGGTTTTTCTGCAGAGCCTGCAAGTGGAGAAAGAGTTGTCAGGATGAACCAAGCAATCAGATGGGATAGTATGGACATGAATAAATTGGGGGATTACTTATAAGCACCACTGACTTAGTCGCTGAGCAAATGGCTTTGAGCTCGATTAAATGATCGTGATGTTCCGTGTCTGTTGGCAGACATAAGCTCTTGGAAAGGTTGAAAGCAAGCATGTGGTCTTTTTCAGCAACCACTGAGTCTTTGGTAGACACAGCGCGATTTTTGTAGGAAACGGATGGTGCCCATACAGGTGAAGAGGAAGGACCTGCTCGGCCAGATCAAACAGGCTTCGAGTTTGATAGCTCGGTCTTGGGGAGCACGGTCTCTTCTTCATCCACCAAATGGGATTGTTCGGTCGATGAGATACGCGCACGCTTGCTCTGCCGAGACATGGTGGCCCTGGTGGTTAAAAGGGCGACCACTGTCTCGCGCTGTTAACCGGAAGGCGCTAGCTTAGTTTGAACTTTGCCGGAGGTTTGCTCGGTGATAAAAGCTCGCACGGCCCTCCTTTTGCCATTTCTTGTTCTTCAGTGAGCGGAATTAGATTAATTGGAGAAGAGTGGGGTCCGGCTCGAGGGAAGACTCTAGAAGGAAGTCGGTTACTCTGGTCTTCCTCTTACCACTGTAACAGTAGGTCAGTTGCACGTTGAGTAGCTCGGTCAAATCTTAATGCCGCTAACGTAGCACGGCTCGGAGTGCGGCTTGATTTGCGTTGTGTAGGTTGATTTTAGGTGGTTCAAATCTGCATATAGGACAAAGAGCACAAGGGTTAATACGGTGGTTGTTTTGATGACAAGAAAATAAAACTGAGCTGTCCTTACCAGTTGTTCCCTTGTTCCAGTTGATATTATAGCCCAGTATCTGGGCTTCGTGATCTTCAAAATTTTTGAACACCTAGAGAAAATTAGCATAATTCAGGTCTTTATCAGGTGTACTCTTGACAATTTTCTCTCAGCCTCTTCTTATTCTAAGGTAATATACCCAACCGTCATCATTTTGACCGAGCGAATATTGGTGAAATAGTTCGGCCAGTCCGAGGTTGAGGCCAAGGCGGCAATTTAGTTCGGCTATGCCATTTATTATTCTATACGTGTTGGTGAATAATTGTGTGGGGCATAGTCTAGTTTGCCTAAGGAATTCACAAATTAGGGTTGGACTAGAACCTGAGTCCACCCTCTACAATGGACAACAGTGTAAACAGAACAAAGGCCGATCTATCCCAGGGTGTGGTGTCCTACTCAGCTAGTTTAAATTGACTGTCTTCAGGAATGTGGTAATCCCTTCGAAATTCAGCTATAGCGCCGGGCGAACTCACAAGGAACCGGTATTTGCCCATTTTGGATAGCTTTTGTTTACAAGTATCTGCTCGGCACCTTAGCCCGGCTTGGTAGTGATTGGTGTGCCTGAGTAAACCTAGTCAAGAGTCTGTACAGTGAAGAACATAGAATGTGTTATGGCCAGCAAGTCACCAGGCTTAAGGCATCAGTATAAAATTTTGCTCGGCCTTGAGAGAAGTAATGGTGTGTAGCTCGGCTAAAACCTGACTCAAAGTTTACTTGGTCTTGGCGGAGGGCGAGATTTTTTATCTCAGTTCATGAGGTGAGCCAAGCTATAGCTCGGTCATGATTAGGCAAACACTTCCTTAGTTCGGTGAGGCGCATCTAAGTAAGCACAAACCGGTTATAGCTCGGTTTCATTGCTAATTCTGGATTCAGAGTTTATATGAATCCAGTTATAGATAAGCTAGAGTTCTTCCTAAAGTGTGGGGTTTCTGGGAAGCTGATCCTAAACTCATATTTAGCACATAAACAAAAACCATGCATACTCTTGCAATAACAATATAATGGGTTTATAAAGTTAAGAGAATCAAGCACCTGAAAAAGTCAGGTAAAGTGTTTGGAAGGAATATGAAACTTACGAGTTTTGGGATATAAACGTTGAGCAGCAACATGATGTTCCTACGGCAGTAGGGAAAGTTCCAAAGCTTGAATAAAGGCAAAGGCAGAATTGGAGTCTTCTTTGCTCTCAGAAAGCTGTTTTGTTTCTTGGATTAGAAGATAAACAGTAGTAATGGACATTTGATTACTAAGGGGATAAATGTGAAACATAGGCAAAACAGCGGGATTATTCAAATTTTAGAGTTATGATTGACGGCTATCATAGTGATAGGGGCAATCGTGGGGAGCCACGTGTCCCCGTAAGGATGTGGTGTCAGCAGCATGGGAAAGCAGGTTGTACTATTGAGTGGGTTTTCTAGCTCGGCTAACCGAAGTGCTTCACTTCGAGTGACATTTTAGTGCGGCTTAAAGATAATAATCCCAAATCATGCTTGGCAGATGGAATTAAGGGGTAATTGAGAGGGTAATTTATATGCATAAGTTGGGTCGCGCTAGGTCCATTTGTTTTAAGAATTAGGCCGAGCTAAGTAGACTCAGTTCGTTGGGGCACGCTTCCGGCCGAGCTAAGAGCTTCAGCAGCTCAATCTTGAGGTGTACAGACATTAGACTAAGGTCTGGAATAGATGAACTAGATGTAATCAACAGCTCGGACCAAGGTATAATTTGTAGTGTACCAAACTAGGATTTATCTTGGTTGGATACCGTCTTGGTTTTGACTAGTGTAGGGCAGGGCCATGCTAGCTCGGTTGAATGTATTACCGAGCCGAGGTTGGAGGTTTGAGCCATCTCACTTGGTTGGTAGTGAGCAGGGTGTTATGAGAATGGATATTATCCTTGGAAGTGTGATTCCTAGCAGGACTCTGCTAAAGAGAGTGGAAGTCCTATTAGGATTTGTGCCAAGTGGGAATCTATAAAAGCTCATGACAGGACCTATGCACATGTATCACAATTCTAACTCTCAAATACATAGAGCTTTTGTGTCTATTATCTATTTTGCTGACTTAGGCATCGAAGAGGTTTCCGGCACACTCCCACCGGCTAGCTTACTTTTGTGTTTTCAGGAAGTAAAACGACTACGTTTGGAGAAGTGCAAACTTGATCAACAAGATTATATGAGAAGATTATTTCCTGCTCATACAGTGACCATGCTTGCCAGCTCAGGAAAGAGGGTTGATGATGTCATGGTCGCCGTCAAAGGCAATTGGGAATTCGGTGAAAGAGACAATCGCCAAGACCTAATGTCGAGAAAAAAAAGGAGAGCCAGGTGGCCAACTAGATTGTTATGATACTGAGAGGGAGATTTGCGCCGGTCAATACGGCCGAGCTACGGTAACGCGGGGATATGACGATGGGCCTTGCGAGAACTAAACCGTATCTGATCGAACTAAATTGACATGGTTCCTCGGCCCATCACGTTGGGCCGAGCAAGATTGTCGACCAGAATGTAGGGACATGCATACGCCCAGCCGAGCTGACTTGGCTTGATATTCGGTTGGATTCATGGTAATACGTTAGGACCGAGCCAAGTGCAGTCCGGAATGAATTCAGGCTGAGATGAAAAACGACACGCCTCATGGCCAGTCGGTTCAGAAGAACCGACTTATCATAGGTCGGCCGTCCCAGTCATGGTGGCGCTTTCCCCCAAGGGATAGGTCGGTTGTGATAGACCGGCTGAGTGTGTCACCTGGACCAATGATGTGATGAGGGGAAATCCACTCTTGGTACGCGTCAATACCGTTTGGCAGTTTGACAAATGCTGTTTGGAGGTTTTGGCCTCTACACATGTAAGGAAGCTAGAGGGGAGCACAGCCACCTGTCCAAGGAAGGACAGCAGAGATTGTAGGCCCATAATCCCTGACGCTGCATGGCCAGCCTAGAAAAAGCAGGAAGGAAGAAACGTTAGAGGTAAGCAATCTAAGGAATTCCCAACTCTCTCTCTCTCTCAAAAGTGCTATCTTTCCATTCTTCTTCTTCTTCTTCTTCTTCTCCAAGTGTGCTGACTTGATCGTCGGAGGGTTTATCCGGTAGCACACCGCCGGGCAGCTCACCGTCTTTCTATTTTCAAGTCAAGCGACGTTACGTAAAGCTCGAGTTCAAGGAGTACGAAGAATGGAGCATATTTCACGCTCGTACAATTGGCGCCGTCTGTGGGAAAACTTGGACAAACAAACCTTGCTCTTTAAGCTTTTACAACCATTTCCATGGCTAACAATGATGAAACCCACTGTCCGTTGTCGATGGTGTCACGCTAGAGTCTGTCCAACAGAGAGATGGCCCTCTTGCTGTTCCGACCATGGTGGCCTAGAGACCTTTTCTAGAGGTGCGTGAGACAAACGCGCGAGGGCACTGATCACTCGAAGAGTCCAGAAGGCCGCCGACGACGGGAAGAGTCGCATGCTCAGCGCCTAGAGCACAAACTCAAAGACCAGGACACCTTCATTCGCAAGATGGCGGCTGAAATAGAGGTGCTGAAGCACCAAATCAAAGGGAAGGGTGTTGCTGGAGAGGGCGACCACAGTGAGCCCACCCTGCCCCCTTGCTCTGGCAGTCGCCGCCAAGATGGGACGCCCTCTCTTTCTATCACTAGAAGCTATGGGGTTGGGGACTCCGACCCACAAGTGGGTAAATCTTACACTCGGGACAGCAGCTACTGTCCCTCACGTCCGTCGACGACATCGAAATACTCTTTCTCTGCTCGTTCGAGAGACCTGAGGGATGTGTTGGAGGAGAGGGCTTGCCGTAGAGAGACTTAAAGACTGCCGGCATTGCAAAGGCTGAGTCCTCAAATCTGTTGTAGTGAGGAAGTGGCAATGCCTGCACCTCGAGTGATGGCACCAGCACCAGTGGACAGAGAGCTAGCGAGACTTATCGTTACCCCGCTGTCCCCAGAAATCAAGAGCACACCGCTTCTTTCCGGATTCCACCAGCCTAAGTTCACGTTGTACGACGGCAAGACGGATCTGTACATGCACGTGAGTCATTACTGGCAAGTAATGGCTAGACACCGGCGCAATGACGTCTTGATATGCCTCATATTCCCAGCAAGCTTGAGAGAACTGGGCCTGAAATGGTTCGAAAGGCTTCCGAAGAGGGGCATCGAGGGATGGCAACAACTAACAGAGGCCTTCGTCACCAGATTCAAAACCAACACTCGAACACCAAAGGAGGTCGACCATCTCCTGAAGGTTAAGATAGAATCTGGAGGCTCTTTGAAGGCATACAATGCCAAGTACTGGGAAACCTATAATGAGATTCTCAACTGCTCCACCAATCTAGTGATCACCCAATACAAGAGGGGTCTCCCAGTCGGACATAGGCTGTGAGATTCGCTTACGATGCACCAGCCCACAACCATGGAATCTTTGATGCAGCAGATTAACGACCACATTTGAGTAGAGGATGATGCCGCCACTGCAATCGAGAAGGCGAATTCGGTCGCGACGAATAGAAAAGTGGTGGGGAAGGTTCACTTGGTAGGGCAGGAGAACAACCGCCTAAATGACCGGTCTAAAGATCAACGTCGTGGCTCAAACCGCGATGATAGGAACAAAAGTCGTAGAAACGAGCGAGCTAACGCTCCTCGTGATGAAGAGGAAGATGCCAAGAGAAAGTTGAAAGTGCAAATCGGCATCACCACTATCTTTAAAATCCCTATTTACCGCATCCTGAGTGAAATCCGAGGTGAACCTTACGTCCGTTGGCCGGCCAAGTTGGGAAACACGCAGAGAGGCTTCAACTCGAGGTATCGCTGCACCTTCCATGAAGAACGAGGGCACCAAACGGAGGACTGTGTGCCGCTCAAACAACATTTGGAGGAGCTGGTGGTGGCAGGGCATCTGGACTAGTACATAGACGGCGGTATAAGAGTCGCTCCCTAGGGACAAGCCGAGACAAACGGCCTCGCCGTCCTAGATGCAGCTCGGCAAGGCATAATCAATGTCATCCATGGCGTCATTGAGCCGGCAAGGGTCTGCGAGCTAAGAGGGATGATTAAGAAAGCCGAGCACATGAGGGAGGTGCTCTCTGTTCAGCCCGTCGTGAAGAAAGGAAATACCGAGGTAAAAGACGTCTTGACCTTTTCAAACAAAGACTTGGAGAGAATTCAAGTGCCTCATAATGACACCATAGTGGTGACCCTCCACGTTAAAGACTTCGACATCAAAAGAATTCTGATTGACCAGGGGAGTTCGGTCGAGATCATGTATTATGACGCGGTCAAACAAATGAAGTTGGATGATAAGGACTTAGCCCCCGCAACGTCTCCTCTGGTGGGCTTCAACTCTCAGCCAGAATGGCTAATCGGAAAGATCATATTGCCGGTCAAAGCGGGATCGGTCACGAAGCAAGTGGAATTTTGGGTGCTTAAGGTCCCATCAACCTACAACTTAATTTTGGGCAGGGGCTGGTTGCATGTCATGCAAGCAGTAGCGTCAACCTACCATTAGGTCCTGCGCTTTCTAGCATTGGCCAGATAGGTAGAAGAGGTTTGGGGAGACCAAGTGATGGCTAAACAGTGTTTTGTCGCAGTAAATGGCTGCCGAGCTGCCAAAGGCTTCGTGTAAATGATAGAGGGTCCGGAAGGAAAGGAAGTCCTGGAAGACGTAGGAAGAAAGGCCGAGGAGAAATCGGTCGAAGATTTGCTGGAGGTACGTGTCGACGAAAACGATCCAAGTAAGTTCTTTCTTTTGGGCTCATCTCTGTCCAATACCGAGCGGCTCGATTATGTCGACTTTTTGGTTTCCAACATGGAGGCCTTTGTATGGACGCCTTACGATATGCCTGGCGTCGACCCTAGCTTCATTTGCCACCAGTTGAATGTCTTTCCGAATGCACAGCTGGTCATCCAGAGGACACGGCGCTCGGCCTTGCACCATGCCAAGATAGTGGCGGAAGAGGTCAAGAACTTGTTGGAAGCGGGGGCAATAGAAAAAGTGCAATACCCCAGATGGATCTCTAACACGGTGGTAGTGCCGAAAAAGAACAGTAAATGGCGGGTGTGTGTTGATTATAAGACGGTCAACCGTGCGTGCCCAAAGGATAGCTTCCCCCTCCCAAGAATCGACCAGCTGGTAGATCTAACCGCTGGCCATCAGAGGTTTAGCTTCCTGGATGCATATCGTGGCTACCACCAGATAGCCATGTATGAACCAGACTGAGAGATCACTTCGTTCACCACTCCAAGAGGCCTGTATTGCTACAAGGTCATGCCATTCGGACTGAAAAATGCTGGGGCGACTTTTCAAAGGATAGTAACCAAGATGTTCGCTCCCCTTCTTGGCCGCACTATGGACGTATACATCGATGATATGGTGGTAAAGAGTAAGGAAAAGTCTCAACACCTTGCCGACCTAGCAGAGATGTTCACCATACTTAAACATCACAAGCTGCATTTGAATGCCTCCAAATGTGCCTTCGGAGTTGGCACCGGAAAATTTCTAGGTTTTTTAGTCACGAACCGAGGAATTAAAGCCGACCTTTCCCAGATCAAGGCGATACAAGAACTGGAGCGTCCAAACTCCACGAAGGACGTGTAACATCTCGCTGGGATAGCAACCGCGCTGAACCGATTTATCAGCCGGTCTTTAGATCGTTACATGCCCTTCTTCAAAACTTTGAAGGCAAGTTCTTCTGGGAAGACGAATGCGACTGTGCATTAGCAGATCTAAAAATGTACCTTTCCTCAGCCCCTATCCTGGTCACGCCAAAACCGGGCGAAGAATTATATCTCTACTTAGCAGTCTCTCAACACGCTGTAAATGCCGTCCTCGTCCGTGCTGAAGGTACCCAGCACCTCCCCATCTTCTACATAAGCAAGACCCTGCTCCCAACTGAATCAAGGTATCTGCCACTAGAAAAATTGGCTCTGGCCTTGATGATGGCTTCTAGAAAGCTAGCGCACTATTTTCATGCCCACACAATAGTTGTGCTAACCGAATTTCCATTTAAGGTGCTCTTTGAAAAGGTGGATTTTACCGGGAGAATTCTGAAGTGGGCCGTGGAATTGGGGCAATACGATATCAAGTTCCAACCGCGCACTGCCATCAAAGCTCAAGCTCTTGCCGACTTCGTGGTAGAATTTGCCCCAGGAACACACCTTGTTTGTCCTGTCGATTTGGCCAACACAGATTTGGTGCAGCCCATGGCTCAGACAGCAGAGACATATGGTGGACAACAAGTGGCAGAAGGGCAAAAGAAGCCGAACAAGAAATGAAGGAACCGGACAACCTACCAAAACATGAGCTTGACCGGGACATAGAAAGACACCAGAATGAACCGACCAGTACCTCAGAGTTGAAAAGCTCCTAAAATCCCTTCGACTGTTGGGAGTTGTTCATTGGCGAGATGTGGAAAACTCTTCGTCGATGGGGCCTCCAATAGACATGGCGCTGGGTTGGGGATCGTGCTGACTTCCCCAGACGGGCTGACCATCGAGCACGCGATCACACTCGGTTTCCCAACATCCAATAAAGTGGCGGAATATGAAGCCCTCCTCGCCGGATTAAAAAGTGCATTGAGAATGAAAGCGTTGGAACTTATGGTATTCAGCGACTCCAAGCTAGTGGTCAATCAGGTCTTCGGGGAGTATGAGGCCAGGGATGAAAGGATAGCCAAATAGCAGGTGCTGGTACGTGCAGAAATCAAAAAGTTTGCTGCAATAAGAATGGAACAAATTAACCGCGAGGAAAGCAACGCAGCTGACGAACTGGCCTGCCTAGCATCCATGCAAACAACTTTTCCCAATCCTTTGATGATAGAATTCTTACCCCGGCCAAGCATTGAGGAACCAGAGATGTCCGAAGTACTCTGCGCCAACTTGGGACCATCCTGGATAGACCCCATCGTCGCCTTCCTAAAGAATGAAATTCTACGCACGGAAAAGAAGGAGGCCAACAAGATCAGGACCAAATCAGAGCAGTTTTGGCTCTCCCCATCTGGCGCCTTATATAAGAAGTCTTTCACGGGGCCATACCTAAAGTGCATCCACCCCAACAAGGTAAAAGCTTTCCTCTTCGAAATTCATGATGGCATTTGCGAGAGTCATATTAGGTGTAGGTCTTTGGCCTACCGAGCAATTTCCCAAGGTTATTGGTGGCCATGTATACAAGCGAACGCACAGATACGTTCGCAGGTGTGAAAAATGTCAAAAATTTGCTCACCAAATCCACCAGCCGGCCAGAGAGTTGCTCACCCTTACAAGTCCTTGGCCATTCGTGCTTTGGGGGCTGGATATTGTGGGACCACTTCCAACAGCTCCGAGCAACCGCAAGTTTTTCATCGCTGTTACCGACTACTTCACTAAGTGGGTTGAGGCCGAGCCGTTGGCAACCATCAAGGAGAAAGATGTAAAAAAGTTCGTTTGGCAGAATGTCATCACTCGTTTCGGTATCCTGAAGGCCCTCATTTCGGATAATGGCACTCAGTTCTATGGGAAACTCTTTCACGGATTTTGCGAAGAGTTAAAGATTGAGTTTTACAACTCAACACTGGCCTACCCTCAGTCAAATGGTCAAGCAGAAGCTTCAAACAAGACCATCCTGGACGGGCTGAAGAAGCAACTGGAGAAAGCCAAAGGGAAGTGGGCTGAAGAACTCCCCAATGTGCTTTGGGCATACCGCACCACGCTGAGACGCTCGACCGGGAAAACTCCATTTGCCTTGGCCTATGGCATGGAGGCTGTCATCCCGTTGGAAATCGGCATGCCAACCATTCGATCTGAAAGTTTTCAGCCAGACTTGAACAATGAGGCTGTGGCCCTGGAACTTGACCTAGTTGAAAAAAGAAGGGAACGGGCCCTAATCCACATAGCGACCTACCAGCAAGAACTCTCCAGAAAATACAACAAGGCCATGCATCCTAGGCTATTCAGGATCGGGGACTGGGTTTTAAGGAAGGTAATGGGCAACACAGTGATCCCTGGCGAAGGCAAACTAGGAGCAAATTGGGAGGGGCCATACAAGATAACTAGCCTTGCAGGCATAGGCACTTACCATCTGGAAGACTTAGATGGCAAAGCTGTCCCCAAACCGTGGAATGCAGCTAATCTTAAGTTATTTTACTTTTGAAATGTAACCTTTTCTATTCCTTTGCCTTTTGGAACTTGGCCTTCTGGCATTTGATGTACATCAATGACGTGTAATGAAAGATAGCCCTACCTTTTCCTTATACTATGAGTTTCTGTACAAAGACGTTATAAGGATATTGAGCTACTATGAATACCAGGGGCAAGAAGCCAACAACGGTTGGACTGAGGCCCTACAGAGAGTTGGCGTTTTGCCCAACTAATATTAGGGCCGAGCAAATATTGCCCCCCTTACAGAAAGTGGCATTTTGCCCGACTTGCATTCAGGCCGAGCTGATATTGCTCGCCCGTACAAATAGTTAGCGTTTTGCCCAACTGGAACTAAGGCCGAGCAGATATTGCCCACCCGTGCGGAAAGTGGTGTTTTACCTAACTTGCACTGGGGCTGAGTTGACATTGCTCACCCGTACGAACAGTTGGTGTTTTGTCCAGCTTGCATTACGGCCGAGCTGATTTTGCTCGCCAATACGAACAGTTGGTGCTTACCCAAATATTCTACGGCCGAGCTAATATTGCCCGCCCATATAGACAGTTGGGGTTTAGCCCAATTGGAGCTATGCCAAGTTGATATATCAGCTCGGCCGTGCAGATAGTTTTGCCAAATTACACGTAAAGCCGGCCGATTTCGCTCGGATCGTGAGGCTGATTAGTCCATTATTGCCCGAGCTGGAATTTGCTTGCTCAGTGAAGTGTAGATTTGGCTTGTCATGAACTGAGCTGCTACTTGCTCGCCAATGTGGAACCGATTTTGCTCGCTCACCAAGCTAACATGGTTCACCTGTTTAAGATGTTGATGTCACATCCAACAAATATTTCAAAGCCAGGAAAGTTTGCTCATTAGACCGAAGAAATGATAATCACACAAGGCAAACAAAGAAAAAGATTCGCATAACATGGTGAGCAGAAAGTTAAACTTCTCATTGATTATAAAGAGGGATTACAAAAGTGGGGCGATGCCCGGTTACATCAAAACCAAAAACAAACAAACAAACAAACAAACACAAAGAAAAAGTAAAAGAAAAAGAAAAAGAAGAGAAGATCAATCTAAATCTATTGTGTCAGCCTGTTCAGTCGCCCATACCTCAGCGTTACCGACTTGAGCGCCGACCACCACATCAACCTCCTGCTTGATCTCTCAATCTTAGGCCCCTTCCTCAGAAGCTTCAGATAGAAGATTTTGCTTGACTAGTTGCGCGGTGGTAACTTCTGCTTCAGTTGCCTGCTTTACCTCTTCAATTAGCCTCTTCTGCAAAGCGCTGGCGTAAGCTTGCATGTGGGCCGGCATGAAGACGGCATGCGGGTTTTGAAACGCGTCGGAGTCCTGACCAAGGCCAAGTTTTTCCACGGCAGCTTTCCAACCGCACTGGAAAAAAATGTCCTTGGTCCCCTAGACCTGCCGTCCATAACCTCTCTCACCCTTTGCGTAACCGCGGTCTTCAGTGTCATCAACCTGCTTGTCCAACTCGGCTTTGTTGCTGTTCATCCTAAATGTAAAGTTTGTTCATTGAAACTAAAGGAAACAAGGGGCACGAAGGCCCCATCTGCTTTTTCAATTCCAGTTTCTCCTAATGTATACTAGTTTTACCCCGAAGAGGGGGCACTGGTAGAATACGAACAGCCCCAAACAAAAACTCGAAGAACATAAATGGAGATGGCAAAAGAGAGGCAGAATAACTTATAGATATGGATGCCTAATGAAGTCCCAATCGTCCACGACCTTGTCTTCAGCCTTTAAGAGAATGAAAATGGTTGAAAACAACTCGAAGAGCAGCAACGGTAGCGATGGCAGAAGCTTGGAGATTTGAAGGCAAGAGCTTGGCTTGTGTAGGAAGATGAACAGTAGAAATGTGTGTGGCCCCTCACATGTGTATAAAAAATGAGGGGAAGCCAAAGGGTGGCAACCTTTTGAAATTTACACATGATGAAGACAACTGTGGGGCTGCACGGGACCAATGGCGTGAAGCCACGTAGCAATGAAAAGATGGCTTGTCAGTATGGCCGAATAATCATTGATGAGACTACTGGTGCAATCCTAGATGACCGACCAAATCGAATAGCTCGGTCAGAACAATAATCCCAATCACGTTCAGCTCGGATGGGATTAAGGGGCAATTGAGAGAGAGATTTGCGCCAGTCAATACGGCCGAGCTACGGTAACGCGGGATATGACGATGGGCCTTACGAGAACCAGACCGTGTCTGACCGAACTAAATCGACACGGTTCCCCAGCCCATCACGTTGGGCCAAACAAGATTGTCGACCAGAATGTAGAGACATGCATGCACCCAGCCGAGCTGACTCGACCTGATATTTGGTTGGATCCGCGATAATGCGTTGGGACTGAGCCGAGTGCAGTCTGGAATGAATTCGGGCCGAGATGAAGAACGGCACGCCTCATGGCGGGCCGGTTCAGATGAACGACTTATCATAGGTCGCCCGTCCTAGTCATGGTGGTGTTTTTCCCCAAGGGATAGGTCGGTTATGATAGACCGATTGAGTGTGCCACCTGGACCAATGATGTGATAAGGGGGAAATCCACTCCTGGTACGCGTCAATACCGTTTGGCAGTTTGACAAACGCTGTTTGGAGGTTTTGGCCTCTACACGTGTAAAGAAGCTAGAGGGGAGCACAGCCACTTGGCCAGAGAAGGACAACAGAGGTAGTGCACCCATAATCCCTGAGGCTGTATGGCCAGCCTAGAAAAAGCAAGAAGGGAGGAACGTTGGAGGTAAGCAATCTAAGGAATTCCCAACTATCTCTCTTTCAAAAGTGCTCTTTTTCCATTATTATTCTTCTTCTTCTTTTTCAAGTGTGCTGGCTTGATCGTCGGAGGGTTTATCCGGCAGCACATCGCCGGGCAGCTCACCATCTTTCTGTTTTCAGGTCAAGTGACGTTACGTAAAGCTCAAGTTCAAGGAGTATGGAGAATGGAGGATATTTCACCCTCGTACATATATACTATTTCTGTAAACTGTGAATTCAGTGTAAATCTTGTATTAATCTATGATCGTCATGCAGGTAATGATTTAAAAAGGGCGTTGACATCAGTAGATGAAGCCATTCTTGCACAAGTAAAGGCTGCTCTTAACTATAAAGGCCGTGCCAACTTTCAAGGGCAAGGGCTCGCAGCCCATGTTCTGTTGAGGTACGACCCCACCTACGCCACCTTCTCGACTATTGACCATATCCCCGTGCCAAGAGGCAAACAACATCTGACTGCACTTATATTCCCTAGTTTCAAAAGCCTAAGGAATATTGGTGTTGACGGTATTGATGCCGACGAACCAATCGCCGAAGACGCATAGTCCGATGACCGTGCAGAAAACCAAGAATTGAATTCAAAAATTGAATTGGCTTTGGAGCACATTAGCTCAGACAATCAAACCGACCAACCATCTACCTCTGGCTGACGACATTTTCATCGGTTTAGAGAGTCTTCCTGGGGCAGAATCCAAGGCTAAAGAGATGAACGGAGAGTCCATTGCTCAATTCGCTAGGAGGCGTAATGCCGAGAAGATGGTGGCTAGGAGGCAAGTCAGCGATTCTGGGATGAGCCAGGTCACTACAACACGTCAAGTTCATAGAGAAGAAATAGCCCTTGAAACGATAGTGGCCGAATATGTTTTAGAGGAGCCCCAACAAATCGTAGAAGTCGATCCTTCGAGGCAGAAACGGCAAGTCGAGATTGTCCCCGATCTAATTGAAGCGCCGGCAGATAAACGACAAAGAATTGAGATGCCGTCTTCCACTTATGAGGTATCTGAGCCATTTGTTATCCAACCACGGATGAAGAATGCACCGATTCTCTGTCTCTATTACTCTGGCAGCACAGTTGGCCATATTGGTAAGTTTCAACCCCTTGGATCGTATAAATTGTTTTTAGTAACAACTAATAAGTCTTGGTTTATTGCCTTCGTCAGGTGGCAGAGAGAATTATGAGATCGGCCGTCATCACTATGACGTCGTAGAGAGACTCGACGTCCTTGAGGGCCAGCTTGAAGCTGAGAAGGGAAAGGTCGTGGCTGCAATAGTCGATTTGGATGTGGCAACGGCTAAGGCCGAGTCTAAAACCACGAAGGCAGAGAAAGAGAAGGCGAAGGCCGTTGCTGCGCAGAAAAAAGCTCAACACGCCGACCCGTTCCGTAGGGATGCTGAGGAGTAAGCGAACTTGCTGGACGGCTCCCTTAAATCGGCACAAGAAGAAGTCTCTTAGCTGAAGGCCGATCTTGAAGCTGAGAAGAATGCGAGGGAGCTTGCTAAAGCAGACGAAGCCAAAGCTTTTGATGACGGCCATTTGAAAGCTAGGGAGATGTACGCTGATGAAGTCTTAAAGTTCAAGAATCAACGCTTCAAGCACGGATGGCTAAAAGCTTTGGCGGCCGCTAAGGTGACTCTCGATCAGCCGATTCCTTATGAACAACTAGAAGTCGAACCGCTAGAATCAGATCCAGAAGATTTGGACTTTTGATCAGCGGTTTTGTAATGAATGTTCAGCCATTATTGGTTTTTGTTAGCTTTGTTTTGCAAGCTTTTCTTAGTTCTTGTTAGCACTTTATTAGATGTAGGCCATTTTTATGTATAAAGTGGTTGTACTCAATATAGTTTGTTAATGAAAATGTCCGTTTTGTTAATGAATGTTAATCATTAAGTATTGGTAATGAAAACGTCCATTTTGTTAATGAATATTAATCATTAAGTATTGGAAAACAGAAATGTGTCATATCAATTGAGATCATGACCTTTACATCTTAATTCGGCAAAATGCTTGAAGATAAGCCGAATATATTCATAAATCTGCCCTTGCCCCAGCTGATCATTGAGCATAACCACCGAATGTACAGACTAAACGTTCATGGGATCAGGTGGGGCACTATCTTTATTTGGAAAAATGCTTGAAGATAAGTCGAATAGATTCATAAATCTTCCCTTGCCCGAGCTGATTACTGAGCATAACCATTGAATGTATGGACTAAACGTTCATGGGATCAAGTGGCGCAATGTCTTTATTCAGCAAAATGCTTATAGATTAATAAATCTGCCCTTGCCCCAACTGATCACTAAGCATAACTGCCAAATGTACGGACTAAACGTTCATGGGATCAGGTGGGGTACTATTTTTATTCGGCAAAATGCTTGAAGATAAGCCAAATATATTCATAAATCTGCCCTTGCCCCAGCTAATCACTGAGCATAACCGCCGAATGTACAGACTAAACGTTCATGAGATCAGGTGGGGCACTGTCTTTATTCGGCAAAATGCTTAAAGATAAGCCGAATATATTCATAAATCTACCCTTGCCCCAGCTGATCACTGAGAATAACGGCCGAATGTATGGGCTAAACGTTCATGGGATCAGGTAGGGCACTGTCTTTATTCGGCATTATTCAACAAAATGCTTGAAGCGGTCGCTTTGTAAATGCTGCATCCGTAATTAATAAGCACGGGAGGGGGGGAGGGGGCAGGCGCACGTGGGGCATATGTTGGAGTTAAATATGTTCTGATCAAATTCAGCAGAGTGTAAGAGGGAAAAGAGCATTGCGTCGTCTTGAAGAGATTCATATGTCAAGAAAAGTATTCTTTAATAGTAGAGAATAAGGCAGGACGCTAGCTAAACTAGATTTAGAAATGAACTAAGGGGCTGGTGGCAAACCCACCCAAACGGGTAATAAGACGTCGGAGGAGCATGAGAGGCAGCGTTCGCCCCGTCGACGAAGCAGGTCTCCAAGGGAGAGACAGCAACGAGGGAGCTCCAGGACTTGGAGTGCACATGCCTTACCGCGAAATAAAACCAGTAGGTCACCACGCCCGTTGAGTTTTTCAGTTTTCGTTGGGAATAAACCGATGACCGAAGCGGACTCAATTATCTACGATCCGAACGTGGCAGTAAAGTTCATTCAACAAATTTTTTGGCCAAAGTCCAACAATCAATAGTCGGTCGGCCTGATTACGAAAATTTTCAAGATGGCGTCCATGGAGCGATTAAAGGACTTTACACTTCCTATGAGATCGGCATGCATCTTCATGCCGCGTGAAGAGAGATCAAACAGAAAGATGGCGGCATTCAGGACTTGGAGCGCCACATAGAAAAGACAGAGAGTGAGCTAAAAAAGGCCAAGGTAGCCAAGTCTCAATCGGTGGGTCAGACGAACCTAGTTATGATGGACAGAGTAAGCCAACACTTGCTTGATCATGCCATAGCCAATCGAGATACGACAAGCATGTTCGCACAAGAGGCAATAAGAACGCGGGCCTATAATTAAGGCTTTTTTGACGGCAGAAAGATCGGTATCCAAAAGACAAAAGAGAAGTTGGCGGATGATGTCTGCCAATGCGAGAATCGTGGTTTTAAACATGGATGGACCAAGGCTTTGCAAGCCGCGGTCGTCGATTCGGCATCACCACTATTTCAAAATTACAAGTTTCCATTCGAAGCTTACGACGTCGAAAAAACTGACGACGAAGAGAGTGCCGAGCCGGAGAAGACTTAGATATCAAGAAATATGTTATTGTACTTTTGAATCTGTTGAAAGCCATGTATTTGTACCTCTTTGATGAAATAAGTAAATATTTGTTACATTGGTTTTTTTAATGTTTGTATCAACTTGTGTGATAATTGCATATTTGTGGGCCCACGCCACTGTATTGCCAAATACAAATGGCGCTCCGAATTTAGAGGATTACTCGGCCGTTTGTGATCATGCACGAAGGGCGCTCCGAATTCGGAGTCTTTCTGTTGGCCAATCATGATATCAACGAAGGGCGCTCCGAATTCGGAGGCATATTCGGCCCAAACGTGAACATGCACAAAAGACACTCCGAACTCGGAGTCTTTGTGTCGGCCAATCGTGATATCCACGAAGGGCGCTCCGAATTCGGAGTCTTTGTGTTGGCCAATCGTGATATCCACGAAGGGCACTTCGAATTCGGAGGCTTATTCGGCCCAAACGTGAACATGCACGAAGGGCGCTCCGAATTCGGAGTCTTTGTGTTGGCCAATTGTGATATCCACGAAAGGCGCTTCGAATTCGGAGGCTTATTAGGCCCAAACATGAAAATGCATGAAGAGCGCTCCAAATTCGGAGTCTTTGTGTTGGCCAATCGTGATATCCACGATGGGTGCTCCAAATTCGGAGGTTTATTCGACCCAAACGTGAACATGCACAAAGGGCACTCCAAATTCAGAGTCTGTGTTGGCCAATCGTGATATCCACGAAGAGTGCTCTGAATTCGGAGGCTTATTCGGCCCAAACGTGAACATGCATGAAGGGTGCTCCAAATTCAGAGTCTTTGTGTTGGCCAATTGTGATATCCACGAAGGACGCTCCGAATTCGGAGGCTTATTCGGCCCAAACGTGAACATGCACGAAGGGCGCTCCAAATTCAAAGGCTTATTTGGCCCAAACGTGAACATGCACAAAGGGCGCTTCAAATTCGGAGTCTTTGTGTTGGCCAATCGTGATATCCACGAAGGCCACTTTGAATTCGAAGGCTTATTCGGCCCAAACGTGAACATGCACGAAAGACGCTCTGAATTCGGAGTCTTTGTGTTGGCCAATCGTGATATCCACGAAGGGCGCTCCAAATTCGGAGGCTTATTCGACCTAAACGTGAACATGCACGAAGGGCACTCCAAATTCGAAGTCTTTGTGTTGGCCAATCATGATATCCACGAAAGGCACTTCGAATTCGGAGGCTTATTCGGCCAAACATGAACATGCATGAAGGGCGCTCTGAATTCGGAGTCTTTGTGTTGGCCAATCGTGATATCCACGAAGGGTACTCCGAATTCAGAGGCTTATTAATCATTGAACTATTTTTAACGAGAAGGAGATAAGAAATGCATACTGTATTGCGAAATACATAGATGTGTATATGTTAGTATAGCAGCAAAAATTAAAAACAAACAAGCATGTCATACAAGTTGGTTTAATGATAAAATTTACGCAAATAGGTCGAATTCCACGGGCGTGGAAAACTTCGTCCAACCATGTCTGTAAGTCGATACACCCCTATTCCAGTAATTAAATCAATCTGATAAGGATCGTCCCAGTTGGGGCCTAATTTACCGTATGCTGGATTCTTAGTGGTAGGAAGCACTTTCTTGAGGACCAGTTCTCCAGGTGTATAACGACGCAACTGCACGCGTTGGTTATACGACTTGGCGAGCTGCTGCTAATACTGTGCCATACACGTAAGAGCACGATCTCAACGTTCTTTAATCAAAGTTAGATCTAAGGCCAACATCATGTCATTGTGCCCCATATCAAAACCTTGGACTTTAGTGTGGGCAGGTCGATTTCAAGAGGGATAATAGCCTGTGTCCTAAAGCACAATGCGAACAACATTTCTCTAGTAGACTGCCTTACAGTGGTGCGATGAACCCATAGTACACTGGGCAATTCTTCAACCCACCTACCTTTGGCCTTTTCCAATCATTTCTTGATGCCATCCAGGATCACTTTATTGGAGGCCTCAGCTTGACCATTGCTTTGCAGGTATGCCAGCGAGGAAAAGTAGGGCCGGATACCGTATGAATTGTATAATTCCCGATAGACGCCACAATCGAATTGGGTGCCGTTGTCGGATACAAGTGCTTGCGGTATGCCGAATTGAGTTATAACGTTTTTCCATACAAAGTGTTTAACATCAGCATCTCGAATATGTGTTAATGCCTTTGCTTCGACCCACTTTGTAAAATAATCCGTTGCGACGATCAGGAATCACTTGTTTCCTGGAGCCCGAGATAGTGGTCCGACGATATCAAGTCCCCAATGAGCGAATGGCCAAGGACTAGTAATAGAATTTAATGTCTCGGTAGGCAGGTTGGTTAATGGGGAATACCTTTGGCATTGTTCGCATTTCTTTACGTAGTTCTCGGCATCTGTTCGCATGGTCGGCCAATAATACCCTTGCGTTACGGCTCGGTGGGCCAATGAGCGTCTTCCAGGGTGGGCACCGCAGCTATCTTCATGTATTTTGGCCAAGAATTCCTCAACTTTGTCGGGGTGAACACATTCCAAATATGGCCCAGAGAGAGATTTTTTTGTAAAGCTTTCCTTACAGATCAAAATAATATCGCAGGGCTTTATTTTGTAACTTGTGGGCTTCTTTCTTATCTGTTGGGAGCTATTCTAAGGAGAGAAATGCAGCGATAGGGTCCATCCAACTCAGACCTGGCTCAATGATGTTAATCCGAACTGGTTTAGAAGAGGTTATGCTCGACTCTAAGATGAACCCTACTTCGATTGTTTGTTTAACTTCTAAGTTGATGGCGAAGGCTAAGTAAGGCATCAGTATACGTGTTCTGATCCCGAGTTATCTGATTCAACTCATGATGGTCGAACTTCGTAAGCAAAGAATTCATCATTTTCATATATGCTGTCATTCGGTCATTTCTAGCCACATATTCCCCCTTCAACTGGTTGATGACTAGTTTTGAGTAGCAGAAAACCTGTAATCGCTTGGCGCCCAGATGAAGTGCATTGTGGAGGCCGGTTAGCAATGCTTCGTATTCGGTCTCGTTATTTGACACTTCAAAACCCAATTTAACTACCTGCTCGATTATTGTCCCTTCGGGAGTCATGATTACTACGTCGACCCTACTGCCACGTTGGTTAGACAATCCATCACAATACATCTGCCAAATATCTCCAACGTACATTCTCTAGTCTGGTTGACGCTGGCAGGCGAGTTGGTCGAACTTGAAGTCAACATGGCACCCTGTAAACTCAGCTACAAAGTCGGCCAACACTTGTCCCTTGATAGCCGTTCTGGGTAAAAATTGGATATCATACTGGCCGAGTTCCAATGCCCATTTAGAGACTCGCCCTGATGCTTCCGCGCTACGAAGCGCTGATCGGAGAAAATAGTCTATTAGTACCCCTATGGTATGAGCCTGAAAATAGTGCATCAACTTTCTTGCAGCCACCACGAGAGCAAGGATGAGCTTTTCTAGTGGTAGGTATCGTGTTTCGGCGTCGACCATTGCCTTACTTATATAGTAAATTGGTCGCTGCTCCTCGAGTTCTTCTTTTAATAACAGGGCACTGATCGCCAGGTTGGATATCGCCAGATACAGGATGAGCAGATCGCTTGGCAATGGTTTTGCTAAGAGTGGTACTGATCGGAGATAAGTTTTCAAGCCATCTAATGCGGCCTCACACTCGGGGGTCCATTCAAATGCTTTGCCCTGCCGAAGTGTGTGAAAAAATTGTCAGCAGCGATCTGAGGAACGACTGATAAACCTATTGAGGGCAGTGGCCATTCCCATCAACTTCTGACTTCTTTGACCGACCGAGGGAAGCCGAGTTCTAGAATTGCTGTGATCTGCCTCAGGTTGGCCTCTATTTCGCGATGGTTGACAATATGGCCGAGAAACTTGCCGGATTCGATGCTGAATACACATTTCAAGGTGTTCAGTTTCATCTTGTACTTTCGGAGAATGCCGAAGGTCTCTGCTAAATCGGCTAGATAATCATTCTTTTCCTTGGATTTCACCACCATGTCATCAATGTATACTTCCATGGTGTGGCTGAGTTGTTCCTTGAATATAGTGGTAACCAACCTCTGGTAAGTTACCCCCACATTCTTCAGTCCAAAGGGCATGACCTTGTAGCAATAGGTTCCCCTTAGGGTGAGGACTGCGGTCTTTTCTTGATCCTCTGGATGTATGACAATTTGGTGATAACCCCTGTAGGCATCCAAGAAGCTCATGCGCTGATGATGTGCCGTTGCGTCCACAAGTTGGTCGATTCTGGGAAGAGGAAAACAATCCTTTGGACAGACCCTGTTCAAATCCGTGAAATCCACACAAACACGCCAGGATTCATTTTTCTTCTTTACAACCAGGGTATTGGACAGCCACGTGGGATAAGTTACTTCACGAATTGCCCATGCAAACACGTCGACTATTCTGAATGATTGGTTTGACTTTTGGATCAACATTTAAACAGTGCTGGGCCACGATTGGATCCACCCCCGGCATTTCGTATGGTGTCCATGCAAACACGTCGAGGTTGCCGAGTAAGAAGGAAACTAGCTCGCGTCTATCAACTTCGTTCAAGGAGATGCCGATCATGAAGAATTTGTCAGGGTTCCTATTGATTTTGATCTGATCAAGGTCTTCAATTTCCTTTTCGCTGGGGATTTTCCCAATGTCATCAAGGCCCTCTCGATCCGGTACTTCAATTGAGTTCACTTCCAATTCCTTTGGCCTCGTTGTAGTGGCAATAAAATAGCATGCCTGTGCCGATTTCTGAGAGCCTCGAATCTGCTCAATGCCATATTCAGTTGGAAAGTGGAGCAACTGATGGTAGGTGCTTGGCACAACCTGCATTGTATGCAACCAGGTCCTCTCCATGATAAGATTGTATGGTGACGGGAGTTTGACAATCAGAAATTCCACATCGACTAATCTGGTACCCGCCCGTACTGGTAGTGTGATCTTGCCCAAGGAATACTCGGGGTTGGCGTTAAAGCCGAATAGTGGGTAATCAGCCGGCAACAGATCCGAATCAATGAAGCCAAGTTTAACAAACATCTTGTAGTACATTATTTCAGAGGTGCTTCCCTGATCGATGAGAACACACTTGATTGTGAATCTGTTCACGCGTAGTTCGATAACAAGGGGATCGGCATGGAAGAGAGTTACTCTATCTAGGTCGGTGTCATTGAAGCTAATCTTACCAGTTTCATGGGGCCATTTGGCTGGTGTGATCGGCTTGGACAAGTTAGGTTGCAACTGAACTATATGTACCTCAACTGACGGTGATAAGCTGTATATCATGTGAATTACACCAAGTGGAAGCGAATCCGGCCGTAGAGCCACCGTGTTCGATGGATTGTTCTTTCGAACATGTTGTGCCAACCGGCCGTCTTGAACTAACTCCTCTAAGTGGTTCTTTAGTGCATAACAGCTGTTAGTGTCGTGGCCATGGTCTTTGTGATATTCGCACCGCCTATCCCTTCTCCTTGTATCAGGGGGTCCCATCGTCTTGGACGACCACTTAAAGAATGAAAGATATTGAACTTTGGGTAAGATCTTACTGATCAGCTTCGCCAATTCTGGGTACTTCTTGTCTAAATGTCTTGTGCACCTGCTATCAACTTGATATTGTTCGTTTGAACGGTACGAACACTGCCCGCTTGATCAGCGCGAATCACACCGACTGTCTCATTTAGTCCGAGTTCGAGGTTTGGGGCTCCTTGATGGTACATCGCTTATTGGCTGAACCAAACCAGATGAAGCCGATTTAACTACTTTATGTCTAGCCTTAAGCACAAGGCATCGTCTTCCACCTTACAGTACTCTTTAACTTTCTTCATTAGTGCCTAGACTGTTTTGGGAGGCCGTCTGGTTAACGAACTGCGGAGAGGGCTATTGGGATATAATCCCATCTTAAAGGTGGTAATGGCCATAGAATCATTGTAGGCATCATCCACCAAGTTGAAACACTCCCAATAGCGTGCCGAATATTCATAGAGAGTCACTTCTAGTTTAATTTGCATCGCCCAGAGAGAGTCGGCTTGCTTTGGCTGAACTTTGTTGGTGATGAATCTTGCCCTGAAGGATTTTTGGAGCAGATGAAAACTTCTTATTGAAGGCGGTTCCAGTTTATAGTACCATCTGATGGCCAATGGTCTCAGGTTACTTGGAAACATTCGACACATGAAGGCTTCATTGTCAGCATGCAACGTCATCACTTGTTTGTAATGACGAGTGTGGTCTATGGGATCTGATTTTCCATCATACAGGGTGAATGTCAATGCTTTGAACTTCTTAGGCAGCGCAGCCCTTATAATGCGTCGTACGAAAGGGTCGTGCCTGTCCTCTTCATCCGAACCATCACTTCCTTTCCCTCCTGTGTCTCATATATGGACTGCCCTTGAATGAGCTAGATACATCAACTCGCCCCTTCTTTCTGGGTTCCTGAGATAGCGAATCAGAACCACTGCCACTATTGTGTTTTCGACGTCGACGTCGTTGATCATCCTTCTACTTCTCTGGCGATCGACCTTGGACATGACACGCGACCTGTTGGGATTTGGCTACCTCCAGGGCCAATTCCTTATGTAAACACTCGTTATCGGCTGCAATAGCTTGCAGGCGTTGTTCACTTTGTGTTGCTTGATCCATGATCGTCTGCATAGTCTCTCACATAGAGGTTGAGGGTGAGGTTTGAGCTACTGAGTCAAAGTTCAGTGCTCTTCTCGCGGTGATATCTCTTATCCAAGCATTTTCCTTAGAGTAACATCGTCTCTTGGTGTAATATCGTCAGCAATGAGTGGAGGATCATTTGTTACGCCTGTCATGAACGCACTTGAGTATTCCCACAAACGGCGTCAATTGTGGTGATGTGATTTGGAAATACTCTCTAATCCAAGTAGACGCTCTTTGATCCTCTGGTTGCTACCTAAAAGAAATGAACACTCCGGTCAAGGGTGCCGGAATTAGCATTCCGACGGGCAAATCAGTATTTTCTCAAGTTTACTTCTATTTCAAGTTATCCAGTTTTCTTTCACATACCTTCCTTCTGGCTGATGTTCCTCCTTTTATAATACTCTTCTAGGGCCCACCTTCTGATTTATGGAAACTCTATCCTCACAGCTGGGCCCTCATTTACGCCGTATGATTTGCAACATACTCAGCTATAAAAGTAAGCTTACTCGGCCGAGGCAAGCTACAGTTAGTCGGCCCTTAAGAGCCGACTTGCAAATGGTTCCACCAAGTTGTAGCTTCTTCTTATTCGGCCACCACAAATTTCAGCAAATTTTATTTGTTTACTATAATGACAAACACGATGTCAATACATGCAATGCATATACCTACCCATGTTAGTTTTTAAAAATTTACGAAATTTTTTTAAATATAAATTTTACTTTATTTTGTTGATTCTTTTATCAATATAATAACATTTTTTTAAAATTTTATTAAATTGCAATACTTTTGAAAATGAAAAAAAAAATAGATATTTAAATTTTACAAGCTAAAATTCAAAATAATATTAATAGAATACGTATTGATATGTCTATATGTTAGGAGCTTGTATTGTTTGTCTAGTTCAAACTATTTGGTCCAACAAAATATCAAGTATAAATGAGAGTTTTGAATGGTAAAATAAGCATTGACTGATTGTACTTTATTATTATATGCAATTTAAAAATATTTATAATAATTAACCATTTTTTAACAATAACTTTCCAATCTAAAAAAAAAAAAAACCATAAATTTATTTCCTCTTAAATGTTTTAATAAATTTATTACGACTTAGATAGTATTTGATAAAATTGAAAATTAAAAATTAAAAAATTAAGTACTGAAAACTTAATGATGAATTTTTAAGTCGAAAAGTTGTTCAATAAGAAATTAAGTGTTGAACTAAAACAAATTATTTGATATGTATATAATCAAATTAAAAAAAAAAAATTATTCAAATTGTAAATCTTACAATTTTTATATTATGATTGTGAGTTGGTAGTGATGAAGGCAACGACGGCGTTATATGGCACTAATGTCAATAATGGAAAAGATTAATGAATAATGATTGTGGAGATGGTTGAAGGGTAATATTGTAGAAACAAAAAGTAAAAATGAAAAGGTGGTGACTGGAATGATGGTGGTGGTTGTGAGAACAGTAACAATAATTGTGCAAGTGAAGAGTTGCAGTGGTTGTTGTAATAGTGATAGTAATGGCAGTGGCGACTGTGGTGATAATATGATAGTGGTAGTAAAGTGTTGGTGGTACTTATGGCAACTGTTAGGTTTTTATTCTTGGCAATCCTGTTTGACAAAACTCTTTTGAGTTGTAATTTTATTCGCATTTTTATTTCAGTGAGGCTTTGAGTTTATTAGATGCGAATCCAACCCGAATCGAGCTCTGCGGAGAAGTTTGTGATGTTAATGCTTTCAAGATTGCCACTTCGCTGATTATTACGGGGGTCGAGCTGACCGGTCAGCTCGCGGCCGAAGCAAAATTCAAAAATTGCATTCAAAATTGCATATCAGCCGTTGCTCGCTCGAGCCAAGGAGTGCTCGCTCGAGCTAAGACTTTCTCGCTCGAGCCAAGGATTGCGTCCATACAAAAACCTGAAGAAGTGTATTCCTCGCTCGAGCCAAGGATCCGTCGCTCGAGCCAGGGCACTAGTAGAAATCATGAAAATTACTCTCCTCGCTCGAGCCAGGAAAGCTTCGCTCGAGCGAGCCTCAGAATCCGGATTTCTCAAGGAGTTTGTTTTCTTCCCAATCTTGGATTACTTTTGGTTCTCTATAAATACTTGGTTTTCTCCCAAAACTATGTAATTGATTGAAGTCCTCCAGATCTTCTTTTTTGTTCTTAAAGGTTTATATCTGGGGATATTTTGATTTTTTTTTGATGTTTTATTGAGTATTCAACTCATGGTTTAAAGAGAGTACATCAAAGATTTGTTTGTTATACACAAAAGAGAGAGTTGTTCTTCAGTTGTGAATTCTGAAGAATTCGAGCCTGAAGCTTTGGTGGAATCCGGAGTGGCTCATCAGAAAGACAATTCCGTGCTGAAGATAGGGTTGGAAGAGGCACATAGAGGTTGGTTCAATTAGGCGTTGTGAATTCGCTAGATAATTGAGAGTATACCTGTGTAATTCCTTTGAATCTTCTTAGTGGATTGTTCTTGTGGCAGTTGCCCGTGGTTTTTTTTATCACAATTGGAAGGTGTCCAATTGTGGTTTTTCCACGTAAAATCTTTGTGTCTCTTTCTCTTGATTGTTTGATTAGGATTGTTATATTCTGCTTAAAATTGATACATAATCACAAATCAACATCTAGGAGGTTTCTAGATTTTTCAATTGGTATCAGAGCAGGTCGTTCTATTTTTTTTAAAAAAAATTCTTTTTGTACGCTCTATTTTTAAAAAAAAAATTTTTAGAACGAGATCTTGTTTGATTTGTGATAATGGATTCAATTCGTGAGGGAAATTCTATGGTTCGACCACCTCTACTTGACGGATCCAATTATTCTTTTTGGAAAGCTCGGATGAGATCTTTTTTAAAATCTATTGATGAAAAAGTTTGGCAATCCGTCATGATATGGGTGGACTGAACCAACAATTACTGTTGATGGAGTAACTTTCCCCAAACCAATTGATAAGTGGGACACAACTGATTACCAAAATAGTAGCTGGAATAGTAAAGCTATCAATTCTCTCTTTTGCGCTGTCACACCTGAAGAGTTTAGTCGTATTTGTAATTGTGAAGTCGCAAAAGAGGCTTGGGATATCTTACAAACTATTCATGAGGGCACTCCTTCTGTTAAACGCTCAAAACTTCAAAGGCTCACATCTAGTTTCGAAAACCTTTCAATGAAAGATAGTGAGACCTTTGATGAATTTTATGCAAAGTTGAGTGACATTGTTAATTCCAGCTTCAATTTAGGTGAAAAAATACCAGAATCCAAAGTTGTGGGAAAAATTTTGAGATCCTTGCCCGATCGGTTCCAACCAAAAGTTACGGCTATTGAGGAGGCTCAAGATGTTGACAACCTCAAGCTGGATCACTTGGTTGGAAATCTCCAAACTTATGAGGCACATAGAAATTTCAAAAAGAAACAAAAAGATTTTGCTTTTAGTAGTGCTCATAAAGTGGTAGAGGATTCTGATGAGGACTGTGAGATAGATTCTAAGATTATGGATGCTTTTGTTAAACAATTTAAAAAATCTTTTTTGAAAACGAATCCTAATCTTTTGGACTCTACTCATGCTCATGAATTTAAAGGCAAAGATAAACTCAAAATTAATTCTATAGCCAAGAAGGAGAAAGGAAAGATACAAGGGAACTCTGAAAGAGTCCAATGCTATAAATGCCAAGGTTTTGGCCACTTTGCTCAAGAATGCCCTACTCGTTTGAAGAAAAAGAAAGCCCTCGCTGTCACTTGGGATGATGAATCAGAATCTGATGAAGACGAAAGTGACGATAAAGATCAAGGCGAAGAGGGACATAAGCAATTCCTTGCTTTCATGGTGGCTTCCGAAACTGAAGGACAAACAGAGTCTCCGAAAAGGTCAGTTGAGAATACTACTGATGATGAATCCTCAGAGAGTGATCATGAAGAACTTGAGCAAGCCTATGAAAAACTGTATAAGGAGTCTCTTAATTTATTCAAATTGAATGACAAACTCACAAAGAAACTCAAAGCATGTGAATGTGAGAATGTCAAACTTAAGGAGGAGATTTTCGAGGCTAGGATCAATGCCATCAAGATAGCTGATGATCAACAAGTTCTTTGTGCAAAACTGTTGACTTGTGAGACAGAGAGGAATGAGCTACAGGAAACTCATGCCATGTATGAAGAAAAGATTGAATCTCTCGAGATGTCTCAAGTTGCTTTGGAAGAACTGATGATCAAGAAAGAGGAAGAGCTCAAGGTTGCCATGGTTACCATTAGTCTTTGGAACAAAGGATCAAAGACTTTGGAGGATATCATTGGGTCTCAACAAATCTGTTCAGACAAGAGTGGCATTGGCTTTGGAGATAAGAGAGAGCAAAAATAGAGTGCTTCTACATCTCATGATACAAGAACTCAAGGAAAGGGAGGACAAAAGATTCAACAAGAGAAAAGACTTCTCAAACTCCCTAGAGTTGGTAAGATAAAAGAAAAGAAGGTACGTCCTGTTTTTATTTGTCATCATTGTGGTATGCATGGCCATATTCGCCCTTTTTGTTATAAATTGCATGGGAGAATGTCTAAAAGGGTAGAAATTCGAATACTTTTTGGGTTAGGAGACAACCTTACTTGTCTAGGCGGAATACCAAGATTCATGAGGGTGTTCACAACACCATGACATTTACCAAGACCGCTAGATCTAATTTTGTTAAGACCAAAAAGATTTGGGTAAGAAAACTTGACTTGTGTTAATGTGTTTTCTCTTTTTAGTTTTTTTGGTCTCTGTTCTTTTTAATTTAAAAAAAGAAAAAAAAGTGCATGTTTTGTTTTTTTGTCTTGCTTTATTGTTGAAACAAAAAAAAAAAAAAAAAACCAAAAAGATTTTCTTAGTATGGTTTTGCAAGTTTGAATTTTTGAGATGACCTTGGTGCATATTGGAATTGATGAGAATATCCATTACATGTTAATATGTGTGTGCTTTCTGTGGTAATTACTCATTTTTGAGTGTGTGTTCTTTGATTAGTATGTCTCATTCTGTACACACTCTTGGATTAGCAAATATTGGAGTCTTCCACCTTAGTGATTATTTTTTCTATGGACTTCTGGCATTGTATCTTTTGCTTTTCTAGAGGAATTGACCTATACTAGCATATCATGGGTGATGTTGAGTCTCTTAACCACCTTCCATCTTTTTGCATCTCCATGGCTTTCCCCTCTATTCTTTGTAGTCCAAGCATGAGGAAAAGGCTACCTCAGAGTCACCAACCAGGCCATCCTTATTATATCCATGCTTCTCTGGTTCGGTTTCCATACTCTTGAGCGTGTCAGCCGCCGATGAGTGTGCAAAAGAAAAGAAAAAAGAAGAAAAACTATGCAAAAGAAAGAAAAAAAAATGTGCAAAAAAAAAAAAAAAAAAAAAAAATGTGCAAAAGACAGAAAAGAAAAAACATGTGAAAAAGAAAAGAAAAAAAAGGGATTCATTGATTGAGGGGGAGCCTCCGCCTTTACTCACCAAATACCCCTTGATTCCTAGTGGTTTGACTTTCCTTAGTTGTGCTCAGATTCTCTTGTCAGAGGTCCAGCTTTCATATCACTACCAGGATTTGAATCTAGTGTTTGTCGAACTCCAAGAGTCACACACACACTTTTTCTCATGGGATCTATGCTTTTCACATAATGCATCACTTTCTTTTATGAGGAATTTTCTAGAGGCTGTGCACATTGTGTTTTCAAGTAATTGTGCTTCTTGGATAGTCTTGTGTGTGTTAAGGTACTAATCTGAAATTCCTTGCTTGCTCCACCATATTATTTTTTGTCTTTTTCTTCTTGTTCATTGTTTTCAATGTGTGTGTTTTTTAGTGAGGGGAGTTTGGTTTATTGTTACAAAAGTTTGTTCGCATGATCACTTTGATTTGTTTGGTAAGGAAGATTGGCTTTAGTTGTTTTGTGTGTTGCTTTGCATTCTTGCATGCTCCTGATATTTACATCATTATATCACTGCTTGTGTGGGTTTTGATCTTGATTTTGTTATTTGAGATTCCTTTGTCAATTCAAACAGGGGGAGAAAGTTGTTTTTCATGTGTCTTAGGATTTCATTTTTTATGCCATGTGTTGGGTTCAGGTTTTCATGCTACATGTTCTTAAAATCTCCAAAGTTGCTTCTTCATGTTATTCATGTTTTTCATCTCATGTTTCAAGATAGTCTTATATTGTTTTTCATATACTCTTATGAGACTAATATTTGTTTTGGAGATTGTGGCACTAATAATTGTTTTGCAGAGATCATGACTTTGAGAAAGAAGTTTTTTTTGTTGGCTGTAATGGGTTGGGGTGATTAGGATTTTATTTGTTATGTGTTTTGTCACGGCATTGCCAAAGGGGGAGATTGTTAGGTTTTTATTCTTGGCAATCCTGTTTGACAAAACTCTTTTGAGTTGTAATTTTATTCGCATTTTTATTTCAGTGAGGCTTTGAGTTTATTAGATGCGAATCCAACCCGAATCGAGCTCTGCGGAGAAGTTTGTGATGTTAATGCTTTCAAGATTGCCACTTCGCTGATTATTACGAGGGTCGAGCTGCCCGGTCAGCTCGCGGCCGAAGCAAAATTCAAAAATTGCATTCAAAATTGCATATCAGCCGTTGCTCGCTCGAGCCAAGGAGTGCTCGCTCGAGCTAAGACTTTCTCGCTCGAGCCAAGGATTGCGTCCATACAAAAACCTGAAGAAGTGTATTCCTCGCTCGAGCCAAGGATCCGTCGCTCGAGCCAGGGCACTAGTAGAAATCATGAAAATTACTCTCCTCGCTCGAGCCAGGAAAGCTTCGCTCGAGCGAGCCTCAGAATCCGGATTTCTCAAGGAGTTTGTTTTCTTCCCAATCTTGGATTACTTTTGGTTCTCTATAAATACTTGGTTTTCTCCCAAAACTATGTAATTGATTGAAGTCCTCCAGATCTTCTTTTTTGTTCTTAAAGGTTTATATCTGGGGATATTTTGATTTTTTCTTTGATGTTTTATTGAGTATTCAACTCATGGTTTAAAGAGAGTACATCAAAGATTTGTTTGTTATACACAAAAGAGAGAGTTGTTCTTCAGTTGTGAATTCTGAAGAATTCGAGCCTGAAGCTTTGGTGGAATCCGGAGTGGCTCATCAGAAAGACAATTCCGTGCTGAAGATAGGGTTGGAAGAGGCACATAGAGGTTGGTTCAATTAGGCGTTGTGAATTCGCTAGATAATTGAGAGTATACCTGTGTAATTCCTTTGAATCTTCTTAGTAGATTGTTCTTGTGGCAGTTGCCCGTGGTTTTTTTTATCACAATTGGAAGGTGTCCAATTGTGGTTTTTCCACGTAAAATCTTTGTGTCTCTTTCTCTTGATTGTTTGATTAGGATTGTTATATTCTGCTTAAAATTGATACATAATCACAAATCAACATCTAGGAGGTTTCTAGATTTTTCAGCAACAATGGCACTGGCGATGAAGGTGGTAGTGGTAGTGGTAGTGGTAGTAGTAGTGGTCGTGATAGTGGTAATAGCTATTATAATAGTGAATTTATAATAGTGTATGTCGATATATATATACATTTATTGGAGTATGTCAATACTTTATGTTTTGTATTTGAAAATTCAATTATAATTAAGTAAGTTTCATATCACTTAAAATTATATTAACTTTTAGGTTACATTTTAAGAGGCACTTAATTTTTTAAGAGATATTAATTGTAGTTGTCAAATGAGTTTAATTGATTATCACTTAATATTTAGTTTTGAGTGCTGAATTAGATTATTAAACACCACATTAGTGTAAGTCATTTTTAAGCTTAAAACCTAAAAGAGTAATATTAGAGATTTAAAAAAAAAATTAAAATTTTCTATACAATATTCATAAGGATGTGATTTTGTAACATATTTTAATTTAAGATTACATTTCAACTTCCAAAGATAATCCTAAAAACAAATTAGTTTTAATAAATATATATTTTATACTGTGTATAACGTGGGTATACCGCTAGTTGTATTATATGTGGATTATGAAAACTCTGCTTCAGTGACGGTTCAGTTAGGTAACTTTACTTTGATAATCATATTATTTTAAATTTTAACATATAGTTTATTTTTCAAAAATAAATAAATAAAATAGATTGATTAAAAACTTATAATCAATGATTTAATCACATTCATTGTCTTAAAAAAGAAAGGGTAACCTTGCACCTTTATACTTTATACCAAATCTCATGTTGGTCCCTATTCATAAAATCGTGACAGCCAACCTCGTACACTTTTGGTCAAATTTTATTTTGGTCCCGAAATTGTGACAATCAATCCCATGCACTCTTAATCAAATCTCACTTTAATCCCTACACAAGTGTCAATATCTTCTTACTGTTATTTCATCGTTTAAATATTAACAGAATCCAATCATGTGACAAGAATGTGATTACGAAATGAGGTAAGAGAAGAAAATTATCCATATTTCTCACCAACATACACTTTGATCTACGTGATAAGCATGAGAGAGTTATATAATATATATATATATATATATACGTTCATATGCTGAAAATTGAGATGAAATGCAAGAAAATAGGACTTTTGAAATAAAAAATGACAGTAGAGAAATTGAAGAGAAAAAGAGGAACAGACAAAAGACCGTGGAAAACAGAATTTTGGGATTTCAATTTATGTAAAATCCTAGTTTATCTCCTTAATTGTTGTAGTTTCTTTTAGCCTAATATAATCACAATTTGATGTAAATTTTGAGACCAAGTATGTATTTGTAGAAAATGTAGATGATTTTCCTCTCTTATTCTCATTTCGTAGTCACATTCTTGTCACACAATTGAATTATGTTAAAGATTAAATTAATGGAGTAACAAAAGGGGGACATTGACACTTGTGTAGGGGCCAAAGTAAGATTTAATCAAAAGTGTAAATGATTGACTATTATGATTTCATGTACCAAAGTGGAATTTAACCAAAAGTATAAGGTGTTAATTGTCACGATTTCATATGTAGCGACCAAAGTGAGATTTGATACAACGTGCTAGCGTGCAAAGTGTAATTTACCCAAAAAAGAAAAAAAAAAAAAAAGAGTCCTATTCACTATGTTTGGTTTTGTTTTTTTGAATTATTTTTTCAAAAAGTGATTTGAAAACTATATTTTGAAAATTGATATATATTTGGTTTCAAAAAATGCACTATTGTAATTTGAAATTTCCCTCCAAAAGTTGAAAGAGAGGGCTGGATACATTGAACAATTAAAAATAAATAAATTGTCACATCAAAAGTTGTACCATGTTTGACGTTTGGAGCGAATAGAGTTGAAACAGAAGCAAAGTGAGCTAAAAATCCACCGCCGATCGTCCGGTCGAATATCCTCCCAGACATCTGGTCCCTTTTGGGCTGGATTGTTTTGGCTGCTGCTCTGGGGTACTGCTATTCTGGTTCTGTTTTGCTGCTGTTTGGGCTTAATTTCACACTTGTTTATGCTTCATTTAGAACTCAAGAATAACATCATGATTGAATAAAATGATATGGAATAAATTATAAGATTTCAATCCAGACGACAAAATAATTTCACAATTGATTCGATGTTGCCGACCTTGGCATAGCAACGGAAGCCAACTCCGAAAATGGTTTGGTGAAGGTAATAAACGGAGCAAGGCAAAGGCTAGTAGGAGTACAGTTGTAGACTGTACTGATGCCTATTGCTTCTTCACATTACGTGAGGAATAAAATCCCTAAGCATATCATTTGAAAACTGTGTTTGGTTTTCTGAATAACCAAACAAGAACTATAAAATTTTCAAAAAACCGAGTTTGAAAAAGAAGAACCAAACAAAGTGATTGTCATTGTGGGTTAATACAGAAATGATATGGTTTTAATTTAATTGATTTTTTGAGGGTTGAATTTTTTTTCCAGTGAAGGGGCCGTTACAGGTTTCATTTTGAGAATTCAAACAGTTTCTTTTGGAAGACCTTTGTGTATATTTGTATAAAATAAATAAATTAATTTGATAATTACAATATTTTTAATTTATTGTGTTTGTCTTAAGAAAATAGATGATTTTTTTCTATTAAAAAAAAAATATATATATATATATATATATTTGTTATCCATTTGTTTCATATACAATATGTAATCAGGATTCTACAAAACAAATAATTTGAATCATTGAAATAAGACTCATGGTAAGCCTTACAAATTTTTTATTTTGAGAGAACCAAACTCATTTGTAAAATTGTCATTGTGGTTTATTTTTATAAGACAAATATAATAAAATTTAATTATAATTGATAGTTCAAATTAATTATTAATGAATAATTTATTTATTTATTTTTAAAGATTAAGAAATCAAATCATCGAACTTGTAGTGAGTCCACGGACTCAAAGAAAAAAAAAATCCAAAAACCAATAGCCTACGGAAGTGGAAGAAATTGGTGCCATGATAGATATGCGTCAAATCACAACTGCATTAAGTCATTTTATTTATTTATTTATTGAGAATTGTTATAAGGGAAAGTGAAAAATCTAGAAACCCTAGATGTTGATTTGTGATTATGTACCAATTTTAAGCAGAATATAACAATCCCAATCAAACAATCAAAGACAAATCGATACAACGATTTTATGTGGAAAAAACCACAATTGGACACCTCCAACTGTGATTAAAAAACCACGGGCAACAGCTACAAAACAATCCACTAAGAAGATTTAAAGGAATTACACAGGTATAATCTCAATTACCTAGTGAATCGACGCCTAATTGAACCAACCTCTATGTGCCTCTTCCAACCCCGTCTTCACCTCGGAATTGTCTTTACAATGAGCCACTCCAGAATCCACCGAAGCTTTAGGCTCGAATTCTTCATAATCCACCGAAGAACAACTCTCTCTCTCTCTTGTGTATAACAAACAAAACCTTTGATGTACTCTCTTTAAACCATGAGTTGAATACTCAATAAAACATCAAAGAAAACTAACAAAATATCCCCAGATATAAACCTTAAGAACCAAAAAGAAGATCTGGAGGAATTAAATAGTTTTGGGAGAAAACCAACTATTTATAGAAAATCCAAAAGTAATCCTAGTTTTGGAAGAAATCTAATTACTTATAGAAATCCAAAAGTAATCCTAGGTTTGGAAGAAAATCAACTTCTTATAGAAATCCTGGTCAAACGGGATTGCCAAATAAAAAAAACCTAACAGAAAGTCTACAATGTGCACCTTATAAAAGGGCATATGATATACACTTATTGTGTGGTCCATATCGTGCCACATCATAAAAAGTGACCTGCTAAACCGGTTATGTAACAGGTTACAAAAAGAATCATAACTTTTTTCAAATATCATAACAATACTACAATGAATCATAACAATGTCATAATATTCACCTAAGTGTCATAACAAAGACACTATAAATCATAACAATATAATGACAACTCATAACAAATATAGTTATTTGTAATTAATTATCATAACATTTGAATCGTAACATTTTTTATTATGATTCACCATGACAAATCGTAACTTTTGGTAGTACAAATCATAATTTTTACTAATGAATCATAACCACAACTTTTTTCTCCACAATCATAATAAAATTAAAAAAATGTCATAACTTTTACTAATGAATCATAACACTACAAGAATTTTCACTTTTGGCGACTAAATTTTTTGTTGCCAAAAGTTAATTTTTAGTCCCGAAGGGTTTTAGCGACTAAATTATTTGGTCGCAAAAGTAGTCATCAAAGAATTATCGGTAAAGGTAATTAGCGATTAAAATTATTTTAGTCGCCAAATGTATACAATTTCTGACTAAAATTTTAGTCGTCAAAAGGTTGGACATTAAATTAAATTAGACCATTTTCAGCGACCAAACTTTTAGTCGCCTAAAGTTCCACATTTGTAGCTACTAAAATTTTAGTCGGCAAAGAGTTCTTCTTTTGACTACTAAAAATTTGGTCGCCTAAAGTCCCACATTTTTGGCTACCAAAATTTTAGTCGGTAAAGAGTTCTTCTTTTGGCTACTAAATATTTGGTCACCTAAAGTCCCATATTTTTTTCTACTAAATTTTTAGTCGGCAAAGAGTTCTTCTTTTGGCTACTAAATATTTGGTCGCCTAAAGTCCCACATTTTTGCTACTAAAATTTTAGTCGGCAAAAGTGTTTTTATTTTTTAGCTTTTGTTTTTAGCTATGAAATATTTTAGTCACCAAATGTTTGATTTTCTTTTGGCTACTAAACTTTTAGTCGCCAAATGTATATATATATTTTTTTTTCTACAAAACTTTTAGTTGCCAAATGTCTTTTCCCAATTTCTTTTTAGCTACTAATTGTCTAGTCGCCAAAAACATAATATTATGTTTTATTGCAAAATTATAATTTCTCCACAACTTGTCTATATTCCATGCAACCTGTAATACGTATATAAACAAAATGATACATACTATTAATCATTCCACAATCTGCATCCATATACAAAAAATAAATAACTTTAAATGTCAAAATCCATACAAATCAACTATTGTCCAAACTAAAATAATAATTCCATAAAAAATATATCATACAAAAATCAAAACCCTCCGTATACAAAAAATACATTTACTACCAAACGAAATTACCATTTGGCATGGTACAAATTACCATCGTAATCTGTACGATGCAAAAGGTGATATATGTACCACGACAAAATTTTTCTATAGACCATGACAAAAGGTCATATATGTACGCCGACAAATGGTATACATGTACCACGACAATCATTCTCTGTTGATTGCCAAAAAAATTTTGTATCAGTAATAATAAACTATACAAAAGCTGAGGACAACAAAAGTATTATATTAGTTTTACACAAAAGTGAAAATTCTTCTCCATACACCAATATGGATTATCCACAAGTCCACGCAACAAAGCCATCTACAAAGAAAAACAAAAACAAAACATTAGAATTGGTTACAAAATATCAATTCAGTCATCTATATGAAACATGTTCTAACAGGCATTTAAGGTAGAACAATCGAAAAATGTCTTCTTGGAAATAAAAGAAAGTATATATATATATATGTATCATGCAATATTTATTCCAACTAACTGCACAAACAATCTAATATGTAATTTCTTTGTCCTATAAATATATAAAGGCAATTATTAGAATATATAGATGTTATTTTCATAAAGTTGTTGTTTTTTAAACTAAGTATTACGTATTAGGGGCTGTTATGAATTTTTGCCCCCGGAAAGCTCTTTTCCAAGTAAGTTTAGGGCGTATTCGGCTATAACTCCCAACCTACGGGTCTGAATTACATTTCGTCAGTTTTCATAAGTCCTATTTGTCATGGAGAAATTGCCCGTGTGAGCCACACGGTGGTTCGGGGGCTATTTTGAATTTTCGCCCCCGAAACGCCCTTTTTTGAGTAAGTTTAATGCGTATTCCGCTCTAACTCTCAACCTAAGGGTCCGGATTACATTCTCTCAGTAGTCATAAGTCCTATTTGTCATTGGGAAACTGTTCGTGTGAGCCACATGGTGGTTCGGGGGTTGTTTTGAATTTTTCCCCTTGAAACACCCTTTTTCAACTAAGTTTAGGACGTATTCGCTCTAACTCTCTACCTACGGGTCCGAATTACATTCCTTCAATTGTCACAAGTCCTATTTGTCATGGGGAAGCTATCCGTGAGAGTCACATAGTCGTTCGGAGGCTATTTTAAATTTTCGCCCCCAAAAAGCTCTTTTTCGAGTAAGTTTAAGGCATATTCGGCTCTAACTCTCTACCAATGAGTCCGAATTACGTTTTGTCAGTTGTCACATGTCTTATTTGTCATGGACAAGCTATCCATGAGAGTCGCATGGTGGATCGGGGCTGCTTTGAATTTTCACCCCTGAAACGCCCTTTTTCGACTAAGTTTAGGGTGTATTCGGCTCTAACTCCTAACCTACGGGTCCGGATTACATTCTGTCAGTTGTTATAATCCTATTTTTCATGGGGGAACTGTCCATGTAAGCCACATAGTGGTTCGGGGGTTGTTTTGAATTTTTGCCCCCAAAACGCCCTTTTTCGAGTAAGTTTAATGTGTATTCTGCTCTAACTCCCAACTTACGGCTCTGGATTACCTTTCGTCAGTTTCACAAGTCTTATTTGTCATTGGGAAATTGTCCGTGTGAGCCAAACAGTGGTTTGGGAGCTGTTTTGAATTTTCGCCCTCGAAATGCCATTTTTCGACTAAGTTTAGGGCGTATTCGGCTCTAACTCCCAACCTACGGGTCCGAATTACATTCTGTCAATTCTCACAAGTCCTATTTGTCATGGGGAAGCTATCCATGAGAGTCACACGGTCGGTCGGAGGCTGTTTTGAATTTTTGCCCCTGAAACGCCCTTTTTCGAGTAAGTTTAGGGCGTATTCGGCTCTAACTCCCAACCTACGGGTCCGAATTACGTTCTGTCAGTTTTCACAAGTCCTATTTGTCATGGCGAAACTGCCCGTGTGAGCCACAAGGTGGTTCGGGGGCTGTTTTGAATTTTTGCCCCCGAAACGCCCTTTTTCGAGTAAGTTTAATGCGTATTCCGCTCTAACTCCCAACCTAAGGGTCCGAATTACATTCCCTCAATTGTCACAAGTCCTATTTGTCATTGGGAAACTGTCTGTGTGAGCCACACAGTGGTTCGAGGGCTGTTTTGAATTTTTCTCCTCGAAACACCCTTTTTCGACTAAGTTTAGGATGTATTCGGCTCTAACTCTCTACCTACAGGTCTGAATTACATTCTGTCAGTTGTCACAAGTCCTATTTGTCATGGGAAAGCTATCCGTGAGAGTCACATGGTCGTTCGGAGGCTGTTTTGAATTTTCGCCCACAAAAAGCTCTTTTTCGAGTAAGTTTAAGGCATATTCGGCTCTAACTCTCTACCTACGGGCCCGAATTACGTTCTATCAGTTGTCACACTCTTATTTGTCACGGACAAGCTATCCATGAGAGTCACACGGTGGATCGTGGGCTGCTTTGAATTTCACCCCGAAATGCCCTTTTTTGACTAAGTTTAGGGTGTATTCGGCTCTAACTCCCAACCTATGGATCCAGATTACATTCTGTTAGTTGTCAAAAGTCCTATTTGTCATGAGGGAACTGCCCATGTGAGCCACACGATGGTTCGGAGGCTGTTTTGAATTTTCACTCCCGAAACGCCCTTTTTCGACTAAGTTTAGGATGTATTCGGCTCCAACTCCCAACTTATGGCTTCGGATTACAATCCGTCAGTTGTCACAAGTCCTATTTGTCATTAAGAAATTGTCCGTGTAAGCCACACTGTGGTTCGGGGGCTGTTTTGAATTTTCGCCGTCGAGATGCCCTTTTCGACTAAGTTTAGGGCGTATTCAGCTCTAACTCCCAACCTACGGGTCTGGATTATATTCCGTCACTTGTCACAAGCCTATTTTTATTGGGAAACTGTCCGTGTAACCGCACGGTGTTCAAAGGCTGTTTTGAATTTTTCCTCCCGAAACGCCCTTTTCCGACTAAGTTTAGGATGTATTCGGCTTAACTCTCTACTTACGGGTCCGAATTATATTTCCGTCAGTTTTCACAAGTCCTATTTGTCATGGGGAAGCTATCCGTGAGAGTCACACGGTTGTTCAGAGGCTATTTTGAATTTTTGACCCTGAAACGCCCTTTTTTGAGTAAGTTTAATGCGTATTCCGCTCTTACTCCCAACCTACGGCTCCGGATTACATTCCGTCAGTTGTCATAAGTCCTATTTGTCATTGGGAAATTGTCCGTGTGAGCCACGCGGTGGTTCGGGGGCTGTTTAGAAAGGTGCATAGTTTCTCTCAGAGAATGAACTGTGGGTTGAGAGAAATACACAGCTTGAAAACAAGGTTAATGAACTTGAACAATTACTGAACTCAGCTCAAACTGAAAAGGAAGCCACTTTTGTGCAATTGATGTATGACATTAATACTATTATTGAATTAACTGATCAGCACTCGAAAGCATCAGAACTTAATTTAGAAGTTGAAGCAAAACAAAACATCTCCCCAAACAAGTGACATGTTTCCTGAAGCCACCAATGATGGTAGCTATCCACCTCCCTCATTACCATATTTGCATCTTATAATCTGTTCCCACAGTGTTCTGTTATCCACCCCAAAACTCCACTACCATTTCATTGATGATAAACCATAATTGCTCTAAACTTTGGAGAAATGTTGCTCCTCCAAAAGTGAAGTGTTTTTGTTGGGTGGCATTAGAAGAGAGAATTGTATCAAGAGATCTATTTGCTCAAAGGAGGATCCTTCCAATGGGAGCTAATTTGTGTTGTTTATTTTTTTTTTTGGCGGATGCAAGGTTGAGACGGATTCCCACATTTGCTGCATTGCCATTGATCATGGTTGTGTGGTTGGCCATTCTCAATTGGTGTGGTCTAGGTTGACACCGAAAAGGGAACCAAATAATTTGCTAGCACAGTACAAGGTGAGAAACCAACAAACATGGACAACCAACAAACCTCACATCAAACAACTAAATATAAACACCAACAAACCTAAAAAACACAACAACATTCAATACAATGGACTGACATCAAACAATTAAATCTACACACCATTTGCAAATGAGATCGTTGTATCCAAAATGACCCCGCATAAAAGCTTGAACAACAGTAGCATCAAGTAGAGCAATAGCAGAGAAACATAAAAACCCTGAAACAATCGTATGCACAATGTGTTTGAAGCAACCTGGCCATGAGTGCTGATCTCACAAGCATATCCAGATTCCAAACAGAAACAGTGATGGTGTATTCAGAAAATCAAACAGCACCCCTTCCTCCTAAACACAATCTTACCTGATTTGAATTTGAAATGAAGTCGATTATAGAATAGTACATCTCTTGTGAGTTGCTTTTTACCCCGAAAAACAATCCTTGTTTTGACAAGTTGACATAACTCCTCCATATCAGAATGAGATGTATTAAACATACAGTCATTCCTTTGCTTCCATATGAACCAAAGTACTGTGAGTAGAATGGCTCTCTAAATTTTCTTATTAAATTTCTTCCATCTATACCCTGCCCACCATTGTAGAACTCCCTCCACTGAGTTTGGCATTGCCCAATGAACTCACCACCACTTTAACATTGCAGACCATAAACATCGTACATGTTTACAACTCAAGAATAAGTGATTCACATCGTCAGCCTAACCATTACATAAGACACAAGTAGTATTAGCATTAATATTTAGAACCCCAATTTTTTGAAGAAATACCTTAGCTTTTACTCTCCCTTTCCAAGCAAACCAGCTTAGAAATTGAACTTTTGGATGACTAATGTTGTTCTAGAGCGGCTTAGGAGGCAACATGATTAGGCGTTGAGAATATTCACACCATGTACAAATTGAGTCAACACTGAATTCCCCTGAGGGTTCTACTCTCCATCTTAATTTATCTTCAACACCTTCTCTAAGATGTGTTGCATTATTCAAAATAGGAATAAGCCTTGTTAATTCCTATTGTTTTGGGTTCAGGCTAGTAAACTTGTCCTGAACCCTAGACCCCAGCCACTTTAATCACCCCTTATGTCCATAATCATTGTAAGAGACTCCATTTTATCTTAAGACAACAAGAACAATCTAGGGAACACATCTGTAAGCCTTTGATTTCCAATCCAAGTATCCAACCAAAAGAGGCATCTCCTGTCATTTCCAGGTACTATTTCTGTATTTGTCACAAAAAAATTATGAAGATTTGGGTTGATCTCAGCAATTAGCACAACATCAAGCCAAATTATGGAGAATTTAGACTTCTCACCCAAAAAAATCATAAAAGCTTTGATTAATCACGTCCTTTGGTCCACTGAAACACAACCGTCATCATCGACTTAGACCACTATAATAGCATTGTTACCGCTACTAGTGTCATGTTATCTTCATGTCGAAATGATGACGTCACCTATGAATCAGTTTGACACATTTATGACTCTAGCACATACCAGTATTAGCCCTTGCCTATTATCTCATTGATGGTCACTACCTTTTTACCGTCACTCCTTTTTAAAAATAATAAATTGTATTTTCATTCGTAGATATATATTGTTTCTCACTATACCCACTCTAATGACTACATTATTTGTCTTTTCTTACTTTGGTCCAATTGCTAACTTCTGAGGGAAACTTTGGAATTTTTAAAATTAACTTTCCTACCTTGATCACTTGGAGACCTTTGTTTTCGCACTTCAAAATAGATGGTTCATGGTAGGTGGTAAATGAAAGGGTTTTATAATGGAGGGTTGCATGTTGAGGTGCTCTATAGCAGAGGATTTGGTACAAAGTTAGGTGAACTTGACCAATGGGGCATTTTCCATCACAGAAGTATAACATTTGTTACAATTTGGACCAAAGTGAAAAGAATCTAATCAGTGTGTTTGGTTTCAGTTTTTTAAATTCAGCTTTTTGAAAATTGAGTTCTTTGCTTTTCGTGTTTTTTTGTTTTTAGTGAATATTTTTAAAATTTTAAGTAATTTTTTTTACTTTTTTAGATGCACCTTACTTATGTTATACTTTTTAAGTGTATTTATGTTAGGTGTGTCTAATTTGTTTTTTAAAAAATGCTTAAAATATTAAAAAAAAAAAGTCATTTAAAACATTAAAATACAAAAATTAAAAATTAAAATTTTTTCTAAAAAATGTTTTCCGAAAACCGGAACCAAACAAGCTGAATAGTATCGAGAACAAAGTGAGAAACTGTGAATGTGTAATTAAGCATTTTAAAAAATACAAATCATGCCCTAATCTGTGAAGAAATTATTTATGTAAGTAATGTCATAATAAATTATAATTATTATTTGAAAATAGGCTAACATAATTTAATATGAAGATTTAATTATTTTATTACAGGTAAAAGAGGAATATCATTTTCCCCATCAAAGTATCACTCAAAAATGAACTTAACCTATGTTATTTTAATATTAATTTCTACACATAAATTATTTGATTTAGGATTAATTTTGGATTCATTATCGGATCAATCTAATTTTTTTTTTGAAAAAAATACACAAAGCGCATGACAAAATAAAGGGTTTCGTATTGAAAGAAGGCCCAAACAACATGGTCCGGTCCATATTATGGGCTAGAGGCAATCCACCTCCATTAAAATAATCATATATTTTGTTCCAAAAAAAAAAAATTTAAAACTTCCTAAAAACTCAACCAATGCCTATTTGGGAACCCAAAAGCTCCCACCCAAACAAAACCCTTGGAGTTTTGGGTATAACCCTTGTCCCTCACATTTCCTGTCTCCCATTCTCTCTTTCTCAGCTTCCTATTCTCTTACAGCTGGTCACTCTTTTTGCTAGAAACCACATAGTTGCTGCTGCCACCACCATTACTAGCCAACACCTTCATGCTGTAGAGACGTATGGTATGTTTTCTTTGATTGTTGAAATTGTGTAAGTTTATTTTAGTGCCCTGCTTTAAACTTGTTTTGGTGTGTTTGGATTTTTATGTGTTCATTCAGTTTTTTCGTTGTGCATATATCCTAATATGTATATATATGTGTTGTTCATGTGTTTAAGCCTAATATGATGTACTTAGTTGCTTTTGATGAGTTATATATGATGAAAATACTCATGTTCTTTTCGTATCGTATATACAATACCCATTCGAATAAGAAAACTTTGAACTTGAAAATCTTCTAGTATCCCTTTATTGGTCTTCTCAATATAGGTAGGTTATAGTTTTTTATTTCTCCCTCATTGAGAAGTGAAGGAAGCACTATTTGGATGAGTTTGTAATTTCTCTCTCAATGATGTGATGTAATTTCTTCAAACTTTTTATTTAGTTTCCTTCAATTACCACATATGTATCTGCAAACTATTACTCCTTTTTATTTTTACTATAAAAGCTAAATCATGCACTGATTTTTTATATATATAATATTTTTAGTAAAATAAATGGTAAATTATATTTGCAGTCTCTATGTTTTGCCCCTTGTGTACTTTTGGTCCAAACACTTTCATGTGACTCAATTTTGACCCTTAATTATAGATTTTGTATCAGTTTAGCCCAATTGATAACACTATTAATGTTTTTAATAGAAAACTATTACTCAATTGGTTGTGGAAGTTGAGCAATAAAACCAGAACAATGGTTGCCAAGGGGCCAACCGCAACAAGAGGAGAAAAAAAAAAGCACCTGTGTGAAATCACCTAGCAATCCTGGTGCGACAATCTTTCGATTCATACATATATATATATATATATATATATGTTTGTATATTAGAATGAGAAATATAATCCGGATCTTCAATCCTTTTTTAACTTTTTTTTTTCTTCTTTTCATTTAAATTTGAGTAAAACTTTGATTAAATCAATCCGTACTCTTTTTAAAAAAATTTATCAAATTCGAGTAATAATATTGACTATTGAAAGAATTGGTTGAGGATTAGACGTGCTCTCAATCGTGGCAAGTCATTGTTTGTTGATTGGAATGGAGTGAATTAGTTGTGGCAATTTGTGATTCTTAATTATTGATGGAGAAATATAACTTTTAATTAGGTGTGGAAAATCGTTGCTTGTTGAGTAACTGTTTGGATTAGAATGAGTCATAACAACTAGTTGTTCCTTGTTCCTCATAGAACAAATCAGATGACATACAGACTAGATGATTAAAAATGCTTTACTTCTTTATTACTAGCAAGTTTTTTCATGCAGCACATAGTAGAAATAGTTACTGATAGCATCCACAAAAATATTGACTGTTAAGTATTTTGTGATTTATAAGTGAAACTTCAGATGATGACTCTATGAGGATTTATTGTGGACGGAATTCAGAGCTGGCTATGTGTAGTTGTACTTAGCAAGCAGACCAACAAAGAGTTCCCCACGATATCCTAATTTCAAAGGCACAATGAGAGTTGAACCTGACATTATAACAATTTAGACACTGATGGCATATTAACTTCCAATTTCAAATTAGCCCAGAAAATCACCCAAAACTTAAGTAGATCGCCAAATTCCCCTCAATTCCATATCCCTGCAAAAAATGAAGACTCCAAAATCTATGGTTTTCTTGTTGCATTCTTTGATCAAGTAAGTCATGTAGATTATATATGTATTATACAATGTTATTCATTTGTGATACTCTATTTCTCGATTTTTGGTTTTTTATTGTTGGTTGTAATTTGTGGTAGAGTTTGAATTTACTTGGAAAACTACTTAGCACCAATTTTGATGCTATTGAGGTTATTACTCATTCTGTTATTGTTTTTGATCTCCAATCCCCTATAACGCACTGTACAAAGTTTGACAATTTGTTATTTATGTATTGGGTTATATTCTCAGTCATCCACTGCACGAATCGTAAGGCCATGTCCTTTATCTGCTGAGGAACAAATTCTAAAGGAATATTGTTTCGATAAGGATTTGGATAACAAGTAATTTTATTGAGTTTATATGTTCCTCTATCAATTAACAGTAAGTTTAACCCTTCAATTTTCACATGATTCAGTGAGGATATTGTGGTGATGGAGTTGTTTTACACGCCGATTGAACTTGCCACCCGCTTAGATTTGTGCTCATTACAACCAAAAACCTGGATTCGTGGTTCTGTAAGTGTTCATTTCATACGTCAATATTGCTATGTGATGTCATTTTCAATGATATAGGTCTGAAATTATTATTTGTTGCATGTATTGTAGATTATCAATTTAGTTGTAGCGAAATTGACAAATGCCCAAAGAAGGCTTTTTCTGGATAAGTGTCATAGTACATGGTACTTTCCCACATATGTATCGATGAGTAGTATAGTGTGTCATGTTTATGTTTGGGTGTTGATGTACACTTACTAAAGCATACTTGTACATTATTGAATGTAGCAACATATTTTGAATGGGACAGACCATGCAAAGCTATGCGACGAATATTTTGGGGAGTCTCGATACACTGGGAAGCTTCATGCCTGTGAAGAAGTAATGGGTCAAGCACTCTTACATTTTGCACGACTATTCTAAATATCCTCTCCATTGTACTGCTATTATTAATTTTTTAATATGTGTTTTATGGTATTATTATTATTTATTAAATTTTTATTTTCTAAATTGGTTGGGCAACATTGCACTAAGTTTTGTTATTATTGTTGCTTAGATATATATTTCGGTGAATGACAATGGAGAACATTGGTTTTGTGTCAAGATAGATATGGCACATCGCATGGCCTATCTATTGGACTCGCGTCCTAGTCGCACAAACGACGAAAGTCGAGAATTAATGGCAAGGAAACTGGTAGGCCATTTAAATTTCTTTTTTTTTTTCTTTGGTAAAATAATCATCACAATCTATCTTACTACGCTCATGCATAGGTTCAAACAATGCATTTGTTATTGCAACACTATTTTGGAGACCAATATGTTGCAAATGTCAAGGAATTTGAATTAGAGAGATTGAAAGACCCTTGTCTCCAACATAAGACCGATAGGTATACTATAAAAATTATTCCTTCACTCTCCAATTTTGGCTCTCCTATTAACATTACACACAAGGTTGACCTTCACATGCATCTTTTCATGAAGTTATGACTGTGGTATGTTCGTCATAAAGTATATGCAAGGTGTTGTCATGCCGACCGGCGTACACAAGGTATTTCATATTTAACAACATAATACACTATTACAATTATATTGTCATATAATGGTATTGTTAATGGTATATTGTCTGTTTTATTTCCTTAGTTTGATAAGGTGGAAAGGTTTAGGCTGCTAGTCGACCTAGTGAAAGATTTGTCGAACAGTAAGTATATTGATGTTATGGATCGGTTCGACGCATACAAAGAGAGGTACGTCCCCAAACCATGAACAACTTATGCCCTTCATAAGCTCAGCTCATTACTTATTCAATGTAATTTCCTTTTGAACAGGTACTTTAGGCTCCGAAAGGCCAAAAGGAAAAAGAAAAATTGATAACAACATCGTTTTTGCCACTAAATTTTTTTTACAATTATGAGCATATTTAATGGTTGAAGAAGCTTGGACGAATGCAACTAACTCGGTTTGGCAATTTTTTGTGGATGCTTGAATAAGTATATTAGTTTTGGATTTTTTTTACCAATTTGTATAGAATATCTACTAGTGCTAAAGATTGGTGTGATGAAACTACATCTAATATGTAATTGTGAAGCAGTACTCTTAGTTGTTACAATTACAATCACTAAAAAAATTCATAGAAGGCTGACATTGTTTACAATTTGTTTTACAAGTGAAGAAGGGAAAAAAAAAAAATGACACTGTTCATAAAAGAACAAGGTTGACAAGAAGTTTGGTCATGCATCCATGGTTGTGTCCATTTGTTGGCTTTCATCATGGTTGAACCCATCAGATTCCTCTTCACTAGTCGAATTTTATGAAGCTTCAACACAAAATAGTTTCCGCATGGTTGGATCTTGTCTTTCGTGCTGCTTTTGACTTTGCTCTTCTGTTTTGCCATACGTTCCACGAACTATACTGCATGTGGATTATTTGGTATGCTACCAAAGAATTCTAGTACCAAGTTGACATAAGCCTTTCCTACCCGTTCGATCAGGTTTTGGATATGTATGTGGCCCACAATTGCCGAAATTTCAGAATTAATTAACTCCTTCACTGCACTCTACAGTAATAACCGTTTAGAAAAAATACCAAGGTCATTGGGAGGAGCTACCGCTTTTCCTTTACCCGATATTGTTGTTGTTTGTTATCTGCGCCAAGTTCAATTACCTACGTAAGATTCAAACATATGTTAACATCTAAAACAAGGTGGACAGATGTAAATTTTGATAAGAAAATGAGACAATTCAAAAAATCAAAACTGAAATATGAAGGGAGCCCTACACGTTTGGGGTGGCATAGCCATATTTATGCATTCTTTGTTATTCATTAAAAAGAAAAATAAATAATAGGGCTGAAAAAGAGAGAGAGACACGTTGCAATATTAGTAGTGATTGTAAACTCATCCAACGTAAGGACAGCTCATCCAACTTAAAGACAGCAGCCAAGCAAACAGATTTGGGATTTAATCACCTTTATTTTTTAAATGATTCCCCAACTAAGAAATTTACATGTTAACATATAAAACAAGGTAGACAGATGTCAAATTTGATAAGAAAACGAGGCAATTTCAAAAAATCAAAACTGAAATATTGAAGGGAGCCCCACACGTCCACCATTTCTTGTAGTATTGTTATGATATTTGAAATACCAAGGTCACTAATGTCCACCATTTCTTGTCATGATATTTCTTGTATTTGAAATACCAAGAAACGAGGCAATTTTTACTAGCATCACTTATGCCCACCATTTCTTACCAAGCAAACAGACAATTAAAAAAATCTACAAAAGAAAAAGAGAGAGACAGTTTAGTATTATTAACAGTGATTACAAAATGGCATGAGCAAGTCCCTATTTTATCAGCAATCAAACAAAATTGGAATTTATTCACCTTTATTTTTCAAATTAATCTCCAAACTACAAAATTCATTAAAAATGCCTAAGATTAAAACAACTAAGACATTAACAAAACGTAACTACTAGGCACTAATGTCTCCTTGTAAAAACAATGTATCGATCACTATAAGCCTCATCATGAAAGTCAACTACACTGGATCATTTGGATAATTTGGCAGTTCATCGATATCATCCGTGTGGGGATCCAACTCTGTGTTCATGAATGGTTCACTGTCTGAGTTGCTACCCTCTCTTTGGCTACTTGAAGCCAATTTTTTACATGTTCGCTTCATGTGTCTGATGCTCCTACAGTAGCAAATAATGTATAAACGATTTTAATAATCATGTGCATGTAACAGGATATAAAAAGGGCATACAATGAAAGTACCATACCTACAATACCCACACCGCCTTGGTTTTGGAGGTTTACCCATAGAAGATGTCCCTCTGGGGTTCCCTTTGGTCTTCACTACATTAGGATCACCAACGCCATATAGTTTGGGTGCAATATTTCTATCCCCAGCCTCGACGTTACCTTCTTTTCTCATTGCCCAACGTTTTTTCATCTGCGAGGTTAGCTGGAAAGCTATTTCCCTTGCCTCTTCAAAATCTTTGTCCGCGTGTGAGGCATAATATGACATTTCACTAAAACAGGAGCTGAGTATACCAAACCGAGCTGTCTGTGTTAGGGTGCTACAAATTTGGGTAAGACTTGGTTGTTGACACTTTGACCTACCACGTCTTGTCCATCTTTGCAAGACACAACTCGGTGGAATGCACATTAATCGTTCAGATTTCATAACAGTAATCATGTGGCAGCAGGGGATGCCGCAGGACTCAAACTTCAAGCAATAACATTTCATTGTGATATCAGCTGGAAAATACTCAACCATCCACGTGCATGTTAGTGCCTTGTACTCACCAAAACGATAACTGAACTCTTTCCATCACAAACAATTTACCCTATTTCCTGATTTCATGTCGAAACAATGAGAAAATCTTTCGAGTAAAGAGTTCAGCTGCATGTTTCTCCAAACTTCTCAATGGCGTAGTCAAAACTGGGAAACTAATCTCTGTTTTAGATTATGTTTCTGCCTCATTAATACGCATTCTAGCAAGAGCCCTATCATATTGCGCTACAAATTCGTACAGCCTAACCTTTTGGTCTAGGAATATATTGAAATATGCATTCATACCCTCGACACGTTGAGTGCTCCTCATTCTAGCAAACATGTAACCACAGAGATATGCCTCAGCCCAATTATCACGCTTGAGATGAATATCCAACACCCAGTTATTGTTCTCTAACTTGTATTGTTTCACCATAGCAGCCCAGGCATTGTCAAACTCATCAATTTTACATTTCTTTAACATCAACTGTGCAAAATCAGTTGTAAATTCTGGTATATGGACATTTGTTGAGGCATTTTTCTCCAAATGCCAAGAACATAAACGATGTCTGCAGTTTGGAATAACTATTTTGATTGCCTGACGTATTGCCCTATCACCATCTGTTACAACGGAGACGGGTCTTTTACCATCCATGGCCTCCATTAACATTTCCAGCACCCACGTGTATGTCTCCATTGTTTCATCAGGCTACAAAGCACACCCGAATATAGTTGTCATAAAATGGTTACTCATGCCAACTAGAATTACAAAGGGCTTCTTATATGCATTTGTATGATAAGTTGTATCAAATACCAATACATCACCAAATGCAACATAATCCATTCGAGACCTACAATCTGCCTAGAAAATCTTGTCCAACTGGTTGTCCTTATCGACGTTGTATTTGAAAAAAAAATAATGGACCTGCATCTAATTTAGCTGATAAGTATCTTAACGCACCCTCTGCATCCCCTTCTGCGAGTTGTACTTGGCGCTCATATTGGAATTGATTGTGCAAATCTTTGTAAATAAAGCCCACCTTCTCATTACCCCCTGACTGGTGGACCATAAAATCCATGATCTGACTCATTTTCATACCCACATTGCGCATGGCCTTTGCTTGAGCTTGGTCTGCACTTGTTACAAACCTATGCGACCAAAGAAAAGGGACGCAGTGTGGTGCTGCCAAGGGATGGTTGTGTTCCCCTACAAAGTAGGTCACAACATATTTCCTAACTGTCTTGTCATAACGCACGCGAAATGTGGCACTACAAAAAAGTCTAGTTTTGGCCCTAGGAGTTCTTACCCGTTCCACACGTTTCAAGTATTTCTTTTCTCTTACACCTTCCTTTGAACAAACCCATTTCCTACTCTCTACAAATTTGTTGTCTCCACTAATTCTTTTTCTACTTCTTCGTATGCTAAAACTGATGAGCTTAGCGTATACATTGTAGAAAGTATAAGCATCATCCTCTGAATTGAATTTCATTTGCAACACATCTTCCTTAGTAAGCATTCGTAAACTATCATAGGTTTGGGAAGCTAACCCTTCTTTCACATCAACAACATCATCCTTGCCATCCAGAGCAAATTGATCATCAATTTCAGTATTGACCTCTTTATGCCTACTACTTTCAGGTTCATCCATCGTATATACACTTGTAAGTACCCTATTAGCAATTAAAACGAAACAAATCAACTGAAAAACACACCTGCCATTGTGCTGCTATAAATTAAATCTTCGGAACAAATAAATTAGCACACCTACCAGTGCCTTGCTATCAATTAAAAAAAAAATTCGAACAAGACGTTTGCAAGCACCTTACTATCAACTAAAACCAAACAAAAAACAAAAAAAGCACACCCTCCAATACTGTGCTATCAATTATTAATTCTTTAAAGAAAATGAACAAATAAGCACACCAGCCAGTGCTCTGCTATCAATTATACGCCAATAATAAAAAAGCACACCTGTAAGTACCCTACTATCAATTAAAATAAAATAAATTAATTAAAAAGCAAACCAGCCAGTGCCCTGTTATAAATTAAAATAAAATAAATAAATAAAATAGCACACCCGCCAGTGCCCTGCTATTCATTAAAATCAAATAAATAAATAAGCACAGCAGCCAGTGCCCTGCTATCAATTCAAAGAAAATAAATTAAAAAACACAGAAGCAATTACCCTACTATTAATTAAAATGAAACAAAAAAAATAAAATGGCACACCCGCCAGTACCCTGCTATTCATTAAAATCAAACAAGTAAATAAGCACACTCACTAGTGCCCTGCTATAAATTCAAAAACACAGAAGCAAGTACCCTACTATCAATTAAAATGAAACAAATAAATAAAATAGCACACCTGCCAGTGCCCTGCTATTCATTAAAATCAAACAAATAAATAAGCACACCAGCTAGTGCCCTGCTACCAATTTAAAGCAAAAAAAAAAATCAAAAACACAGAAGCAAGTACCCTAATATCAATTAAAATGAAACAAATAAATAAAATAGCACACTTGCCAGTGCCCTGCTATTCATTAAAAGCAAATAAATAAAATAGCACACTCGCCAGTGCCCTGCTATTCATTAAAAGGAAATAAATAAAATAGCACACCCGCCAGTGCCCTGCGATTAATTAAAAGAAAATAAATTAAAAAGTAGACCTACTAATGCAACCTCTACGGAGGAAGGGATGGAGGAGGTATAGGTTTACTTCTACGTTAAGATGGAGAAATTGAGGACCTATGACAAACAAAAACAGAACATTGAAATAGAGTTAGTAAAGAAGACAATACTTAAGGAAAGTAATAATTATGGCGAGAAAAGAAAGAATCTATGTACGAAAAATATTATTTTACACATCGTTTCACATTAACAAACTGCATAAGCAATAATAGAGATGAAAGTCTACTACCTTTGTTCAAAGTATGAATAACCATTACATAAATAAACACTTACACAAATGTACCACAACCAACCGTTTGACCACTTCAAACAAAAATTAAATAAAAATATCTACAAAAAAGTATTATTTGATTGTATGAACTATTGGATTATTTGGTAGATCATTTTTTGGTTAATTTCCTAGTATTTCCTATGTCACAGGTAAAGCTGAGTAGCTTATAAATCGATGGACTACTGGATTGTTTTTATGAAAACTTCGTATCCGGCCTATTGAACTATTGGACTACTGGATTTGGATTATTGTTATTGGATTTTCTGATTTTGATAGAACCTTAATGTTGTGCTTGCATCATGTATATGCATAGATATTTGAAAAAGAAGTGGGAAAATGTGGGTGAAATGTCAATGAACTATAATTACATTTGACACACATTTTCCATTGCCTTTTCCAAATCTATAGCTAAATCCATGATCCAAACATAACATTAAGGACATATGATGGTTTCAATGTCATAGAAAGCAAAGCACATTCACATAATTTTCTTCTTCTTGTGTGCTAGTTTATCATTTTCCAAAACAATTTTAAAAAAAAAAAATTGGTAGTGTATTTTCCAAATGTTTTGAGCAAGCTTCAGTCCATATGTCATTGTTACATGAAGTTATATATCATAAAGTGAGTAATTACAAATGATAGCAACTATGGATTTGGTTATAATTTTTGATTAATTATAAACAACAGCAACTAGGACTCACTTTGCTAATTTAATATAAGGATTTTTTTGGTTAAGTGGGGAAAGAAATAATTTTTCAAAAACGCACTCGTTCATGTGGTTGGTAGACAACATTAAGGTGTAAACAAGAAACTCACGTGTGTTTTGGTCTTTATGGTCTTCAAGTTCATATTCACTGTTTGGGGTGAATATTTATTCTGACGACTTTCACCATCTAATATTGACAAACAAGAAAGGATAAGCTTTGTACATCTTGGAGATTTTGCATGATAGAAGATAAGTTGGAAGTCTTTGTCAAAGAACAAGGTAAACAGATATAACAAAAATTGAATTGGAATTTTAATTTTAATATACAATCTTCACCACCACAATTACAAGCTTGCTTTTCTACCCAAGATGAACTATAAAAGCCGACACCAGTAGTTTAGCGGTATAGGGTTAGACCCTGCGATGAACTATAAACCTAGACATCTTAGTTTGACTCTCATTAGTGTCTCTTGGGCTTAACCCATACCTGTGGTTTACCAATGATTGTAGGTATCAAAAGTTCACTCCATAAGGATGGGTCAAATGTGGCCCTGCCTTTCAATTGCGTTGTCTAAATCTTAGTGCTGAAAAAATGGACCATCAAATACCTTAAAAATGGTTAAATAAGCTGCATGGGATATAACACGAAACTAGATTTTTTTTATTTTCTCACCTGTTATACAGATTTAAACTTTATATAATTTGAATCATACTCAATAATAATTTAATCCGTATATTTTAAATTTTAATTTTTTTTCCTTTCTGAATATAACATTGATGGGATCCAATGTGGTTGATGAGGGAGGATATTTCTTGAACAAGAAATGATTTTGGGATGCATATAGGATCCACATATGGTTTCACCAAAAAGAGCTACCGGGTGCACAAACCCTTTGGTGGTTTTGCACTTAATACCACCAAAGATATTGGCATAGCTGGAGAGCCATATGAAAAAGCAATATTCATCACAGCTAAGAGTAAAACCCACATGCATTTGAGCTTATTTGGGTAATAAAAACACTAAAACGGTGTTGTGATTCTCTATAATCTTTACCCTTGGTTGGTCTCTGTTAGTAGTTTAGTACACATGCCAATGTCATGCCACTCAATTAAAGAATAAATATCGTTAGGCAGTATTTGAAATTTGAATTTTAATAAAAATTTGTAGAAGATATTAAAAAGAGAATAAAAAGTATTAAAAATTTAGTATCTCATGTCACGTGAGTCAAGTAAACCAAAAATAACAATACTATGATTCCAAGAAAAAAAATATTAAAAAAACTCCCCTAAATTTCACATCAATAGTCAAGATTCATTTAGAATGTGGCCCCACAATAGCAACTTTCAATATACACTATTGATTTGAAATTCATGACAATTTTCTAGTGCTACAGACTTTTTGAACCAAAAATACCCTATTTGCATTTTCGATTTGAAAAAAAAAAAAGGAGATAGAAAGGAAAAAAGAACGGAAAAGTAACAAATATTTAATAGATTTTGGTACCCCATGCCATGTGAGTCAATTAAACAAAAATACCTTTAGATTGTATTTGAATCTTGAATTTGTGGACAAAAAGGAAAAACAAGGGAAAAATGACAAAAATTTAATAGTTTAGTACACCATGTCATGCGAGTGAATTAAACAATAAGTATTGATAGGTTATGCTTGAATCTTGAATTCGAATAGGAATTGTGAATAGAAACGAAAATAGACGAAATTAGAGAATTTTTAATTCATGCCATTTTTTTACAACACTAAATGATGGAACAAAGAAGTGGATGATCCCATAAAAAAAAGTTCATATGATTATGATGCTACTAGGCAAGTGTAACATGCCCGGAGGGTACCCGCGCGCGTTAAACAGTTCGGACTCCCAAGATCTCTTTGATCTCAAGTTTCACGAGTGCAATGTGAAACGTAGATGAGAGTCCAGATTTGGCAACTTTTAGTAAAAATCCATTTTATTGCAATTTTGTCAAAAATGGACTGCGTCATCAGAACTCAGAGTCGCCACCTAATATTTTGGGAAATTAGGAAACCCATGACTCAGTGCCAAGGCCACTGTTCGTCGTAACCAAGGATGCTTGGCTCGGAACCTTAGGTATGAGAGGGGAAGGTCAATAATGAGCACCCCCGCTCACCCGATCAAAAGATCAGCCTCTACTAAACCATGATATGACTTTTATTTTCTTTATATGTTTATGTTCCGATTATTTTAGTAAATCCTAGAATTTACTATGTGAAACATACAAGTATAGACTATGTCACCAATTTTGGAACAACTTGATTTCATGTAGTTTTTGAAAGAGTTTTGAAAATATACAACCCAAATAAATGGAGTTTACAAACATGAAAATCAACATCATTCCAAATGAAGCGACACAACCTCCATCCACTGGCATTCATACAGTTATATCACATAAGCAAATAGCCACATGGTAGGATGCTTAAACATAGTAAGAAAAACACACACAAACGGGATGCTAAAACATAAAAACTTACATGTTTGACGACCCGCGAACAAGCTACAAAACAAAGTTAGTAAAACATGCATGATCTTATATACAAAATCCTAATGCAATTCACTCATGATATGCAACTAAAGATTCGGCTTCTAAGATATGACATGTGAATCATCTCAAGAACATGAGGTAGCGCACATAATCACATAGGAATTGATTAAATTCACAAATGCAAACTTAGCCGAATCAAGATGCATGAAACATGGATGCAAAGCATGAATATGGTGAAAAATAAACATGATGTTTATATACAAATAAGGAGAGCAAGTAGAAGAATGGGATAGAAAGAAGGGGGGATGGGGAATTATTACAACACTTGAAATAATAAATTACAAATCAAAATAGAGAGGGATGGGTAGAATATTACATCAAAATAAAAACCTCGCAAAGCACTCAAAATAAAAATAAATAAAGTAAAAACTTCGTGTTCTTTGGAACCGCCGGCAGAAATGGGTCAACATTGGGAGATTACGCCATCTTGTTCGGAAGAAGCTAACCGACCGGCCAAATAGGTCGGCCGGCCAACTAGGCCAAGCAAAACCTGTCTTGTTGCGAAACCAAGAAAAGGCACAAACAAAAAATATGTAGGTGCTCAACTAACCACTACCGGTTAGATTAAAAAATGAGAAAACAAATATAAAATAAAATAAAAAGTGCAAATTTACAACATAAACCTAAAACAATAAAACAAATATAAGATAGAACATGCAAGATTACAACAAAACTAATATGAGACTAATACAAAAAATAAAAATAAATATGAGGTAGAACATGCAAGATTACAACAAAACTAATATGAGACTAATATAAGAAAAAAATAAATATGAGGTAAAACATGCAAGATTACAACAAAACTAATATGAAATTAAAACATGCGAATAAAAATAAATAAATAAATAAATAATTATAAGATAAACAAACCACTAGAATTATAACAACACACTATGAAATATAAAGTAAGAAAATAAATATGAGGTAAACAAACTACTTGGATTATAACAAAACACTATTAAATAAGAAGCAAGAAAATAAATATGAGATATAAAATATAAGAAAATGAAAGACTAAAAATTCACCTTCCAAAGAAAGATTGAACTTCTTGATTCCCAAACTTCCTCTTGATCACCCTCAAGTGTAGGAAGTGCGTTCTCAAATTCTCAATTCAAAATTATGGAGTTTATGGAGTTTATGGTATGGAAAGTGGCTAACTCTCTAGTTTTTCTCACTTTCAATCACTAAGCACTCTTCCTTATGATCAAGGCAATTGATCTTTGGCTATATCAGAATTTTTAGAGTGGTTTTGGTGTATGGAAATGAGGAATTTCAGTAGCTATGGAAGGTATGGGGTGTATATGGAAGATAGGAATATTTTTGGCTCAAAAACTCAATTTTTCTCTCTTTTTTCACTCATTTCTCACTCCTTTCTCTTCAATTTCGTGGTCCTCTTCTCTCTTACAATATGATCATTCTATATAGGCAATGAGGGAGAGTAAAGGTCAAAAAGAAGGTGGGAGACAAGGTGGGAGACAAGAATGTGATAGGAGGGCAAATTTTCAAGGTGGTTGCATGGGATACTCCTTTATGAATGCAAACAAAACCTTTTTTTGACAATGGGAGATGATTAGGTATAATGGAGGATGAGTGGATGCACTTGAATGGCTTAGAAAATAGGTAAATGGGTTGTCCCAACCGAACCAAAACCAAGAAAAAAAAAATGGGCTATTGTTGTTTTGGGCCGAATCAACAAAATCTGCTTTTAAGTCCAACTTCAAATGGGCATATCTCCCCCAAATGGACTTGGTTTTAAGCGGTTCTTGGGTCCAAATTGAAGCCCCAGAAGTCTACTTTCCAATGGTGGTGGCCTCACATTTAAACTCTAAGTGTACAAAGAGATATGCCTAATTTAGTAAAGGCTGTCTCGGGCTGGGTCAACAAAATCTGCTCTTAAGCCCAACTTCAAATGGACATATCTCCCTTATTTGGACTTGGTCTGAGGTGGTTCTTGGGTCTAAATTGAAGCCCCAAAAGTCTACTTTCCAATGGTGGTGGCCTCACATTTAAATTCCAAGTGTACAAAGAGATATGCCTAATTTAGTAAAGGCTGCTCATTTCCTTCTTAATGATTTGATACTCATCCTTTTCCTAAACCAGTTTTCTTTCATCCCCTCCTATTTCCTTCAACTCCAAACCTATAGAAAGATGTTTTTTTAAATATTTTTCAAAAAGTTTCACCTCCCTTCCATTTATTTCCACTTTGTCCTTACTCGGTTTACTGAAAAGTGCAATATTTTAATCGAAATGGGAGCCTCGGGACATTGTAGAAACATTTAAAAAAAACATATTTTGAAAAGAGGGTTTTAAGGTCTAAAATAGTTTGGCCAAAAAATGGGTGAAGGTTGGGATTAAAACTCAAATTCCATCTTTCTTACTGAGAATTTTGTGAGAAACACATTCTAATTGTCATCATCGGGTAATCAAAAGAAAGCGCCCAAGTCTTAGGGCTGGTCAAAATAAGGTGTCTACAGTTGCCCCTCTTTGACAGAGCTCGAAGTCATTTCATGACGTGAGTGAATGTCAAAGCCCGAAGACGACCCTTTTGACAAGGCCGTAAGACTTGGGCAAACAAACAAGATGTAATGCAAGTGGTTGAACCCGAAGGTTGCCTACGTATCCCTTTGCAAGGAATCAAACCAGCGTAGTTCAGGGGCAAGATGCAAATGATATGCTCAAAATGCAGTTTGAAAGTTGGACTTACACGCTTCGCGAAGCCGGTTGTTTGAAAATTCATGATGTATGCAATGCAATGCAATGTCATGGAGTGCTGGCTATGTTTGCAACTTTCCCTATTCTCCAACAGGGTGACAGACTAGGTTGGTTCAGTTTCCAGAGTTGAGGCGCATACAAAGCTATCTCAACCTATGGGGCTGCCATACAGATTTCAAGCCGAGGATACACCCCTGGGTATTTAAACCAGACTTTAGTCTCGGAAATCCCGAACCTTTTGCGTTCTAGGCATCGCCATTCAAACTCTAGTTTTCACCGTCTCAGTTGATCTCCTAGGAACTCATTACAAACATAGTCAGGTGACTATTCCAGACCAATTGAAGTCGTTCGGGCACGACAAACACCAAAGGAATTGCACCTTTAGAGGATTTAAGGTCTCCTAGACCGCGAAAAAGGGTTGCATCGCATACAAATGTGCATACCACACAAATAAAAATGGGGGTTGCATCGCATACAGATGTGCATACCACACAAATGAAAGGGGTTGCATCGCATACAGATGTGCATACTGCACAAATGAAAGGGGGTTGCATCGCATACAAATGTGCATACCGCACAAATGAAAGGGGTTGCATCGCATACACATGTGCATACCGCACAAGTGAAAGGGGTTGCATCGCATACACATGTGCGTACCGCACAAGTGAAAGGGGGTTGCATCGCATACACATGTGCGTACCGCACAAGTGAAAGGGGTTGCATCGCATACACATGTGCGTACCGCACAAGTGAAAGGGGGTTGCATCGCATACAAATGTGCATACCGCACAAATGAAAAAGGGTTCTAGACATTGTAGGATTTAAGGTCTCCTAGACACGAAAGGATTTAAGGTCTCCTAGACACCAGTAGGATTTAAGGTCTCCTAGACACCGTAGGATTTAAGGTCTCCTAGACACCAGAGGATTTAAGGTCTCCTAGACACCAGAGGATTTAAGGTCTCCTAGACACCGTAGGATTTAAGGTCTCCTAGACCAGTAGGATTTAAGGTCTCCTAGACACCAGAGGATTTAAGGTCTCCTAGACCAATAGGATTTTAGGTCTCCTAGACACCAGTAGGATTTAAGGTCTCCTAGACCAGTAGGATTTAAGGTCTCCTAGACACCAGAGGATTTAAGGTCTCCTAGACCAATAGAATTTTAGGTCTCCTAGACACCAGTAGGATTTTAGGTCTCCTAGACACCAGTAGGATTTAAGGTCTCCTAGACCAGTAGGATTTAAGGTCTCCTAGACACCAATAGGATTTAAGGTCTCCTAGACACCAGTAGGGCTATTGAATTTGATGCACATGACAGTGCGATGCGCAAGATAGCGCGATTGAATGGCATAACCAACAGGTGTATCTCAACATATTTTATACGAAGAGATGGAAGGTTTTACCAGGGAGAAATACAATGGTATGACCAACAGACGTATCTCAACGTATTTTATACGAAGAGAGGGAAGGCTTTAACCAAAGAGGAATACAATGGTATGACCAACAGACGTATCTCAACGTATTTTATACGAAGAGAGGAAGGTTTTAACCAAGGAGAATTACAATGGTGTAATTGAATATTTTTTTTTTTTTTTTTTTGACCAATAGGATTTTAGGTCTCCTAGACACCAGTGGGATTTAAGGTCTCCTAGACACCAGTAGGATTTAAGGTCTCCTAGACACAGTAGGGCTATTGAATTTGATGCACATGACAGTGCGATGCGCAAGATAGCGCGATTGAATGGCGTAACCAACAGGCGTATCTCAACATATTTTATACGAAGAGAGGGAAGGTTTTACCAGGGAGAAATACAATGGTATGACCAACAGACGTATCTCAACGTATTTTATACGAAGAGAGGGAAGGCTTTAACCAAAGAGGAATACAATGGTATGACCAACAGACGTATCTCAACGTATTTTATACGAAGAGAGGGAAGGTTTTAACCAAGGAGAATTACAATGGTGTAATTGAATGATTTTTTTATTTTTTTTTTGAGTCTCTGTAATCGGGGATGTCCTCCCCTAACTTCAATAAAATCAGTTTCTTTTTTTGCTCATCAATGGCGTGACTGGCATATCACTTTGAACTTGAAAACATTTTTGTTTGATTGAATTTGAGAGTGATTGAATTTTGAACTATGAATTGAACATTGATTCTATACTGACCTGAATAAAAAATGACTTAACGAAAGAAGAACGAAGCAAAACGATCCAAACACACTTATATACACTGACTAGTATAAATACACCGACTGGTATAAATATACTGACTGGTATGAATACACACTTATATACACTGAATGGTATGAATACCTTGACTGGTATGAATACACACTTATATATACTGAAGAGTTGACTCGAGTGGTGGAGAAGACAGAATCACTAACTCAACTATGCCCCTAATTCATTGCCTTGATTTTTTTTCTTGATTTTTCTTTGTAAAAATGTTTTGATCAACATGAGAGTTAGATTAGCATACTTATTCCATTTTCTGTTTCAAATCATGTAAGCTAAACTGTGAGCACTGAAAATTTTCCCTTTTCAAATCCAAAGAATGGTCCAAGTTTTGCAAAAATGGAACAATTTTCGAGAAAAATTAGTCAGCTTCATTCAAATTAATCAAAATCTATTTTTGCAAATGGTCACTACTCAACTAACATGGAATCAACTATTGGGGTGCATAGTCCCAAGCCAGATAATCAAAGGTGATATCCGAACCAAGCCAACCGAACCGAATGAAGTCGAGCAAAAACGGGACCAGACCGAACCGAACCGCCAAACCGAATCGAACCGAACTGAACCAAGTTAAATCAAACCAATTGAACTGAGCAGAATGAAGATACACCAATCAAACACAGATAGGACAACCAAGTCGACTAAAGACACACCAAGCAAACATGGACAAGATGAATGAGTTGAAAAATTATTAGGGCCGAACTTCGAGATGAAGCTACCTACGTATCCCAAAGATAGGAATCAGGCCATCGTAGTTCGGGCAAAGGTTCACTCGGGTATTGACACTCTCCTTTTGTGCTCTAACTTTTGCCAAAGCCGCCCTTTCGGGTTTTCAACCTTGCGAGCTTTTCATTTTTTTCATTTTGTTTATTTCATTTTTTTTTGTTTCATTTTCATTTTTTCATCATTTTTTTTTTTAATTTTTTTTTTTCTGCTCTAACTTTTGCCTGGGTCGCCCTTCCGGGTTTTTTGCCCAGCGAGCCTCTCAAGGGTTACTTTCAGTGTAACTTGTCCATGTTGATTGGGCGTGAAATCTCTAGGCCATCTATAAGAATGACTACTACACTTGATCAGTAGATATGATGATGTAGGGACTAGGCTAATTGGGTCTGAATTTGCCCCTAGTGTTGCCCCTAGTGTAGTGGATAGGAACTCGACTGTCCTTTAATAATAAAATTCATTCTCTCAAATTCTGGGTTTTCCTTTCTGGGCAGTCTTCATTGGGAAACGATTCAATTTTAACTCTTTGATCACATCCAACCTTTTGCCCCTAGTTCAAGGGCTGCTTCAAATCTAAATCACATCCGACCTTCTTGCCCCTAGTTCAAGGGTTGCTTCCAATCTGAATCACTGGCCCTACATAGTTTTGGCTAAGGTTCACTCGGGTATTGACACTCTCCTTTTGCGCTCTAACTTTTGCCAAAGCCGCCCTTTCGGGTTTTCAATCTTGCGAGCTTTTCATTGTTCTTTTTTTTTTTCCTTTTTTTTTTTTTTTTGTGCTCTAACTTTTGCCTGGGTCGCCCTTCCGGGTTTTCCGCCCAGCGAGCCTCTCAAGGGTGATACTTTATTGCCCCTAGTTCAAGGGCTACCTCCATTTCAGCTATGCAAGCCTCACACTTTTGCCCCTAGTTCAAGGGCCGTTTCAAATCGAAATCACATTTTTTGCCTTGAGTTCAAGGTCTGTTTCCAATTTGGATCACATCATTGCCCCTAGTTCAAGGGCTATTTCCAATCTAAATCATACTCGACCTTATTGCCCCTAGTTGAAGGGCTGTCTCCATTTGAATCACATCATGGCCCCTAGTTCAAGGGCTATTTCTAATTCGGCTATGCAAGCTTTACACTTTGATTGATCATGGAATACTTCAAATCACGGTTTGAAAGCTAAGGAGCTAAGGAGGTCGGACCTCGAGTCAAGAGGGATCCTATGCTGTATAACTAATTCCAGGCATTTTCGTAGGACCACGCAAAAACAGTTTTTGAAATCTTTTCACAAAGTGACTAATCACTCGTACTTTTACGAAAATAAGATAGAACCAATTTGGACCAAGCCAGGATCCTTCTCAGTACTCACATTAACAAAAATGATTTTATTCATCAAAGGCTTAGCACACCTCTCCTCCTCTCAGTTGATCAAAATTTGCAAATCCTGAGAAAATTCTTCCTTTTTGTTTTTATCAGAGTTTTTGAAAAAAGTTTTGTAAAACTTTGGTCAATGCGATGAATTAAGGCGTGGAGAAGTAGGCAGACTCTATGGCACTTTTATTTGAAAAGAAACAACAACTCAGCGATGATAACAGACTCAAAAGAAAATGACGAATAAGACCTAGATATGACAGAAATGTCTAGGTCAGCACTCTCGAAATCAACAGACTCTGACTCACTAGAATGACTCAACACTCAGTTCAGAAAGTAAAACAAAAAGCATTTCCAATTTGCTCAGTGCGTGCCATCCACCATGTTTAGAGAAAAATGCATGCCATCAGCAGGGGGTTCACCTCTGATCACCAGACCAGCTATCCCCCAAGTTCATTGACCCAGTGCTGTTAGACTTTGTAGAACCTGGTGGAGTGATGATCTTGTTGTCAATCAGGTCTTGAATTTCATGGCGAAGGCGAAAACAATGATCAGTGTCATGGCCAAGTTGCTGATGATGAAAGGCGCAATACTTGGTAGCATCATACTTAGCTGGAAGGCGATCAGGGAGGGGTCGACAATCAAGGGGTTTGAGATGGCCTTTTCCGATGAGGATTTGGAGAGCTTTAGACAAGGTCATGTAAAGGGGATTGAAGATGCGGTTACCAGTCCTGGAAGAATTGACAGAAAGGTCGGCAGGTGTTGACTGGGTTTGATAATCTCTTACGAGTGTAGGACTGGAGCTGGAAGGGGTGTTTCTGGTACAACATCTTTTTTTATGGATTACCCCTTGGATCAAAATGCTCCCAATTTGAGTGACAAAAGTGTCATCCATAGTCTTTGTAACAACTGCAAGCACTTGCTGTTTGTTCAACCCTTTGACTTTTAAAGCCTCAATAGCCCATTGGAGATGTGCATAAGGATCAATACTTGCCTCGGCTTCATTTTTGCCACTTGCTTCAGTTTTGCCAAGGGATTGGGTGGTTATATCGGAGTGAGGTCCACTTGTTGTTGACATGTCATCACCCAGACTTAAGATACCTTCGGGTTGGCCCTTTCCAATTGTAGCTCGCCCCAAGATTAGGGAGCTTTTTGACGTGAAATTTTTGGCACATGATGTGGTCGATGACGGAGCCAAGATCCCAAAGGCTAAATCTGCCACGGTGCTCTGAAGATCTTCAATCATGCTCAACAACTGAGAAGTAGTGGGTTCGGCTATTGATGCTTGCGAGGTATTTAAACCGACTTGGTCCTGGTGAACTGGTTGGGCCGGGCTCTTTGGAGTGGGTTGGACTGGAATCAGACTATTAGGGAGTTCAAGTTTTGGGGGTTGAGATGATTGGGGTTCAGGTGCATCCATCATACACAAGTCTGTGTTTTCTGGAATGAATATCTCAGGCTTGGGTAAATGGGTGGGTGTGATATAGATACTGGGGTTAAAGGTAGATGAAAATGTATGGATGAGGTTAAGATGAGGAGGTGGTGGAACTCTGTCATGGGGGGCAACGGGTTGTAGTGACGTTGGGTTTTGGTGGTTGTGGGGAGCTATGACTTATTGTCTATGAGATCTTGGATCTCATGACGGAGACGAAAGCAACGGTCTGTGTCATGTCCGGGTTGTTGGTGAAAGCACAGTTTGGTAGGGTCATGTTTGGCTGGGAGAGGTTCGGGAAGAGGCCGGGGGTCCAAAGGTTTAAGATACCCTCTTTCTATCAAGATTTTCAAAGCTTTGGTTAGGGACATGTAAAGAGGGTTAAAGGTTTTGTCCGTGGTTCGGGTTGAGTTGGTGGTTTGTGGATTGGCATTGGCAAATGGGTCGGCTATTTTAGTGGTGGTGGCAACCATGTTGATTTCAGAGGGCTTCACAGATGTGCTACCACTAGTGGTAGCATTGGAATTGCGACCAAAAGGCTTCCGAACAGGTTCCTTATCTTCCACAATGATTCCCTGTTTGATGGCATCCTCTATCTGGACCCCTATCTCCTTTAAGTCATTAAAAGTGAAGAGCGGGAGGACTATCATTTTTTGTAACATCTTTCCATGCAGATTTCTGACTATCATACGGATTTGGTCCTTTTCAAGTGGTCTGTTGGTCATCATTGCTGCTTTTGCCCTCCATCTGGTGATAAAGGCCACAAAACTTTCATTGGGCTCTTGACGGGTGGCCTCTAATTCTCGAGTAGTCACTTCAATATGGGTGTTATAAGCGTACTGGGTGATAAAGGCCCCGGCCAACTCTTCCCAACATTGTTTTACCGAGTCCTCTAACTTGGCATACCAATGGCAGCCACTCCTGACAAAGTTCGTCCGAATAAAGAGAGCTTTTGCGGACGAGTCAAACCCATAGGCTTTAAGACATCAGAGAACAAGGCGAATGTGCACCATTGGGTCACCGGAGCCATCAAAATATCAATGTGTGGCATTTTAAACCGTTCTGGCAACTTCACAGCTGTCTCAGTGTACCCGTCTTCGATGTCCGGGATTGAATTGACTCCTTGTGCCTTTTTGAAAAGTTTTTCCAACTTGGCCAGCTTCAACATAGTTGAGTCAGACTCAGGTGCTTCAGAGGGATGGAGCCCTCCCACTGGTTGTGGAAGAGGAAATGATCCTCCTGAAGTTTGTGCAGGAACCCTCAGATCTTCTGGTGAATTAAGTTCAGGAAACTCGTCAGCTGGTGGAGGTGGAGGTGGAACTGGATGAGTCACCGGAGGTGGTTGAGTAATGGACGCCCCAGATGAGCGTTGCAGTTCAGCAAGAGTATTGCCTTGAGCAGCAAGAGTAGTGCCTTGGGCAGCAACCGTAGTGGCAACGGTATCCATGCTCCGTTGAAGGCCCAGTAGTATGTCTGCTATATTTTCTGGAATCTGAGCCATCACTGATTCTGGTGAGTAAGTGGTGATCTAGCAGGTGAAGAAGGGGTATTCTGGACAGTTGATGAAGCTTTTGCTTTTCTTGTGTAACCAGTGGCAAAGAAACTAACACTGGCTGACCCTGAACCAAATCTGCACTTTTACAAAGTCTACCAACGCGAGTCCACAGAACTTGGGGGATATCAGACCTTTCGGAAGCTATATTGCCCAACTACCTTGCTTGAAACAAAACGGGACCCCCAATCAGAATTTTATTAGCATCCCAGCTCAACTGATTACTGCTAACTCACGTTGAAAACTGAACTCAACCCCACAAAATGACTGAACCACTCATATGAATCTGAGAATTCCCATACATTGCACATAACACATAGTAGGAAAGAGAACAAACACCCCTATGGGGGCTAGGGTTACCCTGTCCTACTTTGAAATGATCTAGGGTTTCACTATTCAAACAAGCGGCATCATACATCCTAGAAATGGGAGAGCATCCTGTCCTAATTTTGAAAGGTACTATAGCTCACTATATGTACAAGGTTAGCTCTACTCTAAGGGTTAAAGTCAAGGTGACGTTACCAAAGAGTCCTTTGGGTCATAACCAATAAAGATCCCAGGAAATCAGAAGAGTCAAATAGCCTCTCTTCGGAGTCTGAGAACCTTAGATAGCAAAGCTAGATAGCAGGGCTACATAGCAAAGCTACCCTTTTGACAAATCTCAAAAGGTTACAACACAAGGCCTCTAAAGTATCGTAAAAATAGGTGTAGTGTCACAAAAAGCTTGCCTGTGCTCCCACCAGTATCTGGGCAACACAGGAACTTTAAGTGCACCAATGCATGCAATGCAATAAACATATAATTGAAAATAAAAGTCATATCATGGAGTTCGAGTCAAGGTTTCATAAAATCCCCAGCAGAGTCGCCAGAAACTGTAACATGCCCGGGAGGGTACCCGCGCGCGTTAAACAGTTCGGACTCCCGAGATCTCTTTGATCTCAAGTTTCACGAGTGCAATGTGAAACGTAGATGAGAGTCCAGATTTGGCAACTTTTATTGAAAATCCATTTTATTGCAATTTTGTCAAAAATGGACTGCGTCATCAGAACTCAGAGTCGCCACCTAATATTTTGGGAAATTAGGAAACCCATGACTCGTGCCAAGGCCACTGTTCGTCGTAACCAAGGATGCTTGGCTCGGAACCTTAGGTATGAGAGGGGAAGGTCAATAATGAGCACCCCCGCTCACCCGATCAAAAGATCGGCCTCTACTAAACCATGATATGACTTTTATTTTCTTTATATGTTCATGTTCTGATTATTTAATAAATCCTAAAATTTACTATGTGAAACATACAAGTATAGACTATGTCACCATTTTGGAATAACTTGATTTCATGTAGTTTTGAAAGAGTTTTGAAAATATAACCCAAATAAATTGAGTTTACAAACACGAAAATCAACATCATTCCAAATTAAGCGACACAACCTCCATCCACTGGCATTCATACAGTTATATCACATAAGCAAATAGCCACATGGTAGGATGCTTAAACATAGTAAGAAAAACACACACAAACGGGATGCTAAAGCATAAAAACTTACATGTTTGACGACCCGCGAACAAGCTACAAAACAAAGTTAGTAAAACATGCATGATCTTATATACAAAATCCTAATGCAATTCACTCATGATGCAACTAAAGATTCGGCTTCTAAGATATGACATGTGAATCATCTCAAGAACATGAGGTAGCGCACATAATCACATAGGAATTGATTAAATCCACAAATGCAAACTTCGCCGAATCAAGATGCATGAAACATGGATGCAAAGCATGAATATGATGAAAAATAAATATGATTATGTACAAATAAGGAAAGCAAGTAAAAGAATGGGATAGAAAGAAGGGGGGGGAATTATTACAACGCTTTGAATAAATTATTACAAATCAAATAGAGAGAGAAGAATATTACACAAAATAAAAACCTCGCAATACACTCAAAATAAAATAAAAAAATAAAAACTTCATGTTCTTTGGAACCGCCAGAAATTGGTCAACATTGGGAGATTACGCCATCTTGTTCGGAAGAAGCTAACCGACCGGCCAAATAGGCCGGCCGGCCAACTAGGCCAAGCAAAACCTGTCTTGTTGCGAAACCAAGAAAAGGCACAAACAAAAAATATGTAGGTGGCTCAACTAACCACTACCGGTTAGATTAAAAAATGAGAAAACAAATATAAAATAAAATAAAAAGTGCAAATTACAACATAAACCTAAAACAATAAAACAAATATAAGATAGAACATGCAAGATTACAACAAAACTAATGAGACTAATACAAGAAAAAAAAATAAATATGAGGTAAACATGCAAGATTACAACAAAACTAATATGAAATTAAAACATGCGAATAAAAATAAATAAATAAATAAATAATTATAAGATAAACAAACCACTAGGATTATAACAACACACTATGAAATATAAAGTAAGAAAATAAATATGAGTAAACAAACTACTTGGATTATAACAAAACACTATGAAATAAGAAGCAAGAAAATAAATATGAGATATAAAATATAAGAAAATGAAAGACTAAAAATTCACCTTCCAAAGAAAGATTGAACTTCTTGATTCCCAAACTTCCTCTTGATCACCCTCGAGTGTAGGAAGTGCGTTCTCAAATTCTCAATTCAAAATTATGGAGTTTATGGAGTTTGTGGTATGGAAAGTGGCTAACTCTCTAGTTTTTCTCACTTTCAATCACTAAGCACTCTTCCTTATGATCAAGGCAATTGATCTTTGGCTATATCAGAATTTTTAGAGTGGTTTTGGTGTATGGAAATGAGGAATTTCAGTAGCTATGGAAGGTATGGGGTGTTATGGAAGATAGGAATATTTTTGGCTCAAAAACTCAATTTTTCTCTCTTTTTTCACTCTTTCTCACTCATTTCTCTTCAATTTCGTGGTCCTCCTCTCTCTTACAATATGATCATTCTATATAGGCAATGAGGGAGAGTAAAGGTCAAAAAGAGTGGGAGACAAGGTGGGAGACAAGAATGTGATAGGAGGGCAAATTTTCAAGGTGGTTGCATGGGATACTCCTTTATGAATGCAAACAAAACCTCTTTTTGACAATGGGAGATGAGGTATAATGGAGGATGAGTGGATGCACTTGAATGGCTCAGAAAAAGGGTAAATGGGTTGTCCCAACCGAACCAAAACCAAAAAAAAAAAAAAATGGGCTATTGTTGTTTTGGGCCGAGTCAACAAAATCTGCTTTTAAGTCCAACTTCAAATGGGCATATCTCCCCCAAATGGACTTGGTTTTAGGCGGTTCTTGGGTCCAAATTGAAGCCCCATAAGTCTACTTTCCAATGGTGGTGGCCTCACATTTAAATTCCAAGTGTACAAAGAGATATGCCTAATTTAGTAAAGGGTGTCTCGGGCTGGGTCAACAAAATCTGCTCTTAAGCCCAACTTCAAATGGGCACATCTCCCTTATTTGGACCTGGTCTGAGGTGGTTCTTGGGTCTAAATTGAAGCCCCAGAAGTCTACTTTCTAATGGTGGTGGCCTCACATTTAAATTCCAAGTGTACAAAGAGATATGCCTAATTTAGTAAAGGCTGCTCATTTCCTTCTTAATGATTTGATACTCATCCTTTTCCTAAACCAGTTTTCTTTCATCTCCTCCTATTTCCTTCAACTCCAAACCTATAGGAAGATGTTTTTTTTAATATTTTTCAAAAAGTTTCACCTCCCTTCCATTTATTTCCACTTTGTCCTTACTCGGTTTACTGAAAAGTGCAATATTTTAATCGAAATGGGAGTCTCGGGACATTGTAGAAACATTTTAAAAAAACATATTTTGAAAAGAGGGTTTTAGGTAAGGTCTAAAATAGTTTGGCCAAAAAATGGGTGAAGGTTGGGATTAAAACTCAAATTCCATCTTTCTTACTGAGAATTTTGTGAGAAACACATTCTAATTGTCATCATCGGGTAATCAAAAGAAAGCGCCCAAGTCTTAGGGCTGGTCAAAATGGGGTGTCTACAGTGCTGTGTGTTCACCTCAAAAGTTTGGGCTGCGTGTTCAAATTTCAGAAACTGTGGGCTGTGTGTTCACCTCAAAAGTTTGGGCTGCGTGTTCAAATTTCAGAAACTGTGGGCTGTGTGTTCACCTCAAAAGTTTGGGCTGCGTGTTCAACTTTCAAGAACTGTGGGTTGTGCATCTCAGTGACAGATCTCAGGCGTGTCCAGTTTTTGATCCATACCGAAAATGGTTTTGAAAAGTTTTGATAAAAGTTGACTTTGTTCAAATTAATCTTTTTACAACTTAGACCATTTCTGGACCAAAGCGGAAAATTTTCAGTACTCACAACCTTCAATTTCATTGATTTCAATACAGAGTTCTCCTGCTCTTGCATACAAATTGAAGTTGCTTTTTATTACATTCATAAAGAAAACTTGAAAGTACTAATAAAGCAATAAATCCGGGGCACAGATAAGTCAGCTGTCCCTGCACCCCCTCCCAGAGCTGGTCGAAGCCTCTGATGCCAAGCTGGGCCCAATCTGTGCCTCTTCATTGAGCCAATCTAAGCACTCATCAGACAAAGTGCAACTGAAAGTGGGAGCGGGGGCCAAGAGTTCTCTAGTCCTCCATGCTGTGGCATACCGGGCAAGCTGTGCGCCTCGAACCGGGAATGCGGCAGGATACTCTATCCCCTCCGGCTGGCAAGTCTGATCATGACTGAACTGGCGTTGGAATCGGAACGGAAAGTAGAACACACAGTGGGTCAGACCAATCAACTGGATCCCGGTCTGCCGGGACATGCTATAGCTCATCGCCGGGAGATTGAGCCAAGGACAACGCCAAGCAATGCGATCTACAGACAAATTGCACATCCAGTCGAACCACCATCCCTCATCAAGGGCATCGACTAAGTGTTGCCGAAAGAAGTAGCCGCGAGCTGAGTAGGCTGGGCAAGAGTCCACAACCTGCAATTTATCCATCAACCATACCTGGGGAGGGATGAAAAATGAGAGAATAAAGAATAGAGAGATGTATGATGAGAGAAAAGTAAGAAAAGGGTTTTGTGAGAAAAACCGAGCCTGAGGGCCGAGTGATGTGAGCAATACATATGTGAGATTGGGTGGGAAACATTACCTACAGCAGTAGTGGACTCCCCGCAAATCTGGTCGTCTCCTGGCGATAGAAAGCATCCAAGCCCATCAGCGTCTCGGCCAATGTCATGGCGATGCAGCTCTTTCCTTCCTTCAAGCCTTGAGAAACTTCAATCAGACGAATGCTAGATCCACTAAAGCCTGGGGCAAGCAAAAAGTAAGATAGCATGCACAAGCAAAGCGCATGTTGCCGAAAACCTTGCCAATGATGGTTGCGGCGGTCACCGGCATCAGAAAAGCGATGAATCAAGCCGAGGATGTCCAGTTCCCCGTTACAGATCAGAGACCGAGCGTCATGCATTGTGAGCCCACACATTCGCCCTAAGGCTTGGGCATGGCCAAAGCGAAGCTGGGGCAAAACTTATTCGTTGCGCTCAGATTCCATCAAAGCTTGGAAATCTTCGAAGGTAGGACATACCTCTTGCCCGCCAAAGCTAAAGACATGTGTTACCGGATTCCAAAACCTTGCCGCGGCATGGAGAAACGGAAAGTGCAGTGGAGTACGAATCAAAGTGAATAGTGCGTTTATATCGAAGCCCCGGAAATTCAGCTTTTCCGAGCCGTCCAAGTTGGAAATCCAAGCTGTGAGATTCTGGGCAAGAAACTCTTCCATTTGGAGCAAATCAGTGTTGGATTGAGAAAAACTACGAAGCTGAGGCTTTTTGTAGGGGATAAGGTGTGAGTGGAGGACAGATGCCAACATTCTGGTGGTTTTTGTAGGGGATAAGGTGTGAGTGGAGGACAGATGTCAACATTCTGGTGGTTTTTGTAGGGGACAAGGTGTGAGTGGAGGACAGATGTCAACTTTTGGTCGATTGGTCAAATCTGTTGGCCGATGGCCATTTCTCGAGGCCAGTGTCCTTTCCTTATGGCCGAGGGTCTTCCCTCTTGCTCCATCAGCTGTTTAGAAGTTGAACATGCTGAGAACTTGTGGTTGGTACCACTTCCAGTGCTGTCCGGCGATAATTTTGCGGAGTCACGCCCATTTGCTTATCGACTTGTTGTTTTATTTGTCGAGCTGTTTTGTTTATCAAAGTCCTGTTTATCGAGTCATCGAGTTTCGTGCTTTGAGTTGCTACTCTATTCAGCTTCAGAATAGAATGAATAAGCTGCGTGCAAATGAAATGTATGAGCTGTGTGCAAATCAAATCAAATACAATGCTGTGGACTGCGTGTTCACCTCAAATATGGGCTGCGTGTTCATCATCAAAATATGGGCTGCGTGTTCAACTTTCAACAAGTGTGTGCTGCGTGTTCACAATCAAATATGGGCTGCGTGTTCATCATCAAAGTTTGGGCTACGTGTTCAAACTTTCAATAAGTGTGTGCTGCGTGTTCACAATCAAGTGTGTGCTGCGTGTTCACAATCAAATATGGGTTGCGTGTTCATCATCAAAGTTTGGGCTGCGTGTTCAACTTTCAATCAATGTGTGCTGCGTGTTCACAATCAAATATGGGCTGCGTGTTCATCATCAAAGTTTGGGCTGCGTGTTCAATTTTCAACAAGAGTGTGCTGCGTGTTCACAATCAAATATGGGTTGCGTGTTCATCATCAAAGTTTGGGCTCGTGTTCAATTTTCAACAAGTGTGCTGCGTGTTCACAATCAAATATGGGCTGCGTGTTCATCATCAAAGTTTGGGCTGCGTGTTCAACTTTCAACAAGTGTGTGCTGCGTGTTCACAATCAAATATGGCTGCGTGTTCATCATCAAAGTTTGGGCTGCGTGTTCAACTTTCAATCAGTGTGTGCTGCGTGTTCACAATCAAATATGGGCTGCGTGTTCATTATCAAAGTTTGGGCTGCGTGTTCAATTTTCAACAAGTGTGTGCTGCGTGTTCATAATCAAAAATGGGCTGCGTGTTCATCATCAAAGTTTGGGCTGCGTGTTCAACTTTCAACAAGTGTGTGCTGCGTGTTCACAATCAAATATGGGCTGCGTGTTCATCATCAAAGTTTGGGCTACGTGTTCAATTTTCAACAAGTGTGTGCTGCGTGTTCACAATCAAATATGGGCTACGTGTTCATCATCGAAGTTTGGGCTGCGTGTTCAACTTTCAACAAGTGTGTACTGCGTGTTCACAATCAAATATGGGCTGCGTGTTCATCATCAAAGTTTGGGCTGCGTGTTCAACTTTTAATCAGTGTGTGCTGCGTGTTCACAATCAAATATGGGCTGCGTGTTCATCATCAAAATATGGGCTGCGCGTTCAACTTTCAACAAGTGTGTGCTGCGTGTTCACAATCAAATATGGGCTGCGTGTTCATCATCAAAGTTTGGGCTACGTGTTCAACTTTCAACAAGTGTGTGCGGCATGTTCACAATCAAATATGGGCTGCGTGTTCAATTTTCAACAAGTGTGTGCTGCGTGTTCACAATCAAATATGGGCTGCGTGTTCAAAAATTCAAGTGTTTGAGCTTGTGACCCTGCCGGGAGGTAAATCGGAGGTTGCGATTGAGTCGCACTCGTTGAAACTTGCATTTCTTTGCTCGTTGTTTCGTATCAAACACGCATTTGCGTTTGCACTTATCCTGCATTGTTCTGCACGTCACTTGCATTCTCATGCCTACCACTTGCATTGTTGTGCACATTTCATGGGTATTGTCATACCCTCACACTTAATTTGCGTTGTGACACACGTTTCTTCTTGCATTGCGATGCACTTTTCCATCGGCGCCCTGTTTGTCGGTATTCGATGTAGCATTGAACATGTGTTGCTAACTATGTTGTGCTTGTTAAGTTTCTCTCTTTTACAGGCATGATATTGTATGTACGGTTCATTTGAAAATGATGCGACCAGATGAATCACGCAGGTATTGTATCTTCTCCGTGTGAGACGTGGCGAGAATCGAATAATTCTCCGCATTCTTAAACTGCATGAAATGTAGTTGTTGCTTTGCATTCTTGCTTAAAACTGTTGCGTGTGCGCTTCATTACAGCTTGCTGCTTTGCATGATCATGAGTTACATTCGGCTTTGTGCATATCGTTTTGCATTTTGCCCCCCGCCTGCGGGCATGCCTGCGGGCACATTTCTTTGTTATCTTGTTTGCTTTGTCTAAGTCTTCGGCCTTGTCAAAAATGGGTCGTCTCTGGACTTTGACATTCACTCCCGTCACTTCTTCACTTTCGAGTTCTGTCAAAGAGGGGCAACTACAGACACCCCATTTTTGACCGCCCTTAAGACTTGAGCGTTACTGATGGTTTACTTGGTGGAGAAAGGTGTGCAGGGCCAAGGTTTAGTTTCTTCAGCAAGGAGAGAGACAAATCTCAACTTCACACCCCATTTTGGACCAAAACTATTTTGAATGGTTTTTAGACCTTAAAACCCTCTCTTTCAAAACATTTTTTTTGAAATAAAGTTCCTACGATGCTCTGACGCTCGCATTTCGGTAAATGTTGTGCTTTTCTGTAAACCGAGCAAGGACAAAGTGGAGATGAATGAAAGAGAGATGAAATCTTTGAAAAATCTTTCAAAACACTTTGTTTAGGGGTTTAGAGTTGAAGAAAAGAGGAGAAGAGAGAAGAAACCTAGCTGGGGAAGAAGTTGGGTACGAATCGCTAAGAGAGAGTCGAGTGGTCCTCGCTAAATCAGGCTTATCTATCTATGCACTTGGAGTTAAGCTATGAGTCCACCACCGTTGGAAAGAAGACTTCCGGGGCTTCATTTTTCACTCAAGAATCTCCTAAAGCCGAGTCCGGATGGGGGAGATATGATTGGTTGAAGTTAGGCATCATCCCGGTTGAACCGAAACTGAGCAACCTTTACCAAAACAAGCATAACTTTTTGCACAGTTGGAATTTTGATGCGAGGTTGGCGCCATTGGAAAGATAAATTCCGGGGCTTCAATGTGGCCACATGGAAAACCAGCAAATCGGATGGCCGACCAGCTTTTTTTGGTCGAAAGTGGTTCAGCATGAATCTGGAAGGAGAGAAAATATCTGCGCGGCTTCACCGAAACGAGCATAACTTTTTGCATAGTTGGAATTTTAATGCAATGTTTTCTCCATTGGAAAGCTAACTTCTGGGGCTTCAATTTGGACACAAGAATGACCTGAAAAGGGGTTCACATGAAGGAGTTATGTCCGTTTGAAGTTGGACCTTCAGAGCAGATTTGTTTTGCCACCGGCCTTTGGTGGTCGGCCTTGGTGGTCGGTCGGCACCTTTGGTGGTCGGCCTTGGTGGTCGGTCGGCACCTTTGGTGGTCAGCCTTGGAGGTCGGTCAGCACCTTTGGTGGTCGGCCTTGGTGGTCGGTCGGCACCTTTTGTCGGCCTTGGAGGTCGGTCGGCACCTTTGGTGGTCGGCCTTGGTGGTCGGTCGGCACCTTTGTGGCCGACCTTGGAGGTCGGTCGGCACCTTTGGTGGTCGGCCTTGGTGGTAGGTCGGCACCTTTGGTGGTCGGCCTTGGAGGTCGGTCGGCACCTTTGGTGGTCGGCCTTGGTGGTCGGTCGGCACGGTCGGTCGGCCATCAAATTTTTTTTTTTTTTTTTTTGGCTGAAACTTCTCCAAGAAGCTTGAACCCTTTGTTTTAGCTTCTTGAGGAAGCTTGAATCTTTTGTTTTAGCTTCTTGAAGAAGTTTGATCTTTTGTTTTAGCTTCTTGAAAAACTTGATCCTTTTGCTCTAGCTTCTCCAAGAAGCTTGATCCTTTTGCTCTAGCTTCTCCAAGAAGCTTGACCCTTTTGCTTAAGCTTCTTTGAGAAGCTTTGACCCTTTCTTGTGGCTTCTTCAAGAAGCCTCTTGTGGCTTCTCCAAGAAGCCTCACCTCTCTCCCTCTATAAAACCAACCCTTGAGCTCCATTTGCAGGGGTTAGAAAAATTTGTTTGGAGCCTCCTACATTCAATCTCTCTCTCTCTATATTCCAAGCACCAAAACCTTTTTATTCTTGGATCCATTTTCTACTCCATCTCCAAGCCAACCAACCCATACTCCATACCAGCAGTTCGGAGGCCATTTCCAGAGGCAAGGAGCATCTTTTCTCAAGCCAAGAGTTGATGAAAGACTAGTCTTCAAGGGTGAATCTCATTTTCCCTCTTTTGAGCTTTTTTTTTTTGCCCCATTTCTTAGCCCTCTGTGCTTGCTGTTTTGAGCTCCGACCAAAACTGAAAAGGTCATTTTTTTGAGCTCATTTTCTTGTTTCATTAAGGTCTCAACACTGTTTGGGACCCCCATGTTGCACTTGCTTCAATATCCCTTTGAATGCCATTATTTTGCATAGTATTTTTGGCTTATGTGTGATCTGTTTTGGAGCCTGATGTGAACTGTAAGTAGACCTATTTTGAGCCCCTCTTCAACATTGAAGAAGGGATCAACACTGTTGGGGACCTCCATGTATCACTTGTCATTGTACCCCCCTTTGGTCCCCATTTTTGCATGATTTATTAGCTCATTAAGATTTTGTTTTTGGACCTTGGTCAGAACTGAAAATGGCCCTATTTTGACCTCCTCTACATGTTTTCATCAAGGGTCCATGGCTGTTTGAGACATCTTTTTGTACTTCATGTTATAGCTCTCTTATGGCCTTAATCTTGCATTGCATTTTGAGCATGCTTGTATACTGATTTGGGCTTGATCATCTACTGTAAAATGCCATATTTTTGGACTCTCTTCAACATTGTTGAATGTCCCTCACTTGTTTGAGACCCCCATATATCAGTTACTTCTTTGCCCCTTTGTTGGCCCATTTCTTGCATGAATTGTTTGCCATACTTGTATCTGTTTTTGGGGCTTGTCATCTAATGAAAAACATCATATCTTTGGCCCCTCTTCAATTTTGTAGAAGGCCCATTTCCTGTTTGGGGCCAGCATTTGTGACTTGATTCATTACCTCCCTTGCGGAGCCATTTTTGTATGCTAAATTAGCCCTACTTGGGCCCACTGTTTGGCCTCACTCTAAACTGTAAAGATGCTTGTCTCGGGGCTTCCTTGCTTCTGTCTTTTCATTTCATATTCAAATTATGTATGCATTGTATAATTATAGGCCATTTCATGCGCCAAAACCCGTATTTCGGACTCGTTTCATGCATCGGGTTTCATTTTACCGGGTTTCGGGCTGTTTTGCATCATTTATTACCTCTGATTTTTGCGTGTTTGCATATCATATCCCATGTTTTTCCATGTCTTGTTAGAGTGGCATTTGTGCCTTAGGATCGGTCCTCGGTTTGCGTGCATGTGTGCACGCATCTTGAGTGTCTCATTTTCATCTCATGGCCTCTTGTGTGAGTGTGGCTGAGGTCCACTCATGTTAGTGTAAGTCCATATTGCATTGTGTATGCCATTTCATTCCATAGCATTGCGTATGCTAGGCCGTATATTAGCGCATTGTGTATGCCATGTTTCATGGTGCATCGTGTATGCCATTTCATAGCCTTTCGCATGTTAGGTTGTATCTTAGTTGCATTTCATGCATGTCATGCATATTGCATTGTGTTCGGGGTAGGAGTTAGCTCGAGCACGGGAAACGAGGTACGTTCCGTACTCCGAGTGACGGAACGTGTCTCAATTCCCTAGTCACTGATACTCCGGATCATCCATGATGGAGTTAGGTTTTGTTGTGTTTTCATGTGCATTCATTCCATATTGAATTGTACAAATCGGCTCCTCGGCCATCATGCATCGAGATGCGTGATTGGTGGCACGAGGATCGAGACATGCATACATTCGTGAAATACATTGCTATGCCTCTTTCCTGCTCTCTGTTGCAGCAAAATCGAGAATCAGCAGTCTTCCGAGGCTTGGCGCGCTTTCCAAGAATAATTGCGAAACAGAGGCTAATTGGGGCATCCCAGTGGATTTCCGCGCAACGCAGCCCAAACATACATCATTCATCAGAATCAAGGCAGTCCCCGGCTTGCATGCCAGTTTATTATTTTCTTAGTTAATTTGTAAATTAATTAGGAATTTGTACACATTTTGGACTATATTATTTGGACTGTAATATTCTTTTATTCGGGACTGTATATTTATTCGGACCCTCTGCGCGAGGGCACAACTGTAATAAGTGTGCGTGCGTGTGATGTATGTCTTCCAACCCCACGTCTTTCTTCCCTTTTATTTACCCGCTTATGATGGTTAGATTAGGGCATGTTTCAATTAGCATACAGTATGATAGCATGTTTGCATTCATTCATCTGTTTTGCATGCACCGGGCTCGGCGCATCATACTAACTGCATTTGTATTTCAATTCCGAGTTAAATACTTGATAGCTGTTGCATCTCATATGCCATGTTTAGAATAGCCGAGCCTGCTATAGTTGCATTTTTTGCATGTGTTGCATTAGGCATTTCTGTATATTTAGGATCATGCATGGACTTCTAATCGGTTTCTATTTTGGCTTGGAGTACTCAGTGAGTTTTATGCTTTAGCATCCTTGCATGCGTGTGAGTGTTGCCATGAATAGCATGCTTACCATGAGGCTAACTGCTTATGTGATATAACTGCCTTGAATGCCTGTGGGTGGAGGTTGTGTTATTTGGATTGGAACAATTCATTGACTGTGTGTTTTAAGCCCACTAGATAGTGGCAAAATCATGTTTTCTAAGCCCACCCGAGGGTGGCAAATCCACGTCTTAGCCTACCTGCGGGTAGCACCATCAAACCATTTTCAAACAAACAAACATGAAGTGTTTTGTTCCAATTCAGACGACTCAGTCTATACTTGTATGCTGCGCGCATCACATAGTAACCTAGGCTAATAACCGGAATAAGAACACACAATGTTTTCAAAAATAGATATCATGGTTAGTAGAGGCCGGTCTTTGACCGGGCGAGCAGGGGTGCTCACGAAGGGACCTTCCCCAATCGTACCCAAGTTCCCGAGCCGAGGCAACTTTGGTGATGACGGACACGTGGCCTTAGGCAACGAGTCGGGGTTTCCTAAATTTCCCAAAATAAAATATTTAGGTGGCGACTCTGTATCTGGCAAAGCAGTCCATGTTTGGCACTTCTTTTCTAAAAATCTGTTTTCTCAAAACGATTTGCCGGATTTGGACTCTTTGGTTCAAGATTAAGAACCGTAACAACAAATCGAGTCCGAGCTGTAGCGAGGCCCCCCGCGGGCTTGTTTACACAAGTATAAATTTATCTTTTTTTAGCTCGATAAAGCTTATGAATAGGCTCGAGCTCAAATCAAATTTAAACCAATACAACTTGAGCTCGGTTCGTTAAATTTTTATTAAGCTTAAGTTTGGACTCACTAAAATCTTAATAAACAACCCCAACCATATTAAAACTCAGCTCGACTCATTTGCAGCCCTATCTAAACCTCACGTCTGAAAAGAGTGTTGAACACGTGGACTTCACCTCCAAAGAGGTGTCCATTTTTCATAACTCTAGACTCTATTTTTTTTTTATTAAGGGTAAATACACTGACCTCCCTTGAGGTTTAGAGAAAATATAATATGCCCCATAGTTTTGACATAATTGTAATAATCTCTATTTTGTTGACATCATTACGCTAAAATATGTTTTAGTAATGTTAAGGAGACTAAAACTAATACAAAGATACAAAAGATAAAATATATATCTCAATATAAAAGTGATGACGATATTCTTTTTTTATTTATACAACTAACGAATTTCTATTGAACATGGAGCCAAGTATTATATGAATTAAATTTTAAGTAAGCTCAGTATAATTATATCAAACTTGTAAAATGTATTTTTTTTTATATTTTAAATGTAATTAGTGTAACTTAGATTTTTTTTCTGTTTTGTTGGTTTCCTTTAAGGGAAATTACTTTTTTTTTTTTTGATCGGCTAAAGCAAAATCTTTATTGATGAAACATACAAAATATGAAAATTTACATCAATAAAGAGGAGCTTGGAGCTAAGAAGAAGCTCCAAGCGCCAATTGGTGATGAGGCACCAACAAGAGAAAGCTGAAGAAAAAATAAAAGCATCAAACTGAAAGATAAAAGCAAACAAACAAATTGATAGTAGACAAACTGATAATAGCAACTGTTCAGAGTCACCCACATCAGGCCAAAGCAGAACAGCCCAACTCCCAGCAACTCCCACACCATTCCCAGCTGAATAGAACACACCAACAGCAGGCAAAACAGAACAAACCTCCAGATAACAAAACAACACTCCCAGCTCCCAACAGCACACACCAAGACACTGCAGAACTGAACAACATTGCAACAGTGCAACAGACTACTAAACAGAATCCAGAGCACTAAACTCCACCCCTGATCTGTCTCCAATTGTAGACTAGATCATCAACTGAGTATGGGAATTCCTTAATGGAAGCTTTAAGCCAAATGGCAGATCTGAATTTTATAAGATCTAGCAGTCCTGAAGAAGAGGGTTGTGCATTAGAAAATACACAATCATTTCTGAGTTTCCAAATAGACCATAGTACAATTAAGGGGGTTGCTCTCTAGATTAATCTGTCAATATTATAAAATTTCCAACTCATCCACCAATAAAGCAGACCATCTACAGACTTAGGAATACACCAATAGAGACCCCATTCCTCAATAACTACTGACCAGATTGACCAAGAGAAAAAGCAATGCAGCAGAACATGGGAAGCAGATTCTACCTCAGAGTTGCAAAAATGGCAGAGGGGTGAAGCATTGCTGTCAAGAGAACCAATCTTGAGCAGAAAGTCAGAACATTTGATTCTAGATTTCCAGGCTAGCCAGGTGAAAAAAGAAACTCTGGGGGGCAAAAATGAATTCCACACAAATTTGCTAACCTTGAGATGAGGGCCAAAGAGAGATGAGTGGTGAGAATAGAGAGCAGAAACAGAGAAAGTATGACCAGAATTAGTGCACCAAACTAAATAGTCTTCACAATCCAAACACAGAGATGGAGCAGAAAATAAGAGAGCATTCAATCTCACATCTTCAGCCAATTCCCAAGAATAAAGCTCTCTTCTATGGGGGAGATTCCAAACAGATGGACTTGACCTCCTTGCGAAATAATGATTGAGGGAACCTTCCTTATCAGATGACAAATTAAAAAGGAGAGGAAAAGAAGATTTCAAACAAAGGCCACCACACCATCTATCAAACCAAAATCTGATTCTGATACCATTCCCAACCTTGATACCACATTTGTCCACAAAGAAATTAAAGATAGGCCTATTGAAAGCCCCAATTGAGAGAATGTCTCTCCAGACTCTAGAATGCTTGTATGAGGGACTCAAGGGAGAGAGCCAACAGGAGTTGTTGATTTTATATTTGCTGCACACAATTGACCTCCAGAGAGCATTGGTTTGAATTCCAAACTTCCACCACCATTTGAGAAGGAGACAAACATTAGCATATCTGACCCTTCTAATGCCTAGTCCCCCTTGATCAATTCTCTTTGTAACCTCCTTCCATTTCACTAAATAAACTTTCCTTTTAAGATCACTACTACCCCATAAAAAAGCAGCCTCTAACCTTTCTATTTCTTTAGCCACTCCTTCAGGCATTTTAAATAGGGAAAGGAAGTAAACAGGTAAGCTAGATAGAGTAGACTTGATTAAAGTTAATCTACCAGCAAAGGACAGCAGTTTTCTCTTCCAACCTGACAGTCTAGCCTTGATTTTTTCAATTACAGGCTTCCAAGTAGATTTCCTTCCAGGATTTGCTCCTAGAGGCAGCCCCATAAATTTTAGGGATACTTACCAATTAGTCCTATTAACTAGACTTATTTACCTACAGGTCCTAACTAATAAATTTAACACATAAAAAATAAGAGAGTGATAAATTTATCACTAAAATTTATTCATAAAAATAAAGAGACTGATAAATTTATTACTATAATTTATTCATAAAAATAAAAGACTGATAAATTTATCTTTATCACTTAATAAATTTATCAATAAGACTTAATGGGTAATAAGTCTCCAAAATAGGACCTATTGGGTAATAAGTCTCCAAAGTAGGACCTATTGGTAGTTTACCCTAAATTTTAATGGAAGACTCTGCACCTTGCAATTGAGAAGAGAAGCAAAGGAGTTTAAACAACCTTCATCCACACCAACACCACACACAACACTCTTGTGGTAGTTAATTTTAAGACCAGATAATACTTCAAAGCATCTGAGAACCCTTTTAATGGATACCAATTGATCACTATCAGCTTCACAAAAAAGAATTGAGTCATCGCCGAATTGCAAATGTGAGATAAGCACATTGTTAGACCCAACAACCACCCCTTTGAGAATGCCAAGATTGAGAGCTCTGACTAGAAGAATGTTAAGGCCTTCCGCCACAATGTTGAATAGAAATGGTGAGAGCGGGTCTCCCTGTCTAAGGCCCCTATGTGGTGAAAATTCCTCAGTTGGTGAGCCATTCACTAGAATGGAGATTCTAGCTGTAGAGACACATGTCTTCATCCAAGTGATCCATTTATCCCCTAAACCAAAACTGGCCATCAAAGAAAATAAGAATTCCCAGTTGACAGAATCAAAAGCTTTCTCGAAATCCAATTTGAGAATCAACCCTTGCTTTTTGGCCTTCTTCCAACCATCCACTACTTCATTAGCAATAAACACCCCATCCAGAATATTTCTCCCTCCCAAGAATGCTGTCTGTGTTTCACCAATGATTGAGAGGAGCACTGACTTTAATCTGAATGATAAGACTTTGGCCAAGATTTTGTAAATAGATCCCACAAGACTAATAGGTCTGTAGTTAGATAGACCAATAGGATTGTCCACCTTGGGAATAAGAGTGATAAATGAGCTATTGATGCCATATGCAAGCCTGCTGTTAGAGTGAAACTCCTTAAAAAATTTCATTATGTCCAGCTTCATAACCTTCCAGAATTTTTGATAACACAGTAGGTTGAACCCATCAGGGCCTGGAGCTTTGTTGTTGTTACAGTCTTTGATTGTTGCAAGTACCTCAGCTGCACTGAACTCAGCTACCAGAAGTTGAGAGACATATTCTGGGTCAATGATGTTAAGTACCCCTGTCAAAGAAGGCCTCTTAATCCATGATTCAGAGAATTGGGCCTTAAAGTGAAGAAGAACTTGGTGCCTAACTCCAGTAGGATTCTCAATGGACACTTCATTTACTGAAATAGAGTTGATGAGATTTCTATTCTGCTGAGAACTTGCAACCACATGAAAAAATCTACTATTTTTATTCCCATTGATAGCCCAATTCAATCTGGATTTTTGGTGCCAAATCCATTCTACCATTCTGTATAGCTTCCACAGCTCACCTTTAACCTCCCTTCTTCTTGCCTTTTCTGAAGCCAGCAGTGCTCTTTCCTCTGCAATGATATCCAGAGCATGTAGCTCTTCTTCTGAAGTTTTTATTTTACAAGCCATATTGCCAAACACCTGAATGTTCCAAGATTTTAAGACTAGCTTCAGACGCTTTAACTTTTGGGAGAGTATGTACCCAGACCAGCCAGCAAAAGAGGAATCTGACCATGATGAGACAAATAGCTGAGCAAAGCTGGGATGAGAGTCCACGCATTTAGGAACCTGAATGGCTTTGGCCCCCAATCTCTGGCATCTTCCATCATTAATAAAGGGCAGTGGTCTGAGATTAGCCTGGGTAAACCCCACAATTTCATTGAGAAATTAAGCATCCATTCAGGACTTAGTAAAATTCTATCAATTCTGCTCCATTTCTCTGATTCCTGGGCATTACACCATGTGTATCTCCTTTCATGAAGTGGTAAATCATGAAGCTCACTATTGCCAATGAATTCATTAAGATGTTTCATTCCCCTGTCTCTCCTAGAGCAACCAACTCTTTCACTAATATGGCAAATTTCATTAAAGTCACCACCCATGCACCAAGGAAGGGGGAAAAGGGATTTAAGCTTTAAGATATTAGCCCAAAAAGAAGATCTGGCACCAACATCATTGGGTGCATGAATATTGAGCAGGACACAATCAAAGGTGTTGTATAAGGACCTGAGAGTAAGATGTACCTCCTATTACAGCAACAGCCAGAGAGTATGAAGACAGCAGGATCCCAGATACATAGCAGGCCTCTGGCTGTTCTTTCAGGATCAACAGACAAAAACTCCATATTTTTACTTCCCCATAGCCTTCTAGCATCACCATCAGATATAACTGCCCTTTTTGTTTCTTGAAAAAAAGCAATATCAACATTTCTGTCCTTTAGGAGCCTTTTGATTCTGCCCTGTTTCTCCACCTTACCCATACCCCTAATATTCCAAGATATTAATTTCATGATAAACCCATTGATTCACTCAAAAGGCCCTTCTTCTTCCCTTTACTGCTGGGCCTTCCCCTCTTTGGAAATTTTCTCCTTGTCTTTAAATTCTAATTCAGCAATTTTGTTGAGCACAATGCCTTCTTTCCCATGATAGTCTATTCCAAGAGACTTCCCCAATTGAATAGTAGCTGCAGCTTCGGAAAGAATCTGGTTTCTCAGAGAAGAATCACCTGCAAATGAATTAGACTGTGCTAGAGTTATAGCAGCAGGCCTGTAAATAACAGATTTAGCATAGTGCTTCTTGGCTGCATTGTTTGTGTACACATGAAACCTAGCAAAGCTAGTGAACCCCTCCATCTGTGACTTCATCTTCCCTTTTTTCCTCTGGTTTCGCTGTTGGTCTGTAATGGAGGCTGAGATTGAGTCTTGGGCTGACTGTGTATGAGCAGAATTGCTCCTCATACACGGGTTTAAGTTGGACAAAGGGTCAGAATGCAACCCAGTATTTGATGCAGGTACATTGGGCCTGCTAGAAGAACCATTAGAGTGAATGGGCCTGCTAGGAAATCCAGAAGTGACGAGCTGCTTTTCAAAGTGGGCCAGGTCCACTTCTAAATTGATGCCGGGTCCACCACCAGCACTAATTTCATTCATGCAGCGTGTATACCCAGGTGTAAAAACTTGTTCAATACACTTTTGCCTCTCATCATTACTATTTGAAAAATGGTCAGACTTGTCCATCAAATCCATCATAGGCTTCTCAGCACACGCTCCTCCTCTGTTTACGCCTCCATCACAGGGTGTCTCCTCAACCACTGTGTCCATCGGATAAGCAAACTCAGCACCAAACATTGCATTAGCCGCTGCCACCTCATCATCTTCTCCCCTTTCCTTGCCATCTAAAACTGGAAAATTCACTTCCTCAACACTGCAACAGGTTTCAAGAGTACTGGACTCGTACATGCCATTATGGTTCAGGCTACTAAGATCTGGTTGGAGGTCTTCACACACAAAAATCTTATGATCTTCACCTTTGCAGTCCAAAGTTAAAGATTTAGCAATAAATTCCATATTTGAAGTGGCCACTCTGATTCTGGCATGGGAGAAGGATTTTGGTTGACACAAATCTCCCTCAATGCTGAGAACCGAGCCCCATAAACCACCAATCTTGGTGAGAGTGCTTTTGTTCCAAACATGTAAGGGTATCCCACAGCATCTGAGCCACACACATCTTTCTTGGACAAAATGATTTCCAGTTTTGAACTCTACCACAAACTGACTCAGGTCCTTAAACCAAGCCTTGAGGTTGCCAATGTTTGATTTCAACTCCTCCTGAGTATTAAAAGTTAATATTACATCCCTTCCACCCCCTTTTCTGACCAAAATATGCTCTAGTCCTTTCTCCTTCAGTGCTTGACGAACACTGTGAATGGAGCGTTCTGTATTGAGGCGGATTATGGCACTTCCATAGAGCCAACCGTTGCCCTCCTCAGTAACTTTGATGGAGGTGCTCGTATTCACCCCTTGCAAAACATCAGCAAAAGATCTTTGACCAGCAAATGGAGCATGACCACTGAATCTGTTAGCTTCAAAAGATCTCCGGATGAACTGTGGTTTCACGACCTCTAGGTTTCGCCTGTTATGCTCCTCTCTCGTTCGTCTATCAAGAGTTGTAGTTTTGACTTCTAGAACTTTGTCATCCACCAGAAGACCGTTGGCTTTTTGAATGGCTATATCAACTGCTACATTGCAATCGAACCTCACAAACCCGAACCTAGAATGTGACACTACTCTTCTTTTGGAAGGAATGAAAACATCCTTAACTATGCCAAATTTTGAGAAGAACTTGAACAATGATTTAGCATCCATTTTTGATGGTATATGATCCACAAAAACAGAAAAAAGACCATGCGATGCTTCCATGCCTTTCCCTCTACCACCTTTCCACTGGTTTACTACCGGAATCCATCCTCCTTTTCTTTGTTGCTCCATTGATTGATCTTCTTCTTTGGTAAATAAAAAGTATACATACTATGCACCGTAAGTTGTTTCTTTTTGATCACCATGGCTTGTTTTTCATATCAATTGTACTTGCTACTCTGGGTTTTTTAAGGGAAATTACTTGTCAGTGTATGGATAACAAAATATTTTCAAATCAGTAATATTCTTTATAAACATTAATATGTAACATCATAAAAATTTTCATAATTTTTTAATTAAATTTTGAAGACATCACTGAAGTAATTTCTTCTTTCCCTTACGTGGCACCCAAATATATATATATATATATATAGACATATGTTACAATAATTCAACCATTATTTGGGGAACATAAAAGCATCCCATCTTCCTACCAGCCAGATCTTTTCTTTTATTTTTATGTATATATTTGGAAAAGATTTTATACAACTTTTTGGTCAGGCTAGCACCGCCTAAGGCCACTCACCCTGCGCCTTAGACTCCAAAAAAATTAGCTTAAAATAGGGTTTTTAAATTTAGTAAAATGTTATAAGTTTAAATTTTTTTTGTTATTTTAGAGCCAATTTAAAGGGTTCCAAAATATTCTGTTGAGCCCATATTTATTTATGAGTGTGGTTTGACTCAATTAAAATTAAAATATATACAAAAAGTGTTGGTGGCCTAGGGAGAAGGAATCCACCCAAAAGAAAAAAAAAAAAAAAAAAAAAAGCCCTAGGAGAAGAACAATACATACATCACATACACTGAGTTGCTAGCAATCTCTCTCTCTCTCTCTCTCCCTCTCTCACGAAGTGACGAAGGAAGCATATCAAGCATAAGCAGAGCACTGAGCAGCGGTGACTCTCTCTCTCTCTCTCTCTCTCTCTCTCTCTCTCTCACACACACACACACTCCGACGACTCACTGTCTCTCACACACACTCTCTCTCTTATAGTAAGTCCTCTCTCTCTCTCACTATCAGATTTTATTAAATAAATTTGTCTTAATTTTTTTTTTACCTTCTTTCTTTATCAGATTTTAGTGGAATAATAAATTTGACCTAATTTTTTTTTACTTTCCTTATCTATTAGATTTTAGTGGAATAAATAATTTTACCCTAAGATTTGAACAATTTCAAATATATGAAGAAACTTTTGAATTTTTGTTTGATTTGAAGAAGTTAAATTCTACCAATGATGAGTGCTTGAAGATTTATTATGCTAATCTTGAAGATGTTTTGAAACATGATAGAGTTATGGATGAGTCATTGTACTGATTTCTTTCTATCTTAATATATAAAAATAAATTTTAATTTATAATTTTAATAATTATATGTATAAATAAATTTAACTAAAAAATTTATTAATACCTATCATTTTATATATAAATTTTTTTATTAAAAAATATATATTAGAGGAAGTCTATTTTCATAGTTCGCCTCTCACAAATCTTAGTACGGCCCTGGGTTAGCCAACATATCAATAGTACTGATTAATGATAGGTCCACATCATGAAGTGGGGAATTAATTGTAATGTAATTTGCAAAGAAATGGCAGGTTGTGTCATTATTGTACCTTTTAAAACCTCCAAAAATGATTTGGACCTCAAAAAAAGTCCCCCTAATCCTCCTAATTTCCTTTTTGAGAAACTATTTTTTTTTTTCTTTATCTTTTTTTTTTTTTTTTTTTTTTTTTTTTTTTAACTTAAAACGGAAATTGTGGGGATTCGGGGGACCCCCATTCGGGGGATGAAACACTGTCCCTCACCATCAAACACTAAACAAAAAGCAAAAAAAACAAAAGGTATGCCTTTCTTCTAGTCCGATGACAGATTGGGGGTACTGTTAAATTTATAGAGATTTATCACAGATCTTATTTTGATAATTTAAATTATTTAATGTATAGAATTCGTCGAGTACTATATGCTTATAAAATATCACGTTAATCGAATATCGATAGCTACGTGATCAAATCAGCTTTGTATAATAAAAAAAAATGGACAATGAAAAAATAAACGATTGACAGAAATCTGATTTGATTACATAGCTATCAATATCCGATCAATATGATTTTTTACAGGCATATAGTACTCGACGAGTTTTACACATTGAACGATTTAAATTATCGAAACGGGACCCGTGATGAACTCCCACAGATTCAACAGTACTCTCCAGTCTGATCCCAGACTAGAGGGAAGCCATACCCAAAACAAAATAAACAACAAAGACATAAAGCATGTAAAGTTTAAAAATAAAATAATTTTTTTTCTTTTTTTTTTTTTTTTTGATCCGATAAAAGATTATGTTCAATTTGGGAAATCACATTCACCTTCTTTAAAATAAAAAATAAAAAATAAAAAATTAATTACTTTATATTTTTGTCATAACTACATTGACATCCTTCAAGATTTTAATTCGCATAAATCTTTTTTCATTAATCATCAGCATATGAATAAAAACATAATGTAATCATCTCATTCCTAATAAAATATATATTTATTAACCCACCATTAATTTTACTTACTTTAACTATAAAGAGAGATTAGTATAATTATATTAAAAATGTGGCGCTAACTTTATTATTTCCAAATCTCAAAGGGGTGGGGTGTAATTTATCCTTAAAATAATTCTATAAAAGGGGAAGGGAATATATTGAATGCGATATCATTTCAAACATAATTTGCATAAGTGATTGTTGTGTGTATGGAAATATCTAAATAAGTCATATTTTTTTTATTTTTTTTTTTAGTGATTTTTTTTCAAACTACATCAAAAAATTTTACTTTATCATTTTGTCTTATATAGATGAATTTACAAAATTATAAAAAAAAAATCCAAAAAAATCAACTATTTTTGGTTGTTTTTATTTTTTGTCCTTCCTGGCTTTTTTTCAAAATTTTTAATCTTTTTTTGACTTTTCTGATCTTCAAAATTCAAAAAGCTACATTTTTTTAAAAAAAAAAATTAAAAAATAAACAGTTCACTAAAGTCAAAAAAAAAAAAAAAAAATCAACTAAAAAAGCAAATCACAAATACAATAGGAGGAGTTATCACTAAATGCATACAAAAATTTAATCAGTATATAAAATCTCTTTGTTTTTTTGGTACATAGAAATTCCATTTGTTGTAAATTCTCAATCTTTTTATTTTTAATTTAATTTATATAATTGTATAAATTGGATGTGGAGACATGATAAATGTACTTTGGTGGAAGAAATATGATTACAAAAAATGAAATGTTATTATGAAAATGGTAACAATTAGACACCAATTTGTTCAAGTAAAGATTGAGAACCTCTTTTTCCTACTCTCTTTTGACCTTCTTTCTTTTTTGATTGGTCACTTTTTTTTTTTTTTTTTTTTTTTTTTTTTTTTTTCTCCTCCAATCACCACTCGTCACGTATATGTAGAGATGATAGGAATTAAAATTTAAGAGAGTCTAAATCACTGCTGTTATGTCATATGGTGCAACAACTATTTGTCATTATATGAAAAATGGGTAATGCAATGATTGAAAAATGTGAAACGACAGGAGACATTTAAGCTACCTAATCAATCATGTGTCATTGAGCGGCCCAATTATTCAACATGTTTCCCACGTTTGTGATTTTTGAAGAAGAAGATAGAAGAGTGAGAGACTAATGAAATGTCCACCATGCCCTAAGAAAATACTCATGGTTTGCTTGTGTATTTTTGGGAGCTTTTTTGGTAAATTTACATTTTAAGAGTTTTATTCTATCTAACTCATATTCTTTTTTACTATTCTATTAGGTCTTATTTGAGATAAGAAGACCAAAATACCCTTTTCATCTACTTATATTCCATTTAATTCACATTATTTTCTTATGTTTCAATAAGTCCTATGGGTGACATAATTACCAAAATACCCCTAATGTGAATGTTCACACCGTCAATGTGAATGTTCATATCGTCAATGTGTAGGGACCCGGCCCATGTCAATCCTCGTGGGTGTCCGGAAAAATTCGAGTCGGGCCGGGGCGGGCCCGGCCTATTGACAATGTAATTATTCACATTGACATGTTAACATTCACATTAATAGGAGTGTAAAATTGGCCCGCGTCCCGTGGCGGCGCGAAACCCGCCCGCGACCCATAGGTGGCCCGGGGCGGTCCCGTTGACAATGTGAATATTCACATTGACATGTTAACATTCACATTGATAAGAGTATAAAATTGGCCCGCGGCCTATGGGCGGCCAAAAGCCCGCCCGCGGCCCGGGGCGGGCCCAGCCCGGCCCGGCCCGGCCCGTTGACAATGTGAATATTCACATTGATATGTTAACATTCACATTAATAGGAGTGTAAAATTGGCCCGCATTCCATGGCTGCGCGAAACCCACTTGCGGCCCGGGGCGGGCCCGGTCCGGCCTGTTGACAATGTGAATATTCACATTGACATGTTAACATTCACATTGATAAGAGTATAAAATTGGCCCGCGGCCCATGGGCGGCCAAAAGCCCGTCCATGGCCCGGGACGGACCCGGCCCATTGACAATGTGAATATTCACATTGGCATGTTAACATTCACATTGATAGGAGTGTAAAATTAGCCCGCGCCTCGTGGCTGCCCGAAACCCGCCCACGGCCCGTGGGCGGGCCCGGCCTGGCCTGTTGACAATGTGAATATTCACATTGACATGTTAACATTCACATTGATAAGAGTATAAAATTGGCCAGCGGCCCAGGGCTGGCCCGACCCGGCCCGTTGACAATGTGAATATTCACATTAACATGTTAATATTCACATTAATAGGAGTGTAAAATTAGCCCGTGTCTCGTGGCTGTCCGAAACCCGCCCATGGCCCGCGGGCGAGCCTGGCCATTTTTTTTTAATTCTTTTTAATTTTTTCTACCAAAATTTTATTATTTTCCACAAAAAAAGACACTAGGCCTCGGCACGGGCCGGGCCTCGGATCGAGCCTTGAATGGGCCTTAACCGGGCCGATGGGCTGGGCCGGGCTTCAAAGTGATGGCCCAGGCCCTAGCCTAGGGTCTCGGATTAGGCTCGAGCCTGGCCCCAAACGAGCCTTTCTCGGGCCGGCCCACGGGCCAAAAAATTAGGCTCAGGCCCTAGCCCTAGCACAAGGGTATTCGGGCTTTGGATGGGCCGATGGATCGAGCCTCGGGTCAGGCCAGTGGGCCTGGGCCTGGCCTCAACCTTAGGTCGGGCTTAGGCGGACTTGGCCATTTTTTTTTAATTCTTTTTAATTTTTTCTACCAAAATTTTATTATTTTCCACAAAAAAATACATTGCGCCTCGAATCGAGCCTTGAATGGGCCTTAAGCGGGCCGATGGGCCCAGCCGGGTTTCAAAGTGATGACCTAGGCCTTAACCTAGGGTCTCGGACATGCTCGGGCCCGGACCCAAACAAGCTTGCCCTGGGCCATGGGCGGGCTTCGGGTAGCCCACGGGCCGCGGGCCAATTCTACATTCCTATCAATGTGCATTTTAACATGTCAATGTGAATATTCACATTGTCAACGGGCCGCAGGCAAGCTTCGGGCAGCGGACAAATTTTATACTCCTATCAATGTTAATGTTAACATGTCAATATGAATATTCACATTGTCACGGGTCAAGCCAAGCCCGCCTCGGGCTGCGGTCGGGCTTCGGGCCGCCAACAGGTTGCGGCCAATTTTACACTCTTATCAATGTGAATGTTAACATGTCAATGTGAATATTCACATTGTCAACGGGCCGGGTCGGGCCCGCCCTGGGCCGCTGACCAATTTTATACTCTTATCAATGTGAATGTTAACATGTCAATGTGAATATTCACATTGTCAACAGGCCGGGCCGGGCCCGCCCACGGGCCGTGGGCGGGTTTCAGGCAGTCATGATGCGCGGGTTAATTTTACACTCCTATCAATGTGAATGTTAACATGTTAATGTGAATATTCACATTGTTAACAGGGCGGGCCGGGCCTGCCCCAGGCCACCCACGAGCCGTGGGCGGGTTTCGGGCAGCCACGGGGCGCGGACTAATTTTACACTCCTATCAATGTGAATGTTAACATGTCAATGTGAATATTCACATTGTCAACGGGCCGGGCCTGGCCTGCCCCGGGCTGCGGGCGGGCTTTTGGCCGCCCATGGGCCGCGGGCCAATTTTATACTCTTATCAATGTGAATGTTAACATGTCCGGGCCCGCCCCAAGCTGCCTATGGGCCGCGGGCGGGTTTCGCGCCGCCACGGGACGCGGGCCAATTTTACACTCCTATTAATGTGAATGTTAACATGTCAATGTGAATATTCACATTGTCAACAGGCCGGGCCCGCCCCAGCTCGCGGGCGGGTTTCGGGCCGCCCACGGGCCAATTTTACATTCCTACCAATGTAAATTTTTAAATATGAATGTTCACATCATAAAATTGCTAACTGTTCAAAAAATATTTATAAGGGTATCAAAATTAAATATAAGGGCATAAGTGTCCAAGAAAATAGTGTAAATCAAGAAAAAGGACTTCATGGAATAAAATTATACATACATGGGACTAAATGGGTTAAAAAATTCCTTCATGGACTTCTTGGGTTAAAACACTTCTAAATGAGATTTATCAATAATTTTCCCATTTTTTTTCTGTCAAAAATTCTAACTAGTGTTAAATAATTAGACCAAATAGGTACAAAATTAAAATATAATATTAAAATCAAGTTAATTGAACTCGAGAGACCAGAATTATACAAAAATCAAAATAAAGGAATTGCTAATGTAATTTTCTCATAAATTTTTATTCTCTTTTCTCTCCTACCCTACATCACTTGGCCACGCTTTTTAAAAATTCACCAAACATGCTTTACCGTTTTTATTTTTATATATGTTTAAAACATGTGTATGCCAAATATTATTTTTGTTGTCTTGGTATTATAAGTTAGTTGGTGTGGTTAATATGGTTGCTTATAGTAGTGGTGTTATGGGTGAAGGATGGAGCATGTGTGGCACCAAGGAGATGGATGTAGAGAGGGAAAATGAGGTGATAGTAACAGAGGTTAATAAAGGGTAGTGGAGATCGAATGGTGACTATTGAGGCAGCAAATGGGATGGTGGTGAGAGAGATGAAAATGAGAGAAGAAAGAGACAAGGTAGTTGTGTAGTGGTAGAAAAGAAATGTCTAGGTCACTACTAGAAAAGGGGGCTTTTGACACGGAACTTTTTGCGACAGTATAAAAATCGTCGCAAAAAGCAAGTTTTTGCAACGGCAAATGAATCCGTTGCAAAACTTTTTGCGACAGACTGATATCCGTTGCAAAAGCTACACATTTGAGACGGATAAAATTATTCGTCGCTAATAGTATTTGTTGAGACAGAAAATGGCTGTCGCTAATAAAGGAGCAAAAAGACGTTATCATTAGTGACGGAAACAAATGACCCGTTGCAAAAGGGTCCATCAATTGTGACAGATATTAAATCGTGGCAAAAACAAATAATTAAAACGACGTGGTTTTTGTTTTTGTGCATCTGTCTGTCCCTCACAAATAATACAAGCCCTAACCCTATTTCATTCTTACGCTATATCTCTTCCTACCATTGGCGTTGCCTCACTCTGCCATCCTCACACCGGTGTCGCCCCACTCCGACGCCGTCATCTTCCCACCGACGATCATTCGAGGAGAAAGTGCAGCAAATCCCAATCAAAGCTATCTCAAGGTTCTCTCTCTCTCTCTCTCTCTCTCTCCCTCCCTCTCTATTTATAAAAAGCTCATATAGATTTCTGTATTTTATCTGTTTGATTTAGTTTGATCTTTCACATTTGGAGATCAGGTCTTTTTTTATTCGATTCAATTTGTTGAATCCTGAATTTTATTTTGAATAGTTCAATAACTGTTAGTTTTCTTTTGTAGAACCCTAGATCCTTCTTGTTGAAGCCCTAGGTCAGCGAATCTGTTCTGAATCGAGTTCGTTGTTCTCAATCGACAGTCGAAGGAGGTGCGAATTGCAAATATCTCTCTCTCTCTCTCTAATAACGAACAGAGCTATGTTCCCAATCTCTATTATTATACATTTGGGTCCTACATTGCTCTGATTCTAAGCTACTGATCTGGACAGCTTCAGATTTGTAAGAGACTTCATTTGGGTCCTACATTGTTTGGTCTCTTAATACTTAGTTGCTTAGAACAATTTATTTTGTTTTTTGCACATTTGGACTTACTTTTTTTGATGTATTGCAATAGAGTATGAGGCTTTTATTTCTTATTTATTGCAGGTTGGTTAATTTTTTAAAAGAATTGTTATACAGAAAAGATCTAGATATCAAACCATTTTCCCCAACTCTTCTTGTTAAGCATGCTTCCAATATACATTTGACATACCATTAGCATTGATTTTATGTTTCTTTGTCTTTAGGAATCAAATTATTTCTTCTTCTTTTTTTCTTTTTTTCTTTTTCTTTCTTCATTTGATTTACTTTGTTATATACTTGGTTTATTGTTGTCCAGTTGGTAAGTTTGTTGGCTCTGAAATGTGTTGTCTCTGAAAGTATGATAATTTATTTGTATTTGCTACAGGATTCATGTGGTTCATTGTTACATTAAAGAAGAAGATGTACAAGTATCAGTTTAGCCAGTATGCTTGGACACACATGATTCTTATTGTAGTCTTTGCCCAGTCCTTATTTACTGTCGCCAATATTTTTTAAGGGATTTTCTGGTAATGTGATTCCCAAGATAAATTTTCCTTGTCATAATTTTTTGATCAACAGCTCTATTTGTATGCCATCTTTGAATTGTTTTGTGATTCCTTGTTACAGCGTCATACATACATTTTGTCATCCCAATTCTCTATTTTTCTTAATCCAGTAATATAGTACGTTACAAGAGCAACAATGTAAGTTTTGGAGAAAATGGATGGAACCAAGAGTTAAGCTTTGGTACTTTAGCCTTGCTGTGATATATGGTCATGCTAGCCAACAGTGACATGTATTTGCTATTTTTTTTTCCCCCTTTTTCCCATGTGTTCCCCTGCATAACCACCATATTATTTTTTGTTCTTCACAGTGGCAATTCTTGTAAACTGCAATTTTTGGGTTCTAATATTTGCTTGGACTTCTTGAAAAAGGTGGCTTATATTTTTTTATTTTGTTGATTCAATCGTGGATATATTGTTACACACACAGTCAACTCTACTAGACTTGGTGGCCAAAATATTTAGAATGGAATCTAGATTTTGTTTATTTATTTAGTTTGGGTAATGGAACCTGGATATAATGTACATGTTTATTTTGGGTTGATGGAACCTGAATGTCCTGTTTACTGTTAGTTGTAATTTGCTTTAGGATGTATATGTTAATTTGTCAATGTAACCCTTTTCTAAGTTTTTTAATCTTCAGTTCCCTCAAATTGGCAGGAAAAATTAGAGTATATTGAAATGGATCAGCATGAATATACAATGGATGATGAGGACAGGAAGGTGCAAGATGTGATCCGCAGACCAAATCCCTCAAATAATGACACGATGGTCTTGAAGAAAACTCTATCTTGTTCTTACCCAAACTTGCCTTTTAATGAGGCACTTTAAAATGAAAATGAGAAGCTTCAGTTAGAACTACAACACTCACAAGCCAATTTGGATGTGGGTGAATGCAAAGTAATTCAACATCTGATTGACGTCACAGAGGTTGTTGCTGCAAATCCTCAGTCTGAGAAGAGTTTGCCCAGGAGAAATTCCAAAAAGGTAGAGCCGAACTATTCTGATGTTAATAATGATAAGGAACATTCATATGATGAAAGCTGTGCTAACAAAAGTGCGAGTCACTCAACTTTGAGGTTTTTTTCTCTTCTGTATAGGATGGCGAATTTAAATTCTAGTTGCTTAAAATGCACATTCTATAGTGTCAAACGACTTGTATTGGCTCATTGCCTGTCATTGTTTGAAATATGCACTTATCACAAAACAATGTATTGACTCTACTATGTAATTTACTATAACAAGAAGGCTTATTAACTAGAGCCTGCTCAAATTTGTGGCTTAGTTGCATGATATGGGATATTTCTGTGTAAATTCTGTGCAGAAATACTTCTTCAGTTTCACATTGGGATGGCGAATGGCATTCAGATTTACTTGGCTGTTGTTCCGAACCTCTTTTGTGTATGTTCTATCGCAATGCTTAATATTCTACTACATAAAGGGGAATTGTGTTTATTTGTTTTTTCACTTTTTAATTTTTTTATACAAGGTTTGTTTTTCTTCCTTGTGTACTCATTGTTCTTCTCCCCTTTATAGGAGCTATTCAATAACTAAGTAGCAACTATGAGCTGTTTGCTTATTGCCTTTCAAGTGCAGCTTTTTTTTTTTTTTGCTATAATTGTGCCAAATGTTTGATGCACATGATTGTCCTTTTTCAAGTTACTGAGGTGTTGGTCTTTATGTCCCTTAATGTATTCTAAGCAGTTTGTTTATACCTGGCAGGTATTAAAACTTTCTTCTGCCCTTGTGGGACATTTTCAAAGATTGCTATTGTGGCGACCAACAGGCACATGTGTGAGTGGTTATCTTATTGTTCAAAATTTCTTGTCAATTTTTATTACCTTCTGACTACATCTAACTGGGATTAGAAGTTGCATGCTTCTACTAAATATGATTTTATATCTATGCATTTCTTGCATTGAATTGTTAATTTCTTGGTTTCATTCAAAACTTTAATGGTGTAGACTGTAGGAGTATTCTTCAGATTTGTGAATTTCATGTGTTCATATATATATATATATATATATGTGTGTGTGTGTGTATGTGTCAAATGAATGTATGAGCTGCTGTATACTGTAGATTAGTTAAATGCTATTTTCATTTTCAAAGATTGCCTAAGTTAAACATTGCAGTGATGATCTTACTTTAATGAATATGAGGTGCCTGTTGCATTTGTTCGATTGAATACTATGCAAGGTAGATGGTGCATGAGCAGTGAGGCACATCTTGGCAGAGCGGAACCAAAAAATTTCTTTTAGAGAGGCTAAACTAAAAATATGAAGATAATATTCATATCATATGTAGTGCAGAAGGAAATACTCTAAGGTTCTCATGTTATACGTGATTACCTATATAGCCCCTACATAACCCTCATTGCTTCTTCCCATGCATCTTGGAGTCTATTATTTGCAATTTTTTTAATTTTTTATTGTTTTAATGGAGGATGTATCACAATTGGGTTTGTGGAGTTGTACATATAAGTGTACTAGTCTTTGAGAATCATTTTTCAGGCTACAGATGCTTCTATCTGAAAGAACTACTTCTTTTCTTCTTTTAGCTTCAATTGGCACGCTGCAATGCTTTTGAAATTTTGTTCATGATTTTGTACCATACGGAAGCTTGCACAGAAACTTGTTGTCTTAATCACCAGCTTCGGCGGAAGTGTGCAATGAATTAATGGCTTATTCAATGATTTTATCGTGCTGTTGTTATACTTGCTGCATCAGAAGGAAGCTTTGCAAGATGCTGAATATCAAGGTAACCCCTCTATGCTGTTGCTGCACCATAATATCTTTATGTGAACACAATAAATAAATAAAAAAAAGAGGAAGAAAAGTTTACCCTATGCATGCTACTTGTACCTTATGCCATAATTTAGATTGAGTTCAAAGTTGCCTTTATTCACAGTGCCAGTTTTAGATCAATGCTGTGTGCATTTAACCAAAAAACTAGCATGATGGCCATTTGATTAAATTTACTTGAGATCTTTCTTGAGTTTCCCAATGAAATAATCATGCTAATTCAGATTGTTCAAAGTCAATTTTCAATTTGTATTATATTATAGTTACAGTTTATTTATATGTGGGCCCTCAATGTCTTTTACACACAAGCCAAAGTGTACATGAGGTAGGAAGTTACTAGTGGTGAAGTATAGGATTCTAGAATTTCAGACTTCTTACAGCTAGTTTTAATGTTGTTCTAATTTCCACAAATATTATACTTCTTATCACGTCTTTCTTTAGCAGGAGGATTTGTTGATGATTTTCTCTCACATTTGATGTGTTGTTGTTGTGCCCTTGTCGCCTAAAATAAATAGAAGTTCCCTTTAATTATGTTGTAAATGATGATTTTTTTTTTTTTTTGGTTTCTTTTTGCAAATGCAACCCTTTTGAGTACGTGATGATATCTTCGCATATCGATATTGGAGCTTACTATTGATATCAAAACAAACTATAATATATATGTTTTTTTTTTATTTGTATTGTCGATGCTTTTTTGTTTTAGATAAAAAAATTTGAGTTCTTGAATATAAAAAATTATTAGTATTGTTGGAGGATGTTGGAGGATGTTTTATATATTTTTGTAAATAATATTTGGTTGACAATTGTTACAGGGTGCATATATATTATTCTTGCTATGGTTTTGTAAATGTGAATGTGAATGTCAATGTGGATGTGGATGTGGATGTGGATGTATTTTATTTTAAAAAATATTAATAATTTGTACAGGGAATGAATTAATAAAATACATATTGATTTTATGAAAATAATTTTATTGCGACAATAATAAACCGTCGCTAATGTTATCATCATTTTCTTACATTTTATTAGCGATGGGTTAAACCGTCGCTTATGCATATTAATTGAAATTTTTAGCGACGGTTTAAACTGTCGCAAATACAATATTAATTTAATTCTACTTTTTTTGCGACGTTTTAGACCGTCGCTAATTATATTTTTTGCGACGTCAAAAACCGTCGCTAAAAATGTTTTGGCGACGGCAACCAACATCGTCACTAAAAGTGAAGTTTTTTCTCCTTTTTTTGTGTCAGGTTAAGCCGTTGCAAAAACCATTGATTAGCCGTCGCTACAAGAAAGCGACGGTTTGTAACCGTCGCAAATACTTTTTGTCACGCCCCCTTTCGCCACCCCCTATTTCCCGTCGCTACTCCATCGCAAAAAGTCTTTTGAGACGGTATGTGGACCTTTTGCGACGTTTGAGACCGTCGCAAAAGGTCCGATTTTTAGTAATGGGTGTTGGCCAGTTGTGGGGCTGGAGATGGTGGCTTATGGTAGTTAGTTTGAGGAGTGGTAGGCTTTGATGATAGTGATTGGTGAAAGGGGAGAGAGAGATAGTAATAGTGGATGGTGGTGGAGGTAGAAATAGTGATCAAATAAAATGGAGAATTAAGATAAAAGAAAGAAAATAATAGAGTAATTAAGTAAATTGATCAATTCCAAATTAAACCAAACTAAGCGTGTGTGTCCTACTTAAAGGGTTGGTTACATGAATAATTTTTTCTGTCATTCTCCTTTATTTAGAACAATATGATCAGTTATGTTAAAGCATATTTAGAATATATTATTTTTTATATTTATTAGATTTTATTATTCTCATACTTTCTTAATTAACACTCTATATAAGTCTTATATAGGCCATGTCTTTTAATAGCTAAATATAATATTATTCAATATATAGATATTCTCTTTTTTCTCTTCTTTATACAATTATATCTTGGGTAAACTATCAATAGATCTTAATAGTTAGACTTTAATTCCAATAAAGTCCTATTGAAAATAAGTCCTCATAAAATCGTCCCTAAAAATATTTTTTTGTGACAATTTTTTGCATAGGTCACTAAAAATTGATAATTAGTGACTTTTTTTGTTACAATTTTTATAAATTATCGTTAAAACTTATAATTAATAACGTTTTTCTATGACAAATTTTTCAAATTGTCGCTGAAATTGAAAATTAGTGACTTTTTTGTGACGATTGTTTTAAACTGTCGCTAAAACTTATAATTAGTGACATTTTTTGTGACAAAATTTTCAAACTGTCACTGAAAATTAATAATTAGTGATGTTTTTTAATAGAGTTTGATGAAAAACGCTATTAATTATCATAGGACCTATTAGATAATAAGTCCACCTATTAAAACCTACATGTAATTCCCCCTTATCTTAACATGATGTCAGATCTATAACATCCGGCCTATCTTTTTAGTTCATTGGTGTAGACACCCCATTTTTGACCGACCTTAAGACTCAGACGTCACCGATTGAGCGCTCGTGATGTTGCATATTGTGCTCGTTCAGAAGTCTCAGAGTCGCGGCCGTGCGCCTGCCTCCGGACTTCCGAACTCTCTTCTGTGTCTTGCCTCGGTTTGCGAACCAAACTCGGTTTTCTCTATTTTCTTTCCTGAGGGGAGGGAGAGGTCCCGTAGACCGTCTCTCAGTGGCCGTGGGCTACATTCGTGGCGTAGGCCATTTTCCCATTTCGGAGCCCGGTTCCCGATTTTCGGAGCCGTCAGGCCGTGTGCCTCGGTTCGGGACCACCAACCATCTCCGATTCCTCCGGTTCTTGGCATGCATTCATTTACTCCCTAACGAGGGACACTGGGGTCTTAGATACCCACTTCGTGGCCAAACACCACTTTCGGTGCTTAACGGCCGGTTTTTGGGACCCCGAACTGCGTGTTTTGGTCCCCGAGCATTCGTTTTGCATCGGTTTTCGTTCATTTTTGGCAGGTACCTCTGTTTTATCATAACGAGGGACACTGGGGTCTTAGATACCCACTTCATGGCCGAATGCCACTTTCGGTGCTTAACAGCCTATTTTCGGGACCCCGAACTGCGTGTTTTGGCCCCCGAGCATTCGTTTTGCATCGGTTTTTGTTCATTTTTGGCAGGTACCTCTGTTTTATCCCCAGGAAGATCACTGGAGGGTGGGAGGCTAGCAATTGTCTCAACAACCTGTTATGCTCTTCCGGCGCCCCCCGGCGCCCGTTTTTCTCACTCCCAGGCTAATGTTGAACACCCTAGGGCCATTTTCTTCGAGCCAAAACCACATATTTGTGTTGTACACACATGGGAGGATCCTAAAAATACATGGCCGGCCAGTAATTCTTTTGTCCATTTTGAAACCTCTTTGAAAAGTGGATCCGGGAAGGAAAAGTCTGCGCGGCTTCACTGAAACGGGCGTAACTCTTTGCACAAGAGGAATTAAAGTATGAGGCCACCATCGTTGGAAAGATTACTCCCGGGGATTTATTTTTCACTCAAGAATCTCCTAAATTCAATTCCGGACGGAGGAGATATGGTTGATTGAAGTAAGGCATCACTCCGGTTGAACCGAAATCTGCGCGGCTTCACGGAAACGGGCATAACTTTTTCTACAGGAGGAATTTTGATGCAAGGTTTGTGCCACTGGAAAGATAACTTCCGGGGCTTCAATTTGGACACTTGAATGGCCACATTTGGAATTCCCTAGCACACCACCGGCCAGCCTTCTTCCCGGCAGTTTTTTTTAACTAGCTGGCCGGCCAGAAAATCTAGCTGGCCGGCCACCCTTTTGTGAAATGACCTTTTTGCCCCTGTGAGCTGGCCGGCCATTTTCCTCTCCCTCAGTGTATTCCAGCTGTGCCAGCTGATTTCCAATTGGACCATCCTCCATACACGTGTATGGAGGATTAGAGAGGTCTTGGAGATATTTTTGATGCCTCTCCTCTATAAGGAGAGGCTTGGCTTCTTGGATGAAGGTTGGACATTGTTAGACACATTTTGGGAGAGTTCCATACCTTCCACCTTCCATTTTCTCTCCATTTCCAAGCTCCAAAGTCATTTTCTTGCACCATTTCTACATCAACCCCTAGCACAAGACCCCCACACTCCATTCCAACACTTGGAGCTGATTTCCAGCAGCTAAGAGGTAGCAAATTTGGTCAAGAAGGCAGCCAAGACTTGTCTACAAGGGTAAGTTGCCATTTCCCCCTTTTGTAGCTCTTTTTTGCACCATTCTTCTAGCCTATTTTCTTGTTGTTTTGAGCTCCGACCCTAACTTAAAGGGGCATTATTTTGAGCCATTTTACATGTTTGTTGAAGGGTTCAACCCTATTTGAGATCACTATCTTGCACTTGTTTCAATACCCTTGGTATGCTTAATCTTGCATGATTTCTTTGGCCTATGAGTGATCTGTTTTCGAGCATAATGTAAACTTTAAGTGGGCCTATTTTGAGCCCTCTTCAACATTGAAGAAGGGCTCAACCCTGTTTGGCCTCTCTATCATGCACTTGCTTCACAATTCCTCCAATTTACCGTAAATTTGCATGATTTGTTTGGCCTATATGTAAATTGTTTTGGAACATGTCATGAACTGTGAATAAGCTTATTTTGTGTATCTCTACAACATTGTAGAAGGGATCAACCTTGTTGGGGTCTCCATGTTGTGCTTTTTTATATCCCTTTTGGCCCCCATTTTTGCATGCTTTTTTAAGCTTATCTAGCTTCTGTTTTCGGCCATCATCAGAACTATAAAGAGTCTTATTTTGATCTTCTTGACATATTTCATAAAGGGTCTTTTCTGGTTTGATGAATGTTTGGGGTACCTCATGTTATAGCCCTATGTATCCTCAATCTTGCATGGCATTTTTAGCATGGTTGCATACTGATTTGGGGGATGTCATCTACTGAAAATGTTCATATTTTTAGTCCCTAATCAGTGTTGTAGAAGGGTACTTTTCAGTTTGAGCACCGTATGCATCACTTGTTTCAATACCCCTCTTGGTCCGTATTTTTGCATGCTATTGTTGCCCTATCTATGCTTGCACTTTGCCTTGTTCTAGACTGAAAAATGCTATTTTTGGGGCTGCCTTGCTACTGTTTTTCATGTCATGTACCAATTACGCATGTTTAGTGTGGCTGTAGGCCATTTCGGATGCTTAATATCGCATTTCGGGACCATTCCGTGCATTCGGTGTCATTTCCCCGCCTTTCGGGACTGTTTTGCATCATTTGTGAGTGCTGGAAATTCATTTGCATGCTTGCATATCATTTCCATGCCATTTCATGCCTTACGGCCATTGCCTCGGTTTGCGTGCCCGTGTGCACGCATTTCGAGGCGCTTTATTTTCATCCGACGGCCTCCCGTGTGAGTGTAGCTGAGGCTCTCTCATGTTGGTGTAAGTCCATTTCGCATTCTGTATGTCATTTTAGTCTTATCACATTGCGTATGTCATCGCCTCGGTTTGCGCGCCAGTGTGCACGCATTTCGAGGCGCTTCATTTTCATCTATCGGCCTCTTATGTGAGTGTGGTTGAGACTCACTCATGTTAGTGTAAGTCCATTTTGCATTTTGCATATCATTTTAGCTTTATTGCATTCCGTATGCCATTTTCTCGGTTTGCGTACCCGTGGGCACGCATTTCGAGACATCTCATTTTAGTCTCATTGTTGTCATATTTCATGCCATTTCATGCCTTGGGATCATCGCCTCGGTTTGCGTGCCCGCGTGCACGTATTTCGAGGCATCTCATTTTCATAGCATTGTGCATGCTAGGATTGTATTCTAGTTGCATTCATGCATATCATGCATATTGCATCGTGTTCGGGATAGGAGTTAGCCCGGGCACGGGAAATGAGGTACGTTCCGTACTCCGAGTGACGGAACGGGTCTCAATTCCCAAGTCACCGACACTCCAGATTATCCATGATGGAGTTAGGTTTTGTTGTAGCATTCATCTGCATTCATCCTATATTGAGTTGTGCAATCCGACTCCTCGGCCATCATGTATCGAGATGCGTGATTGGTGGCACGAGGATCGAGGCATGCATATATTTGTGAAATACATTGCTATGCCCCTTTCCTGCTCTCTGTTGCAGCAAAATAGAGAATCAACAACTTTTCGGAGTCGGGCACGCATTTCGAAAAACATTGCAAACAGAGGCTAATTGGGGCATCCCAGTGGATTTCCGAAAAGGCAGCCCAGCATACATCATTCAGCAGAAGTGAGGCAGCCCCTGGCTTGTATGCCAGTTTACAGCTTTCTTAGGTTAATTGTTAATTAATAGGAGTTTGTATATTATTCGGACTGTATTATTTATTCGAACCCTCTGCGCGAGGGCATAACTGTAATAAGTGTGGGTGAGTGTGATGTATGTCTTCCAACCCCACGTCTTTCTTCCCTTTTATTTACCGCTTATGATGGTTAGATATAGGGCATATTTAATAGCATACAGTATGACAGCATGTTTGCATCATTCATCTGTTTTGCAGCACCGGGCTCGGCGCATCATACAAACTGCATTTGTATTTCAATTCCAAATTGAGTACATGTTAGCTGTAGCATTTCACATGCCATGTTTAGAATAGCCGAGCCTGCTATAGTTGCATCTTTGCATGTGTTGCATTAGGCAATTCTGTATAATTAGGATCATGCATGGATTTCTAATGAGCTTCTGTTTTTGGCTCGGAGTACTCGGTGAGTTTTATGCTTTAGCATCCTTGCATGCGTGTGAGTGACTGCCATGAATAGCATGCTTGCCATGAGGCTATGTGCTTATGTGATATAACTGCCTTGAATGCCTGTGGGTGGAGGTTGTGTTGCTTGGATTGGACAATTCATCAAATGTTTGTTTTAAGCCCACTAGATAGTGGCAAAATCATGTTTTCTAAGCCCACCTGAGGGTGGCAAATCCGCGTCTTAGCCTACCTGCGGGTAGCACCATCAAACCATTTTCGAACAAACAAACATGAAATGTTTTATTCCAATTCAGGCGACTCAGTCTATACTTATTTGCTGCAAGCATCACATAGTAACCTAGGCTAATAACCGGAATAAGAACTCACAATGTTTTCAAAATAAGATATCATGGTTAGTAAAGGCCGGTCTTTGGCCGGGCGAGCGGGGGTGCTCACAAAGTGACCTTCCCCAATCGTACCCAAGTTCCCGAGCCGAGGCAACTTTGGTGATGACGGACACGTGGCCTTAGGCACGAGTCAAGGTTTCCTAAATTTCCCATTTAATAAAAAACATTTAGGTGGCGACTCTGTATCTGGCAAAGCAGTCCATGTTTGGCACTTCTTTCAAAAATCTGTTTTCAAAAACGATTTGCCGGATTTGGACTCTTTGGTTCAAGATTAAGAACCGTGACACGAAATCGAGTCCGAGCTGTAGCGAGGTCCCCCGCGGGCTTGTCTACAATTGGCAGGCGGCTAGTTAACAACCATGCATCTGCTGCCTGCTAGAGTTTCAACAGATATTTGTGTTAATTCCAACCTCCAGCAACCAATCAACTATTACGTCCACTGTGGGCGTCAAATCTCAGCCTTATACTCATTTAATCCAGATATAAATCCAGATCAACCACCACATCCTTCGTCGACATCCAATCTTGGCACCAACATCGCCTCCTAAAGCTCCTTTCATGATGAAAACACCTTTCAATATTGTCTCTTAAGACTCCTCTCGCGGTGAACACACTGTTCAACATTGCCCTATCGCCCCTAGTAGGCCCTTATCGTCCCTAGTAGGCCCTTATCGTTTAACCTAACAGCAGACTCTTCTCAATCACACCTAGCAGGACCTTATTGTTTGCCCTAACAGTAGACTCTTCTCAATCGCTCCTAGTAGGCACTTTCGTTTACTGCACACAGCAAACTCAAACTCTTATTTATTTTTTAGTTTGTTTTTCCAAACTCAAGTTAGTTTACTTGAGTTTGAGGGGGAGTTGTTAAAGCATATCTAGAATATATTATTTTTCATATTTGTTCGGTTTCATATTTCTATAGGTTTACTTATTTTTATGGTTTATTAATTAACACTCCATATAAGTCTTACATATAGGTCACCTCTTATAATAGTTAAATACAATATTATTCAACATTAATTCAATATACAAAGATTCTTCTCTCTCTCTCTCTCTCTCTCTCTCTCTCTCTACAATTATCTTAAAAAGTTAAATTAAATGATTCATTTTTTTTTTCGCTATAACATATCATGTTAGTTTAGGTCTTCCCATTCTCCTAATATCTTCATTTATGATAATCGTATCACTCTTTCTTATTGTTGCACTTGTAAGTCTTCATTGTATATAACCAGACCATCTTAATATATTCTCTCTCAACTTATCTTCAGTAGGTGCTACTCCTACCATTTCACTAATATATTCATTTTTAATTCTATTTTTTCTAATATTATTGCACAGTCATCTAATCTTTCCCATTTCAGTTACACTCATTTTATGCACATATTATTTCTTAGTTGTGTAATACTCTGTCCCGTAAAACATCATACCCTTATAGTTGTTATGTAAAAATTTTCTTTCAATCTTATTAATATTCACTATCACATAATATGTTAGATACGCTATTCCACATGAGTACTTTAGTTTTATGAATCACATCTGTGTGTGTCAATTTCCGACCACACTGCCAAACAAGTACTCAGCTGGAGAACACTGGCAAAATAGATTAAGCTCGAACAACCTGTCACAGAAAGATAAGATTCCGGCAGTGGTTCGTCCACCCGGGGGCACTCCGACGATCAAGTCAATTATCTCTCAAAGATAGCAAAAGTGCTTAACTCACTATTAAGAACACAAAAAGCGTCCCTTAAACCCACGAGGGTGCCTCTCTTTTATAGCCAACACTGACCTAATCCCAATGGAAGCCTAGCTTCAATGGATTCTGCCTCAATGCTAATCTTGGACTCCTAGTTAGACTGGGATAAACTCTCTAAGAGTCTTATTTTTATCCAAATTGAAGTCCTCTCTCACTCTATGACTCTTATCCCTTATCCGCTTATCCCAGATTCCAGTATCTTCGCAGATAACCTCGGTCTAGCCGAGATTATCTTGGCGTCATGATCAGGACACGTGCAACCTCGACTGGCACTTCGGTGCCACCTCGACCACGTGTTGTCATTCAAAAATTATGTCCCCACAACTGCCCCCTAGGTTCTATTACCTCGGCATCCTGAGGTGATAGAACCTATATCGTTTCTTCCATTTAGCACGCCGGCTAAGCTTGCCGTGTCCTTTATTACCGAAGTCACCATTCATCAACTTAATACGACCAAGACTGAGTCTGTTTTCATTAATGCTTCAGAACCAATAACCAAGTTTGTTCAAATTTCCCAATCGAGATCGTCCCCCTAGCCGAGGTCCTGCTCCATTAAATCAAAAACTCCAAGAGTTTCAACACGCGTATGAGCTGTCACGCATAGTATTTCAACCGTTTTAGCCACGCGTCTTTCCCCCACTGAGCCCTGTCTGACACGCGTCATCAAGTCGCATCGCACTCGCGTGCGCCGTCTGACAAGCACGTTGTCCTAGGCACCATAATTGCCATTTTGCCGCCATTTCATGTGTTTGATCAAAATCACATCTCTCTCTCTCTCCGTTTTTTCACTTTTTTACCACCGTTTTCGTGCAAGTTCTCTCTCTCTACTCTCCCAAATCCGCCATTGTTTCAAGCTCTCAAGCTCTACAGCCACTTCCATTCTTTCCCTCCGGCGAAGCTTTTGCTGATCTTCTCTGATTGCTACCATCATTTGACTCCGGCGTACTTAATACCGGCTTCATTTTTCTTCGGTGAGTCACTATTTCCTCCTTTAACAGTCTGTGTTTTTAAAAAAACTTCACTATATGACTTGTTGCCATTGCCATTTTGTTCACGTTCTTGATTATAAATCTATGTGTATGAATTTAATCATGTATCTGAGCATGTTTATTTTATGATTTTGCTTTTGCCCAATTCGTTTCTTGAATATACACACACTGTTTACCCATTTGTTCATTTTTGCCACTGTTCTTGGCCTCACACTCTTGTACACATTTTGTCACTGTGTCCTTGATAGTGCATCACTATACCTGATTCTGAATCTTCGCTCTTATTTCTGTTTTCTGTGTTTTCTCCAGATTCCTAACTTCAATTCTTGTCTCCATAGTCTTAGGTTTGGGATTTGTTATAGAACCCACGAATTTTAGGAAAAAATTGAAACAAACTTCACTTAGATCTTCAAAATTTCTTGCTCCATCATTTTTCTAGGTTTTGCCGAGGTCCCTCTAACCTCTACAAAACACACCCTTCTGAAATCCAACACCTTCCCCCCAAGCCGACATCATGGGTATATAGAGGCATAGGGTAGACACCCCAACTAAGTTAGAATACTTTAGGCAAGAGTTTTCCATCTCGGTCGACGTTCACCTTAGGTTGACTGGGGAGGATGATTCCATCATGCCCACAATTGGCTCCATGCCCTTCCCAATTGTAGCTTTCATAGAGTGTGGACTTAGGCTCCCTCTCGACATCCTTTTCCTAGAAGTCCTTCACTACTATAAACTCAACCCAATGCAATTAGCCATTAACTCCTACAAAGTCATCAATGGTATCATAGCCGTAGCTAGCCGAGAAAATGCTAGGGTAACTTTAGCCGACATACAATACTGTTACACCATGTGTGGCCTTAAGTTAGAAAAAGACTACATTTACTACCTTAAGCCAAGGTCCACAAAATACAAACTCGTTGCCGACCTCCTAGACTCTAACAAAGGAGCTGGGGACGATTACCTCATTGTCTCGGGCAACTGCGAGTTCGCTCCAGACGAGGACCTTCACCTATACCCTCTTAGCCGTACATTATTCAAAGAGGGAGATGGTAAGAATCAAGTGTTACATTTACTTGCTTTCAAGTCTTTAATACTTTGCTCCTTCTATATGTTCTGACGTCTGTTTTTTCTTGCAGTTCTTCTACAGCCACCTAAGGACTTTCATAAGTCCTTCTTTCCCAGCAAGGACCTCAAAAAGTTGTTGGATCTGCTAGTTGAGTGGCGGAGAGCTCCTTTGCTGCTCAACTTCATCCCGACTTACGAGTCGACGCTTCCCGACGTCCCGAAGAAGAAGAAAAGCAAGTCTCCCCCTTCTGCCACAACTTCTCCAACAGCTTCATCACCTCGGCCAGATCAGGGATCAACCTCTGATCCAGCAGAGCAACCATCGACCTCAACTCCACAACTGATCCATCCATCCCAATGCAAACGTCGACGTCGAACTGCAATTGCCGCCGAGATGGGTTGCAAGAAAGCTGTTGCAGACAACCTCCTTGCCGACATCTCCAACACTGTAACCACACAACCTTCTCCATTCCAGTCTCAACCAAAACCAAAACCCAAAAGACTGAAGAAGGCCCAACCTAAGGCAACGGTGACTCAAATCGACTCTAAGGATACCTTGCCGATCTCCAAAATTGCCGAGGCAGAAAAGAGTGCCTCTGCAGCTGAAAAGAGGCCTGCCGAGACTGCTCCCTCTGAATTAACCAGGTCAAAGAGACTGAGGTCCGAGTCGGCAACAACCTCGAGCTCTCTGAAGTCCGATGCCCCCTGGGTCTCCCCAATCACAATCGAGGACAAGTCGGTCAGGGCTGGTGACAGCGCCGACGACATTGAAGTCGGCGTTGCCTTCTCTACCGCCTTACTCTTTCCCGAAGATCTCAATCGTAATGCCAGGATGAGCGAATATGAAAATTTTGCTTTGATGTTGCAGCTCTCCATACAGGTAAGCCCCATCACTTGGTACTCTCCACTTCTGTCTTTTCATACTTAAAGAATTTTTACTAGCATTTGTTCTTTCCTTTTCTTCTAGGCGATCCAGCATAGCCACTCTTTCGCGATACAAGCCTTCGCCATCAAGAAGGAGTTGGCCAACAAGACCAGGGAGGCTGCTAATTTGTCCAAGTCCCTTAACAAGGCCAAGGGCAAGATGAAGGTCTTAGTAGATCGGGTCGAGGCAGCCAAGAAAGCTCAGGATGAGGCCGAGGAAAAGGCTGATACTGCAAAGGCCATTGCCAAGGTCCTTGCGGCCGAAAAGAAAGAGGCTGAAACAAAGATGGTCGAGGCCCAAAAAGAGCTTCAAAATGCCCTGGCCATAAAAGAGGCCGAGATCAAGGCGGTAGATAAGAAGGCATATGTTGAGGGGGCGGCCGACGTCAGAGAAGATTACAAGAAACAAGTCAGACAAGCATGCAACAAGGGCTATATCCTTGGTTGGATGGCTGCTTTGAAAGGGTTGGCCGTCCCCGAGGACTCGCCCCTCCGAGGAGATAGCCACATCATCTTGCCATTCCCTCCCACTCCAAGCCAATCCGAGGCTGAGTCCGAGGAGGAAGCTGAGGCCGAGAAGACGGATGAAGCTGCTGGGGCCAAGTCCCCAACTCTAAATGAGCAAGTTGACTTGACTCAGGATGAGGAAGATAAAGTCTTAAAGGGTGCCTCCTCCCAAAAGGCAACCTCCGAGGAGCCTATCGCCGAGAGGAGCATCGATTTGCCTCTTCAGGAGATCGACGCCGAGCTCGAGGCTGAGAAGGCTGCCGAGAAGTCTTCCCAAATGTCTTCTGGGACCAAGACCCAGCCTGCCGAGTAGTCTTGTTATAATATTTTTCCTTGTTTCTTGCACCTTGTACTTTTTTTTTACTTTTGAAACAATGTTAACTTTAATTTGGCCGACGTGCCACTTTTGTAATCTAAACAATTACTCTTCAATGTCAAGCCAAAGTGCCTTCTTTCCTTATCTGAATGCACTCTCAAATTTTTTCTTTCAATGCGATTGCATGTTTGTCTTCTTTTTATTCTTATATGATTCTATACTTAGAATAATTTACATGTCTTTGAAGTACACCTTAACTGTGCAATCTCCTCGGGGTAAAGTACCTCAGATATATCCACCGACTATTTATCTCGGCCTTGGCTTAACACTTGAAAATATTATAGAAAATATTTTCACAAGTGTTAAATAAAACCTGCCACTTTACTTTTACTTAGCAAGACTTCTATCTTCAAATATCTTCCAGGTCTTGGTAATATGGTAATCTCGGCAGATGCGCAGATACTTCTTTAGAATTAATTTTGGTTTAACTTCAACTTGTAAATTGTTCTTAAAATTTCAGCAAGTGTTAAACCAATTTTCTGTCAACATGACCCCGGCTTAACTTCAACTTGTAAATTCTTCTCAAAATTTCAACAAGTGTTAAACCAGTTTTAGCATGTAAACTCTAACTTCCAAGCATTATTTTCCAACTCTCTGCCCCCTAATGTGAACTTAAGTTCCACTTGGGTTCTCATTAAGCATGTGGCATTGATCTTGTCACCGAGATCAGATTCAAACAGAGGCTGGCCGAGGTCATCAACCTCGGTCTCCCTGTTAATCTAAATGATATAGGTTAATTCAACTTAGTTCAACTCTATTATATGCAAGTAGAAACTCTGTCATATAATAAGTCTAAGTTATTCGTCATGTTTCAATCAGAAACATCGCCAAGTGACTGGTCAGTCATACTACACAAGTTTTGAAATCAAAAATTGAGCTAAAATTTTATTAATTACTTCAGCTAAAAAACTTTAAAAACAAAAGGAAATTTTTAATGATAGAAAAACTTCAGGTTGCAAGTGTTCCAAGGCCTTGGCAACTCTTTGCCTTCACTGTCTTCAAGCCGATATGCCCCATTGCCCAGGACCGAGATGATTCTATAAGGTCCTTCCCAGTTTGAGCCAAGCTTGCCCTCTCTGGAATCCTTCTTGTTGCCGACGACCTTTCTTAGGACGAGGTCCCAAACTTGGAACTCTCGTGGGTTAACCTTTTTATTATAAGCCCTCGCAAGTTGCTGCTGATATGCCCCCAACTGAATTGCTGTTTTCTCTCTTCTTTCTTCTAGCAGATATAGATCTCAGGCCAAGCATGCATCATTGGTCCCATTTTCTACTCCCTGGGTTCTGATCCCAGGGATGCTGACCTCCAGTGGGATTACTACCTCTGTGCCAAAAGCCATGCAAATGGGGATTCCCCAGTTGATCTTTTCGACGTTGTCCGATATGCCCAAAGTACACTGGGCAACTCATCCACCCACCTTCCCTTAGCTGCTTCCAGCCTCTTCTTGATCCCATCCAAGATGACCTTATTGGATGCTTCTGCTTGACCATTGCTTTGAGGGAAGCTTGGAGTAGAGTAATAATTCATGATCTTGTACTTTGCACAGAAGCTCTTAATTAGCTTACTGTCAAACTGTGTACCATTGTCTACTATTATTGCCCTTGGGATCCCAAACCTGGTGATGATGTTCTTCCAAATGAAACTCTTCACATCAACATCTCAAATCTTTGCGAGGGGTTCAGCTGCCACCCATCTGGTGAAGTAATCTGTTGCCACTAGTAGGTACTTCCTTTGTCCAGTTGCTTGAGGCAGTTGTCCAACAAGATCCATGCCTCATTGGGCAAATGGCCAAGGGCTGGACACTAGGTTCAGATCTGCTGCTGGTTGATGTATCAAAGGTGCAAACCTCTGACACTTCTCACATTTTCTGACATAGGCTTCAGCATCTTTCTGCATATAGGGCCACTAGCACCCCTGAGTAATGGCCCTATGACCAAGTGACCTGCCCCCAGTGTGGCTTCCACATACTCCTTCATGTATCTCATACAAGAAGTCTTCAACTTGTGAAGGATGTACACACCTCAAAAGGGGACCAGTAAAAGACTTTCTGTAGAGATACCCCTCTACTGTCAGACTGAATCTTGTCGACTTCAGTCTGATCTTGTGTGCTTCTTTATGATCATCTGGCAGTTTTCCCTCTTTAAGGAATGTTATTATTGTGTCCATCCAGCTTGGTCTCATCTCCACACACATTGCTTCATGCTCTGTGTTCAATGGTTCTATGCTTGGACCTAACAATAGTCCACCATTATCGTCCTTGCCTCTTCTGGTTTCATTGCACTAGCCAGGTTGGCCAGAGTATCAGCATGGCTATTGTCATCTCGACTAACCTGCTGCAGTCGGCAATTCTGGAATAAGGCTACTAGCCTGCCTACCTCCTTTACATAGGCCAACATCCTTTCATCTCGTGCTGCGTATTCGCCTGTTGCCTGGTTGGAAATAAACTGGGAGTCACAGAAGACTATTACCTCGTCAGCTTCCATTGCTACTACCAGCTTTAACCCTACAATCAGTGCTTCATACTCTACTTCATTGTTTAAGGCTCTAAACCCCAAACGAATGGATTGTTCCAATACCTGTCCATCTGGCACTACTAGCACTACTCCTGCCCACGCTCCTTGTCGGTTTGAACTCTCATCAACAAACAGTCAGAAGGAGTCGCCGATGTAAATACTGCATGGCCTAAGTTTCTCTTCTTTCCTCTGTTTGGTTATCCCCAACTGGGTTTCTTTCTGTTCACCTCGGCTCAACGGAGCCTGATGTGTGATGGCGCCTGGTGTGAACTCAGCCACAAAGTTGGCCAAAACTTGGCCTTTGATTGCTATTATGGGTCTGAATTCTAGGTCATGTTGGCCTAACACCACTGCCCATTTGGCTATTCTGCCTATCAGATCTCCTTGCTGCAGTAGAGACTTCAAGGGATGCTCAGTTAACACCACAATTTTATGGGCTTGAAGTAATGATTCAGCTTCTTGGAAGCCATTACTAAAGCCAGTGTTAACTTCTCCAAGGGTAGATATCTGGTCTATGCATCTGCTAGGGTCTTACTCACATAGTAAACTGCCATTTGCTCTCCCTTTTCTTCTCTGATTACTACTGCACTCACTGCATGTTCTGAAACTGCCAAATACAAGAACAGCTCCTCTCCAGGTACTGGATTTGAGAGAACTGGAGTTGTGGTCAAATACTTCTTCAAGTCAGCCAAGGCGACTTTGCACTCTTCTGTCCATAAGAAGTCTGTGGCTTTTTTCACTAAGCTGAAGAAAGGTTTACATTTGTCAGAGCTTTTGTTTATGAATCTATTCAGGGCTGCAGCCCTTCCAGTCAACATCTGCACTTGTTTTACCGATGTTGGGCTCTCTAACTCCAAAATGGCCTTGATTTGATCGAGGCTAGCCTCAATGCCCCTTCTGGTAACTAAGTATCCTAAGAACTTGCCAGACCCAACTCCAAATGTGCACTTCGACGCATTGAGTCAGAGCCGATATGTTTTAAGGATGTCAAAAACTGCATTTAAATCTTCTAGATGATCCTCAGGTTCCTTGGTTTTCACGACCATGTCATCTATATATACCTCCACTGTTCTACCCATTAGATGCCTAAACATCTTGGTTACCAATCTCTGGTAAGTTGCTCTTTCATTTTTCAACCCAAAAGGCATCACTCTGTAGCAGTATAGCTCTTTTGGGGTGATAAATGTAGTCTTCTCCTCATTTGGGGGTTACATAGCTATCTGATGGTACCCCCTGTATGCATCTAGAAAGCTCATCCTTCCATGCCCTGAAGTGGCATCCACCAATTGGTCAATCTTAGGTAGTGGGAAGCTGTCTTTGGGACAAGCCTTGTTCAGGCTGGTGAAGTCCACACAGACCCTCCACTTCCCATTCTTTTTCTTCACGAGAACCGTGTTTAATAGCCATGTTGGGTAGTTTACCTCTCGAATGGCCCTAGCTTCTAGAAGTTTATCCACTTCCTCTTCTACTGCCTCAACATGCATCAACGTCGGCCTTCTTGCTCGCTAGATGACAGGTTTAGCCGACCTGTCCATATTCAGTCTATGGCAAGTGACCTCGAGGTCAATGCTAGGCATCTCGTACGGCGTCTAGGCAAACACCTCAAGGTTTGCTCTCAAGAATGCCTCTAGCTCTTTTTCCTCTTCCTTGGCCAAGCCCAAGCCGAAAGGAAGTAGCACTCTTCATCCCCTTGCTGGATAAAGACTTTTTTCAGGGCTTCCTCACTCTTCTCGACTGGCTCTTTGCCGACGTCCTCCAGGACTTCCATGTCCTCATTTTCAATCTCTGCTGGTTCTGCTTCTCGTATGTTGCAGGTCGATTTCATTACTGCCATGGAGCAATTCTTTACTTGTACTTGATTCCCTCTGACCTCCTCAATTCCATGCTCTGTTGGGAATCGCAACAACTAGTGCAATGTTGAGGGAACAGCCTCCATTGCATGCAGCTATGGCCTTTCCAAGATAGCATTATAAAGGAAAGGAGTATCAATTACTATGAATTTAGTTTTTACCTTCTTGGTGCCAGCCTGCACCTCCAAACTAACTGCTCCCAAGGGCCATGTCGGCGTTCCATTGAACCCGACCATTGGACCATTGGATTGTTCTAGGTCATCTTGGTGGAGGCCAAGCTCCTTGTAACACCTGACATACATGATGTCACAAGAGCTGCCTTAGTCCATTAGGATGCGCTTCACTTGGCATTCTCCAATCTGGAGGGATATTACCAAGGCATCGTTGTGTGGATGTTGCACCATCTCTAAGTCGTCTTCAGTAAAGGACACCACTGGTCCCTGGCACTCGTCTGCCCTAGGTCTTTTCTGCCCAACCTGGTACACATGTTGTAAGTGTTTTACCTTCTAAGTCTCTCCACGTATTTCGTTCTCATTGACCTTCGAATGAATCACATTGATCACTCGAGGTTCGCCTGCCTGCGGTTGGGGTGCTGGAGGAGGCGGTGCTACCGTGTCGGAGGCAGTCTTGCTTGCTCTTCCCTTATCCTGGCCTCGTCTACAAGGCCCCTTAAATGACCTTGCCTTACTAGGTCTTCTAGATGTGCCTCCAGGGCTCTGTACCCCTGAGTCAGATACCCATCTTCGTTTGTGGTAAGCACGGTGCTTGCCAAGGCTTCTTCCCATAAATTCACTAGGGGCCCTTACTGGTGCTCTGTAATAAGGCTGATTTCGGATTTTCTCCAGGACTTTGTAAATTGGGATTCGGAATACGGTTGTGACTGCCTATGTAGCCCTTAGTCCTATTTCTGGTTTATTGTATCCGCCATTACCTCGGTCTCGCTTTGGTGAGCCCTTTCCCTTCTCTTGTTTCAACGCCTTTGTCCCCAGTGTGTCTTCCTCGGCCCTCGCATACTTCTCAATTCTGGCCATTAGTTCCTCCATACTTTTTAGCAGTGTCTTTGCTAATGATTTTCGAAGCAAACAATCATCTTTCAGGCCGTTCTTAAAAGACACGACTGCCACCTCTTAGTTGCATCCTGGTATTCGGTTGAATACCTCATAGTACCTATTGGCATAAGCCCTAAGGCTTTCATCCTCGCTGATTCTCAAAGCTATCAGGGAGTCCACCCTTAATGGTTGTAACTTGTTTGTCACAAACCTAGCCACAAACATCTCGGCTAAGCCTTCCTAGGTTTTCACAGTTCATTTCGGCAACTTGTGAAACCAATCCAATGCTATTTCCCCGAAGGATGAAGGGAACACCTTGCAAAGCAATGGCTCGTTCCCGGTGTATAGTGCTATCAAGTTCAAGTACAAGCCGACGTGAAAGTTGGGGTCCGACTTACCGTTATATATCTGGAACCTCGACATACTGAACCTTTTCGGGGCCTCAAATTTTTCCAACTCTACCGAGAACGGCGTTCTCGGCTTAACCGGAAAGGTTACCTCGGCATTTTGTTGCTTCCTCTGGAAGTAATCCCTCAGATCCTCCTTGGTCCATCCTGAAGCTTGGCTATCTCCGGATTTCAGCTTTTTCGGCACGCTGCTTCCGGTGTCATTGTGAGTCCTCTTGGACCTCTCTCCGTTAGTTGCGTCGAAACAAAGTTCTTTCCCTTAAACATGTCGATGTTCTTTGGGGTCAACTTTTTTTGTCCGATGCGTCCTCCATGAATCTCCCTTCATTGACTCTCCTCGCCCGACCTCCCTTGAAGGCCGGTGAGAGTGTTCTTTGGTCCTAGTGTGCTGGAGGGCTACTAGGACTGTTTTCTTCCCTCCTTTCTGGGTATTGTTCTTGGCCGTTGGAATCAGCGTGTCTTGTAATAGGAACGGTGGCTACATAACGTTGTTCTGCATCATGAAATTGACGACCGTTTGCAGGTCCGCCAATTTTTTCTACTATTCCCTTCATCTCTTCGTCCCTCCACAGGTATCTATCTTTCCATACCTGGAGGTCGTCCTCATTATAATACCCGCTTCGGTCTGATTTCTTGGGTACGTCGTCTTCTTGGCGACGTCCTTTTCTCCGTGATTCTTATCATGCGTTTCTTCATTGCAGTTGTCTTCTTCGATGTCAAGGTCAATATGTTTCCCACTCCCAGTAGGAGTGTCGTCTCCGATCTTCTCTTTCTGTCCGTCGTTGGCCATCTATTCTTCTTTCGTTCCTACAAACGGTGTCAAATTGTGTGTGTCAATTTCTGACCACACTGCCAAACTGGTACTCATTAGAGAACACCGGCAGAATAGATTAAGCCCGAACGACCTGTCACAGAAAGATAAGATTCCGGCGGTGATTCATCCACTCGGGAGCACTCTGACGATCAAGTCAGTTATCTCTCAAAGATAACAAAAGTGCTTAACTCACTATTCAGAATACAAAAAGCGTCCCTTAGACCCACGAGGGTGCCTCTCTTTTATAGCCAACACTGACCTAATCTCAATAGAAGCTTAGCTTCAATGGATTCTGCCTCAATGCTAATCTTGGACTCCCAGTTAGACTGGGATAAACTCTCTAAGAGTCTTATCTTTATCCAAATTGAAGTTCTCTCTCACTCTAAGACTCTTGTCCCTTATCCGTTTATCCCGGATTCCGGTATCTTCGTAGATAACCTCGGCCTGGCCAAGATTATCTCGGCATCATGATCAGGACACGTGGCACCTCGACTGGCACTTCGGTGCCACCCCGGCCACGTGTTGTCATTTAAAAATTATGTCTCCACAACATCAATCCCCAATTTCACCATCTTTATTAATAATTAAATATAAACAATGAAAATATTTATCATTTGTTATCTCTTGATTTTTAATCTTAATTTCTCCATTATTTTCATTTTTACTATTTTTAAAATTACATTTGATATATTTAATTTTATTTCTATTAGTGTTAAACCATTTTGACTTCAGTACTTGTTTCCAAATTTTTAACTTAATATTAATTCCTTAGTTTCATATCCAGATTTTTAATTAGTCTAAATTTATCAACTTCTACTTTGGAGACATGTGGCAAAGGGGAGATAAGAAAATAAGCGATGCTACCATCTTAGAATAAAAAACTCACAAAAATCTAAAAACTTTACATCAATAGTCAAGTTTCAATTAGAGTTTAGTCCCACCCAACTTTTTATACATCATCAATTCAAATTTTATAATAATATTTTTTTGGAACCATAATTTATCGGTAAAAAAATACATTGGAGCAGACAATCAAACAGCATTAAACTATGGGCTAAAACCCTAAGCAGTTGGTTGTCTGTGGGAATGGATGGATAAGAAAATTCTAGCATCTTGTGGAAAGGCTATCTTGTGGACTACACATAGCACACATATCTACCATGCAAAAGACAAGGTTGACAATTCGTTCCCTTTCCCTATTGAGAGTTTTTATATATTCGGGTGTGGTTTGGGTAGTGAGTTGATATTTTGATTTTTTGATTTTTTTAATTATTTTAATTTTGGGTTAAAAAAATTTGTTTAGAAAGGATTTTTGATTTTTTTGACTTTTTTAGTTTTTTTTAGTGAGAGAAAGAACATAATAATTATGAGTTGAATGTGATATTTTGTTTTTTGTAACTAAAAAATTTATTTATTTTTTTATGACTATTTTAGCCAAAAAAAAACCTAATCTTTGGCTTCCCAAACGAAGCCTAGGGTCCTTTTAGTAAATTAATGAGCTTAACATTTTCTTTTAAGGTCAGATAAAAATTCTTTCGCTTTACTTTTTTACATTCCTACTTATGTTTAGTTTATTACAATAAAAATAAAATAAAATGACCATCATTAGTTATTATAAAAGTAATAATCATTCAATAAAAAAAATTAAAAGAATGAATCAGTGTGTTTGGTTTCAATTTTTTAAAAATTAAATTTTTTTATTTTTTAATGAATATTTTTTAAATTTTAAGCAATTTCTTTTACTTTTTTAGATACACCTTACTTAGATGTATTTAAAGAGTAAAATATTTTAAAAAATCAATAAATACATAAGAATACGAAAAATGTACTAAATTCTCAAATTGTTTTTTGTATTTTTAATATTTAGTGAATTTTCTTTAAAAAAAATTCACAAATATTATATTTTTTAAGTGTATTTATATTAGGAGAATCTAAAAAAAATGATTAGAATATTAAAAAAATTTAGTGAAAATAAAAAAACATGAAAAATAAAAAAAATTAATTTTTTAAAAAGTGAATCCTAAAATTCAAACCAAACAAGCTAAATATTTTGAATTAGAAAATATTACTAAAAAAATTAAATAATAATTAAGAGTTTGAATCAGAAAATTTTACTACAATGCAATTTTTGCTAAAAGATTTGTTAACAATTTTTATGAAACGTAAAAATATTCCAACTTAAATATACAAGCCTAATTTGTGAATAATTGCATAATTTTGAAATTCATTAGTAAAATTTTGGGTAGATTACAAATACACCTCGGAGATTTGCTTAAAATATTTTTGTGGTTTGAAAAATTACAAATATTCTCTTATTAGAATTTTTTATTTAACAGAATTAACTAAAAAAATAAAATTTATAATTATTCTGCTATACAATAATAAAATTACCCAAATTATTAACTGAAACATATTTTTAATATTATTAAAAACTGTTAATTGACTTGATAAGTTATTAATAAAATGAATGATTTATTATAAAATTAAAAATCTTAAGGGATAGAATGTAATTTTTAAAACTATAATGACAATTTATATTCTAATTAAAATCTAGGGCAAATTACACAAATAGTCCCTATAGTTTGGGATTTGTGTCACTTTGGTCCCTGACTTTTCAATTGTGACACATTTGACCCTGAATTTTGAATCTTGTTCCAAATAAGGACAATTGAATATATAATTAGATTTTTCAAGGATAAAATTGTCAATTTGATAAAATATAAACTAATTTGACAAAAATAAATGTCAAACAAATATTTTTGAATTTTTAAAAATTATTTCTACCTACTAAAAATAAAATTATGTAAAATTAATAAATCTTTTAGACATTTATTTATTTTTTTTACCAAATTAATTTTTATTATGTGTTTGGATGATGATCATGTAAAGTTAATTTTAAAAAAATTAATCATGTAATTTTTATTAATTTTACATAATTTTATCATTGGTGGATAAAAATAATTTTAAAAAAATTAAAAATATTTTTTTGACATTTATTTTTGTCAAATTAGTTTATATTTTATCAAATTAACGATTTTACCCTTGAAAAATCTAATAATATTTTCAATTGTCCTTATTTGGAACAAGATTCAAAATTCAGGTTCAAATGTATCACAATTAAAAAGTCAAGGACCAAAGTGACACAAGTCTCAAACTATAGGGACTATTAATGTAATTAACCCTAAAATCTAAGAGTGTACTTATAATTTACTTTAAGGGAAAATGTTTGATCGTCCAAATTTTTGTGACTCGAATGGTTTAAATGTATTAAAACGACGTCGTTTTACACTCAAAACAACATCATTTAAGTGTTTCAAGCCATTCGAGTCATAATTTATTAGACTATCTAATTGTTGAAAATCTTATACCGAGGAACAGAGTGACCCCATTGAATTACGAAGATGCTGCAGAGCTCTAATTAGAGCTGCTGCAGTACAGCTCTAATGAGCTGTCCATGAATAAAATAAAAAAAAAAACAGTGAAATAAAAGACAAAAAAAAAGGAGGAAAAAGACAAATTAAAACTCTATTAAAGCTCTTTTTTTTAGATGTCTAAATCATTTTTCCATTGAATTATCCCATTATTAAACGGATGGAAGTTGGTTGTTCTCAGCCTCCCATCATTACACACACCCAATATATTTGAAAAATTAAAGTCCAAAAATCATGGATAACTACCATTAATAGTCAATTCCAAATTTAACAAGTTTTTGATTCAAATATCACTTCATTGTTCTCTTCCTTAATTCTTTTGGGCTGTTCACTCTCTTCTCTCTCTCTTTCTCTCTCTCTCTCTCTCTCTCTCTCTCTCTATACATATGTGTGTGTGTGTGTGTGTGTGTGTGTGTTGCTAAGCAAAACCCAGAGCCAAAACATCTGCAAAGAATGATTGATCTGATCTCCTCACTCAACAATCACAGCAAACCCACAACCCAGAAACTTCAAATATATGAGCTTTAATTGAATTGAACCCTCTATAAATATATATAATTGGGTGCAATGTCTAAGTGCTTTAGCTTAACAGCATCGAGAAACTGGTGCTACAGATCCTACTTCTCAAGCTCGGGGCTCCGATCCACAATCACGGACCTGGGAGACGGCACAGTCATGCACTGCTGGGTCCCCAAAACCCAAAAAGAATCGAAACCCAATTTACTCCTCATCCACGGCTTCGGAGCCAACGCAATGTGGCAGTGGGGGGAGATCCTCCGATTCTTCATTCCCCACTTCAACGTCTACGTCCCCGATCTAGTCTTCTTCGGGGACTCCTACACGACCCGACCCGACAGATCCGAAACATTCCAGGCCCGGTGCGTGAGGAGAGTGATGGAGGGGAGGTCGGTGGCGAAGATGAGCGTGGTGGGGCTGAGCTACGGTGGTTTTGTGGCGTATAGATTGGCGGAGGAGTGGGGAGAGGCGGTGGAGAGGGTGGTGATATGTTGCGCGGGGGTGGCTTTGGAGGAGAAGGATTTGGAGGAGGGGTTGTTTAGGGTGTCGGATTTGGAGGTGGCGGCGGAGATATTGCTGCCGCAGACGGCGGGGAAGATGAGGGAGCTCATGAGGTATACTTTTGTTAAGCCTCCCATGGTGGTGCCTTCTTGTCTTCTCATGGACTTCATTCATGTGAGTATTGTTCTACTTCTACTTCTACTTCTACATTACTTTCCTCTCTCCTAATTAATCCCTTAAAATACATCTCAATTGGAAAAGTAAAGCAAAGGATTGTTTGGGTTGTCCTAAATAAGTGTATTTTTTGTTTTTTTAGATTAAAAAATTGAGAAAAAAATATGGATGTTTGGATTAACTTTTTGACTTTTTATAAAAAAATGTATATTAAAAAATTGTATAAATTAGTATGTAGGGAAAAATTATGATTGAGAGTTGTGCAGCTGTAATTTTTGACTTTTGGTGAATAGTATTAACTTTTTAACTTTTTAAATAACTTTTTAACTTTTTAACTTTTTATAGACTTGTCAAACTTGGCCTTAAGAATCAATCATTGGACTGGTGGATACTATTGGGTCATAGGAGTCTATCACGATTCTCATTTTGATAATTCGTCGAGTATTATATGCTTGTAAAAAATCACATTGATCGAATATTGATAGTTACGTAATCAAATCAATTTTATATAAATAAAAAAAATGGACGATAAAAAAATAAACGGTTGATAGAAATCTGATCCGATAAATTAGCTATCTGATCAAAGTGATTTTTTACAAATATATAGTACTACATATTGAACGGTTTGAATTGTCAAAATATAATCCATAATAGACATCACAAATCTTACAGTACCCCCCATTTAGATCACAGACTAAAAGGAAGGTCAGCGCTTTTCTTATTTTGTTGGCTCTCTGTTTTAGTTTAAAGGAAGGCCAAATCTAACAGTAATTTACATTAGGTGAGATTACATGAGTGGATATCAGAAAAAAAATATTTATAAAAAATTATATTAATAATTAAAATTATAAATATTTTAACTTTTTGTAAATACATATGTAATTCTCCCTTTACATTATATACTGAGGGTGTGTTTGATTGGACGGACTGGAAAAGGGGGATTAGAATCCATCGGACTTGAGTCCTAGGACTGTGAATCCCCCGGACTATTTGGTTAGATTGGATATGTATCCTGTGTTTGTTTTTTCATGGGATTAGATGTCTGGATAGGACTATTTTCAGTGAATCCAACGTTTGGTTGGACGGACTGGATAGGATAAATGAACAAAAGACTATTTTGCCCTTTTTCAATTGTTTACTAAGTAATAGCAATATTAAACATATCTTTAATATTTTAATTATTTTTAATTAAATAAATTTGTTTTTTTAAAATTAAATAAATAAAATATCAATAAAAATTTTTTTAAATCATTACTGTATAACAAATCATTATTTTTTTTTACCTACAAAACTTTACTGTGTTTGTTTATTTACACAATTAAATAATTTACTGTGTTTGTTTATTTACACAATTAAATAAATTTATTTTTTTACACAATTAAATAAATAAATAACCACTAAATTTGATTTAATAAAATACTGTATAACCTGTATAAAAAATTTATATTATTTTTTGAATTAAAATTTTAAAATAAAAGACCTATTACAATTTAAATAATGAAATTAAATAAATTATAAACAAAATTTTAAAATAAAACATCAATAAAATATCTATAAAAAATTATTTTAAAAAATTAAATAAATAAAACATCAATAAAAAGTTAAATAAAATTATTTTATTTTTAAATGGAAACATTTAAATTTTATTGAATTTTATTAAATATAATACATAATTAAATAGTAGAGGGTCAAAATAGTCATTTTCGCATCTAATCCCAACAGTGGATAGTCCCCCACTTTCTGTCCCACCCCCCTCCCCAGGACACAATAGTCCCCCATATGGGGGACATGGAGTCCGGCCGGACATGGAGTCCGGCGGACTAAAAAAAAAAACAAACATCGGATTAGATTTACTGTGCGGATTACAATCCGCACAGTAAATAATCCCCCCCCTTATTCCCCCAATCAAACACACCCAGAGTAAACTATGAAAAGTACACGAATATTGAAATTCTTAATCAGTATATCTCCAGCAATTATTCATTGTCTCAAAAATATTGACGTAGTAATATCACAAATCAATCCAAGTAATTTATTTGTGTGGTAAATTACTTGAATTATCACGTGGAGAAGTTGTTGATTGGTTCAAGAATAACGTCACGTGATACTTTATATACATTGTAATTGATGAAGAGAATGAGACTTGTTATTTTGTGTTGAATAATAAATATAAAAAAACAATATAATAATTTATAATTGACTAAGGATATAATTACACACTCCTGGTTTTAGATTAACTAATAATTTTTCTATCACATAGGACATAAAATAATTTTTCCCATGTCTCACATCAAGAATTTCGACGTCGGTAATGCTATTCTTAAATAATTCATGAATGCTTACAAAAGTTGGTATTTTATGGACATCGACTCAAGAGGTGACGCATAAGTACAATGTATCTCGCTAACTTATAATAAAAATAAAATTTTAATCTAACAACAAACAATAAATCATACATGTAGAGGATTAACTTTTACTTTTCAAGCATAAATAGTGGAAAATTATTAGACAAAACAACTATAAAGAGAATGCTTGTATAAGTGTAAACTCAAAGGGTTGGCTTAGTGGCTTGAGTCCTGGGGTTTAGAGGCCTGTTCCCTCTAAGTCTCAGATTTGATTCTTCTAACTAATATAAAATTCTGGAGGCCACGGACACCATCGTTGCCTAAACCCGCCAATTAAAGGAATTATCGTATTTTTTGAGAATTTTATTTTATTATGTGTTCAATAAATAATATGAGTTAAATAAATACACAATCTTAAAAAAAATAATTAATAAATTATAAAATATCATTAAACAAAGATGTTCTGAACCTTCTAAATAATTTATGCAACACAACTTAAATCCTTCAAGAGAACCCCTATCCTCCATAGTCTATGGCCATCAAAGGAAGAGCATATGACCACCCACCAACACCACATCTTTATGTTTAGAATCTCCTCTGATTTGAACCTATTGTCATCACTATCACATATACAAATTGTGGTGTTTAAATTGCTCTTATTTTTTTTTTTTTTTTGGCTTCACTTTTTTTTGTCTTTAACCAAATGAGAAATCTCTGTGAAATTCAGGAAAGAACTAGAAAGGAGTGGAGGAGAAAACTTTATTGTGGGGTTATCCATAAAAGACTTGTTCTACTGACAAGCCGTGTTAAATGTTCTCACTTTATCATTCCATGTGATAAAGTTACATTTCAATGGATCCGATCAATAACTAATTCATCAATGGTGTTAGGTTTTTATTTTTGGCAACTCCGTTTGACAAAACTCCTTTCAGATGTATTTATTTTTGCACTTTTATTTCAGTGAGGCTATGAGTTTATTAGATGCAAATCTAAACCCGAATCGAGCCATGCAGAGAAGTTTGTGATGTTAATGCTTTCAAGATTGCCACTTCGCTGATTATTACGGAGGTCGAGCTGTCCGGTCAGCTCGCGGCCGAAGCAAAATGCAAAATTGCATTTAAAATTGCATGTCTGCCATTGGTCGCTCGAGCCAAGAAGAGCTCGCTCGAGCGAACGTTTGCTCGCTCGATCCAAGGATTTCTCGCTCGAGCTAAGGATTGCGTCCATACAAAAACCTGAAAGAGTGTATTCCTCATTCGATCCAAGGATTCGTCGCTCGAGCCAAGGCACTAGTAGAAATCACGAAAAATACACTCCTCGCTCGAGCCAGCAAATCTTCGCTCGAGCGAGCCTCAAAATCCGGATTTCTCAAGGAGTTTGTTTTCTTCCCAATCTAGGATTACTTTTGGTTTTCTATAAATACTTGGTTTTCTCCCAAAACTAAGTAATTCATTAAAAGTCCTCCAGATCTTCTTTTTGGTTCTTAAAGGTTTATATCTGGGGATATTTTGTTATTTTCTTTTATGTTTTATTAAGTATTCAACTCATGGTTTAAAGAGAGTACATCAAAGATTTGTTTGTTATACACAAAAGAGAGAGTTGTTCTTCAGTTGTGGATTCTGAAAAATTCGAGCCTGAAGCTTTGGTGGAATCCGGAGTGGCTCATCAGAAAGACAATTTCGTGGTGAAGATGGGGTTGGAAGAGGCACATAGAGGTTGGTTCAATTAGGCGTTGTGGATTCGCTAGATAATTGAGAGTATACCTGTGTAATTCCTTTATATCTTCTTAGTGGATTGTCTTGTGGCAGTTGCCCGTGGTTTTTTTATCACAGTTGGAGGTGTCCAATTGTGATTTTTTTCACGTAAAAATCGTTGTGTCTCTTTCTCTTGATTGTTTGATTGGGATTGTTTTTTACTGCTTTTTATTGATACATAATCACAAATCAACATCAAGGGTGTCTAGATTTTTCAAATGGCACATTAGATAATTGAAAAAAATATGATAGATAAATATGATTATTCTAATTTTATTATGTTTAGTTTGCTATAATAATTTTAGGTATGAATTGAATAATTATTTCATGACCTCCTAATATAATAAATAGCCATTCTCGATAATTGGTGAATGGTGATTTCATATTCAATATGCTGTCATTTTTTTTTATCGAACCAAATATAAGAGCTGATATTCTCATGAAATGACCAATTTATTTCAATTTCATTTCAATCAATCATATACTGCATTAGTTGAATGACTGAACTATTTAACCAAAAGCAATGCAATCCATTGCTTATAATAAGTTGTTTGGTTGTCCTTAAAAAATTCAAATTTTGTTTTTCTGCTGTTTCCTAAACTTTCTAATTTCTATTAATTAGGGGCAAGTTATTTTTAGAAAATAGTTGGCCAAACAATGTTATATTTCCCGGGAAAAAACCCTTAAAAGTATGATTTTTACTTGCTTCATTAAAATCAGTTAGTGCGAAATATATTTGGCAGGTAATGTGTTCGGAGCATGTAGAAGAGAAGAAAGAGTTGATTCGAGCCATTGCCATGGACCGAAAGCTTAAAAACCTTCCCAAGATCCCTCAGGTTCCATTCTTCTCCTCATTCATATTAGTAAAGATGCTCAAGCCGTCACATAGGCTGAACCTGACTTGCATCATCAGTGATTAATGGCCCAAAATTTGAGCCCCACAAAATGAAAGGCCAATCATCACTGACCGCGTAAGTTTTACTTCACCCTATGTGTCGGACTGAACACATTTTCACATTCCCTACTTGTATTAGCAACCCTTATAAGAAAATTTGGTTTTTGCATCATCTTATGTAGCCTACATTGATAGTATGGGGAGATCAGATCAAGTCTTCCCATTAGAACTCGGTTATAGATTAAAAAGGTTTGTGATAGTAATCTATGGCATTTTCTCTATTGGGTTCATATTATATCCAGGGTTTTTTACATATTGGGCTTTTGGATTTTCAATACTGATACATATTGGCTGATACTGTCCAATATACAGGCATTTGGGGGAGAATGCTAGGCTAGTAGTGATCGAGAACACAGGGCATGCCTTCATTGCAGAGAAGCCCAAGGAGTTGTACAAGCACTTGAAAACCTTCCTCGCTGATTCAGTCCCTCCTATGTCTGTTTCAACAAGCCCTTCTGATCCCAATCATGAGAACAAAACATGCCTTTCCCAATCATCGAAACCACAACTTACTAAGTCAGGTGCAGAAGCAGATATCAGGATCGAATATGAAATCCAACCCATATGCAATTGAAGCTAATGTTCTTTGCAGCTCAGGAAACTGTGCCTAACAAAAGCAGTATTTGATTGACATATTGTTGTTATGAATACAATATTGGACATTTTGTGATTGACTTTGTGGTTTTTTTAACCACAGAAATTCAGTCTGTTGAGGCAAATATTGTAATCTCCATATTCACTACACGTTCATCATGTATGCATGAGCCGGTGAATGTGGGTTGTATTTTTATTTTGTTAATAATACTTAATTGATCCTCTTTTTATTTATTTATTTATTTTTTGTTTCTTTAGTCAGAATCAGAGAAGAGAGCACAGGAGATTGTGTTTAGATCTTAAATCTGTTGAAGAAATAAACAAAATCTTAAATCTGTTGAGGTAATGACTATTGCTTATCTCAGGGGATTGTGTTTAGATCTCAAAATCGTTGAGAAATTTACTAAAGTGAAAAGTAATGCTTATATTTCTTTATGATTGTGTTTAAAACTTATCAGAGAAAGCTATGTTCGGATTTTTAATTTGTGAAAAATATTATGTATATATAAAAAATAAAAAAATAAAAAAGAAGGAAAAAGTGAAAATATTACTTATTTTTCGTCCACTTTTTATTTTCTTTTCTTTTCCCTTCACAAAATTCTTTTTTATTTTCCTTGCATAAATCCAAAATCCCTCTCTGAGAAAGCTATGCTTAGATCTTGAATTTGTAAAGAAAATTACAAAAGTGAAAGAGGAGAAAAGTGAAAAAATATTACATATATTTCATTCATTTCCTTATCTCTTTTTATTTTTATTTTTTTGTCCATAAATTCAAAATCCAAGCAGTGCTATCTTTGAGGAGACTGCGTTTGGATCTTAAATTTATAGAAAAGGAAATTTATGAAGTAAAGAGGAACGCGAGGGCCGGCCCTAAGGGCAGGCAAGAGAGGGCTGCGCCTTAAGCTCCCAAATTTGGGCTAAAAATAGAGACCCCAAATATAATTTTGTATTTTAGATATAAAAAAAAAAAAACCCAAATATTATAAGTCCAATTGAACATAAGACCCAAAAAAAGCAAGAATTTTTTTTTAAGAAGATTAGAATTTTTTTTTTTTAAGTACTTGTAATGATTGCTTCCTATCTTAATATATAAAAGTAAATTTTTATTTATAATTTTAATGATTATATATGTAAGTAAATTTTTTTATGACTACAAACAAATAAAAAAAGTTGTAACTTATTGTTTTATCCATGAATTTTTTTTTTTTCAATATAAGAGGGTCCCATTTTCAAAGTATCGCCTTGGGCCCCATAAATCTTAGGGCCGGCCCTGGGCACGCGGACAAATATCGCCTATATTTCATCACTTCTTATTTCCGTCTTTTTCCATCCACAAGTCCAAAATCCAAACAAATCCACTGCTTCGAAAATAGGCTTGCATCAAAGGGCACAAGTACAACCCAAATCAAACAGCAAAGAAAAGCAAGGAAAGAGGGCAAACAAACACATTTGTGGAAACATTCCTACAACACTAGAACAGAAAATTAGAAAAACAATCACATCTTAACAAAGCAGACTTAAAAAGAGGTTGAACCAATACATTGTAATAACACTTATTCAAAACCACAATAGTATATATAAATTTGTGACAGTTAAGGTCTTCAAAAGATATGTGACCCATCAGATACAAGAATTTCCCACTCTTGAAACCCAGGCCACCACCGAAACAACACTTGGTTCTCTATCCCACTAGCTCTGCAAAATACACGCACAAAAGTGGTTGATGTAAGAAATAAATGAAACAGAATTTTAAACAGTACAAATGGTGGAACCGTTACCCTTTTTTTTTTCTTTTTTTTTTTGGGGGGGGGGGGGGGGGGGGGGGAGGCATCTGTTAGCCATATTATTATACTCTAAAAGAGAGACGACAAAAGACAACAATGGTGGTAATAATTAGGCTAGATAATATCCTACTCACGACCTATTATGTGTTGAAAACTTGAGCTTAAATAGTTTATGTTAAAAAAAGAGAGATTTGGTTTATAGTTCTTACCTCTGCTGCAGGTTCTTCACCTTTAGATTGGTCACCTGCCACTTCACATTATGCATTCGTAAAAAATAAAAACATCAGTTAGACATCGAATGTGGAAGAAGGTAGAAAAAATATCAAGTGGATTTCTGTTTTATTATTATTATTATTTTTTTTTTTTTAAACTCTTTTAAAGTTAAATCTTGCAGTTAAAACTAATTACAGGAGTACCATGTTGTCTGGTAATCTAAAATTGTTCTAAACAACTCACATAACTAACACCAATTGAATTTTTTAAACATAATCTCTAGAAATTTTAAAATTCTTGTGAGTACAATGTTCATGTGTGGATGTAGAATATAGCGTTCCTGATTTAGACCCAACCCGTTGATATTTTGAATCCGGGTTTCATTTGTCTTGTTTAAATATTCATACCGTATTTCTTCTTATTTCTCATTGAGTTCGAGTGTTAAAGTGTCTTGGTTGTGTTTGGAACAAGTTGGTTGCTAGTTAGTTCAAACTGTTGTTGCCCAGAATTTGGCCTCTTCGCTCGAGCGAGCTTTGTGAGCTCCCCATACTTTTGCAGGCCTGCAGAGATACTGGAGAGGTAGTGTTCTTCGCTCGAGCGAGCCTTCTTGCACTCGAGCGACGGTTTTCTGTCTGTAAAACTTCTGCGAGTGTGTATTTTGCGCTCGAGCGAAACTTCTTGTGCTTGAACGGAATAACTTACTGTGTCTGGTCGCTCGAACGACAACTCTTGCGCTCGAGCAAGCTGTGCGTATATTAATTCGTAAAAAGTTATTTTACATCACTTTTTTATCTCTCTCTCTCTCTCTAAAACATTTCAAAACCCTAAGTTGAGACACTCTCTCTAAAACTCATTCTCTCTCTACAAATACACCAAGATCTACCCATTTCTCCACCCTACTCCCATTGTTAAAAAGGTAGAACTCACCTAGAACTTCATTTTCATCCGAATAGAGTTGGGTTTCGACTTCATTCGAGTTTCATCCATGCTTTTCTTGTCTTCTAGCTTTAAGGTAGGGATTCTTTACACTCTTTTATGATTTTTAACTTAGCTATTTATTTTTGTAAAACAATCTTGTGATTTTGGAGGATTTTGAACAAACCTAGGGTTTTGGTTTAAAATCAAAATAAGGGTTTTCAAATAGTTGCATGGAAAATAGTTGTAGTAGTGCAAATGGGTTGAATGGTGATAAAATTGTTGATTTTGATACTTGGATTAGATTTTGGAAGAAAAAGGGTCTTGACCTAAATGTTTCAAATATTTATTTTGTATAAATAAATGGAATTAATGTTGGGAATGTGAAATTGGATGAATATTAATATAGATGGTGGAGTTTGATATGTATTATCACTCACCTTAAAATTTGGAAAGTTTATCTGTATTGGAGAATTTATATATCTGTTTAGAATATCTGTTTTGGACTATCAGTGGAGGATAACTATGATTGTTGTAGAAATTGCATGAAAATTATATGAATTGAAACTAATTTCTCATCTTTGTGCATTGAATATTGTTGCTTATTTAATACATTGCATATGTATATGAAATTGAGAAAATGGATGAATGTTGGAAAGAGGTGTGTATCACCAAACTAAGTTGGTCTGTGTGTCCAAGGTGAAAGTCCCAAAAAACGCGCGTATACATGGGTGCCGATTCCCGCGGACGAAATATTCGTAAAATGGCAATAATAGTACTTGTATAGACTATGTTTACATGGGTGTCGTTTGACGGTTTCCCGCGGACAAAATATCCATGAAAGGTTGTACCAGTTTAAAAATCCCCCCTTGTTTCTAATGGTAAAGGATATGATTTGAGAATTGTGATATAAATTGAGCATGACATGATTTTGAGAAAAAAATGTAAACCGTTTTGACATGAGCATTGCATATGCATTTCATCATTTTATCTTTGTTAAGATTCATATATTATATTGGATTATTTCTACTGGGTTTTGGCTCACCCTATATGGGAAAACATTTTCAGGTGTTGGTGAGATACCTCCACCAAAGACTTAGCTTGGGAGGACTGTGGAGCTGAAGGCTCAGTTTTGTTATTTTGTATTTAATGTTTGTACAAGCCTAGGGCTTTATATGTATTGAGCTTAAGACTCACTTTTGATGTAACCAAGCATTGTCTTGGAAAGTTGTAGCCTTCAAGGCATTTCCATTATCTGTTTAACTTCTACTTCTTATTTTTGTTATTGACACATGCTATAGTTTCAGGGTTAAGACTTATGAATGTATATTCGCATGTATCACCTCTTTTATACAACTGAATTTCGTGAAATGGAAGAACATAGTACTCTAATTTATGTTGATAATTTAGTTATCGTTACGGTTGGTTTATTATAATTATTTCGGGGCGTTACATAGAAGGATGAGAGTTCGTCATTTTCTTCGAATCAGGTTCAACATCAGTGTAAGCTCAAAGAGCAGAAGGGTGAAAGAAGAAGCTAAGCCTAAGTATTCAAGTGAAATACCAGATACCCATTTGGACCTAAATCTAGCGCAGGCAGCAGCACTAAAAACCTTCTCCATCCAATTACAGTCAGAGGTGATGAAGATCCAGGGACCACTTTTCTGAACTCAATTAAAAAAAATATATATATATATATTTAAAAAAAACACTTCTATATAGCCGTGCTTCGTAGTATTTCATTTTTCATTATTATTGTTTTTTTTTTTTAATATATAATGCTACAGTACAGCCTGGAAGCTAGGCCTTTAACCTCATCAACAAAAACAATCACAGTGAAAAAAAGCTAGCAAACAGATTTATCATATCGTCAGAGCATTGAACTAGAGAGAGAGAGAGAGAGAGAGTGTGTGTGTGTGTCATGGCATTTACCTCCCTCTTCTGGCAGATCTGAGGTCCATAATGTGAGATTATCTCTAAGAAGCTGCATAATAAGAGTGCTATCCTTGTACGATTCTTCATTGAGGCTATCAAGTTCTGCAATGGCCTCATCAAATGCTTGTTTAGCCAGGTGGCAAGCCCTGTGCAAAACAAACAACATTTCACATAAAACAAAAAATAAGGCAACGCAATACAATGAAAAATAAATTCATGGCTTTATATGCCTAGACAACAAAAGTTTTTATAAAAAAAAATAAAAAATAAAAACAGAATGTTATATGAAAGAAATAGACGAACACAACAACAGGAAAGAAGAATAGACCAGATAATTATAATTAGCATTATTAACCCTTTAAAATGCAAAACCTTAAATGAGAGAGAGAGAGAGAGAGATCAACCTCTCAGGGGAGTTCAAAATCTCATAGTAAAAAACAGAATAGTTCAGAGTCAGGCCAAGTCTGATTGGATGAGTAGGAGGCAGATCTGTTGAAGCAATACTAGTGGCAGCCTGCAGCATTAAAAAAAATAAATGATCCAACTTATATTCTATGTATGATAACCATGACACAAGCAGGAAATGACATTCAGCAAATGTTGGACTAAAAGAAAAAAATCAACTAATGAACTCAAACATAAGAGGGATCTGGCAAAAGGAAGTAAAAGGGCAAAACCTCGTAAGCCTCAAGTGACTGATCTGATGCCTTTTTACGATCATTTCCGGATTTGAACTCAGCTAAATAACGATAGTAATCTCCCTTCCTGGAAATGTGAGAAAGAAGGGATCACAAACCATATTAATGTTAGCAGGCAAAATATATGTCAGAATAACAATGTATAAAAGCCAGTATATTCAGCTAATAAGTGCAAGATTTATGGAGGAAAGGATTACAAGCTCAAACTAAATACAAGCTCCTCTGTATTTAAACATGATCTGTGAATTTATGATAAAAATAATGCAAGGCAACAAAGTTGCAACGTAGATCAAAATTGCGCTCTGCATATTTGTTACATAGACATATATAGAACCATTGTTTCATATTCATATCCAAAATCAAAATCCAATGCTTATTCCAATTGTTTGGGATCAGCCAAACTTCTGTTCACCTACTTCATCAAAAAAAAAATCAAAAATCAAAAATCAAAAATTCTATTGAGACCCTCTGAATGCTTTCTGCCATTATCCCAGCCTATAATCAAGTGTTCCTCATTCCGTAGCCCCTCAACACACAGATGTCTATAAAATAAAATTTAAGGGTAAAATGAGAATTAAAAACAACCAAAAAACTCACATCTTGTAGTAGAAAACGGTCGATTCTCCACTTGAGGATGATGGGAGAAGGTGATCATCAATGACAGACAATATGTCATTGCATATCTTTGTGAGTTCATCTTCGACCCTCTGTCGGTAATCCTTTATCCTCTTCACATTTTGCTCATGCCCCTTGCCCTCTTCCTTCTGTTCAATGGAAGACAATATCCGCCATGATGCCCTTCTCGCTCCAATGACGTTCTTATACCCAACCGAAACCAGATTCCTCTCCTCCACAGTCAGCTCAACATCCAATTTAGCAACTTTCTTCATTGCTTCAACCATCTCTGCAGTGATAAAAAATTAAAAAGAAAAAGAAAAACAAGAAATTTGACATTAGATAGTGCAAACCAAAAAAATTATACAAAACCAAAAGGTTTAAAGTTCAATAAATGCTTAAAAAGGCATCTTAAACTGATGCATCTAACTTTCCCGATGATGAGGACAATAAGGTCATGTTTGATTCACAAGATTAATAGTGAAGTATTAATAATCCTATTAAATTAGTGTAGTATTCACTATCCAATTGGACTAATATTCATTGGATTAATAATCCCACCCCTACCCCATTACTAATAATCCTACAAATTTGTTGGATTAATAATCCATTGGATTAATAATCCTAAACCAAAATGTTAAAACAAACATAGGATAATTGGGCCCACGGATTAATAATCCCAATCCCATGTCCTAATCCATCCAATCAAACATGCTCTAAGAGAACACAACAGCGTAGACATTTTAAATTGTTACAGAATGAAACTAAAAGCTGGAATCACATCATTTTACTAAAACAACCTAATTGTAGGGCACTACACCCTGCAAAATATTAGTATCTCAAATGTCAATTCAGCACCCAAGTATACAAGTGTGCCGCAAAAAGTTGAAAACTAATAGAATAGCCACATTTAGTTAACTGAGGAATTGGCAAATTGTGCCTCTTAATTACAAGATTATTTCATTTGGGACAGCTAACAGCAATTTAAAACTATAATTATCTTCAATTGTTAAATATCTATCATTCGACCACATATTCATGTAAAATAGAAAGAACAGAAATGTGCTCTCTTTATACACATTACACACATTCATAGCACAGTAATAAATTCCAAAATACACCAACATGGATAGCCATTATTGTACAATGCGTCTTTGTATTCACTGTCCACAAATCATAACATATAAAATCTTCCAATTCAACCTCTGCACGTGACATAAGATGAATTCACTCATTTCTGGATTTCCTTTAATGATCTTCAGAAAATGATGTACAGAAGGGTTGTAAATGGAATCCATCCATCTAAAAAAAACCTTTTTATCAACAATTGTCATTTATTTTGATGGTTGAAAAGAACCACTGATAGATTAGGTTGTTGATTATAGTAACTCCTCTACAATACAAACTACCAACTTGAGCATTAAAAAATTGAACAAAGCTGTTTTTTTATCACTTCACCCCTTTTTCTTTTTCTTTTTTTTATATAAATTTTCCAATTTCTAAATAAAATAGCGTCAAAAAGATGACAATGCTATGTTTTGTTTGGAATATTTTGTCCATCCATCCATCCATCCATCCACCCATCTACAACTGTTTTATTGACAATTGTTCATTTATTTTGATGGTTGAAAATAACCACTGATAGATTACTATGTTGATCATGGTAATTTTTATCTACAATACAAAGTACCAACTTAAGCATTATATTGCTATGATAATGCTGCCTTTTGTTTGGATTATTTTGATAATTTAATCACTTTTGGTTATAAATTATTCAAATCAGTTTTGCTGTGAAAAATATTGAAGTTTGGCTGTCCGAATAAAAGTGATTGTCTCATAATCACTGCAGAAAAAATCTATCGAACGATAATTGGGAATTAAGCTGATTAACTTTTACAGGAAAACAAACATGGGAGTAAAAAATCAAAAAATAATAATAATAAAGGAAACCATTTTGCTTCAAACTACAAAAAAATTAAAAATTAAAAAAAATAAAAACTATTTTTTGTTATGTATTAACCAAACATGACTTTTCATCAACTGATTAAATTTAATCACTTTCATCATAATCACACATCCAATAATCAAAATCAGTTTGAATAACCCAAACCATCAAGAATTTGGGAGTGAACTAATCCGGAAAAAAAAAAAAAAAGACAAATTGAACATTCATATTAGTTGTTGAGACTGTTGAAACCAAAAGTTGACAGTTACTAGAGAAGAGGAGAAAGGAAAAAAAAAAAAAAAAAAGAAAAAGATAGAAGCCTCCACTTCGAAAAATTATCACATAGGTCCGCCCTATGTTACCTGAAACGTGAATCGTTCCGGTACATGGAATGGGAACAAGAACATGTCATGCCACATGCTCTAAAATGTGGTACGATAGGAGTGGACTTGTATATATTATACTTAAAAATTTAAGGTACTTCTAGAGTAATTTTTTTTAAACTATTAGACATCCAATAAAATGTAATATTTTCTATGAACATTATGACCCATTTTTTTGATATCTTTGTCTTATCAAAACTTAACTCACCTTAAGAGTTTAGTTCATTATATTTGATTTTTTTCCTCCTAAGGTAACATTTAAGGACATATATTGAAAAAAACTTTTGGGATCGCTTGGGATCACTAAATTTACCATTTTGGAATAAAAGTGTATCATGTTTCAGAACATGCGTACTAATACGTAATTCGTTAGGGTATTAACGATTTCTGATAACATAGGGTCCGCCCCATATCTTACATGGTATGCCTTTACAATTCTATTAGTTTCATATCCACTATTTTCTATTTTTTCTCCTATGTATTACATAAAACAACCAATTGAATTAAAAGAGCACACAACCTAGTTGGAATTCCTAAAAGACACGACAATTCCTCCTCCACTACGGTCCACTCTTTGCAACTTAGGCCATGTTTGTTTAGGAAACATGAGATTGAGATTGGACTAAGAATCCAACAAAATACATAATCCCACATTTGGCTAAAACAAATTGAGATCTAGACTAATACTAGGAAACGGGGATACTGTTGTGCCTAAGGCACAGCAGTAACTGTTGTGCTCTTTGTGGGAAGTCATTCTAAGTGTTTTTCGATGATCTGAACCTTTCATATTATATGGTTTGTTGAGTAGATCATCCATACAAAAAATAAAGTTTTGTAGCCCTATAACCAAAGCACATTTATTTTTATAAAAATTAATGGTTAACATAACTTTCATAAATTTTTAAAAACAATTAGGACCTAATCATGAGGTAATGTATATCCGATTAATTTGATTTTTTACATGAATAATATTTCTAACGAACCTTACCATATGAACGGTTCAGATAATCGAAAAATACTCGGGACGACCTCTCACAAAGAGCACAGCAGTATCTTGAAGGGATTATTAATTCTCAAGAGGGGGGTGTAATGCAAAATGAGGAATTAAGGAGAGGTTTAGACTAAATTACAAAATTGATAAGATTTTGTGAATCTCTAGTCATCATAATTCTGGGTCAATCAAAACATGGAATAGGATAGACAATTTGATTGCCAAGAACTAAAATGCTAATCCCATCTAATCCCGTCGGTCCAAACAAACATGGCCTTGTGGGGTTAGTAACAGAATGAAAAAGATCAACTTGTGGGGTGTAGAAAATTGAATTACTACTAATCATAAAAATAAATAAATAAAAGCCTGAAATGCTCTAACAAAGACTCTAATAGAGAAACAGTAACGACAAAAATTAACATAAAAAAAGGGATTTTAGAAACAAAAACACAAAACAGCATACTTGATCATCGCTAAATGCATATATATATATATATATAGAGAGAGAGAGAGAGGAGAGAATAGTGAGAGAAGGCAATACCATCGTATCTCTCGGCTTGCTCTGCGAGCCTGGCCAAGTAAACCAGCTGTTCTCTCTCCTTTTCCATCGCCATTTTCGCAAACCCTCTCTCTCCTCTCTCTCTCTCGAAACTTGTTTGTTTTATTTGGTGCAGTGGCACTCCAGAATTTTATTTATTTTTTTTTTTTAGTGTCAATTAAAAATTTAAGGGTAAATTATACTAATTGTTTAATATAGATTTTCTTTTCACATTTAAAAAATTATATTTCTCAGTTTGAGATTTGTAATTTTATTATTATTTTCTAAATTACTCATGTTATATTTTAAAAAATTTTAAATAATTATTTTGTCTTTTTTCTTACCATTTTTTTTCTATTATCATAATTACATTCTATAATTTTCTATTATTAAATTTTATATAGAATTTTTAAACGCAATGACATAACTTAATAGTGACTTTTCACTTTAAAACAAAACACACATTAACGTGATTTATATTTACAATAATATCACTATCACAATATTTTATGATATTTTTCATATAAAGTTTTATATATAAATATAATTTTTTATTGGGGGATTTTTTTTAAGGTCCCTGATATTAAGATTTTATAGCATAAAGGATATCAAATATTTCCATAATGTCTAAGGTCCCTCAACATCAATTCAGAAAAAATTCGATCCCAGAGAAATTTTGGATCCATCCCAAAGAAATTTTGTTCCCAGAGAAATTTTGGATCCATCCCAGAGAAATTTTCTTTCCAGATAAATTCTGATTTTCTCAAAAGCCAAACAATCCATTAAAAGAAAATTAAAGACATAACTGGGTAATAGCAAGAGGGTAAGTGGGATTCAGTTGGATAATCACAATACCTTAAGAGCTCTTCTTTCATGGAAATCCTTTAAAACTAATCATTTAGGAGTTGAGAGCAAAGCCCTTGTTGCAGTGAAAGAAAATTCTGGAACTCAAATCTAGAGAAAATCCCCCTCAAACCCAGATAAATTTACTCAAACTTAGAGAAAATCTCACTCTAACTCAGAGAAAATTGCCAAATTCGAAGAAAATTCGATCCAGATAAAATTGCTAAATCCCAAAGAAAATTCAATGGTAATCTAGAGAAAATTGCCAAATCCAAAGAAAAGTGGCCAAATCCAGAGAAATTCAACACTGTCAACACTGTCAGCACAAAATTTCTCTAGTTTGTAGGAAACATTGTATTCAACACTGTCAACACATTTCTCTGGATTCAAAGAAATTTTGAACCTGAAAGTAATAAAAAAAGGTGCAAGTAATAAAAAGAAAGGTGTTAAATTCAACTTGAAAGCATTATACTAACAACGTTAGCAAGTTCCAGAAATATTGTGCCTTTGGATGTTCCTACATACTTCACCTGGGAACAATCAGATTTGGTTCATTTTATCCTTTCATTGATGTTAGCCGAAGACCAAATTGCAGCCAATTCACCACGACTTCACAGTGTGAAAATCCAGACTTACATATTGACAATACAAGCTTCCTTAGAGTACAAACTTGATTAAACAAATATATGATCCTGTTAAGTCACCCACTTCTCCCGAAACAAACATATGTTTTAAGGAATTCATTTGACAAAATCTATTTTCAAGTGGAGTTTGCGTCAGTTTCCTTCACTGCTGCCTTTTCCTCAAGCTTCTTTTTCCAATATTCTTCAAGTGGGGGTCCAAATATTGCTTTTCCAGAAACAACTCCAATTCTACGTAACCTAGAAAGTCAAAAGACGTTATATTCAACACTTAGAGAAATTTTGAACCTGAAGATCAACCTCTGCGGCTCGTTTATGCTTTCGGGTTCGATTCCTGTGAGTGTAAGGGAAGGAGAAGACCAAAGCTCGAACTCACGAAAGGGACGGCGATGATGGTGGTTAGTCGGTGGCACTGCAGCGACGGAGGTGAAGAGAGAGAGATGCAATGGTGAATGGACGACACAGCGGTCGAGAACGAGATGTGCAGAGGTTAAGAATGAGAACGGAGAAGAGAGAGAGAGAGAGAGAGAGAGAGAGAGAGAGAGAGAGAAAGAGCAGAAGTGAGGGACCTTAGACATCATAAAATAATATTGTGGATCTCTTCCATTACTAAAAATGGAAGAGAGACCTTAGACTTATTTTCCCTTTTTATTTTTATTTCGTCCATTATATCTAGATTAGATCAATTTAATCTAGATATATCTAAAAAGTATAAAATTTGTACAATAAAATTTTAAAAAATCCATTGAATATAACAAAATAAGATAATGTATTGAATTTTTATATTTTTGTATTTTTTTTATATTCAATGAATTAAAAAAAATTACAAAATATTATACTTCTTAAATATATATAGATTAGGTGTATCTAAAAAATAAAAAATTGCATAAAATATTAAAAAAATTCACTAAAAAAAAAACTCAATTTTTTGTGAGTTAAATTAAAGAAGATGATTGTTATTTCCTTTAAAATGACATGAACAAAATATCTATATTATTTTATATGTATAAAGACTAAGGGACAAATATATCATTTTAATCTAACAGGAAAATAAGTGTAATTTTTTAAATATGAGAGAAAAATGTGTATTAAACAGAAATTATAGGAGAGTCGGTGTAATTTATTCAAAATTAAAATATCATAATGAGTGACATTATTACTATCCTTTTTTTTCAATAAAAAAAACACACTTAATATTTTGTACTTATATATAATTTTTTTTTTATAAATATCAAATCTGTCTTTGGAAGGAGAAAAAATATTCAGATTTAAGAGAAATAATAAAAGAAATTAACAAAAAAATTGGCTTTATTATAATTTTTCCTACTAAATAAAGGGTGGAGTGCTTTTTGAGAGCATGAACAAACTAAGGCCTCATTTGGAACAAGCTAATTTAGTAACTTTTTGGTTATTTGGCTAAAATATGAACTAAAAAAAAAACTACTTTTTGGCTAATTACGAAAAGATGTGCAAAAAGTAGAGAGAAAAGAGAATTTTTGACTTTTTGGTATGGGTTGTTGACTTTTTGGCTAATTTAGTAACTTTTTGACTTTTTAGCTAAAACAGAGCCTTCCCAAACGAGGCCTAACCTTTCGTAAATCCTATATCATATTTATTTTTAATAAATCAACAAAATAATCTAAAATTCTTAAGTCAAACAAAAGAAAATGAGAAATGCTATTTCTGATTGAATTTATTTTGCCTTTCATGTACATAACAAAATAAAAATTATGTATATGTGTAAGACTTATTATATTTAAAAATTAGTGAAAACTACATAGACAATGAAGAGTTTCAGTGATGAAATGTTCTGGTGATATACAACCGTCTAAAGAAAATTTAATGTATTACTATTTTTTAAACAAAAAAAGCTTGCTAACATCCGCTCAAGCTATGTTGTAATTTTGGCTAGACTTCATACTATAATATATTTTCTAGTATTATTAAAAAATTTCTTTGCTGATAAAATATATATATATATATATATATATGGATAACAATCATAAAAAATATAAATAGAACAATTTGAGTGAAATTATTATTTTTATGATAACTTTAATGTCTGATGTATATATATATATATATATATATTGATATTTTGATTAATTCAATATTTCTAAACTTATTAAAATGAAAAAATAAGTAAATAATCAAAAAGTGATGTTTTCTGTGATGTATTCAAAGTAGTGGAGTTTAGGTAATGAGGTTGACAGCTACGAGTTCAAAGCTTTTTCTTTTTTCTTTTTTTTAAGCATTGTTATTTAATATAAAAAATTATATCTAATTTTTAAGTTTAATGATACGGTAATCAATTAAGGTATTAAAGATAATATTCTCTTTAATATTTTTTCTCATTATCAATTAATCATATTACTTACATATCATTAGATTCCGCAAAATAACAAAACAGTTAAATTTTTAATTAAAAGTTCATTTTTTATTTTGAATTAATCATCTTTTTAAATATATTCTCCAACAAATTTTTTTATTCTTTATTTCATTTATTGAGTTTTTTTTTTTTCTAATTACATGTTTAGTGATTTGATGTTAAACTAAAATAGCTAATTGAATTTGCTAAAGGTATGTTTTTATGATTTTGTGTTATAAAATAATTAAGAGAAACTTCTAATGAGCTTGATAATGATCCTCCAACTGCTCTGAGAGGGACAGCTCGCACTTGTTGAATCCACTGTTGGATTAGAAGCCTTTAGGGATGATCGACGGTGAAGATTTATTTTGGTAATTTTGAAATGTGGTTGAATAGTGAAATATGAGCCGCGTGTTAAGGGGGGGAGAAGTTATTGGTTGGTCTTTGACCATTGCTCTATACCATTTGTATGTGTTGTTTTCTGATCACACTGTCAAACAGGTACTCAGCTGGAGAACACCGGCAGAATAGATTGCGCCTGAACGACCTGCCACAGAAAGAAAAGACTCCGGCGGTGGTTCTTCTACCCGGGGGCACTCCGACGATCAAGTCAATACTCAGTTTATCTCTCAAAGATAATAATTAGTGCTTAACTCACTAACCATAATACAAAAAGCGTACTTTAGACCCATGAGGGTGCCTTACTTTTATAGCTAGCATTGACCTGATTCCTGTAGAAGCCTAACTTTAATAGATTCTGACTCAATGCTTATCCTGGACTCTCAAATAGATAGAGATAAACTCTGCGAACTTTATCCTCCCTCATTCTAGGACTATTATCCCTTATCTGTTCATCTCGGATTCTGGTATCTCCGTAGATAACCTCGACCTAGCCGAGATCATCTCGGCGTCATGACCAAGACACGTGGCACCTTGGCTGGCATTTCAGTGCCACCTTGACCACGTGTTGTTATTCAAAAAATATGTCCTCACACCATTCATTGAGAAACGAGTATTTTTTTTATCTCTAAAAAAAAAGAAAAAAGACACAAACATAATAAATCTTATTGATTTAACTAATAACAATCAAATTAAACTTGTCCATGGAGCCAACAATAATTTTCCGTTGAGGGGTTGGGAGGGCAGTGGCTGTTGGATTTGTCAAAGCGGGTGACGAAATGAAATTGGAGGGTGTCGGTCACTTTCTGATGTTGACCTTCGATCTTCATTTTATTTTATTTTTACAATAAAAATAAAAATTTATAAATAAATATTAAAAGTTAACATTCCATCTAGAATATTTAGTCAATACCTATATGAAGCAGCCCACGTATTTAAATATTAAAAGTAAACATCTCATCTAGAATATTTAGTCAATAACTATATGAAGCAGCTCACGTATTTAAAGACCACTGAAAAAACAAAAGATGTATAACTAAACAAAATCCAACCTAAAATTTTGAAAATAAGCAAAAATAAAATTGATTAATAGACAATTATGTGAACTTTTATTGGGGTTTATTTATTTATTTATTTTGTCAACATTCTAAGTAGTTAGATTTTTTAGTTTGTTAGTAAAGTTAATATATCACTTAAAAGACCGTCAATGGTCCATTAATTTAAGGGCAATGGTAGAGGGTCACAATTTTTATGGCTCAAATGGTTCAAAACTGCCAAAACGATATCTTTTTGAGCACAAAACATGTCAAAACGACGTCGTTTTGACAATTTTAAGCCATTTAAGTCACAAAAATTATGACCCTCAAACATTATTCTTAATTTAAACCCCTGACATCATCTCATTGCACCTTAAAGTACAATTACATGCAATATGCCACAAGGCATTGGCTTTTATTGGGCTTATTAGAGTAGGGAAACTATATACATACAATTAAAATATTAAAATAAATTATATAACTCCATATACATACAATTAAAATATTAAAATAACTGAAACTCTACACACATACACTTGACTCTTTTTTTTTTTGGAGGAATAAAAAACACAATTATATTAAAATACAGTAAACAAGTTACAATAAAACAACGAGACCCTAAAGGGTTCTTTTTAAGGTCTAACAAAAATTATAAGTATGTTTTTGAAATATTTTAAACGGCATTATTTCAGCCTTTTGAAAAATTTATTTAGAAATCTCATTCAGGAAAGTATGTATAAAAAAATCTCATAAATTTTCTTATAAATTGTTAAATTCTATTGAATTTGAAAATGTATACCGTGAGATTTCTAATGTGGATATGTTTTATTTAGTACTATTATTATCTTACAGTATTAAATTTTTATCAAATGTGACATTCTTAAAATATGACAATGTAATATCATTCTAATGTATACATTGTTATCTTATTAAACTTTTATCAAATATATCGAGCTTGTTTGGTTTGTTTTTCAGAAAAAAATTTGAAAAAAATTCTCTACAAACAAATTTTTAAGAATAATCAAACCAAACAAATTTTTTCAAAAAAAATCTCAAAATTTTGTTTGATTACCTACTTTTCAAAATCACTCTCTCTCTCGTACACATCAAATCAATCATTTTTTTTTTAAACTCTCTCCCCAAAATAATTTTTCAAAACCATTTCTGAAAAAAGGAAAATAAAACAAGTTTTCGAACTTTTTATCTCAAAAATTACTCTAGAAACACAAACTAAACAAACCCATTTTTTTAAAAATATAATCATAAGACATTTATACACTATTATTTTATTAAATTTTTACCAGATAAATCATTCGTAACATATGACAATGAGATATCGTTCTATCGTGACAACCATTCACCAATAGCCCATCACTACTACTGTCAGCCTACACTACCATGATAGCATCACCACCGCACCCATGTAACAAGATCAAAGTTTATTTTGTAACGTAGAGACTTGAAAGTATAGAAAAACTTGCTAGTTTGTAATTTAGAAATACCATATCTCTCTTTGCTTTGAAATTGGATTTAATTTTTTAATTAACATTTATTTTATACTTTTTATGGACATTTTTTTTATATATAGCAAAAGCTAAAATAAAAACTAGTAAAAATTGATTTAAACTAGGTTTGGAGTAAAACTTTTGATTTTGTTGCCATAGCCCCGTTTGGGAACAAATTATTTTAATAATTTTTTAATTTTTTACTTAAAATATGATATAAGAAAAATTAGTATGTTTGGAATTCTTTTTTTAATTTTTACGAAAAAATATGTAAAAAGTAGAGAGAAAAAAGAATTTTTGACTTTTTGATATAAGTTGTTAGCTTTTTAATTTTTTTAATGACTTTTTGACTTTTAAACTAAAATATTGAGTTGTCAAACGAGACCTTAATAGCACTAGAACACACTTTCAAACTCTCTTTAATTGTCAAGCTCGAATAATATTCGTTTGAGATGTGGATTAGTCTTTTAACTTTTAGACATTTTAGCCTCGAAAGAGAAAATAAAATGATTATGGTTTGAATATGACATTTTATCTTATTGATTTTTAGTCTATTTTATCTTTTTGTAGCTATTTTAGCTCCATAACCACTTCTCAAACAAACAGGGGCGGAGGCACTCAAGGCCCAGGGGGGTCACGTGCCCTCCCTGGGATTTTGAAATTTTTTTTTTTTTTAAACATAAAGAAAATATTTTACATAAAAAAATTTATAAAAATATTATTTAAAGTGAAATGTCAATGATATTTTTAAAATTATGAGAACAATAATGGTTATTTTGATTGAAAGTAAAGATACTATGATAAGTTATATTATTATTTATAAAAATTTCAATATAATGGTGATGTCTATAATTATTGACATGCAAACATAATTAACCTTAATGAAGATATATTAAATTTATTGGATTGTTACGTACATTTGACATGTAGAGTTTGTCCTCCATATATTTTTTTCCATTCATAACTAAAATGAGTACTATATAAATTATAATCAAGTAACACATCTTCAATTATAAAAAAAAGTAAAAAATTACAATAGGTCATAACTAATATCAAAATGAGTCATAACTAACTATTACTTGATATATAGTAATAGCCAAAATAAGAACCACAAGAAGTTATAACTAAATTATATCTAATACTATAATGTGTCATAACTAAAGCCCACGAAAATTATAATTACGACATATAATAGACACTTTTTTTATTGGTGTGTTTTATAGAATTTTTCTACTAAAATATATTATTTCTATCTCAACTTATCTTCTTTTTTAATTTTTCAATCTACCTATAAATAGTTACTCCCCAATATTTATATAAAATTTAATCTCAAATCCTATAATTTAAAATTCACATTTATCCAAATGGACTCTTAATATTTAAGTTTAGTAATATCTCATTATTGTTTATTATAAAAATAAAAATAAAAAAATTTGCTTGGTTATAGTTTTCCAAAAATATTTTTTAAAAAATTCTACTTTCTTGTTTTTCGGGTTTTTTTATTTATTTTTACTGAATTTTTTAAATTTTTAGACATATCTAACATAAATATACCTAAAAAGTAAAAAATTTGTGAAAAAAACCTTTTAAAAATTCACTAAATACCAAAAATACAAAAAAAATTATATGAAAATTCTGTACATTATTTGTATTTTTATGTATTTATTAATTTTTTAAAATATTTTTTCACAAATTTTTTAAATACATCTAAGTAAAATTCATCTAAAAAAGTAAAAAAAATATTTTAAAAATTTTAAAAATATTCACCAAAAAAAAAACACGAAAACCAAAAAACTCAATTTTTAAAAAACTTAATTAAAAAAACTCAAACCAAACACACTGATGTTATCATTAATTTGTGCCCCCTCTCCATCAAATTTCTGACTATGCCACTGCAAACAAATGTTATACAAGAAAAATGTTCCTTGAGAAAACAAAAATAAAGTAAGGGGGAGAAAAAAACACACATTTGGGCTATATATGATTTGAATTAATTTTAAATTGATTTTCTACACAACTGATTTTTAATATTGAGCCTACATATAAATAAATAAATATAATCAAAATAAAAGTAGAATAAGAGCATCTCCAATGCATCCTTCATAACTTCAAATATAAAGGATTTGCTCCTCCAATCCATCCTCTAAATCCATCTCTATTTGGGAGGAGGATGAGTTGATCCTCCATATTTGGAGGGAGGATGAAAAATAAAAGATCCCCTCCAAAATACTATTTATTCTATATTTTTTATTATATTACAAATAACTTTTAATATATAAATTTAATTTTTATAAAATTGACATCACTAAAAAGTAAGAAATCATACATTCAAAATGAGTATAATATTAAATATATTTTACAAAAATTTCAAATTAAATATTTGTTAATGAACAAATTTTTTTTTTTTTTTTTTGATGCAAATATTTTCTAGAGAAATCTTTAGAGAAGAAAATAATGATTAATGTTTAAAAAAAAAGCCTAACAAGTTTAAAAAAATAAAAAAATAAAAAATTGTGATAGATAACACCCATTCGGAAGAAAATGAAGGTTTGTGATTGAAGTTTGAATGAATAGTGACATTCTCTATATTTACTTTTTGAATAAAAAAAATTATTTTCATCCTCTTAGTGGGAGGATTGGGTTGGAGATGCTCTAAGACGGCTACTCGTTCCTATCCTACTTCCTCATCTACAAAAACAAACCAATATAGAATGCTACACTTAAATTGTTGAAAAGTTCAAACTAAGAAAAATATAAGGTATTAGATTTAATGAATATTTTTTGTTGATGAGAGGTCTATTTTTGTAAAATAGTTTAGTGAAAAGTCTTTTTTTTTTTTTAAGGACATTCTATTTCTAATTTTACCCGTTAATTTATCTGTTAACTATTTTTTATTTGTTGACTTTCGTTAACCATCTGTTCAATTTGTTTTTATCTGTTCAAAATTTTTCCTATCTGGTCAAAAAATTTCTCTTCAAATTTTTTGACTATTTGTTCAATTTTTCCCCTCTTTTGTTTAAATATCTGTCCAAATTTTATTATCTGTTCATTTTATATTTTATTTTTTTCCTTTCTGTTGAAATTCCCAAAGCTTTTTTTTTCCTTATCTGTTCAAATTCTCATACATACACAGATATATATAGAGAGAGAGATACATATAAAGAGAGAGAGAGAGAGAGAGAGAGCAAGAGGAGAGATTTATCTGTTCAAACCCAAAAAACTCGAGCTTGAAAGAGACTGATCTGTTCAATTAGAGTAGTTCACAAAAAACCTCAATCTTGGAAGAGATTGATCTGTTCAATTAGAGTAGTTCATAGAAGGTACACATTCCATATATATCATTTTCTAAGAATATAGTATTATTTTTTAATTTTTTCTCAATAAATTTTTTTTGCAAATTCCAAAGATTAGATCAAATCATATTCCATAGATATTATTTTGATAATTTTTTTCAAACACGCCATAGATTTTTTTTTTTTTTCTAAAATCAGACATGTTCACATATATAGATCCCCAATAAAAACAAAACCATACCAAATCCCCACAGTGGCGACTCCAAAAAAGAATTTCAGCGGGTTCAACTTTCAAGCCTTGATTTAAGTTATTAGATCAATGAAATACACTCCACCAAATGTATAACAAAAGAAAAAAATTAGAAAAGTGTCTAGAATTTATATTTATAAACTCGACAAAATGTGAATTATATTAAGAATGAATCTTTTTTTATTTTTTTTTGTTAATTGATAGGAGAGTAGGGGTATCAAACTCTTCTCCATAAGAGTTAAACGTGAGATCTCATCTCATAAAGTAATGCTAAAAAATTATTAAGTCAAAGGTTCTAATTGAATGAATCTAATTCATACATTTCAAATTATGAAAATTTTCTTTTAATAAAAAATCTTTAAACTTGCTTCTACCGAGCTAGATGACCCTTGTCCAACACTAATAGGTAATGTTAAACCCACATATTTATAAAATAAACAAATAAATAAACACAAAGAAATCATAGGAAAAAGTGTGTGGCACAGTGGAGTAATCATATCCAAAGTTCCAAACGGAGGGAAGAGGGTTGGATCTTTCGTGTATAATCCTGCATAATCTCGAATGTTATCAGTTCCGGTACGTAGACCAAATAATACAATGCAAGCAAAAGTTCTCGAGAAAGCGAGAGAGGGTTTCCAACGATCATTCGTTCCTTTCACCGGACAATGATCCGGCGAAGGGATGAGAAGGCACTATGGACGGATTTGCTTTAGACATACCTGATTACCTGCTACCGAAAACCGAAGCACCTATGCTTGCTGCCTTAACTCCACCGTAGGAAATAACCTTACTTACAAGGGAAAGGATTCACAGTTAGAGCCATCACTGACTTTTAATTGTTAAAACATCATAAATTTGATAGTGTTTTTTAAGAAAAATGTTTGGTAGCTCAAAATTTTGTGGCTCAAATGGCTCAAATCTGTCAAAATGACATCGTTTTACACTCAAAATTTGTCAAAATGACGTCATTTTAAGTGATTTGAGCCATTTGAACCATAAAATTTTGAGCTACCTAGCATTGTTGGTTTTTTTAAAGTCTAGAGGGTTCAGTTGAAGTTATTGACTTCTATTTATCGTTGCTCCTCAATCTCCATCAAATCCCAAAAACACAAGAACTGCTTGAATATTGTTATTTTCACATTGAAATTTTTGTTTTCAAAAATTTTAGCTTGTAAATATCTATAAGAGAGGATTTTCCATCACATCTCTAATACTCAAAATAAATAGATTCATATACAAAATAAATAGATTAATATGTGTACGGGGAGCTGATATTCAATGAAGCCCGTACTCCTTGCGTCCAAGCTCTGCTTCTATCCGATTAACCTGTGAACACAACGGTGGTGAGCTACCCGGCGGTGTGTTGCCGAAAAACCCCTCCGACGGTCAAGTTAGCACACACTCAAAGAGAGAGAGAGAGAAAGAGAGAGAGAGAGAGAGTTGGATGGATGTTCAAGTTTTTCTCACCAACTGATGTTCCATCCATAGCATGGGGGGCGCAGTCATGCTTATATACTTTCTACGTTCACCTCTGCACCCATTCGTCTATTGACACGTGGAGCTGCTCTCCCATCTGTCAGTGCAAATACAGCTAAACACCACCTAATCAAACCGCCAGTTGGCATTGGCGGGAATGGGCAGCCTGGCGGAATTATCTCGGCCTCCTTCGACCAAGCTACTTAACGAGCCCAATAGTGCCACTCGCCGAGCTCCATCACAACCGAGCTCCGTAGCATTCCAGTACGACCGAGCTCCAGACAGGTTAGGTCGGTCCAAGGGAGACCTTTCCACTGAGCTACATGCGCGACCAATAAGCCCGGGTTGACAAACGATCATCTCGGCCGAATGGGCCCTGGACCTCAACCGAGCAAACCAACTCTGGATTAGCCTAAGTTAGCTCGGCCCAAACGCGCTCGGACCTCTTTTTAGCCCGTTCATTACCACGGCCCAAAGCCAGATTATGAAATCTCCCTCACAATTGCCCCTTAATTCTGTCCGCATTTGCGTGACCGGAATTACATTACAAGGCCGGGCAAGACTTTTTGCTCGATGGTTCACTTTGCTCGGTCTAGAAACCTCAAAGTTGGCAAACAAAGTCAGCTCTTCAACTCGCTTCTTGGCAAGTAAAATCAGCTCAGCAACTTCTTGAGCGAGCAAAATCAACTTGGCAAGGACCTTCAAAGTTAGCGAGGAAAGCCAGCTCAGCAACTTGCTTCTTGGCAAGCAAGATCAGCTTGGCAAGGAACTCCAAGGTTGGCGCGCAAGGTCGGCTCGGCGACTTGCTTCTTGGCGAGCAAGATCAGCTCGGCAAGGAACTCAGAGGTCGGCGAGCAAGGTCAGCTCGGCGACTTGCTTCTTGGCGAGCAAGATCAGCTCGGCAAGGAACTCAAAGGTCGGCGAGCAAGGTCAGCTCGGTGACTTTCTTCTTGGAGAGCAAGATCAGCTCGGCAAGGAACTCCATGGTCGACGAGCAAGGTCCGCTCGGCGACTTACTTCTTGGCGAGCAAGATCAGCTCGGCAAAGAACTCTAAGGTCAACGAGCAAGGTCAGCTTGACGACTTTCTTCTTGGCGAGCAAGATCAGCCCGGCAAGAAACTCCAAGGTCGACGAGCAAGGTCAGCTCGGTGACTTGCTTCTTGGCAAGCAAGATCAGCTCGGCAAGGAACTCCAAGGTCGGCGAGCAAGGTCAGCTCCGCGACTTGCTTCTTGGCGAGTAAGATCAGCTCGGCAATGAACTCCAAGGTTGGCGTGCAAGGTCGACTCGGCGACTTGCGACTTTCTTCTTGGCGAGCAAGATCAACTCAGCAAGGAACTCCAAGGTTGGCGCGCAAGGTCGGCTCGGCGACTTGCGACTTTCTTCTTGGCGAGCAAGATCAGCTCGGCAAGGAATTTAAAGGTCGGCGAGCAAGGTCAGCTTGGCGACTTGCTTCTTGGCAAACAAGATCAGCTCGGCAAGGAACTTAAAGGTCGGCGAGGAAGGTCAGCTCCGCGACTTGCTTCTTGGCAAGCAAGATCAGCTCGGCAAGAAACTCAAAGGTCGACGAGCAAGGTCAGCTGGGTAACTTTCTTCTTGGTGAGCAAGATCAGCTCGGCAAGAAACTCTATGGTCGATGAGCAAGGTCCGCTCGGCGACTTACTTCTTGGCGAGCAAGATCAGTTCGGCAAGGAACTCCAAGGTCGGGGAGCAACGTCAGCTCGGCGACTTTCTTTTTGGCGAGCAAGATCAGCTCGGCAAGGAACTCTATGGTCGACGAGCAAGGTCCGCTCGGCGACTTACTTCTTGGCGAGCAAGATCAGCTCGGCAAGGAACTCTTAAGGTCGGCGAGCAAGGTCAGCTCGGCGACTTTCTTCTTGGCGAGCAAGATCAGCTCGGCAAGAAATTCCATGGTCAACGAGCAAGGTCAACTCGGCAACTTGCTTCTTGGCGAGCAAGATCAGCTCGGCAAGGAACTCAAAGGTCGGCAGGCAAGGTCCGCTCCGCGACTTGCTTCTTGGCGAGCAAGATCAGCTCGGCAAGGAACTCCATGGTCTACGAGCAAGGTCCGCTCGGCGACTTACTTCTTGGCGAGCAAGATCAGCTCGGTAAGGAACTCTAAGGTCGGCGAGCAAGGTCAGTTCGGCGACTTTCTTCTTGGCAAGCAAGATCAGCTTGGCAAGGAACTCCAAGGTCAGCGAGCAAGGTCAGCGAGGCGACTTTCTTTTTGGCGAGCAAGATCAGCTCGGCAAGGAACTCAAAGGTCGGCGGGCAAGGTCCGCTCGGCGACTTGCTTCTTGGCGAGCAAGATCAGCTCGGCAAGGAACTCCATGGTCAATGAGCAAGGTCAGCTCGGCGACTTTCTTCTTGGCGAGCAAGATCAGCTCGGCAAGGAACTCCAAGGTCGCGAGCAAGGTCTGCTCGGCGACTTGCTTCTTGGCGAGCAAGATCAGCTCGGCAAGGAATTCTAAAGTTGTTTAAAACCATCAACAAACCTCTTGCCGAGTAAAATTTATCCGACAAGGAATTCCAGAGTCGATAAAATCATCAACAAACCTCTTGCCGAGCAAAATCCGTCCTGCAAGGAATTCCAAAGTTGATCAAAACCATCAACAAATCTCTTGCCGAGCAAAATCCGCCCTACAAGGAATTTAGATATTTCTGTCAAAATGATTGTTAGTTGCCCCTTGGACCGCACTAAATCCGCTTGGCGAGGCAAAAATATAACAATTCTCTAGAAAATGGTCTACTTGTTTCATTGTGCCAATGGCAAAAAGGGTTACAAAAATAGAACTAAGAACAAAACTTTAGATTGGCAGAGTTCGATGTTCTGAAAATGGATCGGCCATTTACATTCCGCGAGTTTTATGCCCTTTTTCCTCGACCTTCTTACAGACGTCTTCCAAAAACCGAACTCCCTATATCTCTTCCATGGTGGTTTGCATGGCCATCATCTTGTCCGACTGCGTGAACCTTTCGCACTACTCTCTTATTCTCTATTACCGGACTTGTCGTCACGGTAGCTGCGGCTGCATCGTCTTCGACTCGGATGTGCTCATTAATGTGTTGCATGAGCAATTCCATGGTTGACGGTTGATTCATTGTGAGCGAGTCTCTCAGTCGATGTCTAACTGGAAGGCCACGCTTATACTGAGTGATTGCAAGGTTGGTCAGACAATCAAGGATCTCGTTGAAAGTCTCCCAATACTTAGTGTTATACGCCTTCAAAGAGTCGTCTAGCTCCATCTTTACTCTCAAGAGATGGTCAATTTCCTTGGGCATTTTAGCATTTGTCTTAAATCTGGTGACAAATGCCTCTACCAACTGTTGCCACCCCTCGATGCTCTCCTCCGGCAGCCTCTCGAACCATTTTAGGCCCAACTCACCCAAACTCGATGGAAAAACAAGGCACATGAGCGCATCGTTTCGCCTGTGCCCAGCCATAACCTGCCGGAAGTGGCTTACGTGCATATATGGATCAGTCTTTCCGTCATAGAGCGTGAACTTTGGTTGACGAAACCCAGGGGGGAGCGATGTGTTCTCGATCTCTACGAAAAAAGGGGTGGCACTCAGCCTTGCCAACTCTTTGTCAAGTGGCGCGCGTACCACCAAGCGTGGTTGTGGCATGGCGTCCCTTCCACTGGCTTGCCCTCTAGGGACCAGCTGCTGCAGTGCAAGCACCCTCTGCGCCTCCTGCCGGCGAGCGCGCTCCTCTAACACATCCCTTAAGCCTTTCGAACGGTCGGAGTGAGAATACCTCAACGCCGTCGTCGGGTGTGAGAGGTGGTAACTGCTATCCTGCGTGCGAGATATCGTCGCCGGTGCTACGTAGTCTCCAGCTCTGAAGCTTTTCGTGACGGAGAGTGAAGGGGTGCGACGTCTATTAAGACTACCGGAACGGCGGGAATAGGCGTGCTCATTGTGGTTTCCCACTCCAGCAATGCCCTTTCCCTTCATTTGGCGTCTCATGGCCTCCATCTCCGTCGCCATTTTCTTGATGATGGTATCTTGGTCTCTCAGCTTGTCTTCCAAGTGTTGAGTGTGTGAATCTCACCGTCGGCGACGCTCTTTTGGAATGGCAGAGCGCTCAAAACTCCTTGCGCGCTTGTCTCACGCATCCCTAGGAAGTCCTTGTACGGAGGTCTCCAAATCAGCCATCGTCGGAATGGCGGACAGGCCATCTCTGAGACAAACGGACTCTGGCGTGATGCCATTGACGGCGAGTAACGAAATGTCGTCGTGGTTCGCCATAAAAGATGACCGGAGAAGCTTGGAGGACAAGGTTTTGTCTGTCGACTTTCCACAGACGGTGCCAATTGTACGAGGAGCTAATATTCACTAAAGCCTGTACTCCTTGCGTCTAAGCTCTGCTTCTATCCGATTAACCTGCGAACACAACGGCGGTGAGCTACCCGGCGGTGTGTTGCCGGAAAACCCCTCCGACGGTCAAGTTAGCACACACTCAGAGAGAGAGAGAGAGAGGAGTTGGATGAATGTTCAAGTTTTTCTCACCAACTGATGTTCCATCCATAGCATAGGGGCGCAGTCATGCTTATATACTTTCTACGTTCACCTCTGCACCCATTCGTCTATTGACACGTGGAGTTGCTCTCCTATCTGTCAGCACAAATCCAGCTAAACACCACCTAATCAAACCGCCAGTTGGCATCGGCGGGAATGGGCAGCCCAACGGAATTATCTCGGCCTCCTTCGACTGAGCTACTTAACGAGCCCAACAGTGCCACTCACCGAGCTCCATCACAACCGAGCTCCGTAGCATTCCAGTACAGCCGAGCTCCGGACAGGTTAGGCCGGTCCAAGGGAGACCTTTCCGTCGAGCTACATGCGCGACCAATAAGCCCGGGTTGACAGACGATCATCTCGGTCGAATGGGCCCTGGACCTCAACCGAGCAAACCAACTTTGGATTAGCCCAAGTTAGCTCGGCCCAAACGCGCTCGGACCTCTTTTTAGCCCGGTCATTACCACGGCCCAAAGCCAAATTATGAAATCTCCCTTACAATATGTATATACACATGTATATATGTATTGAATAGAGTAAGAAGTGAAATGAAGAAGAATCGATGACGGCGCCAAATCGACGTGGAAAGACGATGCCAACAAAAACAATGTTGGAACTTGGCTTTTGAGATCATCAAAGATGTCGCACCGACGGCAGATCTGAGGCGACGTAAGGTAGATCTGACATCGACGACGGCTCTACTGCTTGGAAACCTAGGGCGACAAATGCAGCGATGGAGGGAAAAATGGCATCGTCAAATCGTCAGTGCTGCTGCTTGGAAAGACGATCAGAGAAGAGAGAAGTTAGATGACGACGCCACTACTTGGAAAGACGATCGAAGAAGTCACATCGGTGTGAAAAGATGGCGGCACCAGATCATTGATGCTATTACAGCTCTATAACAGTAGCGAAGGTGATAACAGATCTGACTTCTCGATCTGCGTCAAGCAGTGGAACGATGGTAGGAGATCTACCGGTGGCGACAATGTAGTGCCGAGTGTGACAGAGAGAGAGAGAGAGAGAGAGAGGGGGTGGGTATTGGAAAACGGTGGGTTTTGGAAAATTAGTTTTGACAGACAAGTGTTAGTTTGTTTTATAGTTGCCGAGTATTTTGGTCATTTTGTGATAGTTAGTCTTTATAGACATAATATTTCAACGCCTAGACTTTTAAACAAAAAAAAAAAAAAAAAATCAAATTTGAAGTTTTGAACCGAATGCCCTAAAATTTTTCCTTTTGCAACATTATCAGGCAGTGCATCTGAAAACCTAAAAAGGAGTCCATCCTTTTCCAACCCTCATAAAAGACATTTTATTCATTAGAAAAGGGAGGGAAAAGTATTTTGTATTTTCATCTAATTTTGAGAGCCAGACACATCTATCATTAAATAGATCTACCTACAAACCAATTTTAAACAAAAGCAGTGTTTGATTCACTAAAATGAACTAGATCTCCATTCACATATTTTTTTTTAAAAATGACCATTTCATTCCAGTAAATCAAAACACTACCTAATTCTTGCTTCAATTTGCCTAGGGCTATGAGAGCGCGCGCGCGTGCGCGTGAGAGAGAGAGAGAGAGAGAGAGAGAGAGAGAAGCTTACTATGCTTGCAAATTTCTAAAAGCCAAAGATTCATGCAGTTTTCTAAAATGCCCTTTAACATGTTAAATATAAACAGTTACCAAGAAATCCTAATGCCATTCAAAGCTAAGTAGAGACTGAGAACTATCACTCATGACATGAATCCAAATTGTCAAAAGTCAAGACAAGATTATAAGCTATTCACAAAGTTAAACCCATTTCTTATTTTTTTGGGGATGGTGAGAACAATTTCAATTATAGGTTACATATAAATGAAGTAGTATTTGCTGCAACAGCAAAACAAGGTTAAAAATTGAAACCCAAATGAAAACCTAATCAAATTGTCAAAGTAATTCTAGAATACAAACTTCCTGCCTAGCATGAAAGATGTTACAGCAAGGAAGAATCTAAAAAGTTAACATTGCTGGGAAACAGTAAAGCCATGTTTGGAAAGGGTAAGGGAAAGGTGAAGGAAATATAACCTCATTTTTTTTCTCCATTTCCCTCACCTATTTCTTCTCCTTTCTAAACTATATCCAAATCCATGATCCAAACACAACTTAAGCAAGATCAACTTACTGACATAATCCACGGCTGCTGCTCGCGTCCCTAAATGAAACCGAGGCCAAGGACTTTGTAGCCCACGCCTTTGCATTAATTGCTCCTTCCTGTAAATTACTTCTCTTGCAGGGCTCTTTTAGGGAATTGAATAACTGTATTGCTCGATTCAGATAAGCAAGAGGATGCTCCAACAAGGTCCTCAACCTTACGTTTAGGGTGTATCGTCCCCAAACCAGTTGAAAAAATTTAGAGAGAGTTGGGAAAATAAAGTAGAGCAACCTCAAGAGCACAAATGCGATGGCCAAGGCCAAATAGGTCTCCTGCCGAAGCAAATTCTCTGGAGACCTAGCCCACGTGAATGGGCAGCTTTCTGGCTCAACGTTATTATGTTCCTCATTATCTGATGAGCGTCCGATTCTTTCGAGGGAGGTTCCATCAAGTGATGCAGTCTTAAGGCCTACAACAGTGATTTATTTTCATTAGATGTCCCTTGAGAATTTCTTCAGTAAAATCTCCCCCCCCCCCCCCTCCCCCTTCTCTCTCTCTCTCTCTCATGCAGAAACAATTTTCAAAATTTTTTTTTTTTCATGTGCAAGGAGGACTAGAACAAGTGCGAGTATCATAGGCAAAACTAAATATCACTGATCAGAAGTTCAGAACAAGGAAAGATAACAGGTGCAGAGAGAGTGAGGCAAATCAAGTCCACAAATGTATCAGATAACATAATACTCCCCCCATTCCAAAATAATAGTCCCTTTTGGATAATCGAACTTTTTTTGGTAATACAATTATTGCACTTTAAAAATATTAATTTTTCAAAATCACCCTTTGATAGTACATTTTTTTGAGAATATCAATTGTCATAATTGTACTTTTTGTGTTGTTAGTGAATTTAAAGGAAGGGCAAAATAGGAAATTTATATTATTTTATTCTTGATTTTGAAAAGAGACTAATATTTTGGGACAACGAAAAATGAAATAAGGGACTAATATTTTGGGACGGAGAGAGTAAATAAATAGAACATTTAAAAAGTTTGACACCTTTAGAGAAGAATGCAAGACATTAAGTATTTTTTCCTTTAAAGTTCTTATTATTAATCAGTAGAATAAAACAGTATAAAAAAATAAAAATAAAAAAGCAGCTTGTAAGAATATTCAAAACAAACAGACACAGAACAGAGAAATTTCAGGAGACGGGCCTTACCTGTAACATCATTGTAGAAAGCAGCAAGAGAACCAAGGGTCCGGGATCCATGATAATGCACACGCATGGTAGAATTTAGAAGGAAAAGAGTTGGAAACCCATGAACTCCATATTTTGAGAGTATGCTGATGAATATTAAATTATTGTTAATTCCACATGTCAAGTTTCAATACAAAAACTAATAAGATCATTTTTGACATAATTACACTAACCTCCCTTGAGTTTTGGACATCATTTTTTACATAATTACACAACATACAAAAAATTATTGTTACACTCACCTCCCTTGAGTTTTAAAGAAAATACAACACACCTCACACTTTTGACATAATTACACCATCCTCCCCTTTAGTATGATTAAAGCGACCAAAACTAATGCCAATGGTAGGTAGACAATGAAATAATCAAAGATAAATATACAGTTTAGTACGAAAGAGATGATAAGATTGTTTTTTCAATAATACGATTACGAATTATTGATAAAAGGGCTTAAGTGTTATGTGAGTTAAAACCTTGAGGAAAGCTAGAATAATTATGTTGAAAGTGTGGGGCTAACTATATTTTCTTCAAACCCCGCGGAGGTGAGTGTAATTTACCCTAATGATAATAATAATAATAATAACAACAACAAAAAAAAACAATAACAATAATAATCCACAAATAAGGATAACGTTCACAAACCTTGGCCTGATGACTGATTCTTCAATTGCAAAATGAGGGATGGTGGGATAGAAGGACGACAAAATAGAGAAAGTTGGTCTAAAAGTGGCAGAAAAAGGACACCAAGAAGCATAGAAGAGCACAGCAACATAACCATGACTATTCTTGTGGACCAAATTAAGTGCCCTCTGCAATGAGGCCTCGTCTCCCTTCACAAAAAGACGTGTAAACACCATTAGTATCATACTATAAAATAAAAACATTGAAAAAAAAAAACACCTTTATAGTTTGATTCAGCTTTCCTTCTAAATTATACGTTAAAAATGTTAACCTGACAACACCTATTAAGATGAATTAAAAGGATAATAAATAATATATACATGTATGCCAATCAACTCAAGAATTATAAAGGGGAAAAATATTCATGGATATATATTGTCACATTGTAGTTAGTAAGACAGAGCTCAACAAGTTTCTCCACTATGTAAGCCAACTTATTGGCTAGACTCAAAACAAAATACACAAATCCCTCAACAACAAGCATATACAAGTGTAACAATTAGCCCTTGTCTAAAGACTAACCATGAAGGTGATTAAAGAGTTGAAAGATCCAACTATTGGCTCACCTAACAGTTTTTAGCACCAAACAATAATGTGAATAATTAAATACCAATAATAATCCGAATTCAAGTTTGAAACTCATGTAAAACTAATTTGAATTTGAAAAACCTATTTCATTCAAATTGCACACTGAGCTTTTGATCTGATAGTTTTGAATTGCATCTAGAAAGAAGATATTTTGTGTCATGGTAGCATGCTCCAGTCCCCTTACGAAAAGAAATTACAAATATTCTAAGATTAAAGAAAAAATGAACACTTCAAACTACATGTCAAAAACTTAGATGTTGCCAATATCAGACCTTAAGGCCTTTAATTCAAAAGGCTAACCAAACAATGATTTTAATCCAATTGCCTGATCAAGTCCAACCTTGAAAATGTAGCCTAAAACAGCTCGAGTTTATTTTCTTCTTTAAGAACAAAATGTTACTTCTTCTTCTTTTCTTTTTTTTTATAATTATTATTATAAACGAATACAGTGCCCAATGAGCACTATTGTGGTTTCTGAATTTGGTTAGTGAAGGCAGCCAATATTTTGTGGTCAAACTTCAAAGCATCAATATGAAACTAATAGTTGTTTCTAATTGCAGGTTCACTATACATAAGGTACAAGTACAGTTAAGCAATAGAAGATGTTAAGTTGATGAAATTTGGGCAAACAGGTTGCTATAAAATCATTTGAATCAATATCCTCTGGAATTAACAAAAAAGTTACAAGCACGTCACCAATCAAAAAAACAAATAAATAAATAAAGTCTAGGTACCATGTTGGGATATATATATCTCCTAAAGTCAAAAGAGTTCAATAAACTTATTATACAAATAAAGTGCAGTTGTTTAGAAATAAGAACTTTCTAGTTTGGAAAACATCCCAAGAAGACTAAAATCCCAATTCAATGAACTAGATTCTAAGACTTTATACTATTGACGGGCTCATCACAGTTTCTGCAAAATTAACAATAAGGTTTTATACCTATAGCTGAGGCCATTTTCACTTCTTAATATTTCCAGTTTTAAAGAACTCACTGCTCCTTTTTTTTTCTTTTTCTTTTTCTTTTTTTTTTTTTTTTTTTTAAACCTTTGATGATAAGACAACTCATGCTACGACAAAGCAATGTCAATCTACCTTTACCATATTTCCCCATATAGAGTGACATCCTGATTCCTGAACAGGAGTTTCACTTCAAATGTCCAGTTCGTTACCACCACTACTTATATTGATATGGACATCCTAGCTCAAGGTTTGGCAATAGATTAGCTTAAGAATCTGAACATAAGGTCTTATGTTATAGGAATTTTGGAGTTTCTCAAGCACGAAGAGTAGGCATTCAATCATATAATATATATATAACTCAAGACTTATTTTAGATCTACACAAATCAAACTTCAACTTGATTTAGTATCCTCAAAAGACTATCTTGCAAAATATTGTTGAAATCATGAACTTACCAGATACATCATTCATTCCAAATTCTAGTTACTAAAAAAACAAGTTTTCATTAAACAAGACAACCCTTACGATGGAGCAAAAACAAAGAAAAATTATTTGAGTAGCCAAATTCAAGTAGTTTGGGATTCCAAGAGAGCTTACTTACAAAAGCTCAAGTATTGAATAATTTTAATTTCCATCTACCTCCAAAAGTAGGGTATACAAAATGACAAATTTCTAAACTGACAATGGCAACTTGTCTAAATTGGAAGTCAGGTGTATTACAAAATGATCATCCCATACATGAAACCAACACACACTCCTAACAACATTTTTCTCTTCTCCTACAAATTGGGTACACCCAATCCTAGATAATAAACTAGTGCATTGAATTTCAAATGCCCTTAAAGTGGTAGCCAACTATATTATCAAACCAAAAAATACAATCTTTGTACATACCAATGTGTCAATAAACAGACAGACAAATAGATTCAAAAATGTAAGTCAATGAAACACCCAAATCTAAAAATAGATTTAAAAAAAAAAATCAGGTTTTGAAAGAATTACACACCTCCGTAACACAAACAACACCAACAGATTCGATAGATTCATCCCCATTACTCGTACAGCTCGAATCTCGAAACCCCAACACCGAGTCCGAAACCGAGTTCACAGGACAAACCCTAACGAGTTCGGCGCACGTTAGCCTCCCCAACACAACCAATAGAACCAACCCTGCCTCCCAAACCCTAACCGCCATTACACAATGATTAACGGTGATGATACACCGATTGGGTGGAGAAAACCCTAAATCAAATCAACAAGTAGGTGGCTGGGAGGGGAGAGAGAGAGAGAGAGAGAGAGAGCAGGATGGGGGCGAGGATCGAACCCAGCGCATTTTAGCTAAGAGGGTCGAATCGTTGACGGGTAAAGAGGAGGCTAGAACGTACCATCATCATCACTATCGTCGTGACGATTAAGGGGTCAATTTCGATTTACGGGTTTGAATTGAGGATCGATTTGTTGAATTACCAAACCCCCCAAAGTGTTCATAGAAAGGTTGGTTGGTTAGGGCTAAATATTGTCGTTGAATTTACGCGTATATATATATATAAATTTATATATGTATATATGTGTGTGTATCGCTGGTTCGGAGGTTTCACGGAAGGAGAAGAGGGAAGGGTGGGTGATGACAACGAGGGTGCGCACGGTAGCTTTTGGTCCCGCAATAGGTCACTCTCTCTGCTGTGAGTTGATTGATACCTTCATCACTTTTTCTAATCCAGTAACCTTGAGGTCCACCTCATGCTTTTTATCGCTCACTCAGTATTGGTCCATTTTTTATTTTCTTCTCTTTTTCTTTTCTTTAGCACAACCAAAATAATTTACACAAAAGTAAAGAATAAAAAAATAATTACTGTAAAAATTGAATTTTTTATTTTTTATTTATTTCTAGTGAATATTTTTTAAATTTTAAATAATTTTTTTTAAATACACTTTATTTAGATATATTTAAAAAGTAAATATTTGTAAAAAAATAATTTAAATAATAATAAATACATAAGAATATGCAAAATGTACTAAATTTTGTATTTTTTTTATATTTTAATATTTAGTGAATTTTTTAAAGATTTTTTTTTACAAATATTATACTTTTTAAGTGTATTTATGTATATGTATATAAAAATTAAAAAAATTACTTAAAATATTAAAGAAATTCAGTTAAAATAAAAAAATACGGAAAACAAAAGATGTGTTTGGTTTGTGTTTGTAGAGTAGGTTTTGAGATAAAAAGTACGAAAATTTGTTTGATTTGTCTTTTTTCAGAAATAGTTTTGGAAAATTGTTTTGGGGAGAGAGTTTTAAAAAAAGTGATTGATTTGATGTGTACGAGAGAGAGAGTAATTTTGAAAAGTAGGTAACCAAACAAAATTTTGAGATTTTTTTTGAAAAAATTTGTTTGGTTTGATTACTCTTGAAAATTTATTTGTAGAGAATTTTTCCCAAAAACTTTTCTGAAAAACAAACCAAACAAAGTTTCAATTTTCTGAAATGTGGATTCAGAAAACTCAAACCAAACAAGCTAAATGGTAATATACATACGAAATTGAAAAATAATTACAAAAGTATGTCAAAAATTACAATTTACCCCTAACACTACTTTCTCTTTCTTTCATTTTTTTTTTCAACAATGATTCATCCCCCCTTTTCCCCCCACCCCCTTTGACCCCCTCTCTCTCTCATTGGTCCCCTTTTCTTTTTCTTTTTCTTTTTTTTCCTGCTCCTCCAATCACCACCCGCCACGTAGCAAAGGGGATGAGGGGGTGACCCCCAAAAGGGGGTCCCAAGCATTATTCTTTTTTTTTTAATCCACAAATGTTAGTTGTTAAATTAGCACCAATGGAATAAAATCTCTCCACTCTTGACAAAACAACTAAATGCTTGCACTCCTTTAGCCCTGAGGAAGGCATGACCTCCATATGAATTAAGCCTTAAGGAAGGCATGGTGACCAATTAAGTTAGGCCTAGTTGGTTTTCTTCTTCTTCATCTTCTCTTCTTAACCATCTATAATCATTGGACATCCCTTTGTCATTCTTTTTTAACTTTTGACCCCACACACATCCCTTTCCATTATTTGTGACCATTGCCAGACTCACCTCTACCCTTCCTAATCTCTGCCTTATTATTTTCGTCCCTCAACTAAGAGTGTAGCGGTGGTGTGGGAAAAGTTGAGATGTTGTGGTGGTAGTAGAGAGAGAGGGGGAGCTAAGGTGACATAATGTAAAGAAAGTAAATGTGGTTGTGCAAAAAGAGTCGAGAAGGGTGGGACAAAAAGAATGAAAAGAATTATTTGGCTTACCAATCAATGAGGTAGGAGCTATGTATATATAATATATTTATGATACAATTTAGGAAACAATATACACAAGGTAAGATTCCTATAATCAAAATAATTCATATTCTAATTTCCATATTCAAACATAGTATTTTGATTTCTATATTCAACACTCCCCTCAAGTTGGCATGGAGCGAAGTTGGTCCCACAGATTTTGTGAACATATCTGTCAACTGCTAAGAAGAAGAGACAAAGGATGGACGCATGCTAGCTAGTCCGAACCTTTTCTCGAATGAAATGTATGTCAACCTCGATATGCATGCTACGATAAATAAAGAGGAAGGAACAGTCTCCTCGAAACCCAACTTTGCCATAATAGAGCAAATCCAAAGAATCTTACATATACTATGTGCCATAGCCCGATACTTAGCCTCTGCAAAATACCTAGAAACCACTACTTGCTTCTTACTTTTCCATGAGATAAGATGATCACCATAAAAAGTATATAAACTAGAACTGGAACGCCGATCAATTATAGATCCTACATAGTCTGCATCGGTGAAACAAGAGAGCCCAGATTGGAGACCAGCAGTAAAGAACAATCTTAAGCCAGAAGAAGTTTTTAAATACCTCAAAATATGATAAACTGCATCAAGGTGCTCTTTACGAGGTACATGCATGAACTGACTCACAACACTAACTACAAATGTCAAATCAGGTCTAGTGTTGGTCAAATAAATTAGGCGTCCAATAAGACGTTGATACATGTCTAGGTCATCCAGCAACTCACCAGACTATGATGTAAGTTTAACATTAGGATCCATAGGAGTAGAAACAGGTTTACACCCTAACATACTAGTATCCTAAAGTAAGTTAAGGGTGTACTTTCTTTGAGATAAAGAGATCCCCTCACTTGAGCAAGCCACCTCAATTCCCAGAAAATATTTAAGACATCCCAGATTCTTAATATCAAAAGTTTGGCCTAAGTCCTTCTTTACTTAACCAATGCCGACAGAGTCATCACCTATGAGAATAATATCATCCACATAAACTAACATGACTATACACTGACCTGTAGAATTCCAGTGAATGAAATAAGTGTGATTGGAGTGGCACTGAACAAAGCCCATAGATATAATAACATAACTGAAGTGACCAAACTATGCTTATGGAGATTGTTTCTAACCATACAAGGATTTGCGTAACTGGCACACTTTTCCCAAATACTCCCCCTCAGCCTAAAAACTGGGTGGATGAGCCATATAAATCGTCTCAAGAAGATCTCCATGGAGAAATGTATTCTTGACATCAAGCTGATGAAAAGGCCAAGAATGAGATGCTGTAATGGAGATAAGGAAACGTACAGAACTAAGCTTGGCGACAGGGGTAAAAGTGGCACCAAAATCCTTGCCAAGAATTTGTGTAAAACCTTTGGCCACCAAGCGGGCTTTGCAAGAGTCAACTAAGCCATTAGCGAAGTACTTTATAGTGAACACCCATGTGCAACCAACTGTGCTTTCCCCAGGAGGTAAAGATACGAGATCCCAAGTGTGATTCTGTTCTAAGGTCACCATCTCAGTCTGCATAGCCGCTACCTATTTGGGATTCTGAACGGCCTCAGATACAGAACGAGAAATAGACTCCGACTCAAGCTTGCTAAGAAAAGAACGGTAAGAAGGGAAAACACTGTCATAAGAAAGATATTAGAGAATAGGATGATAAGTACTACTCAAATAACTCAAACGATTTGGAGGATGTTGATCCCAATGTGGGTTACGATAAGAAGGTGGAGAAGAAGCTAAAGGAGAAGAGTTACCTGACCTAGAGATCGGAGAGGCGGCAGGGGGGCTGAGTGCGTGGGTGATGGGAGTATACTTGCAATGGAGAAGGATGCGAAGGTTGAGAATAAGGAAGGGGGACAACCTTATTCTCAACCTTGTCCAAAATGGTCACTGGGCGAACAGTGGAAGTTGTTAGGTTTTTGTAATTGGCAATCCCGTTATATAAAACTTCTTTCAGTTGTAATTTTATTTGATCTTTAATTTCAGTGAGGCTATGAGTATTTAGATGTAAATCCAACCCGAATTGTGCCTTGTAAAGAAGTTTGTGATCTTAATCTGCTCATGTTTGCCACTTTGCTGACTATGTTGGGGATCGAGCTGCAGTCGAAATTATTTAACCGCTCGAGCGGTCATTTGTGCGCTCGAGCGAAGAAATAGATTATCTAGTATTATTGTAGAGCTCCTGAACCTCTGGGAAGAAAGTTTTACCACTCGAGAGGTGAAAGTGGCACTTGAGCGGGGAGCCTATATGTTTCTCATCGCCTTTAGTCACACCACTCGAGCAGTAAAATGTGCGCTCGAGTAGTCTGCGCGACCTTGTTTTCTATAAAGTGCGTTGTTCGCTATTTCTAGGTTTTGAGCCATCTAGATTTTCAGAGAGAAACAAGATACAAAGTGTTTTATATCGGAGGGTACTTTCTGAGTGTTTCCTTGATGATTTAAGAGTGATCAATGGATCTGTGAACTTCATATCAACATTATCAAGGGTTTGTTTATTTTTGTTTATTCACAAAAGAGAGAGTTGTTCTTCGATGGATTCCGTAGAACTTGGGCTTGAAGCTTTGGTGGATTCCGGAGTAGCTCATCGTCGTAGATTCGACATCAGCGTTGTGGATTTAATGTTGGACAAGACAATTTTGAGGTGAAGACGGTCTTGGAAGAGCCACAATGGGGCCAATTCAATTCGGGTGTGGTTTCGCTAGGTAATTGAGAGTACACTTGTGTAATTCTTTTTTGTCTTCTTAGTGAATTGTTTTGTAGCTTCGGCCCGGGATTTTTTTTTTTTTTTATCACAATTGGAAGCACTCCAATTGTGGTTTTTCCACGTTAAATCGTTGTGTTGATTTATCTTTGATTGTTTGATTAAGATTGTCAGTCGTTATTTAAAATTGAAATATAATCACAAATCAATATTTAGGGGATTTTTAAGATTTTTCAGAAGTAACAGGAGGAGAAGCCTGCAAAGAAGGGTTAGTACCAAAGAAAGAAAGATCTTCACAAAACGTAACATCCAAAGTGTGGTGAAAGTGATGAGACACAGGGTCATAACACCTATTCCCTTTAGACATAGAAGAGTACCCTAAGAAGATACAAGTCATATGAGAGATATAGCTAGTATGGGTATGCTTAGACAACTCACAAACCACAAAATAAAACTTAGAATCTTTGCAAGCTTGATTAAATAAAGAAAAAAGTTGACATAAATACTAAAAATTAACATGACCTATACGAGCATGCCATAATTCTATAGTTTGAATATTAAAAACCCAAGACATGGAAGCAGACAAAACAAAGGCTTGAAAACTAACTAAGGAAGAAGAGGAACGCTCGTCCGATGGATCTCCAAAGTAGTGCAACCCATCAAGCCTATAGCCCTTGCTAAAAATCCTCTTCGAACACAATTTATGTAAAAGCTAAGAGGAGAGTAAAAAGATGACAGCACAATTAAATTATTTGGCAAGATGACTAACAGATAAGAGATTCTATGTAAAATTTGGAACATGTAAAACATATGATAAGGTAATGGTAGGGGATAAACACACTACACCATTGTGACGAACAGAGGATGACGAACCATCAACAACACAGATTTGGAAACATTAGTAGGGACTGGCGAAGAAAGAAAGGAAAACTCACCCGTTATATGATCATTAGGCCCAGAATCCCGACCCCATGAGGGACTAGAAGACCAAACATGAAAAGAAGTAGAAGTACATGTTGCAAGGGTGGCAGCAATGGTAGATGATGGGCCAAGAGAATTGGCAGTAAAAGATCCAAGCTGAGCCTAAAGCTGACCAATCTAAGTCTGTAACCCCTGTAAATTAGGGAGATGAAGAGACCTAGGAGCAGGAGTAGAGGAATCCACTAGAGCCGCAATGCGAGGAGTGCTAGTACCACGAGGGCGAGAGGAACGTTGCCTCAACTCAGGATGAAGTTTGAAGTAACGGGCCTTAACATAACCAGAAACGCCACAATAATGACAAGTAACTGGACCAGTAGAACCTCGAGAACCAGACTTTGCATCAAGAGCCATATGATTAGATGAAACTGGAGATAGAAAAGAAGAATTCGGCTGAACCAAATGCCTATGATGGAAAAACACACAAAGATAGCAATACAATCCAAGAAAAAATAAGAAGCCAGAAAAAAACTCAATGGCTTATCTAAATAGATGCTACCGAATAAACCTAGTAGCCCAAAAGAATAAAAGGACAGACAAAGTGGCTTAATACATCAGTCCAATCACCCCAAGAATGAGGGGAAAAAAACAGCCACGGACCACCTAAAGAGGCAGTCGAAGCACGTAAGACTAGAACCAAGTTTGGTCAGCAACAACTAGAGCCTCGGCAGGGATAAAGAAAGCCTACCAAGGTGAAGACAAGGAATGAGAGGGGCTGCAAAGGCTGGGTTGAGGCTTGGCAAAGGCTGTCAAAGGGAGAAAAGGAGTTGAAAAGGGCTGTCGAAGGCTAGAGAGAATAAAAAATGGTGGTGATCTATGGTTGAGAAAGAGGCGACTAGGGAGGCTCTGATACCAAAAAGAATTACAAGAATTATTTGGCTTACCAATCAATGAGGTAGAGGCCATGTATATGTGATATATTCATGATACAATATAGGAAACAATACACACATGGTAAGATCATCAAAATAATTTATATTCTAATTCCAATTCTGATTTCCATATTCAAACATAATATTTTGATTTCTATACTCAACATGGGATAGGCTAGGGAGGAGAATGGTGGAATCTGCAGTAGTTGGGAAGGATGAGGAATGCGTGGCTAACAATTATAGATTGTAGAAGAATGATAAAGAGAGAGAAAATGAAAGGGAGAGAGAAGTGTATTAGCAGGAAAAAAATCTTACGATACTTTTGTAATCATTTGAGATTCTCAACCTTTTTTTTATTATTATTATTTTAGGTTGTTTAAGATTTTCAATTTTCCCAACTTCTTTACCGTCCTTAACTATATGAAAAAAAAAAAAAAAAGTTTCTCACATATTAAAAGAGTCTATGAACACATCTTAGAGCATCTCCATTCGAATTATCGAATTTGAAGTGGCATTTTGACAACAAAATTTGATATTTAATTGTGTTCTACCTAGGGGTGTAATTTTGGCCCGGCCCGGCCCATCCGGGCTCGGACCGGGCCGAGCCCATGTCGGGCCTTGCGAGCTCCCGCCAAAAAATCGGGCCTGGCCGGGCCGGCCTACGGGCCAGAAAACTAGGCCCAGGCCCAAGCCCAGGCCTAGGGGTATTTGGGCTTTGGATCGGGCCTCGGGCCGAGCCCCTGGGCTCGGGCTTTAGGCGGGCCTAAACAAATTTTTTTTATTTTTTTATTTTTTCCACCAAAAATTTATTATTTTCCATTAAAAATAACACTAGGCATCAGGTGGGCCAGGGGCTGGGCTTTTGGGCAGGCCTTGAGCTGGCCAATGGGCTGGGCCGGGCTGCAAAACGATGGCTCAGGCCCTGTCCCAAGGCCTCGGGCTGGGCTTGGGCTCGGGCCTAAATGGACCTTAACGGGCCGGGCCCACCTCGGGCTGCCCGCGGGCCAAAATTACACCCCTAGTTCTACCCAAATTTTCAAAAGTGATGTGTCAATATTTGGTATGTCTTAGCATCTCCAATAGTACTTGCCAAAATAGCATTGCTAAAGCTATAATTTAACATGCTACAATAGTAAATTATCAAATTATAACAATTGAGCTCCAATGGTGTAAAGCTATATTGGCAAATCTCAACCAACTTTTCATTTAATTTTGTCGATGATATTTGGATATAGGTTTTTGAGTGATTTTTCTATGTTTATTTTTTTTTATCATTTATGACCTTTTAAAAAAAAATTCTAAAAAAAATTTATATTTGCATTCTACCCGACTAGATAAATATGAAAAATTATCAAAAAGTTTGAAAAAAATATACATAAATATAATTTACCCACCATTAACATACCACTACAAAATTAAACAAAAAAAAAAAAAAAAAAAGGAAAAAAGAGCCGTTGGATAAATGTCCACATTCCAAGACTTTTTCTACCATTGGATGTTTTCATAATCCAACGACTTAGATTGATGCACTAGAATCTCTAGATTATTTTTTATCATTTCTACTCTTTCTCTACCTTCATTTTGATCACCTTCAGAGCCCAGAACTAGTCGTCTCTCTCTCTCTCTCTCTCTCTCTAACTTATCGATTCCTTATCACCGATTCCACAACCAATAGAACCACCTCCATAACCATCGCTAATCTTCAACACTCAAACCCCAAATTTCCTTCTCTGACCCCCTGTTCCAACCTTCTTCTCCAACTCTCTTCTCTCTTTCTCTCTCTCTTCGTTCTTGTGGGGGCCGAATAATAAGAGACGTAAGTAGGCCGAATAATTGGACCAGGAGTTGAAATATATACATCGCATTGGGCCTTAGTCGGCCAAATAGCCGGTTGATTAAGGGGGCCGAGTGGAAAACGGTTTGCAGCAAAAGGAGCCGAATAAATAGTTATACGGCGAATCGAAAGTGGGCCCAACCCCGAGGCCCAGGAAAGAAAAGATATAAATAGAAAAACGTCAGCCAGAAAGAGGTATGTGAGAACTAGTATGCTTAACTTAAAATACAACCAATCAAGAGAGTATACACTGACTTATTCATCGAAGTACTAATTCCGGCACCCCGACCGGAGTGTTCATTCCTTTTCAGGTGGCTAGCTGAGGATCACGAGCGTCCCCCAGGATCGGAAGAGTATTTCCAAACCACTTCCCCATAATTGGCGCTGTCTGTGGGAATACTCAAATACATCCATGGCGGGCGTAACGGAAGACCCTCCGATAGTCACTGATGAAACCACATAGAGAGACGACCTCACTCCAACAAACATGCTTGGACCAGAGACTATCGCCGCAAGACGCGCCTTGAACTTCGCCTCACCATCGACTTCAGTGCCTCAGACAATGCAAGCGATCATGGAACAAGCAAAGCAAAACGAATAGAGGTTGGAGAACATGATCGCTGAGAACAAACGTCTCCGTCAGGATTTGGCCTTGGAAGTGGCGAAGTCCAAACAAGCTGTACGCCAAGATCCGGGACGACCTCTGAGGGCAGCTGGTGGACGACCTCGATCCCGACAACAAGACACTGATAGTGACTCCGACTCATTATCCCCGGAGCCCAAGAAGAAGGGACGACCCGAAACTACTAGTTCCTCTGAAGAAAGTCCACGTATAAGGCATAAGCGAAGAAGAAACAGTTCAGACGAAGAAGACCAGCACGATCCCTTTGTATGACGGACTGCAAGGGCAATGCTACCCAAGAAATTCAAAGCACCGTCATTCACTTTGTACGACGGTAAATCAGACCCCACCGATCACATCCGCCATTACAAGCAAGCCATGACGCTGCATGCAGACAACGAGGCTCTCATGTGCAGAATATTTCTGAGCAATTTGGGACCACTGGCTGTCAGGTGGTATTGTAAACTGGAGCCGGCTTCGATCAAGAGCTTCCACCAACTCCAAAGATCTTTCAGGGCAAGGTTTATCACTAATGAGGTTCAACCGAAGCAAGCCGATTCCCTTTGGGCAATGCAGATTCAACCGGGGAAAACCCTTTGTGCGTATTTGGCGCGGTATTGGGAGTTTTTTTAATCTGGTAGATGATGATTGCAATGATTCCATGGCCATTACCGCCTTCAAGATGGGGTTACATCTTGACAGTGCCTTCCGCAACTCTTTGACCAGACGGCCCCGCAAAACAGTCTGGTCGTCGATGAAGAAAGTTGAGGAGTACTGTAAAGTAAAAGATGATGCCTTGCGGGTTAAAGTCGAAAACGTGGCCAACAAAACAGCTCCTTCTCAAATTGCTCAGCCGTTAAATTCTGTACCACCTCAGAGCCCTGAACCACGGCATCGGGCTAAACGAGACAAGAGACGAGATTCTCGTCGATCAAACGACCAATGCTCCCACCGAGCAAATGAACAACTGCAAGTCGATAGTAGGCGCACAAGGCGCGCCGACAAGAAATATACGGAGTTGACAGAGCCGATCAGCGTGATTATGTCCAAAATCCAACACCTTCTGTTATTCAAATGGCCGTCGAAAATGGTGGGACCTCCCGACACGCGAAAACGGGATAGGTGGTGCGAGTATCACAACGATCATGGCCATGATACTGAGAGTTGTTATGCATTGCAGGATCACCTGGAGAAATTGGTACAAGATGGTCGGCTACAACAGTACGTCCGAAAAGGCAACTCAACCAAAGCAATAGCCTTGAGACAAGGTTCACCTCCACTCGGCGTGATCCACATGATACACAGCCTGCCAATGTCATCCGCGGTGCATACGATTCAGTCGAATCCCGACCGTCAAAATCAACTCACTCCGGCTAAACGGCCCCATGAAGCTGCGAGCATTGCTTTTGATGATTCAGATTTGGACGGAGTGACACTTCCCCACATTGATCCCTTAGTAATCGAGTTACGCGTAAACCGATTCATCGTTGAGCGCGTACTCATTGACCCAGGGAGCACATCGGAAGTTATGTATTACAAGACATTCACCAAACTCGGCTTCTCTGAATCGGATCTTTCTCCGGCTCCTTATCCACTATTCGGCTTCAACGCGAATCTAGAATACCCGTTGGGGAAAATCACACTACCCGTTCTAGTGGGCTCCCGAACAGTGGATGTGGAGTTCTTGGTCGTCAAGCTGTCATCGCCATATAATCTTATCATGGGGCAATCTTAGTTACATACTATGCAGGCCGTGCCAAGCACCTATCATCAGCTGCTACGCTTCCCCACAGAACGCGGCATTGAGCAAATCTGTGGCTCCCAAAAATCGGCACAAGCATGTTATCTCCTTGCTGAAAAAATGACAAAGGAGTTGCAAGTGAACTCTATTAAGGTGACGGATCGGGAAAGCCTCGACGATGTTGGGCGGCTCCCAAATGAAAAGGCCATGGAAGCCCTAGATCGAGTTGAAATCAAAGGAAACCCAGGCAGGTTCTTCATGGCCGGCGCCTCCCTAAATCAAGCTGACAGACAGCAGCTAATTTCCTTCCTGCTCGGCAACCTTGATGTATTTGCGTGGACTCCATATGAGATGCCAGGTGTAGATCCGTCTATTTCGCAGCACCGTTTAAATGTTGACCCTAAATGCAAGCGGATCATTCAGAAAAGCCAGTGATCAGCCGCAGAGCACACTGCCACCATTGTTGAAGAGGTTGACCGATTGCTTGACGCCGGGGCAATCAGGGAAGTGACCTACCCTACATGGCTCTCTAATACTGTGGTTATGAAGAAGAAAAATGGGACTTAGCGAGTCTGCGTTGATTTCACGGACCTAAACAAAGCCTGCCCCAAAGATTGTTTTCCTCTCCTCAAGATAGACCAATTTGTAGATGCTATGGCACATCATCAGCGTATGAGCTTCCTCGATGCCTACAGAGGCTACCATCAAATTGCCATGCATCCGGAGGACCAAGACAAAACTGCATTCCTCACCCCAAGAGGAACCTATTGCTATAAGGTTATGCCTTTTGGGCTGAAGAATGCAGGGGCAACTTACCAGAGACTAGTCACCACCATGTTCAAAGAGCAACTTGGCCACACTATGGAAGTGTACATTGGCGATATGGTGGTCAAGTCCAAGGAAGAGCAGAATCATATAGCCGATCTGGAAGAGACATTCGGCATTCTACGCAAATATAGAATGAAGCTGAACGCTTCCAAATGTGCATTTGGGATTGGCTCTGGCAAATTCTTGGGTTACATTGTCAACCACCGAGGAATCGAAGCCAACCCAAGGTAAATCACAGCAATCCTGGAACTCGGCTCCCCTCGATCGGTCAAGGAGGTTCAGAAGTTAATGGGGATGGCCGCCGCACTCAACAGGTACATCAGTCGTTCCACGGACCGCTGCCGACAATTCTTTAATACACTATGGTAGGGCAAGGCTTTTGAATGGTCCACCGAGTGCGAAGCCGCTTTTAACGGCCTCAAAACCTACCTCCGATCAGTTCCACTCTTGACAACGCCTTCGGTAGGTGACCTGCTCATTTTGTATCTGGCAGTTTCCGACTGGGCCGTCAGCGCCGTACTGATAAAGGAAGAGCTAGGGAAGCAGCGGCCAGTGTATTATGTGAGCAAGGCAATGGTTGACGCCGAAACACGCTACCTTCCGTTGGAAAAACTCATTCTGGCCCTCGTCATGGCAGCGAGAAAGCTGATGCATTACTTTCAGGGGCATACCATCGGGGTGCTAACGGACCACCCCATCCGGTCGGTACTCCGTAGTGCAGAAGCATCAGGGCGCGTTTCAAAGTGGGCTCTTGAACTCGGCCAGTACGATATTCAGTTTCTGCCTAGAACCTCCATCAAGGGACAGGTGCTTGCCAACTTTGTAGCCGAATTCACTGGGGATCTTGCCGACTTCAGGTTTGATGAAATTCGACCTAAGTCGAACTGGAGAATTTATGTTGGGGACATTTGGCAGTTGTACTGTGATGGATCATCCAATCAACGGGGCAGCGAAGCCAGAGTAGTAATCATGGCTCCCGACGGCGCAATAATTGAGCAGGTCATTAAACTCGGCTTCGAAGCATCAAATAACGAGGCCGAATACGAAGCCCTTCTGGCCGGTTTGCGGAATACACATCTTCTGGGTGCTCGGCGTTTGCTTGTACTTTGCGATTCAAAACTGGTGATCAATCAGCTAAAGGGGGAGTACGCGGCAAAAAATGACCGTATGGTGGCTTACATGAAATTGGCCAGCGCCTTGCTGGCAAAATTTGACCATCATGAATTGAATCAGATAACACGTGATCAGAACACATATACAGACGCCCTAGCTTGCCTAGCCTCCGCCATTAACTCGGAGATTAAACGGACCATCAAAGTAGGTTTCATTCCGGAGCCGAGCATTGGCTCTTCGGAGGAAATTCAGGTCAATGTCATAGAGTCAGGACCGAGCTGGATGGACCACATTGCTGCATTCCTGTCTTCCGAACAGCTCCCAGCGGACAAAAAAGAAGCGCACAAGCTACGAAACAAAGCCTAGCGATACTACTTGGATCTGCAAGGAAAACTTTATAAAAAATCCCTTTTTGGTCCATACCTGGAATGTGTACACCCGGACAAAGTCGAAGAGCTTCTGACTTAAATACATGAAGGCAATTGTGGTGCCCATTCTGGCAGGCGCCCTTTGGCCCATCGAGCTATAACACAGGAGTATTATTGGCCGACAATGAGAACTGATGCCGAATACTATGTGAAAAAATGTGAACAGTGCCAGAAGTTCTCCCCGTTAACCCATCTGTCTGCTGAAGAGTTAAGCTCTATCACGAGTCCCTGGCCGTTCGCCCAGTGGGGACTTGATATCGTAAGACCATTGCCGAGGGCCCTAGGGAACAAGCGATACTTGATCGTCGCGACAGATTACTTCACAAAATGGGTCGAAGCGGAGACATTAACGCACATTCGAGATGCTGATGTTAAGCGCTTTGTATGGAAAAATATCATAACACGATTCGGCATTCCAAGAGCTCTTATCTCAGACAATGGCACCCAGTTTGATTGTGGCGTCTACCGAGAGCTGTGCAGCAAATATGGTATTCGGCCTTACTTTTCCACGCCGGCTTACCCCCAAAGCAATGGTCAAGCCGAAGCTTCTAACAAATCCATCTTGGAGGGCATCAAGAAGAGGCTGGAGAAAGCTAAAGGCAAATTGGTCGAAGAATTGCTGAGTGTACTGTGGGCTCATCGAGGCGATCTACTAGAGAAACGCCGTTTGCTTTATGCTTTGGAACCCAGGCGATCATACCCCTGGAGATCGGCCACCCAACCCTGAAATCGCAAGTTTTTTATATGGGCCGAAACGACATGATGCTGGCTTTGGATTTGATTCTGGTCGAAGAACGAAGAGACCGTGCCCTTGCGTCCATGGCACGATACCAGCAACAACTTGCTAAGTCGTATAATCAACGTGTTCAGCTGCGCCGCTACACACCAGGAGAGTTGGTCCTGAAGAAAGTATTTCAAGCTGCCAGGAAACCGGCTGATGGAAAATTGGGTCCTAACTGGGACAGCCCCTATCAGGTCGATTCGATCGCAGAAGTAAGGGCATATCGGCTCAAAGATATGTCCAGGAGGAGTCTGCCATGGCCTTGGAATTCAACGCACTTGCGTAAATTCTATCATTGAACCCGACCTGTGAGGAATGATACTAGTTTTAAATGGTTCACCATGTACACATTCCACTTTTGTAATGCAAAGATTCCTGTTTACTTACTGTGAAATCCAGTTCAAAAAGTGTTCCGATAAAGCCTCCGGATTCGGAGCGCCCTTCGTGGATATCACGATTGGCCAAACAAAGTCTCCAGATTCGGAGCCCCATCGGCGCATGACGCCTTTGAGCCGATAAAGCCTCCGGATTCGGAACGCCCTTTGTGGATATCACGATTGGCCAAAGTCAGTCTCCGGATTCGAAGCCCCATCAGCGCATGACGCCTTTGAGCTGATAAAGCCTCTGGATTCAGAGCGCCCTTCGTGGATATCACGATTGGCCAAAGTCTCTGGATTCGGAGCCCCATCGGTGCATGACGCCTTTGGGTCGATTAAAGCCTCCGGATTCAGAGCGCCCTTTGTGAATATCATGATTGGCCAAACAAAGTCTCCCGATTCGGAGCCCTATCGGCGCATGACGCCTTTGAGCCGATAAAGCCTCCGGATTCGAAGCGCCCTTCGTGGATATCACGATTGGCCAAACAAAGTCTCCGGATTCGAAACCCCATCGGCGCATGACGCCTTTGAGCCGATAAAGCCTCCGGATTCGGAGCGCCCCTCGTGGATATCACGATTGGCCAAACAAAGTCTCCGGATTCGGAGCCCCATCGGCGCATGACGCCTTTGAGCCGATAAAGCCTCCGGATTCGGAGCGCCCTTCGTGGATATCACGATTGGCCAAAGTCTCTGGATTCGGAACCCCATCGGTGCATGACGCCGTTGGGCTGATTAAAGCCTCCAAATTCGGAGTCCCATCGGCGTATGATGCCTTTGGGCCGATTAAGTCTCCGGATTCGGAACCCCATCGGCGCATGACGCCTTTGGGCCAAATAAGACTCCGAAGTCATAGTGCCCTTCGTAGATATCACGATTGACTGACAAAAAGCCTCTGAATTCGGAGCCCCAGCCGTGCATAACACGTTTGGGCCGAATAATACTCCGAATTCGGAGCGCCCTACACGAAGGTTAAAGCATATAAATATTCAAAGTGGAATGTTTTGTTAAGCTGAGCTAGCAAAAACCGTTTACACTTTAAAAGCATACAAACATTGAAAATAAAATGCTTGAATAAGTTGGGCCGGCGCAACCGCATAAACAATTAAAATATGCAAACATTCGAAACGAGATGCCTAATTAGGCATGTAAACATTCAAAATCAAACATAAACATTTAAAATAAAATATTTTATTAAACTATCCAATAGATACATAGCTGACGCCCAATCTGTGTTGAAACGTTTACAATATATGTTTAGTTCTATTCGGCATCGCCTTCGTCATCGCTCTTCTCAATTTTGAAATCGTCAAAAGGAAAGTTGTAACAATGATATAATGGCGACGCCGATTCAACTCCTGCTCCTTGGAGTGCCTCTGAGGCTTGGAGAGCCTTAATCCACCCGTGCCTAAATCCCCGATTCTCGCATCGGCACACCTCCTCTGCGAGTTTCTCCTTGGTCTTGTCTATCCCGACTCTTCGGCCGTCGTGGATGCCTTTTTCATAACCCACGGTCCTTGCATTTTCCACGGCAAACATGCTTCCCGTATCCCGATCGGCGATCTCGTGACTTAATGGCCGTTGGGTCAGTCTCTCCTCCACGACCGGGTTAGATTGACCTGCCGCACGCGGCTCGGTGGTTTGAGCCTTCCTAAGTTCCCTAAGCTCACGCTCGGCCTTTTCCACGCGAGCCTCCAAGTCCCGAATTCGTTCGTCCTTTTTTTCTATTTCTCGCCGCGCGGCACGTAGGCGCATGTCGACTTTATAAGCGGTATATAGCTCTTTCACCGCCCCGTGGATGCCCTCTCGAAATACTTCGAAATCCTGTCGACCAATCATCGACTGCTGGACTTCCGGTGGAAAAATCTGTCAAGCAAACTCGACCGCCACACCTGGGTCGTTGACAATGGAGTCCGCCTCTGTCATCGGTTTATTCCCCACAAAAACTGCAAAACTCAACGGTCGCGGCGTCGTGTCGGCCTCATTTTTCGGTCGCGGTCGTGGGGAGCTTCCCCACTGCTGTTTTTCCTTTCGGGGTGATCTACTTCAACGACTTGGAGGCTGACGTTTTTCCCGTTCCTTGGACGTCCTACCTCCCCCACGGGTGGGTTTGCTGCTGCGATTCATTGCAGTGTCAAGCTCAACCAATGTTCGCGGTTCTCCTCTGCTGTTGAAGAACAGTCTATTTGACATTCGCACTTATCTAGCCTTACGCAACAAACTGTTTTAAATTGAGTCTGAACACAATAAGCGGAGTCACTGGCACGAAGAGTCCACCCCATTTATTTCTAATGCTTGCAGTGCTCCCAAGGGGATTTCATTAACGCTAAAATCCAAAAGCCCGATGCCGATCGATCTGTTCCACAGTCACTCCATGAACTATTAGCATTTGGCTTTTTGGAGTTCATGCATTGGCTGGGGCAAGGGCAGATTTATTAATCTGATTAGCCAAGCATCTAAGCCCGATTCCGATCAATCTGTGCCACAGTCACTCGATGAACCATTAGTATTCGGCTTTTTGGAGTTCATGCATTAGCTGGGGCAAGGGCAGATTTATTAATCTGATCGGCCAAGCATCTAAGCCCGATGCCGATCGATCTGTGCCACAGCCACTACATAAACCATTAGTATTTGGTTTTTTGGAGTTCATGCATTGGCTGGGACAAGGGCAGATTTATTAATCTGATCGACCAAGCATCTAAGCCTGATGCCAATCGATCTATGCCACAGCCACTCCATGAACTATTAGCATTCGGCTTTTTGGAGTTCATGCATTGGCTGGGGCAAGGGCAGATTTATTAATCTGATCGGCCAAGCATCTAAGCCCGATGCTGATCGATCTGTGCCACAGCCACTCCATGAACCATTAGTATTCGGCTTTTTGGAGTTCATGCATCGACTGGGGCAAGGGCCGATTAATCTGATCAACCATCTAAGCCTGATGCCGATCGATCTGTGCCACAGCCACTCCATGAACCATTAGCATTCGGCTTTTTGGAGTTCATGCATTGGCTGGGGCAAGGGCAGATTTATTAATCTGATCGGCCAAGCATCTAAGCTCGATGCCGATCGATCTGTGCCACAACCACTCCATGAACCATTAGCATTCGGCTTTTTGGAGTTCATGCATTGGCTGGGGCAATGGCAGATTTATTAATCTGATCAGCTATTCAACGAGGATAAATTAAACTGGCTAGTTATCTAATCGGCAAGTATACATGAATGTTTTATCCAAAATAGCAAAAAAAAAAAAAAAAAAAGTACCATTCATACCATTCATCAATAGCAAAATTAAGTACAAATAATAGCAAGGTACAAAGAAAATTTTCATTAGTAAATTGGGCACAAATTGTAGCCATTTTACATGTGAAAACTACTAAATAGAAGCTACAAATTCGCATGTCACCTTACACATAAAAACTACTAAACTAAAGACTGCGACAATACATTCAAAATCCTTAAACAAAAATAACTAAAAGATCGCCCTAATCAATCTTCGAAGTCAGACTCCATCGGCTCAACATCCACTTGCTCATATGGAATCGGCATAGCCAATGTCACATTAACAGCAGCAAGGGCTTTGAGCCAACCGTGTTTGAATCCCCGATTCTCGAATTTGGGGACTTCTTCCACATAGTTTGCAAGGGCATCGCTTTGCCCAGCCTCGTATGCCTTGGAAGCCTCAGAGTCGGTCGCTTCCTTCGCCGCCTTCGACTCTTTCAAGTCGGCCTCAAGTTTGGCGATCACCTCCTGGGCTAACTTGAGCGCAGCTTCGCTCGCATTCGCTCTCTCCTCGGTGACCAATCGGAGCTTGTTTGCATTTTTGGCCCTTTCCATCTCGGCCTCGGCCCCTCGCGGCTTCCATCTTCGCCCTCGCCACTTCAAACTCGGCCCTGCTTCGTTGGCCCTCAACTTCCGATTGTAAACGGCCAAGTCGTTCGACGGCGTCATGCTGGCGACGGCCTATCTCGGCTATCCTCCCGACCGTCTGCAAAACAGGAAATTAAAACCAAAACAATATTTGCATAAAAGGGAAGAACAAGGTCAAGGTATATACCAGAAGAGCTGATTGAGCGGCTAATGCTATTGCCAGAAGATTCGGCTCTGCCCGAAAAGCCGCCTTGTCAGCCGGCAATGAGACGAACGTAGCCATGCTCAATGCCACGGCTGGGTCTTTAATAGCCGACACGTCAGAAGAGATCAGCGTGTTCTTTATCTTTGGTTGAATGACGAAAGGCACAATCACATCTGATTCCTTTAAACGCGGCTGTTTGTCAGCATGGTTTTCTTCAGAGTCGGCCTCAACCTCGGTTGGACGCTTCTCCGTCCACTCAACCTCTTCATTAATCTGCATAACTGCCTCGGACTCGACACTTTGGGAGGGCTGAGATTCGGCGGGCAGGGAGGGCTGAGATTCGACAACAAGCAGGAAGGGTTGAGATTCGGCGGCAGGTGGCATTTCAGATCGAATGGCCTCTGCTCTTCGCCGCGCGGCCATCCTTTTCGCGTTTTTCTTTTTGGCAAGTTGTGTGAGGCTTAACCCAGCCATGTCTTCGGGGTATGCACCGGGAAGGTCCTCTAAGCCGTTAAAAATGTCGTCAAATGGAAGGTCCCCTCGGCCCGAAGTGGACTGAGGGTCGGCTGAATTGAGGTCGGCTTCCTCAAAGGCCAACTTCAAAGCCTCGTCTACTTCGGCTTCGGATTGATCTGACTCGGCGACCTCAGCTACTTCCGCCCGCTCCGAATTGGACCCCTCGAGACCAACTTGCCGCAAGTTTTTGAAGTCGGTCAAAATAAGAGCGGTAAGACACTCTTCACCCTTCAGAATTGGAATATTTTCTGCCGCCGAGAATGTCGTATATGTCGGCTCATAGTGAAGTAGAACGTGGGCCGCCTTCCCTTGTTTCTAAAGACTCGGACAACCAAAATATTTGCGCGCGACTTTGGTTTCCGAAAGAATGGCGTCGTCGGTTGAAGTCAAGACTTTCTTCAAATCGTTTCCTACACAAGCAAAACCATGAGGTCTAAAAAATGAAGCTTTATAAATAAAATAAAAAATAAACACAAGAAGCTATATGGCCACCTGGTTCGCCCCTCCGTCTAGGAATAAGATCGAGGCAATCCTCGCCTTCGCCGAATTCCCAGTTACCTTGGACAACGACCATAACATCATCGACTCGCTTCCCAGAACTGGAAAGCATAGTCACTAATTGATGGTCGGTGTCCTTGGCCCTAAGGAAATAATGTCCATCCCGACCAGAAGACTTGGCCAAGGCATAACAATGCCGAATAGCAGCTATGCCGAGGTTAATCCTAAGGCGACGGTTTAGCTCTATAATCCCCGTTACGATTCTAAAAAAGTTGACATTGGGTTGAGAAGGGATTAGACCCCAATGGCAAAGCACAGCCCTAAGGAATGGGTGAAGGGGGAAACGGACTCCACCATCTGCGATTGATAGGAGAGGGAAGACGACCGTGGTTTCATCAGCCCTCTCCATATTGAGGGTGCCATCTGTCATGAGTGATAGACGGACGTCATCAGGAATGGAAAAATGACGTCGAAAGCCAGAAATTCGATCCGAGGAGAGGAGATCTTTCAAATGTTTTGCCATTTCCTTCAGCCTATAGGAGTATGCTAAACCGAAAACAAACTAGGAAAAAGGATTCAAAGCAAAGAGGGAGAGAACTTACAAGAGACGAAGGGGATAGTGAAGGAAAGGAAATTGCAAAAGTAATTCGGAAGGCAGTCCAGCGACGAGCACCTAAAAATGTGTATGTATTTGAAAAGACGTCGAAATTTTAAATCACAATAAATAAAAGTGTACGAAGGGGCGGGAAGTTGAAATGATAACCGAGAGGCGTGTGCTCAGACATCTGCGTTGGAATGAGGTCAGCCACCGAATTTCGGCTCTGACTTTTCGAGTTCGAAACCAAACACTCTAGCTAACTGTCGTTAGTGGAGTGCTTAGGGGGCAATTGTGGGGGCCGAATAATAAGAGACGTAAGTAGGCCGAATAATTGGACCAGGAGTCGAAATATATACATCGCATTCGGCCCTAGTCGGCCAAATAGCCAGTTGATTACGGGGGCCGAGTGGAAAGCGGTTTCCAGCAAAAGGAGCCGAATAAATAGTTATACGACGAATCGAAAGTGGGCCCAACCCCGAGGCCCAGGAAAGAAAAGATATAAATAGAAAAACGTCAGCCAGAAAGAGGTATGTGAGAACTAGTATGCTTAACTTAAGATACAAGCAATCAAGAGAGTATACACTGACTTATCCGTCGGAGTACTAATTCTGGCACCCTTGACCGGAGTGTTCATTCCTTTTTAGGTGGCTAGCTAAGGATCACGAGCGTCCCCCAGAATCAGAAAAGTATTTCCAAACCACTTCCCCACAGTTCTAAATCCTCTTCTCCAACGATCCAAACCCTAACGAAAATAATCCTCTCTCTCTCTCTCTCTCTCTCTCTCTCTCTCTCTCTCTCTATACTAACATCTTCTCCAACAATCCAAAGAAAATTATCCAAACCCGAAACCCTAACGAAGACAGTCCAAACACGAAAACGAAGACGATCAAGCCGAAGCCCTAACGAAGACAATCCAAACACGAAGATCAAGAAGATGAAGCCGAAAAATCTTCAAATTTTAGGTATTTTTAATATAAATTTGTTGAAATTCAAAAAAAAAATTGCTTGAAATTCCTGAAATTTTGATTGATATTCCTAAATTTTGATCAATTCATATTGCTGAAATTTCCTGAAAGTTTTTGCCTGATTCTGAAATTTTTAGCTTCAGAATTTATTTTTTAGGAATAGTTATTTTTGGGTGAATTTTGTTTCTGTTTTGGAAGTTTTTGCTAGAAAGGATGGTAAGAAATGGGAGGGAGTGAGAGAGGAAATGGTTGGTTTTGGTGACTTGACACCTTTGGAAGCTGCCAAAGCTTGTGCCAAATTTGACATATGTTTTGACATTTGCTAAAGATAGCAACCGACAAGACTTACCATTGGAGAACATTTTTGCCCCACACCTACTATACAATGGCTTTGGCAGCTCTAATGGAATACCAAATTTGACATATCAAAAAGAAGATGTCAAATGCTTTTGTTTTAATTATTTAATTGTAAGAACCAATAAACGAGTTCAAAAAAAATTTTTGAAAAAAAGATTAAAAAAAAAGATTACGTTAAAGGAAAAAAAATAATAAGTTTGACATATGGGTGGAATGTTTTTTTTTTTCCCCCCAGTATGTCAAGTTTATAAATGTCAATTTGACACCTAAAAATAAAAAATAAATAAATAAATAAAATTGAGCATACAATTTTTTGAAAATTTGGATAAACATGCTCTTAGAATCTAATTAGTTTAAAATTTTGAGCCCATGTTGAAAAGGTATGGCCATATTTGTTTTGTGTTTTAGAAGGAAAAAAAAATAGAGTTTTTTTTTTTTTTTTAAATGAAACTAGTTTGATAAAAATAAATATCAAAAATATAATTTTAAATTTTTAAAAATTATTTATGACCTCTCAAAACATAAAATTATATGAAAATGATTAAAAAAAATTTATTTTTGGGCGCTTGACCCATACACGCTAAATATTTCATTCATAAGGACATTCTTAGACGAAATGACCAAAATACCTATATTTCTTTTATCCAAAAATCCAGGCACTCTTTTATTTGTTTAGAACCACGCCTCTGTTCAAAATCACCTTTCTATTTCACGTTTCCTCATCTTTCTCTCTTACTCTCTCTTTCTCTCTCTACCAGTTCACCATATCTCTTTCTATCTGTTACAATTTTTATCTGTACAAATTTATTTGACAAACCTACTTTCTCTCTCTTTTTCTCTTACTCGTTGTGAAGCAATGTGGGCGTTGATGGATCTAGGAAGTTCAACTCGAAGATTCTCCAAACTTTGAGGGTTTTGTCACAAGAACCCGAATAGAGAAGCCCTTGATCTTCATCTAAGCTCATGCACGAAACAACGTCGAAGTGTTTTATCCATGGAACATTCTAGTGGCGGCGAACCTCGAAGTAGCTTTTGGGATTGAGGAACCAGCAATCGGAATCAATCTCGGTATGACCTACTCATGGGTCGAAGTTTGGCAATACGACCATGTTGAAATCTTTGCCAACAATCAAAGCAATAGAACGACGCCGTCCTATGTCGCCTTTACCAATATAGAACATTTGATCGGCGATGCCACCAAGAACCAGGTTACCATGAATCCCACGAACACCGTCTCCGATACGATTTTCTTTCTCTCTTTGAATTCATTTTCTTTAGATCTATGTTTATAAGATTTGATTAATGTTTTTTGCATCTATATCTGCTTACTATTTGATTTACATGTGTTGATCTTTTAGTTAATACACTTAGTTGCAAACGACGAGGCCGTAGGTGGAGGAAAATGAGTGGCAGGCAGAGGAGTTGAAGGTGTTGGACAATCTTCATTGTATTAATTAAATTTTCTATTTGTGTACTCAACAACAAAACAAAACACAACAAGAATAAATTTAAAATAAAGGTTTTCCAAAATCTGTTTAATTACAGAAACCAAACAGAAATTGGAAATAAAGTACGAGGAAGGAAACAAAATTCAGAACAGGAAAATACTTAAATAAAATATTTTCTAGGGATGATCAAGTCCAGTGTTTTACACTGTCTCCTTAAGATAAATTTGTCCTCTTTCGGGTGCTAACAGATTATGGACATCTATCTTCTAAGATGAAATGATCTACAACGAACAGTAGCAGCACTACAAACTGTTCGCACAACGAATACACTTTGTGTTTATACACTTTCTCACAAAAAATAAATGTAGCAAAATACAGAGAGCAATAGCAGAAGCATGGACAAAAATAATTGAGTGCAAAATCCAAATGAGGGGCTGACTATTTATAGGAGAACTGGTAGCTTTTCAGAACAAGTTTCAACAGGTAAAAAACCTGTTCAGAATAGTGTTGAATAGGTAGAAACTTGTTTAGACAGATAAAACCTGTTCAGGTTGAATTTTGAACGGATAACAAACCTGTTCGGTTGGAAGAAAATCTAGACAGGTGTGTTGGACCAAACCACCAACGTTTTAATATGTTGGGGTCAATTTGGAATTAAATTTGAATTTCAAATCAAAATTCAAGTTCCAAATGCTAAGAATAAGAATTTAATTTTAGAAAAATAAAATTCAAATGTTTTTTGGCCTAAAAAGATAAGCATTGGACCGGACAAGCCTAACCCAACCTCATACCACACACCCGCGTCCAAGCCCAGCCCAGCCATGTGTGTTTGTTTTGGGTTCAATGGGTCTAGCCCACTTTACCCATAACCTCATCCTTTCATAAAACTTGGGTATCCCTTCGAGCCCTCTCCAAGTTGTAAACCCAAGGCTTATAAACCCACACCAAGTTTGCCCACTAAAGCAATATGGGACAAATCTTAACTCCAACATTTATGGAAACTTCACCAAAGCATCATTTTCATGGAGCTCAATTTGGCATTGATTTCCCTTTCACCCGATAATGGTTTTGAGCATTCAAATATACGACGTAAATCGTTACGGGGCAAAGAACGTGTTGCCACATGGACCCGCCAACTTTGGCATATAGGTCCCACCTAAAAAATTAGACCAAAGTTTAAGAAAAATCTATTTTTGCCAAATAATTTTTCCAAGCCATTTCTTACAAAATGTGAGGATGGTGGTAGAGGTTAGGGTTTCAATGGCAACGACGACGATGGAAGGGGATCTCTCTCCACACCAATCTCTCTCTCTCTCTCTACTCATGTTTCAAGTGTTGAACTTGTTGATCAGTAGGGATTTTAGATATTTTAGGCAAGTATTTAGGGTTTTGATGACTACGATCTATTTCGTTGCTGTGAAAATTGCAGAAAGAATGGAAATTTTCAATTTGGTTTACACATGTTTCGAGTATTGACCTTTTTGATCAGTAAAGATTTTAGATATTTTTGGCCAAGTTTTAGGGTTTTGATGATTGGGATATGTTTGGTTGCTGCAAAAATTGAGACGAGTTTCGTTCAATTTTTTTCTTTTTGTTTTTCTCATGTTGTGTTTGAAGAGATCAATTCAAAAAAATTAAAATAGATTTTGACAGATAGCGAGAGAGAAAAAGAGTATACAAACAATTTTGATAGATAATAAGTTTGTGAAGAGAGATAGAAAGTGTTGGGTTTTGAACATATGTAAAAATGATTTTGACAGATAGAACCTCTCACTCACTCACTCTCTTTCTCTCTCTCTCTCTATTTGTGTGTATGTATCAAAATTTGAATAAATAGAATAAAAAATTGAATAGATAGGAAAAACCAAACTTGAATTTCAACAGATATGGGAAAAATAATTGAACAGATAGGCTCAACAAATTTGAGAAGATAGATACAAATTTGAAGAAATAAGTTCAAAAAATTTAGCAGATAAAAATGACTTTAACAAATAGGTTAAAGGGTAAAATTGAAAATAAAATATCCTATAAAACAACAATATTTTACAAAGAGTGTACTTGTCACTAAAAAAAAAATCATGGAACCTAACGCCTTATACCTTATTTAAAATGGATTTTTCACTAATTTTCTCATTAATTTTTTATTTTTTAAAATAATTCTAAAAACCAAACCAAACATTTGTGAATTTTATTATTTTAAAAACTTATGTTATGTCCACGCTTGATAATGTACAAACAAAATGGAACTAAGACAAGCAAGCAAGTGGTGTGCCCACATGATGATCACATATTATTTATGAATAATCACATTTATAGGTAATCATGCCCTTCGTGTCTTTTATCTTTATTAGATGATTAGCCATATTTAGATGTCCTCCTATTCGCATAGACTAGATGGGTGCAATTTAGGCATAATTAATGCGAAAATCAAGATTATCATATTCTTCCTTCCCCATTTTTTTGAGAAAATCAGGATATGTTTTAATACATAACTCATCCCATGGATTAGGGAGTTTATGGAAAAATTGATCTAGCCAGGGCTGATATGCTGGTAGATCAATAAGATAATAATATTTTTTAAAAGTTTGAACATAGTCTTCAAAAAGACAAATATTACATAGTTCTGATTTAGTCAAAATATAATTTGCATCTGCTTGCAAATTAGTATCTCCTACAAAACCACATAAAATTTCTTTTATGATTTTTGCAAATTCAGCTAAAATTGTGTCAAGTGTGAGAAAATTTGTCAACAAAGCCGTTTTTTGACTTTTTCCAATTTCAGATTTTTCCCACTATCTTAACCATTGCAACACATTTCCCTAGAGAGTTGCTGCAATATAATCAAGGAATTTTTCCTTTGACCAACTATTTTTATAATTGGTAATAATGATGGACAATGATTGTGCCCAATCATCAATTGCTTGTTCCTAATCCTTAAATGGAACATGAGACAAGTTTAAATAAGTACCATTTTGAGCTATTGGATACTTATGATTATTATCTTTTCTAGATATTACTGGCTCAGGTGTAGGATTGGAGGTACTTCCAGTGTTAGTATCATTTTTAACTTCATTTGTCTGAAAAAAGTCAAAATTTTCTCCATCTCCCCATGTGCCAAATAATTCAGGATCAATTGGCTCTTCTGCCTTTCTTTTCCTTTTATTTATTTCTGGTAAAATATCTTGATCTAATGTTTCTTTAGATGAGGATGATTGACTGTCATCATCATTAGTTGACATATTAATATCATAATTAAAGTGTTGTAAAAGGGTTTCATGTTCTAGATAAGTTTCTCTTATCTGATCTAGTAGCCTATTTCTTTCATCAATACCTAAATCTGGGTCTTTATATAATTTTCTCCAATAATCTAATATTTCAACAATATTTTCATATTCAGTCCTATTATAGGTATTGGTTTGAGGTACCATAATATCTTCTGTACCATAAAATAGCCTAGGAATATAATTATCTCTTGGACTATTCATTCTATCATTGTTTATGAAGGATATAATTTATAATTTTGTCACCAAATTGTTTATTTGGTTTTTGCTTCTTTTCTTAAGTCAATATTTATTATAGAATCCAAATTGTCTATTTTAGATTCTATAGACTCAACTTTGGTTTCTAGATAATTTTGATTTATTTTTTGATTTTTATCTAATTTAGAAAACCAAGAACACATAATATCAGTAATATTATTAAAACTACAACACATACTATTTATATTTGCAAACTCTTTAATAATATGCAAACTATGGTCATATTTATTAGGGCAAATTACACAAATAGTCCCTATAGTTTGAGGCTTGTGTCACTTTGGTCCCTGACTTTTCAATTGTGACACATTTGACTCTGAATTTTGAATCTTGTTCCAAATAAGGACAATTGAATATATAATTAGATTTTTCAAGGGTAAAATTGTCAATTTGAAAAATATAAACTAATTTGACAAAAATAAATGTCAAACAATATTTTTGAATTTTAAAAAATTATTTCTGCATACTAAAAATAAAATTATGTAAAATTGATAAATCTTTTAGACATTTAGTTTTTTTTTTTTACCAAATTAATTTTTATTATGTATTTAGATGATGATCATGTAAAATTAATTTAAAAAAATTAATCATGTAATTTTTATTAATTTTACATAATTTTATCATTGGTGGATAAAAATAATTTTAAAATAATTAAAAATATTTTTTTGACATTTATTTTTGTCAAATTAGTTTATATTTTATCAAATTGATGATTTTACCCTTGAAAAATCTATATATATTTTCAATTGTCCTTATTTGGAACAAAATTCAAAATTCAGGGTCAAATGTGTCACAATTGAAAAGTCAGGGACCAAAGTGACACAAGTCCTAAACTATAGGGACTATTAGTGTAATTAACCCTATTTATTATTAACAATATTTTTTGTATTTCCAAAGCATATTATATCTTCAAGGTTAATTGCCATTATAGATTGTTGTTGGTACCTAAGACCCTCATAGTGTATTTATCTGGTACCTAAAACCTCTCTTTATGATCTTAACGACTTAATTATGGCCAGTGTCAAAAGATCTTAATGAGTATATGGGCTTTGACATACACTAAGCATATAGGTTTTGTAACAACTATAAATGAAACAAATAATTCTGAAGATATAAAATACAAATGATACACAATTAAAAACTTTGACCATTTTTTTTTCTTTTTCTTTTTTAACATAAAGCACATCATACACACTTATATATATCAAAATTTATACATAGATAGAAATACTTACATAGTTTGATCTTACTTTCAAAAGCTCTTTACTAAACTCTGATACCAATTACAAAAACAAAAAGGAAATGAGCTTTTTACTATTTTTCTTATGGATTTATGAAGGAGTTATGGAGTAAGAGATGAAGTAGGCAAAAGAAGAAGTTTAGCCAACGAAGATGGAGAGAATTTACATGCTTTATTATGTTGGCTTCAAAGCTAATTTATAGAATACAACTTGCATATACAAATAAAACCATAAAATCCTCCTAGTCTACTATCATTGTTACATTATCGAAAATTTGCACACCAATACGTCAAAATTTTACATCTTTCTACCAAAGGCTATAAGCCTAGATATAGGCTTGGACAAAAGTTCTATAAAAATTAAATACAAAATAAAAAAAGTCTTAATGACTAACCAAGTTTGGGTACTCCCAAATAATCCAAAAAGTCAAAAAGTTACTCAAAAAGTTAAAAAGTTAACACTATTCACCAAAAGTCAACAATTACGGCTGCACAACTCCCAATTCAAATTTTCCTCTAAAAACCAATTTTCACAATTTTTTATTACACATTTTTTCATAAAAAGTCAAAAAGTTAACCCAAACATCCATATTTTCAATCTCAATTTTTTTGTCCAAAAAGACAAAAAGTGCACTTATTTAGTCTTCCCAAACTTTTTGGTTATTTGGCTAAAATATGAGCTAAAAAAAACTAGTATGTTTGGGATGACTTTTTGGCTTTTTACGAAAAGATATGCAAAAGGTAGAGAGAAAAGAGAATCTTTGATTTTTTGGTATGGGTTGTTGACTTTTTGGCTAATTTAATAACTTTTTGACTTTTTAACTAAAAAGAAGGGTTCCCAAACGAGGCCTAAATAAAAATCTACCATCATTGGTGATATTCCAAAACTGTGATTATATACACAATTATACACACTGTCTAGGTTCACATTAATTTATTTTGTGCGTAAATCTTTAATGAAAAATAAATAAATAAATAAATATATTCAATAATGTTAATTACATGAATTTATTTAATTTGTTTGTAAATTAATTTTAGGATTTTTGGCTATAATTCCCCATTATAAAATATAAACACATAAGAAAAAGATTTCTATTTTTTTTTTTTCTTGGGAGATTTCTAAGTTCAAGTCCTCTAAATTTTTGGATGCCATTTTATGACCAAAATACCCACAATGCTAGGCTTCATTAGTTACGTTGTTTTGTTTTAGGATCATTTGAAAATTTTAAAATTCAATAACTTTTTATTTAGATTTTCGTTTTTTGTAATTTAAAATTTTTTCATCGAGATCTATCAAATAAGACAAGACATATTATAATTTGAAATTATGAAGAAAAAAATATTGATGAAAATTTCACTGAGTTTCTATCCTCAAATTTGCACTGACTAAAATTTATTAAAATTTCACTAACTACAATTCAAATAAATTTTACTAAAATCAGTGAAATTTCATTGACTATAACTCAATAAAATTTTGCTAAAAAAATTGTGAATTTTCACTAGTGAATCAATGAAATTTTACGATCTAAAAGTCGGTGAAAATTTTCACAAAAAATTCGTTGTTTGGGAGAATAAAAATTCATACAAAGATAGTATAGTAATACAAATACCATGCAATGTTTGTGCAAGCAAACTGATGAAAGTATATCCCGTCCATAAATTGCTTCTCAAGATATTGTGGAGTTTTGAGTGAAAACTGAAAGGAAGAGACATGAAGTTGAATCTGGTGAGCAGTGGATTTGGGTTATGCAACTCCTAAATTTACATATTCATATGATTGAGTAAAGTTCGTCGGGAAGAACTTTTTTAATTTAACTTTTTGGCTTTTAGCTAATTCAGCTTGGCTAAATTAGTTCTATTTTTGAAAAAAACTTTCTGAATTTTTTCTTATTTTTTTGCTTTTTTGATTGAGTACTATAATAATTATCTAGATTTGAACCACGACAAGTAGGATGAAGGAAAGATTCATCACATATTTTTTTTCTTTCCAAAAGCCGGATAATTAGGACGACGGTAGTTTTGTATTTTGACTTTTATGTCATTTTACTCTCTGTGATTTCAATTAGCTCGATTTTAATAATAAATTTATGACATTATTTCAATTTGGTCCAATTGATTATAATTTTTAACTTTTTTTTTTTATAAAAAATATGTACATAAGTATCATGTTTCATATTTTTAAAGATAAAATTATAAACTTATTCAATTCAATAAGTTAACCTCAACCAATTTAATAACAATTTTTATTAAAAAAAACTAACAATATTATTAATTGGACCAAATTGATACAAAATTTAAAATTAAATATCAAAATTGAACCAATCAAAAATGTAATGAGTAAAATAACACAAAAAATAAAATATAAAGACCATTGGTATAATTTCCCGTTGTAGTGCCATAACAATTAAATTACCCAGATTTGGACTAAGAGAAGAAAGGGAAGAGAAAGGTAGATTTGAAATGGGGTTAAGTTTGAGATGTTTCAATTATTATTATTTTATTTATTCATTTTTTGGGGGGGATTTTCCAGTCTCAAAATAACTCCTTTTTGTAGTTTGCTTTCATTTGGCAACATGTGCTTTTAGCTTTTAAATAAAAAAAACACTAATAAATTTAAATAAAATTAAAAAAAATTACTAAAAAAAGCAAATCATGTATACCAATCATTTACATTTTTTCATACAACTAAAAAGCCATTCTTAAACACATTAATAATCGTTCGGAAGCTCTTTACCCATCTCTTGCAATTCTGGCCCCATTGCATCAATCCAGCGTGGACCTGTGACCTGTTTCATATGATCCAGGACAAGACTGTCAGGAAGGAATTTTTTTGTAGGATGATTTGGCTAGCTTGGCACATTTGGAAAAGTCGGAATGCTATGGTTTTCACTCATCAGCCCCCCGACCCCAGCTCGGTTATTTTTAAAGCTGATAAAGATTTTGGTGAGTTTGCCGTTAGTTTGTCCTGTTCCCAATCTACTCCCACTCCACGGAATTCTCTAAGGGCTATGGCGACGGGGTGGATTCCCCCTCAACCTGGCAGATTGAGAGCTAATTGTGATGTGGCTATGAAGCCCGGAGCTACTAAGGCATCCATAGCAGTGGTGTTTCGGGATAGCAGTGGCCTACTAGTGGACGGAGATGCTCATTTTGCGGAAGCTAAGTCAGTAATGCAGGGTGAAGCTCTAGCGATTCGCTGGGCATGCCTCATGGCGAGGTCTCTCAATCTCTCACAGGTGGAAATTGCTGGAGACAACCAATCTGTGATATCTCTGTGTGTCTCCGAAGCGGTCCCTCCGTGGGAATGTGCTCCCATCATTGCCGATATCCGAAGCTTGGCAATTCAGTGTAGTTTTTCCCTTTTTTGGACTCCCCGTGAGGCTAACAGAGCTGCCAATTGGGTAGCGAGGGCCTTTCTTAGCAGTGCTCTTCCACCCAGTTGGGTTTGTAATCCGCCTGTTGGTTTGTGTAAGGCTTTAGCCTTTTAATGTTAATGCAAATTAGTTCCCCATAAAAAAAAAATCGTTGGATTAGCAACTTGCTACGGTGTCTGTCTAGCTTTTACCATAGCAATGCAGAGGCATCACAACAGAGAATCCAAGTACTGCCAATTGTTACCTCTAGTCTGTTGATTCCAACTTTGATTACATATTCAGATGGTAAATAGTTCAGCAGAGAGATGGTTGATTTTATTATTATTATTTTTAATATTTAAAAAACAATTTATATATCTAGCCTAGTCCTAAAAGTATGAAGACAGAGATTCGCAAAATGACATAGCCAGGTGAACCAATAAACGAGTGGCAAGTTATACAAATATAAGTTGACGGAACCCTTGCCACCCCCTCCCTCACCTTCAGCGAGAATCGAAATCCCAACCTCTAGTATGCGAGAGAGGTGGGGAAATATCGCTGGGCTTTAAGCCCCTGGCACAGAGAGATGATTTTACTTGATGAAGAAAATAAACCACCATGGAAGCAAAACCGATCACATTAGCATTTTCTAGCCTGCGTTAAATGCTCTGCTGAGAAGAAAAAGAGTCTTTCCTCGCAAAATAACATTTGATGATGACTAACTCAAAAAAGAGAGCTTTCGCAACATATAGTGAACGATTTGCAAATAAATGAGCATGACAGAACAAAGAAAAGAATACTGCACCACGTAATTACGTAGCCAAGCATTCTATATAGTATAGAAAATGAAATGAAATATCCTTATTCTGTAATCATCTTCACAACCTAATTCGTTGTGTGCTTCTGTAGTTCTAACAAGAGATCACAAGGTAGGTAAATTAAATATAAATCCTATACTTCTCAACCTTGTCTCAATTGTATAATTACATGGCCCTATGAATACCTTACGGCTCCATAGGAGTTGTGTGGTTGTCTCCACGTAGACCAACTCTTGTTTCTTTCTTCTCTTTGCTTTTTTTTACTCTGTCCAAAACTTTGGATTCTTGGCAATCCAATGGTGGGACTTTATGATATTTTGTTTAGAAGATCCACAAAAATGAATATGAATTTAATGATCAACCTATTTTTGGCTCCTCCCTTCCAAAGTTCATAATTTAGTTTACTTGTCTCTTGAATAAAGGTTTCTGGCAAATGAGGATTTTCTCGTCACTGTTACTCTCGATGTCTATGACTCGTGCATCCCATTTCAACCTCGTAGTGAGAGCTCTTGATGTTTCAATGATGGAAGCTGAGTCACGGAGTATGACCCATCCCTGCACAGCACTTAGATTAGTAAATTTAGTGAAGAAAAATGTTAATGATTGCCCAAAAGTCTGTCATTAGCCTCAGTAGACATGCAAAATATGTATTGAAATGTGTGAAAAGGGAATAAAACTTGTGAAAATGCTTGGGATGTGTAAAAATGCAATGAGACTCTTAAATTCTTGGACATTTTTCTACCCTTAATGGCTGTCATTAGCATGATCGTTAGGTGCCCTTCTAAATACACCCTTTTAAATTTGTCTATACACTCAACGCATGCATTATAACTTTTGTACAAATGGGTAATTGAGAGATATTTATGGATTGTATTTAGGAGCTCTCAGAGAAAATCAGAGTTACAGCATGCAAAACAACTCTACCATATAGCAAAACAAATAAACATGAACTTCGCACGTGTACAACTGATGTATGTATGAGCATTTTGAGTGTAAGCCTTGCAATTGCAGAAACAAAAGGAGCATTAATAGATAAAGTTCTTGAAAAATGGAGACAGAAATATTGAAGTTTAGTTGGAGGTCACAGAGTGTTTGTTCAGACCAAATGAAGGTTCATAAACTACTATTGTGACACGAAAGTTTATCCACAAGAATCTAGCCATTCCAGAAGATTGAGACCTTAAATGAACAATAATGTCATGATTGCCCAAATACTTCAAGTCACCCATGGTTCAAGAAATACTGTTCACCATAATGCAAAATGTGCCTATATGCCATGGTCATCTAGGATATCCAATATTACCCAAATGCAATGGATTCATTTTAAATGCACTGTGAAACAAAGAGTTGATTCAAACTCCATGAAGGTTTCCTGAGCACCTAGTGAATTGAATACAAAAAAGCAAGCATCTAAATATTTAACTGATTGAATATTAATCATCGATACTCATCGTTAATCATTTGTATATCATTAACAGTTTGTATTTTCTCTTTGTTAATTTACATAGAAAATTGTCAGTCAAATTAGGCAATTTGCACTTCTTTCTAAGAACTGCAGGCGTGGGACGTTGAGTGTTTAACCATCCTTATTTACAATCCATGAGACAAGACATCATTTTCTCCAACTATGTTCTAGTGAACCATTCTTTGCCAATATTATTAATTTAAGGCTATATGAAGGTCAACAAGCAACTGTTGCACACTGGAATATTTAGTACTCTTTCTCACATTTAACAGAACAGCCCCTAATGCCATTTTCATTTGGATTCTAATTATGCTGTCCTAGTTTAAATAATTTATTATTAATTTTGGGGATCAAGGATTAAGAAACTTGCCAACAAACATCGTAACATTATCCACAAGGGTGTTTTAAAACAAAGATTTAATTTTGTCCTTCATTCTTACAAAAGTTGGAGAAAAATAAATGGACAATGCACCTAGTCATAGAAATGATACCCAGGTTCTCTCCTCAAAGGCCTCAGGCCTGCCTATTTTAAATACACTCAAGAGTCCAACCCTCAAACCCTAGACAGTAGACTAGAGATATAAGCCAACATAACCAGGAAGCATACCGAAAGTGTGGTTGGCAAAAAGGAAGAATCAAAGTAATCCTTCAATGTTAGTTGTTTTAAGCAATACATTTTAGAATATACAGATTTAACTTTCAAATGTGTTACCTGTGAAACATCAAATGGTGGACAAACATGTTGGATGCGTGATTGTTATTCATAATCTAAAAAAATATTGGTGTTACCTAGCCACAGTTGTTTTAATTTTCAACCATTTGTTAAAATTAAGGAGATCAATCCATGTCTATCAAACATGTAACACAGAAAGACGAACAAAAGATTGGGGTACCTCTGGACGAAGTAGCCTATCTATCTCGGAGAAGAGATCTAGCATGGTGCACCTGCGATGCTGACCAGTTTGAAGTGATAACAGTCCTTCAGCATGCACCATATCATATGTTCTAGGGTAGGTTGGAAATGCTTCACACCTAAAAGACAAAAGTTCAAATTATATACAAATCGCAGAACTATACAGAAACCATACAGGTAAATCAGTTGGAAGAATAATTAGAACACATATATACGAATTTTAAATCAGTTTACAATGCTAAGGTATGAAACCAGTATGGTAAATTTCTTTCTTATTTTTGTGCATCTTTCCACCTGGTGTGTGAGACCAGTATGTATGCTATCATAATTTCCGACAAAGAAAGGTTACATTATCAATTTCTGCCAAATATTATAAAGCAGACTACTAAATTGTTCAGAAAAATTCTGTTAGTTCGACATATCCTACCTTTGTCTTTTCTTTTATTTTTAACTAATTCCCTTAATTTCATCATTCAGTCTTATGTTTATTCTTCCCAAATTATTTTAATACAACTATGCCCACATAACGACTTTTTCTTAATGCTGTAAGGGATTGTTTTCACTTACCAATTCGAAATATGCAATTGGCATGTAACCACCAGAAAGTAGATTAAACACAAATTTATTTTATATGACATGAGGTGTAATTATAACTGTAGTTCAAGAAAAATAAAAGAAGGTCAAGGTCCTCTTGACAACACAGTTTAGGGGTTCTATACTTCTATCAAGATGACCAATACACAAATCAATCCCTTCAGTAAGAAAAGCTAACAAATGAATCTCAATACAGACAAATGAACAGCCACAAAGTCTATAGAAATTAATCTAAAATAGCTATCTGCAGTTGTCACATTTTCAAGGTTTGAACGCTACAAAATAAGTTGTCCATTTCCTTATCTAGCAAGAATGCTAATGCGGTATTGGTTTTCATAGGACATATTGAAAGCAATTTCTTTGAGGTAGAACTCACCAGTCATGTAATACTCCAACAAAACCCCTGTCAAGGATTAAGGGAAGGGAGTTGGGTCCATCTGTAGGGACAACATTCATGACCCAAACAGATTTCCCAGCTTCCAACAGAGCTGAATTGAAACCACCAAAACGGGCATTCATGTCCAACACATTTCTGAGCATGTTATAAGGTGGAGAAGGATCCTCATCACCAGGTCTCTTTGGATGATCAGAAAATATTAAAGGTGAGAGAAGAGACCAATAGTTACGAACTGCAAAGTTCCAGTTTTGGCTATCCTCAGCAAGGTCTTCTGGATGCAGACCTGGTAAACATGGCAACCATTGACAAAATCATCAATCGGTATTAGGATATGTATTGGTATCGGCAATACAAACATATATCAGCCAATATTATATCAGACAATATTTGCAGATATATTAATGAATAACGGTATTAGAACTCCAAATCCCGATATGTAACTGCCGATACAAAATGTAACAGCTGATATTTAAAACCCTTCAGGATATACCTAAGGCAGACGAAATGATGAGTGAAAGTTTTTATGCTACCAATGTAGCGCCAAAGTGCTTCTCTAGCTGTGTTTACTTAAGGTTTTACAAAAAAAAGCCATCTTAACAAATGTATAAATTACCATAGTATGCAAGTTCACTTGAGTTAAATCTAGTACACCTAGAAGGCCAGGTTGGCCTTTCTTCAATAGGAATCCATCGACGGCTGTGAGTTCCTCCTATGCAGGATTGGAGTGGTCGATAGTGTGGGGATTCAACATCATGGCCCTTACTGCAGATGGAGGGACCAGATCCAGATTTCCTAGAAATAGAAGCAGTTCAAACCACAAATTAGGACCGCTTATCACTTCCATGGTCATAAAACGTTTGACTAGTTTATAAAAATAAAATGTGAAATAAATAAATTAATTAATCAGTAACCTCACCTAGAGCTGTAACAACTCTTTTTACTAGTCTTTTTCCAGACAACAGTTTCATCTTGTTGCGACAACATTTCCCAGCAGAGACTTTCTGCAAAATTGAACACAAATTTCCATCTTTTCTGATTCTCGTTGTTGCGACGAGAGCTCGGAGCATTGGTAAGTGGTGAAGTCCACACAAAGTATCCACCAGGCCTCAATACTCGATCAGCTTCAATCAAAAGCAAACCCTCTGCAACCACATGACAGAAAGTGTACTTTCTAAAATCAGCATTCTCGACCCCACAGCAGGACACATTAGCCCAAATGCTAGGAAACCAACTAAATATTCTGTATTTAATATTAATGAATAATTTATGCATAACAGCAACATGATATTCTATGAAAAAAGTTCAACAACAGATGAAGCATGACAAATACACACACTGTTTCCTAACAAGCACTAGCTTTGTGGAGTCTCAAAAAGCAATAATTATGATAGTTTTTAAGCTTTAAAACATCTATAGAGTTCAGTTTGTCAGACTACTAGATGAAAATTTGGCCAACAAAATACACAGATCTTATTCAGCAAACTGCTTACAAAGCAGTGCATTATTTACCATTTCCTCAGTCAATTAACCTCATGAATAGTTACAATTGGACGGTAGGTTCACAAAAGTTCTCAGGATAAAAGATCTACCAAAAGCAAATGGCTTTGGACAATTTTTGTGGTTTAAAAGGTTGAAACCTGAAGGTCATTAGATCAGCAATGCTTTTGCCACCCACATGTGCAATATATTACCAACTTTAACGTTAATGAAAATTGAAATATCTGAAATCCACGTAATATTTGCCAAAGGTGGATAGAAAATAGAATGAAACACCTCCCTTTTTAAATTTCTTTCTACACAAGTGGCAATAAAACCATATTAGTCTAGCTATTCCTTCAGAATACATATTTTATTTTAATAAATAAATAAAAAAACTAAACAAAATTCTGCAACGTCACTACTTATCAAAATGAAGTCTGTAGTATCACTGAACTGAGTAGATGCCTAAAATAGCATGGCCAACTCAGCAAAGCCTAGAATTTCATTTGGTAGGCTTTCTAAAATACATCTAAAGATACATAAGATGGTCTGGATCTCTACTAAGGTTTTAAATTTTTACATTACGTAAGAGAGCACGAGAACCAAAGGAAAGATATTTAACATCTATCTATATACTGTAAATAGCATAGAGCATGGTTAGTTGAATAAAGGCCACTCCGTATCTGTCTGGGTAAGCAGATCAAGCACTAGACAGATCCTGCCCCCCTGTCTAGATTTTTTTTTCTTTGGTCAATATACAAGAACATACTAGATGAATATTCTTATAATCCACTGATCACTGTGAATGACATTTCAACCCCAAAACAAAACCAAAAATAAATAAATAAATAAATAAAGGAAAATAAAACTGATTATGTCTGAGATTAAGAAAAGATAAATTGTCAACCAAAAACAGATTTTGATACTATCTTGATGTGGTTATCTTCCATTAAAGAAAACTGAAGGTAACTGCAAACAAATTGCAATACTAAAGCGCATCAAATGTAAGCAATATGTTTGCAATTATGAATATATGCATCTGCCATGCATGACAGTACAAGCGTCCTACTTAAGCATTGCTTTGATAACTAGCCTTCAACTGATACCTTTCTGATCCCAGTCAATGCCACATCGTGAACAATGCACCATATCAAAGGAGAGAGACGGATATGGAAACTGTTTTGAAGCAAAAGAACCAATCATTGCAGGAAGACCTCTTTCAAGAGTCAGCTGAACTTGGCTTCCTGAAGCTTCGTAGTTTGCAACACACATGGTTAACAGTTGTTTTGAAAAGAGATGTGCTCCAAAGCTACCATAACCACATCCTATATCCAAGATGGTCCTAACCTGAAACATTGAAGTGAAGCATCAATTTGTTAGATTCTTGTTTTTATTCTGTTATAGTGCCAAACTAAATGATTTTTTTTCGTCCAACAGATGTATATCCAATAAAGAACCCTGAAATGTTTTTACGGTTTCAGTTGATGTTGCCCTACCAATGCCAATGCATATTACTTGGTCTTGCCTAAACTATTTGTTGACAATCATTTTGGACATGATAATGAATTATTACCCATAAATTAAAGAAAAAACTAGACATCTAGTTGAGGAGTCCCAATATGTTGATAAGCATACTACTCATTTACCAAAAAGCAAGGAAATGTCCAAATTGGGTCTTTTCAAGACTGGTCCAAATTCAACTTGCATACAATAAACATCAAAGAAATATTACAAAAGCTTTTATCATTGGGTGTGCAAACTGTCTTCACATGAGCTATTTACTTGCAATTATAAGTAGAAATGAAAGTATAATTATCATTTCCAGATATGAGGGTTGCGCATAGATGAAAGGAAACTAGTAATGTCATTGCATTTGGCAATTTTTGTGACAAAAGAATAAAAGGTAACTGAGATTAATCATTGCAATAATCATCAATATGGATAGGCACTTCAGTAAATTGACTGATCACAACATGGAATTTTTTTAAAATTCCAGCATATCAGATCAAGGGATGCAACAAAACTAAGACCAGCCCAGATAATGGAGGACAATAAAAGCAATGAAACAAGAGATATTACAAAAATGCTGATTCCATAAAACATTTAATGTCTACTTACTCCAGCATGTAAGAAGTAAGACTCATTTCTCAGCCCAATCATTTCTGCAATTTGATGTGAGTAGTCTTCAACACCATCGAACATAAGAGATGCTGAACGGAAGGAAATTTGCTCTTCGTCCAACATCATCATCCTACATACCAATTGAATTAAAAACCAAAATAGGTTCAGGAATCAGGGCTTGATGTAGAATAGTTTCTGAAAAAATGACATTAGTACCCCCACTTACCTCTTGGTCAAGCTTCCAGAGGAAAGTACCTCCTCTGCAGAAATTTTAACATTTGCAACCCAGATGACATCTTTTCCAGTAGGCCATCTAAGAGGAATCTTATAATTGACTGGTGGAAGAACCAAGCAAGTTTGCCTTGATCCTTGTGCACAATGGCGGTCATGCTCTTCACCTCCAGAAAAACCCAAACCAACATTCTCCGTAACGTTGAAGCACGGAACATAATTTTCAGACTGCTCAGAACAGTACTCCAATTCTCTCAACCTTGCAGAACCACGAGCAATCTCTCCAATATCCCATAGGTCTGATACAATTTGCTCTTGGATACGCCTATATCCGCGAATTATGTGACCTCTCGATGAAGTTGTGATCGAAATTGTCCACCAAAAGGATCCAGTAAGAGCAAGAATTACAATCACAACTAAACTGAACTTTAGTAAGAGCAAAGTTAACTTGTGGCGACTTCTTAAAGTTCCGGTGTTGAAGGGATCAGGTGCAAAACCATTCTCACTAAGACCGAGTTTAGAAGATGAATTATCCGGAAAAAGAAATCGAAAAGGGAATCTAAAAGATAAGTATGAGGAACGATGATCTTCCTTGTCTGTTTTGTCTTTCAGCTCAGAATCATTCCAGAAATCATGATTGTTGCCTGAGAATCGGCCCCCACCAGATACACCTCGATGTAGTGGCCTTGACATTTTCCAATCTGAAAACCACACACACAAACACAACCCAATTGGAGAAAGACAGAAACCCAGTAAATTTGTCAGCACCAGAGCACTGGCACAAATTGAAGAGAATAACAGTAAACAAAAAAAACCCAAAAAAGATTTTCAGTGAAATGAGCTAAACACATTAGTATTCACCCAAAAAAGCTAAACACATGAAATAAAAGAAATTTGGTGTACTCCAGTATAAGATCCATTTTCCATTTTCTGTAATAGATCCATAAAACTCAGAAGCCTAACATAGGATTATTAGGATTGTTTTTGATTGAGAAAGCAATCATATTTTATATCTATCATCAGAAGACTAAACTACCCAATTGTTTGTAACTGTAAAACCAGAAAAGGAAAGAAAGCGAATTGAAGAACAAGGATAATATAAAGAAATACATTATTATGGAGAGTGAAAAAGCATTTTTATCACTAAAAAAGAGGTCCTTAACATCGGAAGGAAATACAGGGGCAACAAGTTTCATTACAAACGAAATTCAAATCAGCTAAATTATCTCAAAAACTGAGAAACTATAAAAACCCATTTGAATCAATCGAATATATTTGACAAAGAAACCAAAAAAAAAAAAAACTAGTTACAGAATACAAACACTACCTGAAATATGCAGAGAGTAAGAGCAAAGCCCCTAGATTGCGGTTTTCATGAGTAGCTACAATACAATACAAACTCAGTCTTTGTCTTCTCGTCCCAGCTCCGACTACCCTTCTCTTCTTCTTCTTCTTCTTCTTCTTTCACACTGTCTTTTCTCTCTCTAGATTTAGCGATGAGAGAGAGAGAGAGAGAGAGAGTAGGGATTTGTTGAATATTTTGAGAGATTGAGTGATTTCACTATACACACTATCGTCTACTAATAGAGTTCGATCCCAAATGCAATTCTCATGAATATTACTTCTGCGTACAAATCCCTCACCGCCCAATTAACTATTCATTCTAGAGAGAGAAACCCAAACCACGAAAGACACCTATATCTATCTATCTATACACCACTATCACAAATAGTAGAATATTTCAATTCAATACAGGACTTTGATTTCAATCACTCTCTCTCTCTCTCTCTCTCTCAAGAGTGTGAAAATTACAAATTAGTGACACACAAAACGTAGATCTGAGAGAGGACGAGAGTGTGGAGAGACGGTGGTAGACGCCGAAATCGATAAGATTTGTTAAATCAATTCGATAAATACTCTATCTTGCGCCGATATTACCGGACAACTAACATTACATATACATTTACATTTACATTTACATATGCATATATACATATATATATATATACGTAGAGAGAGAGAGAGAGAGAGAGAGAGAGAGAGAGAGAGATTCAATAAATGTCAGCCAGAAGACGATGCCTGAATCATGGTTAAATACAAAAACTTATTCTTACCATTCATCCCTGAGAGATGTACCCATGAAATCAACAGGTTTACCCACATTCTCTCTCTCTCTCTCTCTCTCTATATATATATATGTATATGTATGTATGTATGTATTTTCTTCTTTATTTATTAGTGAAGGGATCAAATGAGAATAAAAAGCTTTTTTGAATCAAAAGAAAGAAACATAGAATAAATAATCTAGGACAGATTTTCGACTCTACTTCCTGGCTAATCATTTCAATACCTTTTCTTTTCCCTTTCTACCTTCAACAGAGAAAAAAAAAATTAAAAAATAGAGTTTATTAATTTTGTCAATTCAAATAATATTTTGGTTTGTTTTTAATTTAAATTATTTATATATTTTTGTTAAATAAAATTAACAAAAAATATTATTTTAATCATTATACTAATGAAGGTGTATGACAAATGTCTAATATATTATTTTTATTGAGTTTAATAATTAAAATATTTTTTATTACTTTTTTTAATAAAAATAAAAAATGATTTAGATTGAAAATAAATTAAAATTTTAAATTTAAAAACTCATTATTTATTTTGTTATAAAATTAAAATCCTAGTATTTTTTTTTTTTTTGTAATTTTTCCAAAAAGAAACATTTTGGAAAAAAAATTATTAATAATTTTGTTTCACTATTTTTTTTTTTTTTTTGTGAACAAATTTTGTTTCACTATTTTGTTTTATCTTTTTATGTACTAATGTAATAAAAGTCATTGTGGCCTATTTTGGGAAGTGGGTTATAATCCACTTCTCAGATTATAACCCACTTCCTCTCTCACAAAAAAGCTGCTTATAAACTATTTATAAGCAGCTTTTCACCAAAAAATCGATTATAACAAACTTTCCAAAATAGCCCTGTATTGTAGAGGGTGAGTTTACCCTCACTAGTAAATAGCAAAATATTACGCTTAAGTTTCGACTGCCATTTTGGGAACATGTCAAAAACGCAAGAAAATTCTTTTGGGAAGTGTCAAAAACGCAGTCCTAAAATTACAAATTAGGGCCTATAAAAAAAATAAAAAAATAAATTTCTTATGTTCGGTAAGGGTATTTTGGTCATTTTAATTTGATTTGATACCATAAATAAATAATAAACTAAAAAGCAAAAAGTCAGCTTTTTACCAACTTCTTAAATCACTTCCAAAAAAGCCAAAAAACTTGATAAAAAATCAAAATCTAACTTTTTACCAACTTCCCAAAACAACACCTTGATAAATAATTAAAATCATTAAGAGCTCAACAATCCTAATTGTTTTGCTGGATAAACCATTTAAGGATTGTCTTTATCGATCCTAGTTGTTTTGCAAGTTAAGTTGAAACTTGCTATTCAGCTGTAAAGGTAAACTCACTCTATACATATATACATAAGACTAATCATATTTATTAGAAAGTCTTGTCAATGACATTTTTTATGATTGTCAATAAAAAAAACGACCCCGCTACGTAGTTCAAAATTCTTTGGCACGAATTTGACTCGATACCAAAATGACGTCGTTTTAATGTCTTTTTTTTTTTTTTTTTTCCTTTTTTCCTGTGTTGTTGCAGATCGGTAGAAGGAGAACGAAGAAGAAGAAAAGGAAGAAGAAAAAGAAGGGAGAAGAAGAAGAAGAAGAAGAAGGGTGGAGAAGAAGATCGGGAGGAGGAGGAAGGAGGGAGGGGAGGGGGCCATAAAATGGGCTGGAGGAGGAGGTGGGGCTGCGCGGGGCGAGCTGCTGCGACGAACTGGATAGGAGGGACTGCGATTGCGACGGCGACGATCGGCGAGGAGGTGTGCTGCGACGACGGCGGCGAGGCGACGGCGACGGCGGTGGTGCTGCCTCCTCCTCTTTCTCTTCTGCTCTCTTCTTCCTCTCTTCTCTCCCTCTTTCTCCTCTCCTCTTCCCTCTGTTTGTGCAGAGCTCATTTGCTTGAAAAGAGAAAAAAAATTTCGAGCCGTTTCGAGCCGTAGAGTTTCAAGCTCTGAATCATTTTCCTAAAAAAATTATTGTAAAATATTTATAATTTTAATATAATTTCACATATCTGAAAATAATTTCACACATTTTAAGGTTATATGTATTTTTTTTTTTTTTTTAGCATTTTTCTTTAATAAATGATGGGAGTTATCTGCCACATAAAATGTAAAAGAAATTTATGAAATATTTTAATAATTATAACATATCTCAATTTTATAAAGATTATAATTCCTATAATAGTGTTATAAATTTTGCTATTATGTAACATGTTATAAAATGGAAAATATGTTAAACTTTTAATTTTAAAATTGTGGAAACTACCTACAAATACATATGAGTTATATATTAGATTTTTACATAATTATTAAATTTTTCTATATACATAATATTATTTTTTTGGTAAATAAATCATATAATTTGTTCTTTTGACAATTTTACTTTCTCTTTTTTATATTTTGTCGTCTAACTAATTTTTATTATTTACTTCTAATTATTTTTGGGATGGTTGGTTTAGATAACCGACAACGATCCAAGAAGCAAATGCTGAACCCTTAAAAAAATCAAAATATTTAACAAATAAACGAACAAACAAATCAATAAATAATATAAAATGCATCGTTAAATAAATCGCTGATATTATGTGGGCCCAAATATGACTTATACTGTGAATTTTTAATCATTAAAAATCGGTTACGTTCTTCATGTAGTTACACCAGCGGTGGATATCTCCATCCGTTTAAATTGATTGGATTGAATTGATCTCTTGTATTGTCGACGGATGCGTGATGATGGGTAAATAATTATTCATCTATTAATTTCTTTTAATCAGTTTAGTTTTGGACAGATGATGGATTAGAGATTTTTTTAACTGTAATCGAACTGTCAAATTGCGAGCACCCCCTAATAATTTGTAAGCCTTTAAGTTTTTAATTTATTTAGATATTCTATTTATATTTTCAATTAAAAAAGAGTTTAACTATTCTATTATATTTTCAAGAAAAATCTTTTTATCAAATGACAAAGATTGATATTTAATATTTTTATGTAAAAAAAATAAGACTTAATTTTGTCATTATTTTTAAAAAATCAAATTAAATAGTTTTTGAATAAAAAATAATGAAATAGTTTTAATAATACATGATTTTCTTATATGTATTTATTATTATTATTGACAATTTACTTGATAATCTTTTAGTTATGTTGAGTTGGATTATTATTCAAAAAAATATTGATAAGTTGTTGCATTATATTCAAATTTTGTAAAAATTTAAACCGCTAAACCGATTCGTATTCATCCGTCAATTTATCCAATCCGTATCTGTCAATTTGATGGATAGATGAGAATTGATTTTTTTTAATCTATTAATTTATAAATAAATGACTATGGGGACATATTTTCTGAGTGCCAACACGTGGCCAAGGTGACGCCGAAGTGTCAGCCGAGGTGCCACGTGTCCTGGTCATGACGCCGAGGTGACCTCGGCTAGGCTGAGGTTATCTGCGAAGATATCGGAGTCCGAGATAAGCGGATAAACGACAAGAGTCCTGGATTGAATAGGACTTCAGTTTGGGTAAGGATAAGACTCGTAGAGAGTTTATCCCAATCCTATTAGGAGTCCAAGATTAGCAATAATCCTAAGTCCAATGGAGCTAGGCTTCTATTGAGACTAGGATTGTATTAGCTATAAAAGGGAGGCACCCCCATGGGTCTAAGGTACGCAATTTATATTCTGAATAGTGAGTTAAGCATTTTTGCTATTGTTGAGAGATAACTGACTTGATCGCCAGAGTGCCCCCGAGTGGACGAACCACCGCCGGAATCTCTTCTTTCTGTTGCAAGTCGTTCGAGCTTAATCTATTCTGTCGGTGCTCTCCAGCTAAGTACTAATTTGGCAGTAAGGTCAGAAATTGACACACACAATTTGGCGCCGTCTATGGGAAAGAAAGGAGAATAGATGGCCAACGACGGATAGAAAGAGAAGGTTGGGGACAACACCCCTACTGGGAGCGGGAAACCTATAGACCTTGACGTCGAATGAGACAATTACAACGAAGAGACTCGTGATCAGAATCACAAAGGAAAGGACATCGGCCAGGAAGGCGACGTACCAAAGAAAACGGACCAAAGTGGGTATTACAACGAGGACGACCTTCAGGTATGGAAGGATAGATGCCTACGGAGGGACGATGAGGTAAAGGGAATGGCGAACAAATTGGCGGACCTACAAACAGTCGTCAATTTCATGATGCGGAACAACGTCATGCAGCCACCGTTCCCATTACAAGATACACCGATTCTAGCGGCCAAGAAAGATGCCCGACAAGATGGGCAGAAAACAGTCCCTACAGTCCCCCAGCACACCAGGAGCGAAAAACACTCTCACTAGCCTTCAAGGGAGGTCAGGCGAGGAGAGCCGAGAATGGAAGAATCTCGAAGGACACATCGCACCAAGGAAGCAGACCCCAAAGAACATCGGTATGTTCAAAAGTAGGAGTTGTACTTCGACGCAACTAATGGAGAAAGGTCGAAGAGGGCTCACAACGAAGCTGAGAGTAGTGCACCTAAAAGGCTGAAGTCAAGAGATAGCCGAGCTCCTGGTCGGACCAAGGAGGACCTAAGGGATTACCTATAGAGGAGGCAACAAAATGCCGAGGTAACCTCCCCGGTCAAGTCGAGAACGTCATTCTCGGTAGAATTGGACAAATTCGAAGCCCCGAAGAGGTTTAGCATGCCGAGATTCCAGATCTACGACGGGAAGTCAGACCCCAACTTTCACTTCGGTTTGTACCTGAACTCGATGGCGTTATACACCGGGAACGAGCTGTTGCTTTGCAAGGTGTTCCTCTCATCATTCGGAGAAATTACATCAGGCTGGTTTCATAAGTTGCAGAAAGGAACTGTGAAAACCTGGGAAGGCCTGGCCGAGATGTTTGTGGCCAGGTTTGTGACAAACAAACTACAGCCGTTAAGGGTAGACGCCGTAGACGCCCTGATGGCTCTGAAAATTGGCAAGGACGAAAGCTTGAGAGCCTATGCCAAAAGGTATTATGAGGTATTCAACCGAATACCCGAGTGCAACCAAGAGGTGGCAGTCGTGTCTTTCAAGAACGGCCTAAAAGATGATTGTCCACTACGAAAGTCATTGGCAAAGACATTACCAAAAAGCATGGAAGAACTCATGGCCAGAATTGAGAAATATGCCAGAGCCGAGGAAGACACGCCAGGAACTAAGGAGACAAAGCAAGAGAAAGGAAATGGCTCGCCGAAGCGAGGTTGAGGTAACAATGGATCTAGCAAGCAAGAGATAGGACTGAGGGCTGCACAGGCAGTCACAACTATATCCCGAATTCCAATTCACAAAGTCCTGGATAAAATCCGAATCCAGCCCTATTTCAGAGCACCAGCAAGGGTACCAGGAGAGTTTATGGAAAGAAGCCTTGGTAAGCATTGTGCTTACCACAATGAAAATGGGCATCTGACTCAGGGTTGCAGAGCCCTGAAAGCACACCTGGAAGACCTGGTAAGGCAAGGCCATTTAAGGGACCTTGTAGATGAAGCCAGGACAAGGGAAGAGCAGGCAAGACTGCCTCAGGCACCAGCAGTTCCACCTCCCCCAACATAGCAACCGCAGGTAGGCGGACCTCAGATAATTAATGTAATTCACTCGAAGGTCAACGAAAACAAAATACGAGGGAAGACCTAGAAGGTAAAGCACTTGCAGCATGTGTACCAGGTCCGGAACAAAAGACCTCGAGCCGAGGAGTTCCAGGGACCAATAGTGTCCTTTACTGAAGCCGACCTTGAGATGGTGCAGCATCCACATAACGACGCCTTGGTAGTATCCCTCCAGGCTGGGGAGTGCCAAGTGAAGCGCATCCTAATTGACCAAGGCAGCTCTTGTGACATCATATATGTCAGGTGTTACAAGGAGCTTGGCCTTCACCCAGACGATATAGAGCAGTCCAACAGCCCAATGGTCGGGTTTAATGGAACGCCGACGTGGCTACTGGGAGCAGCAAGTTTGGAGGTGCAGGCTGGTACCAAAAAAATAAAAACAGAATTCACCATAATCAACACACCCTCCCCCTACAATGCTATCTTGGGAAGGCTATGGCTACATGCAATAGGGCCTGTTCCCTCAATGTTGCATCAGCTATTGCAGTTCCCAACAGAGCATGGGATAGAGGAGGTTAGAGGGGATCAGCTGTAGGCAAAGAACTGCTCCATAGCAACAATGAAATCCACCTGCAGCATACGAGAACCAGAGACAGTAGAGATAAAAAACGAGGACGTGGAAGTCCTAGATGACGTCGGCAAAGAGCCAGCCGAGAAGAATGAAGAAGCCCTGAAGAAAATCCTTGTCCAGTAAGGAGATGAGGAACGCTTCTTCCTTCTCGACTCGGGCATAGCCGAGGAAGAGGAAAAAGAACTGGAGGCTTTCTTGAGAGCAAACATTGAGGTATTTGCCTGGACGCCTTACGAGATGCTTGGCACTAACCCTGAGGTCACTTGCCATAAACTGAACGTAGACAGGTCGGCCAAACCTGTAATCCAACGAGCAAGAAGACCGACGTTGATACATGTTGAGGCAGTAGAAGAGGAAGTAGACAGACTTCTGGAGGCCAAAGCCATTCGAGAGGTAATTACTCGACATGGCTATCAAATACCGTGGTGGTGAAGAAAAGAATGGTAAATGGAGGGTCTGCGTGGACTTTACCAGCCTAAACAAGGCCTGTCCCAAAGACAGTTTCCCATTACCCAAGATTGACCAATTGGTGGATGCCACTTCAGGGCATGGAAGGATGAGCTTCTTGGATGCCTACAGGGGGTACCATTAGATAGCCATGCACCCCCCAGATGAGGAGAAGACTGCGTTTATCACCCCAAAAGGGCTGTATTGCTACAGAGTGATGTCTTTTGGGTTGAAAAATGCAGGAGCAACTTACCAGAGATTGGTAACCAAAATGTTTAGACACCTAATTGGCCGAACAGTGGAGGTATACATCGATAACATGGTCGTGAAGACCAGGGAACCTAAGGACCATCTGAAAGACTTAAAGGCAGTCTTTGACATCTTAAAAACATATCGGCTCCGACTCAATGCATCGAAATGTGCATTTGGAGTTGGATCTGGTAAGTTCTTGGGGTACTTGGTGACCAAAAGGGGCATTGAGGCCAGCTCAGATCAAATCAAGGCCATCCTAGAACTGAAAAGCCCAACATCGGCGACGTAAGTACAAATGTTGACTGGAAGGGCTGCAGCCCTGAATAGGTTCATAAGCAGAAGTTCTGACAAATGCAAACCCTTCTTCAGCTTAGTGAAGAAGGCCACAGACTTCTTATGGACAGAAGAGTGCGAAGTCGCCTTGGCCGACTTGAAGAAGTATTTGACCATGGCTCCAGTTCTCTCAAATCCAGAACCTGGAGAGGAGCTATTCCTGTACTTAGCAGTTTCGGAACATGCGGTAAGTGTAGTGGTAATCTGAGAAGAAAAAGGGGAACAAAAGGCTGTTTACTACGTAAGCAAAACCCTGGTTGATGCAGAAACCAGGTATTTACCCTTGGAGAAGTTAACACTGGCTTTAGTAATGGCTTCAAAGAAGCTAAACCATTACTTTCAAGTCCACAAAATTGTGGTGCTAACTGAACATCCTTTGAAGTCCCTGTTGTAGCAGGGAGATCTGACAAGCAGAATAGCCAGATGGACAGTGGCCTTGGGCCAGTATGACCTGGAATACAGACCCAGAACAGCAATCAAAGGCCAAGTTTTGGCCGATTTCGTGGCCGAGTTCACACCAGGAGTCATCGTACATCAGGCTTCGTTGAGCCGAGGTGAACGATGTCTAAGCGAACAAAGAGGAGCACAACCGAAGGCAACGGATCAAAGGAAGGAAGAAAAACTCAAGACCTACAGCATTTACATCGGCGACTCCTTTCGACTGTTTGTAGATGGGAGTTCAAACCGACAAGGAGCGGGGGTAGGAGTAGTACTGGTATCTCCAGATGGACAGATACTAGAACTATAGCGACCCCGGTCTTTTTCCCATTTGATTATTGTATCCGGACTTACGTTCTGTGGATTCCGCTGTTATATTTGTTGTTGTTGTCCTTTAATTCCTTATTCTTGGGTTATAGGATGTGTTTAGCAGGTTGGTTGCAGATTGGTTGGGTTTAGAAACCAAGTCTGCATGTTCAGTTTTTGGCTTGGTCGCTCGAGCGAGCTTCTCTTCGCTCGAGCGAGGTCTTCGTTTTTGGTTCTTCGCTCGAGCGAGATTTCCTTGGCTCGAGCGAGCGATTGCGTCTAGTACTTAGACCTGAGAGATGTGTTCTTGGCTTGAGCGAGCATTTCTTCGCTCGAGCGAGCGACGTGTATGTTTTCGAGTTCGTCGCTCGAGCGAGCATTTCGTCGCTCGAGCGAGCTTCTGGGTTGCAGACCTGAAGCATCGAGTTTTTGGCTCGAGCAAGCTTTTCTTCGCTCGAGTGTGGATTTATGTGTCTGGTCGCTCGAGCGACCATGTCTTCGCTCGAGCGAGCCTGTCCAGTTTAAATACGCAGCAACAGTTTTAAAACGTTTTTTTTATAACTTTTTGACCCAGAAACCCTAGTTACGACCATTCTCTCTCCAAACTCACCTTCTCTCCTAGGTTTGATCTAGTTAGGGTGTGTTTTTACCCTAGTTGCTTTACAAATAAGATAGAGGAGAGTGAGGGCTTTCATTTAATCTGAACGGTTGTTGATTTGGAGCACTTTGAGTTTGGGCTGTCATCTCCGTCTTCTCTTTTCGAGTTATTTCTTCGAGGTAGGGATTTCCTACTCCATTTATACGCTTTAATCCTAAGTGTTGGTATTTTGGTATGTGGGGGTAGTTTGGTAATTTTGGGAGAAACCTTAGGGTTTTGGCTTAGATTAATTTGTATAATTAATTTAAGGGAAAAATGTGGAATTGGGTTTAATTCATGAAGTTGGGGAAATTATGAGATTAATGATATAGTTGGGTAGTTTAAACACTTACCTATGAGAATGTTGATTTTACATTCATTGTTGTATTTATTTCTTGTTTAGAAATAACTGTTTTGGGCTATCGGTGGAGGATAGTCGTGATTGTTGTAGACCTTGCATGTGGCTTAGGTATAACTGGAATTAAGTCACTTATGTTGACTGTTGAATTAATACAGAACATTACTTGTATTGATTATGTGTTGTATATGGCAATTGTGTGTTTCATTGCATATGCATGTTGTTTGGAGAAGATAGGGGATGAACTCCACGGTTTAGGGGAAGATAGGGGATGTACCTCTAAACCGGATTTTGTTGGGAGGAGATAGGGGATGGACTCCAGTAGCATCATTCATATGTGTGCTTATTGATAATAGCAATATTGCTATTTGTTGTTGTGATATGATACATCATTATAATGTGTATTAGTTGGAAGTATGGAAGTGTTGTGGTTTGAGCTTTAGTCTCATTTATTTTTGTGACATCTGGGTCACTATTATAGTTGGCCAGGTTCTGAGCCATAATGACATAATTGGAAAGTTGAATAAATATTGGAAAGTGAAAGGAGTCATAGACAATATGTCATAGACAATGTAGACATTCGTGTCATGAAATTGGAAATTGATTATCTTGTGTTAACCATGTATCGAATGCTAATGCTTTAGTTAATTCTTATGCTTGGTTTAGTATTTTTCTACTGGGCTGTGGCTCACCCTATATGGGAACTTCATTTTCAGGTTCAGGTGGTTCACTACCTCCAAAGACTTAGCTTCTGAGGATTTGGACTTGAAGACCTGTTTTATTTATTTTAGTTGTTTTATTTGAATTATGTAAACATTCAAGCCTAGGGCTTTATTTGTTTTGAGTTAGAACTCATGAAATTGTGTCCAAGTGTTGGCTTGGCAAGATGTAAGCCCGTAGGGCATTTATTTTGATGTTTTATTTCGTAATACTCTGAAGATTTAAATAATATAATGTTTTTCTTTTAATAATGCATGCCTTGTTTTATATTTAATGGGTTTAATTTGAGGGCGTGACAAGAACAATCCATTCGTTTGGGGTTCAAGGCCTCAAACAATGAAGCAGAGTATGAAGCACTGATTGCAGGACTGAAATTGGCAGTAGCAGTAGAAGCAGATGAGGTGATAATCTTCTGTGACTCTCAGCTTATAGTCAACCAGACAACAGGCGAGTTCGCAGCCCGAGACGAAAGGATGTCGGCCTATGTAAATGAGGTCGGCAGATTGGTGGCCTTGTTTCAGAATTGCCGACTACAACAGGTTAGCCGAGATGATAACAGTCACGCTGATGCCCTGGCCAACCTAGCAAGTGCAATACAACCTGGAAAGGCAAGGACGATAATGGTTGACTACTTGCCCGGTCCAAGCATAGAACCACTGAACACAGAGCGCGAAGCAATGTGTGTGGAGATGGGACCAAGTTGGATAGATGCAATAATAGCATTCCTTAAAGACGGGAAGCTGCCCGATGACCGAAAAGAAGTGCATAAGATCAGACTGAAGTCGGCAAGATTCAGTTTGACCCTAGAAGGACACCTCTACAAAAGATCATTTACTGGACTGCTTCTGAGGTGTGTGCATCCTGCACAAGTTGAAGATTTCCTGTACGAGATACATGAAGGAATATGTGGAAGCCACGCTGGGGGCAGGTCACTTGCCCACAGGGCCATTACTCAGGAGTACTGGTGGCCCTATATGCAGAAAGATGCCGAAGCTTATGTGAAGAAGTGTTAGAAGTGCCAAAGGTTTGCACCTTTGATGTATCAACCAGCAGCCGACTTGAACCCAATATCCAGTCCTTGGCCATTTGCCCAATGGGGCATGGATCTTGTCGGAAAACTACCTCAAGCAACTGGACAAAGGAAGTACTTACTAGTGGCAACAGATTATTTCACCAAGTGGGTAGAAGCTGAACCCCTTGCCAAGATTCGAGACATTGATGTGAAGAACTTCATCTAGAAGAACATCATTACCAGGTTTTGGATTCCGAGAGCAATAGTTGCAGATAATAGAACACAATTTGATAGTAAGCTAATCAAAAACTTCTGTGCAAAGTTCAAAATCAGGAATTACTTTTCGATCCCAAGTTTTCCTTAAAACAATGGACAAACAGAAGTGTCCAACAAAGTTATTTTGGATAGGATAAAAAGAGGCTGCAAGCAGCAGAGGGAAAGTGGGTAGATGAATTGCCCAGTTGTGGACGCGCCCCGCGTAAGGGCCTCACCCCACAGTTCGGACTCCATCTGTCACGGTTCTTAATTTGAACTAAAGAGTCCAAATCTGGCAAATCGTTTTGAGAAAACAGATTTTTTTTGTAAAGAAGTGCCAACCATGGACTGCTTTGCCAGATATAGAGTCGCCACCTAAATATTTTTTAATGGGGGAATTTAGGAAACCCTGACTCGTTTGCCTAAGGCCACGTGTCCATCATCACCAAAGTTGCCTTGGCTCGGGAACTTGGATACGATTGGGGAAGGTCAGCTATGAGCACCCCCTCTCGCCCGATTCAAAGATCGGCCTCTACTAACCATGATATCTTGTTTTGACAACATTATGCGTTCTTATTCCGATTATTAGCCTAGATTTACTACGTGATGCACACAGCAAACAAGTATAGACTAAGTCGCCTAAATTAGAACAAAAACATTTCATGTTCGTTTTGTTTGAAAAATGGTTTGATGGTGCTACCCGCAAGTAGGCTAAGACATGAATTTTGCCACCCTCAAGTGGGCTTTAAAACTCGTATTCAATGCATGGTTCCAATTTAAGTAACCCAACCTTCACCCACAGGCATTCAGACAGTTATATCACATAAGCACATAGCCTCATGGTAAGCATGCTATCAAGGCAACACTCACACTCATGCAAAGATGCTAAAACATAAATGCTTACCGAGTACTCCAAGCCAAAACAGAAACTAGTTAGTAATCATATGCATGATCCTAGTTCATGTTAAGATGGCTAATGCAACACATGCAAGATGCAACTATGAAAGGCTCGGCTATTCTAAGATGGCATATGATGATGCTACAACTAGCACATATTCAACTTGGAATTGAAATACAATACAGTTAGTATGATGCGCTGAGCCCGGTGCATGCAAGACAAATGTATGGATGCACTCATGCATAGCATAAGGTATGCTAAATTAAATATGTCCTAATACTAACCATTGAAAGCAGGTAAGTAAAAGGGAGAAAGAAGTGGGGGTTGGAAGACATGCACACACTCACGCACACTTAATACACAATTGCCCTCGCTCGGAGGGTCCGAATAAATATTACAAAACAAGTAAATAATTAACTCTTCTAACTAATTAAATATTGCATATCTTCTATTTAATTAATAAATTAAATGCAGAAAGATGATGGCCGCAGCCCCGCCTCGGAATGCTAGAATGATGCATGCTCGACTCGCCCTGCTCGGAAACCCGTGCCATGCCACTGTTGCCTCTGTTTACACTCCCTTGCTCTTCTGAAAATTCTGAAAGTCCCCAGACCCATTTTGAATCATCCTCTGAGTGCTTTGGAGTGCCACCGACCACAATTAAACTCCACCGGCCATGGGAATGGGCTCATCGGCTAAATGTTGGACCACCGGCCAGACACTGATGGTTGGTCGGCATTGTATGTGGCCGGTCGGCCATTCCTTCCTGCAGAAACTTATTTTTTGACAGCAGCAGAGGGCAGGCAGTGCATGGCAAGGAAACTCAAAGCAATGTGAGCATGACCACACTCCCTATCATGCAATGGACTCAAGGGAGCATGACCCTCGACCCTCGGGCCATCAATTATGTATTTTGATGCATGATGGCCTAAGAGGCCAAGTTTGCAACTTAATGTAAATGCCTGCAACAAAAGAGATGAATGCCAACACCCTATCATATTGAGGTCAAGGGTGTCGGCGACCGTAATGACCCTCACCACTGTCTACCGATAAACTGTTGATTACTGCTAAACTAGGACTGATTATCATTGATAATTGAACTGATTGAGTTACTGAACTGACTGACTGAAATCTGAACTGAATCGATTGAATATATATATCTGTTTGAATTGCATTCTATCTGTTTGACTGTGTGATTATCTGTTCGTGTTTATATGTTTAAACTGCAAATTGAAGGCCTTATCGGCGGCCGAATCTGAAATCGATTGATTTTATGATCATCATAATTTATGTGATTTTATGGCATGTTTATCTGAAATGTGATTTGGTATGATTAAATTGGATTAAAATAAGCTAATTTCAAGAGTTGGCCTTGATTACCAAACTACCCCCTTAGTGGCCCACTATCTCAAACACTTTGATCTTCATATTACACTTGAACAAACATATCATCAGCCTCTTTTCCTTGTTCTTGCCGTCCTAGAGAGGGAGAGGGAGAGAAATTGAGTGTCATTTTGATTAATGCTTGGAGACTTGAAGAAATTGTTAGAGAATTGCATGATTGAGCCTCCTTACCTTTAATTCAAGACTTGAGGTAGATCCATTGTCTTCTTGTTTATGTTTTGAGTTGATTTCTTGCATGGTTTAGAGTGAGTTGAAGTCTAGAGCCAATTTATGGCTCAAATTGTTGAATTGGAGCTCTTTCCGCGCATGCATGGCGGTAATGTTGAGTTTTAAGTTGATTTCATGGATAATTGTTGCATGCATGTACAAGTTCTAGCTAAGGTTCATGATACCATCATGTTCTTGAATGATTTGGCTCACTAGAGCATGTATTGAAGCTTGAAATTGATTTAAAACTCATGCATGTCATGTTTGTAGCATGTTCATGAAAATTGGTTTGAATTAAACACCCTTGGGCTTTGATTTACCAAATTGATCTTTGAAACATGTGATATTATGAGTTTTAAAGTGTTTTCCAAAAAATTAGCCCAAGAGGATCGATTTTGATGCATTTAAACTTGATTTGAGCTTGGAAGTTCAAATATGGAAATTCCAGATTTTGGACTCCCGCTCGAGCGGGGAAAGTGGCGCTCGAGCGGGAAATTCGTGCTCCCAGTACTTTGCACTGTGTTGAAGTCCGCTCGAGCGGAAGGATTGACGCTCGAGCGGGACCTTGTGTCTTACGCTCGAGCGGCTATCGAGCGCCTGATCGAGCATGAATTTCACTTATCCAGTACTTTTTGGTCCGCTCGAGCGGGTAAGTTGACGCTTGAGCGTGAACCGTTGTCTGCATGACCGCTCGAGCGGGGAATTATGCGCTCGAGCGGGACCCTGTTTCACTGCAAATTTTGAAAATGTTTTCTGAATACATCTTTGCATCCTCATCCCATCCTAGGCATTCTTAGGCCTAGTTTAAGACATCTTAATGAGGATATAGATGTAGAACACACCGAGGCAATTAGGGATTAAATTATTATTATCCTTTCCCACTGTGTAGCTTAGTGTGTGTTCATTCTGTACTGTTTAGGGTTGGCATTTTAAGGAGACGCTCTAGCCTACTGTAGCCCAGAACTCTGTGAGTAACAATTGTGTAAAGATATGTTCAAATGATTATCTTCTGAATACTGAACTGTACTGCTTTCTGAACTGATACTGTTAACTGAATGAATGTATGTCCTATATTCTAAACTGTATTGTGGCATCCTTAGCAACTACTGTTACTGAGATCTCTGTCGGTTCCCTTGTTGGAACCACTACTGTTTACTGATTGATGGCCATCATTGACTGTTCGGTCTTTTAAGACCTACTGTTTACTGTTATGCTAATGGATGTACCACATATGACTGTTTACTGTACTGAACAACTGATATACTGATTGAAATGAACTGTTTTCACTACTGTAAGGACATTCATTCTAAACCCCTTTACGCTTTATGTTATTCACTGGGCTTTAGCTCACTGCTCATATATATATATATATATATATATGTAGTGAACAGGCACCAGACCGGAGCTAGGGGCGTCGGGGTAAACTCCCAGTTTTGTCAAGCCAACTACTGTGCCTCACTGCGAGGTTCCGAGCCTGCCAAGCTATGGCTTAGGGGTGTTTTTATTTCCCCTGTCTGTTTCTGTGTTTGTTTTGTACGACTGTATAGACTGTTACCGTACTGTTTAATAGGGATTTGGTCCCTGTTCTGAGTGGTTGTAATTATTGTACATACTGTTTGTCTATGACTGCATATATGTATGAAAAATCTTTTTGCATACAGACTGTCACAGCTCATTGGACATTGTTTATTTACTGTATTGGCTTCCGCCATGCCCCTATACTCTGTTTTACTGTCTTACTGTTAAGCAGGCCTTCGTTAATCTTGGATTACTAGCCGGTTACGGTGCTAAACCCATAGGGGCGGGTTTGGGTCGTGACAGAGTGGTATCAGAGCCAGGTTAACCACGAGTTATACCGCACACACGTGTCCGAATGAGCGATAGGGTGTCCTAGAAAAGTGATTAGGGCATCGCATGAGCATGAAAAATGTGTGTGGTTATGACATGACCGAATATGTGTTAATGTGATAAACTGTTTAAGTATGCAACTGTTATGTTGATAAATGCTATAACTGCTTATAGTGATATGGATAATACAAGAACTGCAAATGAATCTGAATCCTCATCCTCTGAGGCAAGAATGGCAAGACTAGAAAGGATGATGGAACTGATAACTGAAAGATTGGATCAACAACAGAATCAACAGCCCCCACCTCCTCCTCCGGCTGTACCGGAACAGAATGTGAATGTTAATGATGGGGACATAATTGCTCTTACCCAGAAGTTCAGCAAACTGAAACCGCCATCCTTTCAGGGAGGCCTTGAACCATTGAAGGCTGAAGCATGGGTTCTGGAGACTGAAAAACTGTTTGAAGTGTTTCCGTGCTCAGAGGCACATAAGGTACTGTTGGCCACCTTCACTTTGCAAGAAGAGGCTAGAAGGTGGTGGATGCTTACCCGAGACGACAACATTGTTATGACTTGGGCTCAATTCAAAGTAGCCTTCTTTGAAAAGTACTTCCCTCAGTGTGTCAGGGACAGAAAGGTGACTGAATTCGAACAGCTAAGACAGGGCACAATGTCCGTTGCTGAATATGAAACAAAGTTCACTAGGCTTGCTAGATATGCACCACACATGGTGGACACTATTACAAGAAGGCCAGAAGGTTTGAAGGCGGCCTGAATGTTGCAATACTGGATAGAATAAGTGTTCTGAAATTACCGACATATGTGAATGTCCTTGACCGAGCCTTGATGGCTGAAGCAAACATCGAGGCACTGAAAACTGAAACACCAGCGTCTGAATGGCGTAGTAAAAGGCAGAATTTTAAATTCAAGAAAGGCAAGCATAACCCATTGAACAAGAAACAGAATACGGGGTCAACAACTAGCCCCAGCCAAGGGAGTGGTTCCATACCGCCCTGTTCCGAATGTGGTAAGAACCATAAGGGAGTGTGTTATAAACTATCTGGTACTTGTTACAGGTGTGGCAAGGTGGGCCACGTGGTTAAAGATTGCCCTTCCACTGCTCCGGGCAATAGTAAAGCTGCAGGCAGCGCCGCAGCATCAACTGTTGCACCAAAACCGAACCCCAAAGCTACCGGGAAAGAGCCTATGAGGCAGGGCAGAGTGTTCGCCCTAGTACCGGGAGACGTACAAAATACTGAGACCGTTGTGTCAGGTATCCTCTCTATTTGTACTCAAAATGCATATGTACTGATTGATTCGGGGTCTACACATTCATATGTGTCGCATGCTTTTTTACGGAAATTGAATAGACCCTTAGAACCCATGAATTATCTGTTAGCTGTATCATCACCTATTGGGGGATCCATGACATGTGCATATATGTATCCTGCTTGTGAGATTATTGTTGGGGATATGCATCTGTTTATTGACTTACTGCCACTGAATATTGATCATTTTGACGTAATATTGGGGATGGACTGGTTACAAAAATATCACGCTACAATTGACTGTGTGACCAAGCAAGTTATTTTCCGTCCACCTGGTTTGCCCGAATTTGTATTTAATGGAAGTGGAGTAGTACCTCCCCCGTATTTGATTTCTTCTGTGAAAGCTGTTAAACTGATTAGGAAGGGGTGTAAAGGGTATCTGTGTTCTGTATTGACTGTATCTACTGATGATAATGATAATGTGAACAGTATTCCCATAGTCAGAGAATTCCCAGATGTTTTTCCAAATAATCTGCCAGGGAATTTAGTTGACAGGGAGATTGAATTTACCGTTGATGTGATTCCGGGAACACAGCCAGTATCTAAAGCTCCTTACCGAATGGCTCCAACTGAACTGAAAGTACAATTGCAGAAACTGTTAGATAAGAAGTTCATCAGGCCTAGTACTTCACTGTGGGGCGCACCTGTCTTGTTTGTGAAAAAAAAAGACGGCTCACTGAGACTGTGTATTGACTACCGTGAACTGAACAAGGTAACTGTGAAAAATAAATACCCATTGCCTCGTATTGATGACTTATTTGATCAGTTACAAGGTGCTCAGGTGTTTTCTAAGATTGATCTCAGATCCGGATATCATCAGTTGAAAGTTAAACCAGAGGTCATTGACAAAACTGCTTTTCGAACGAGGTATGGACATTACGAATTTTTGGTCATGCCTTTTGGAGTTACCAATGCACCTGCTGCATTTATGGACCTCATGAACAGAATTTTTAAACCATACCTTGATGACTTTATTGTTGTATTCATTGATGACATACTGATTTACTCCAAAAGTATAGAAGAACATGAACGTCATTTGAGACTTGCCCCACAGACCCTAAGAGAACAGAAACTCTATGCTAAACTGTCTAAATGTGAATTCTTGGCTTGATCATGTTATGTTTGGGGCATGTTGTTAGCAAAGATGGAATTTCTGTTGATCCGCAGAAAATTGAAGCTGTAGTAAACTGGCCTAGACCGACAAATGTGACAGAAGTCCGAAGCTTTTTGGGTTTGGCTGGATATTATAGAAGATTTGTCAAAGATTTCTCCAAAATTGCCTTACCGTTGACTCAATTAACCCAGAAGGGGATATCATTTGACTGGACTGACCAAAGGGAATCAGCATTCCAAGAGTTGAAAACTCGACTTGTGATTGCACCTGTTCTTACCTTACCTTCAGGTACGGATGGTTATACTGTATTTAGTGATGCTTCTCATAAGGGTTTGGGATGTGTTTTAATGCAGAATGGGAGAGTTATTGCCTATGCTTCCCGACAACTGAGACCGCATGAAAAGAACTACCCGACCCATGACCTGGAACTTGCTGCAGTAGTATTTGCACTGAAAATCTGGCGTCACTACCTTTATGGGGGCGACATGTGAAGTATATACCGACCACAAGAGTCTGAAATATTTCTTCACACAAAAGGAACTGAACATGAGACAGCGGAGATGGCTAGAACTGATTAAAGATTATGACCTACAGATTTTGTACCACTCGGGAAAAGCCAACACCGTTGCCGATGCATTGAGTCGGAAATCGATTGGGAACTTAGCCTGTTTGCTTACCGGGCAGAGAGAGTTGCTTTGTGACCTTGAAAGATCTGAAATTGAAATTGTTTTGAGAGAACAAGGTGGAACAATAGCTGCTATTTCTGCTCAACCGGCACTGATTGAAGAAATTAAAGAGAAACATCAACAGGATGACTTCTTGAAGAAGATCATTGAAGAAAGAGAATCTAAACCAAGACCGGGTTTCAAATTTGAGAACAATGTACTGAAATTTCAAGAAAGACTGTGTGTACCGAATGATACTGAACTGAAAAGAAGAGTTCTGCAAGAAGGCCACAACTCAAAATTTTCTATTCATTCGGGGAATACGAAAATGTACCAAGACCTGAAACTGAATTTCTGGTGGTCGGGAATGAAGAAAGAAATTGCCGAGTTTGTATTGAAATGTCTTCATTGCCAACAAGTTAAAGTTGAACATCAACGACCCGCAGGCTTATTGCAGCCCTTACTGATACCGGAGTGGAAATGGGAACATATTACTATGGATTTTATTGTGGGATTGCCTCGCTCCAATAAAGGTATGGACTCGATTTGGGTTATTGTTGATAGACTAACTAAATCTGCTCACTTCTTACCTGTTAAGACAATTTACAATGCGGACAAATTGGCTATACTCTATATTGATGAAATTGTTAGACTGCATGGAGTGCCTGTGTCCATTGTTTCTGACAGGGATTCGAAGTTTACATCGAGGTTTTGGCAAAGCCTACAGACTGCATTGGGTACTGAACTGAGACTGAGTAGTGCATATCATCCTCAGACAGATGGCCAATCAGAAAGAACCATCCAGACTCTGGAGGATTTATTGAGAATGTGTGTCCTTGATTTTTAGGGAAACTGGGAAAGTCATTTGCCTTTAGTCGAATTCGCCTACAACAACAGCTATCATTTAAGTATTGGTATGGCGCCTTTCGAGGCATTGTATGGCAGAAAATGTAGATCTCCGATTTGCTGGGCAGAAGTTGGAGATGGGCCTTTGCTTGGGCCCGAGATTGTTTATGAAACAACTGAGAAAGTGAAACTGATACAACAGAGACTGAAAACTGCACAGAGCAGACAGAAAAGTTATGCAGATGTCAGAAGGCGAGACAGAGAATATGAAGTGGGTGATCACGTCTTTGTAAAAGTGACACCGATGAAAGGCCAGACTTGTTTCGGAGTCAAAGGCAAGTTAGCGCCAAGATATGTTGGACCATATGAGATTATTGAGAAAATCAATAAGGTGGCGTATCAAGTTGCGCTTCCTCCTGAAATGGAGCATATGCATAACGTCTTCCACATTTCTATGTTGAGGGACTACCTCCGAGATCCTTTTCATGTGATTGAGCCGACCCGTGTAGTGCTAAGTGATGACTATACTTATGAGGAATGGCCCATACAGATTGTGAATAGACGGATCAAGAAGTTGAGAAACAAAGAGATCCCGTTGGTGAAAGTTGACTAGCAAAACCATGGTGGTGTGTATGCCACTTGGGAAAGGGAAGATGACATAGCTAAAAGATATCCTGAACTGTTTCCACTGAATCCTGTTTTCTTCCAGAATGAAGGTAACTCGAGTTTAGAGGACTAAACTCTTTTTAAGGAATGGAGACTGTAATGACCCTCACCACTGTCTACCGATAAACTATTGATTACTGCTAAACTGGGACTGATTATCATTGATAATTGAACTGATTGAGTTACTGAACTGACTGACTGAAATCTGAACTGAATCGATTGAATATATATATCTGTTTGAATTGCATTCTATCTGTTTGACTGTGTGATTATCTGTTCGTGTTTATATGTTTAAACTGCAAATTGAAGGCCTTATCGGCGGCCGAATCTGAAATCGATTGATGTTTTATGATCATCATAATTTATGTGATTTTATGGCATGTTTATCTGAAATGTGATTTGGTATGATTAAATTGGATTAAAATAAGCTAATTTCAAGAGTTGGCCTTGATTACCAAACTACCCCCTTAGTGGCCCACTATCTCAAACACTTTGATCTTCATATTACACTTGAACAAACATATCATCAGCCTCTTTTCCTTGTTCTTGCCGTCCTAGAGAGGGAGAGGGAGAGAAATTGAGTGTCATTTTGATTAATGCTTGGAGACTTGAAGAAATTGTTAGAGAATTGCATGATTGAGCCTCCTTACCTTTAATTCAAGACTTGAGGTAGATCCATTGTCTTCTTGTTTATGTTTTGAGTTGATTTCTTGCATGGTTTAGAGTGAGTTGAAGTCTAGAGCCAATTTATGGCTCAAATTGTTGAATTGGAGCTCTTTCCGCGCATGCATGGCGGTAATGTTGAGTTTTAAGTTGATTTCATGGATAATTGTTGCATGCATGTACAAGTTCTAGCTAAGGTTCATGATACCATCATGTTCTTGAATGATTTGGCTCACTAGAGCATGTATTGAAGCTTGAAATTGATTTAAAACTCATGCATGTCATGTTTGTAGCATGTTCATGAAAATTGGTTTGAATTAAACACCCTTGGGCTTTGATTTACCAAATTGATCTTTGAAACATGTGATATTATGAGTTTTAAAGTGTTTTCCAAAAAATTAGCCCAAGAGGATCGATTTTGATGCATTTAAACTTGATTGAGCTTGGAAGTTCAAATATGGAAATTCCAGATTTTGGACTCCCGCTCGAGCGGGGAAAGTGGCGCTCGATCGGGAAATTCGTGCTCCCAGTACTTTGCACTATGTTGAAGTCCGCTCGAGCGGAAGGATTGACGCTCGAGCGGGACCTTGTGTCTTACGCTCGAGCGGCTATCGAGCGCCCGATCGAGCGTGAATTTCACCTATCCAGTACTTTTTGGTCCGCTCGAGCGGGTAAGTTGATGCTCGAGCGTGAACCGTTGTCTGCATAACCGCTCGAGCGGGGAATTATGAGCTCGAGCGGGACCCTGTTTCACTGCAAATTCTGAAAATGTTTTCTGAATACATCTTTGCATCCTCATCCCATCCTAGGCATTCTTAGGCCTAGTTTAAGACATCTTAATGAGGATATAGATGTAGAACACACCGAGGCAATTAGGGATTAAATTATTATTATCCTTTCCCACTGTGTAGCTTAGTGTGTGTTCATTCTGTACTGTTTAGGGTTGGCATTTCGAGGAGACGCTCTAGCCTACTGTAGCCCAGAACTCTGTGAGTAACAATTGTGTAAAGATATGTTCAAATGATTATCTTCTGAATACTGAACTGTACTGCTTTCTGAACTGATACTGTTAACTGAATGAATGTATGTCCTATATTCTAAACTGTATTGTGGCATCCTTAGCAACTACTATTACTGACTGTTACTGTTACAGAGATCTCTGTCGGTTCCCTTGTTGGAACCACTACTGTTTACTGATTGATGGCCATCATTGACTGTTCGGTCTTTTAAGACCTACTGTTTACTGTTATGCTAATGGATGTACCACATATGACTGTTTACTGTACTGAACAACTGATATACTGATTGAAATGAACTGTTTTCACTACTGTAAGGACATTCATTCTAAACCCCTTTACACTTTATGTTATTCACTGGGCTTTAGCTCACTGCTCATATATATATATATATGTAGGTGAACAGGCACCAGACCGGAGCTAGGAGCGTCGGGGTAAACTCCCAGTTTTGTCAAGCCAACTACTGTGCCTCACTGCGAGGTTCCGAGCCTGCCAAGCTATGGCTTAGGGGTGTTTTTATTTCCCCTGTCTGTTTCTATGTCTGTTTTGTACGACTGTATAGACTGTTACCGTACTGTTTAATAGGGATTTGGTCCCTATTCTGAGTGGTTGTAATTATTGTACATACTGTTTGTCTATGACTGCATATATGTATGAAAAATCTTTTTGCATACAGACTGTCACAGCTCATTGGACATTATTTATTTACTGTATTGGCTTCCGCCATGCCCCTGTACTCTGTTTTACTGTCTTACTGTTAAGCAGGCCTTCGGTAATCTCGGATTACTGACCGGTTACGGTGCTAAACCCATAGGGGCGGGTTTGGGTCGTGACAGCGACCAATTGTTGAGACATGTTACGTCACTTGGAGTACGAACACACCTCACCCCTCATGCCTGGTTTGACACCCCAAACCAAGCAATGTAATACACGTATACAAACATGGCTCAAGAATGCAACACGAGGCTAAGATGCAAGACATGCCAAATGCAATGCAATCTATTATGCAAGCATGCAATATGCCAATCATGCAAGAGGCAATACAATGTGATCCAACATGTGATGCAAACATGGTATAATGTAAGCATGCAATGAGAGACAACAAGTCAAACATACTACTATATATAAGAATGGACTTAGGCCGAAATGGAAGGCCTCAGCCACACCTCAAAACAGTGGCTAAAGATGATGCAAATGGTGGACAAATGTTCATGCAAACATGCGTACCAATGAGCCTAAGACTAAGGCATAAAGAGGAGCATTCTACTATAACTACCCTAACCACACATGGCATGGACTATTCAACCAAAAACAGAGTTTTAATGCAGCAAAATACACCCTGAAACCCGCATGAATGGCATCCCAAATGACTTAAGCAAGAGGCATGCACTAAGGCCTAAACATGGAGCATAAGACCACATCTCATCAAGGTATTAAAAGAGTAACAAACACAAGTATGTGAGCACAAAACATGGACTAAAATGACATCATAAGTGATTCCAAATCACTGAAATAGGCCAACTCAAGCATGCTCATGACTCACACACCCGATGCCAACATGCTAGAATGCAAAGGGGCTATACAAAGCATGAAATGCATGACCAAATCAACACCCAACAGACCTCAATCATGGCAAAATATGACTAAAAACTTCACAAAGCTAGGCAAAAATATGCAAGCATGATGGTCTAATGGCAAGATGCATTTCTTAAGCAAAATAGGAGGATACAAGGCAAGTGTATTATGCATGCAAGGGGTCAACAAACCAACATGGGACAGAGGTAAAACATGCTAAATAAACACCAAATAACCTCTGAAATGAAGCCAAACAAAGCTAGGCATACATGTTACCCTTATGAGCCAAAATTATGCACAAAAGAGAGACAAAGGGAGAGGGGTGTCCCTCCCCTATACAAGACTCTAAAACTCCTTCTTCATCACTGAAAATCCACTGGATTTCAGTGGTGAGAAGATCAACACATAATAGTAACCAAAGCTTAACAAAGAGAACACCAAAAGGGCCAAACAAGGCCTAAGGGGGGGGGGAGGTTGACCCCCAACACCAAAACAACCTTAATGAAGTATCTTAAACATGAAAATATAAGACTTTTTTCAGTTATACACAAAGTCTAAAACAGTAAGCAAGATAGGTAAAAGACTAGTGCAAGATTGGGGAATCTAAAGTAAAAGTGTTACCCTTGAAGAACCCTTGAAGACCAGCAAATGCAGCCTCCTTCTTCTGATCAAAACCAGTCCAAAACCTCAAGAACAAACCCTCAATGTCTCCCAAAGTCGAAGTATGGTGCAGTAGTGTGTGTCTTAGTGCAAAACTAAGAAGAAATCACCCTTTTGGCCCTTAAATACACACACAATGAAGAGAGAGAGGGAGATATAGAGAGAGAAAGTGTATATCAAATCTATATATGTATTTTGCTCTGATTTTGCTGAACCAACAACAAGGAGGAGGAGGGGGCTCTTATATAGACAATGGAATGGCTCCAAGCTTCCAAGAGAAGCTATCCTAAAAGGGTCAAGGCTTCCAAGGGAAGCTATCCTAAGGGTGCAAGCTTCTTGAGGAAGCTAAGACAAAGGGTCAAGCTTCCTCAAGAAGCTTGGGCAATGGGTGCAAGAGGTTGGAACAAAAGGGTCAAAGGCTCAAAACAACCACACCCGTGCATGGGGGGCAGGGTCCGTGCATTCCAGCTGGCACAGCTGGCATGCATTATGCCTAAAAAAGGCAAAAAGGTGATGTCGGCCATAAAAGGAAGCCATCGGCCAAACAGATGGCCGGCCGACCACACAAAATGCCGACTGGCTAATGGTATATTTCACCAATGGCCGGTAGCAAGAATACACGGCCGATGGCCTTAAGCCAGGGCCGGTGGGTGTTAGGGGTAGCTAACAAGCTACTCCCTACCCTCAGAAGCAAAAACAAAAGTGTTTGATGCAAAATCAAACATAAAACAGTCGAGTTGAGAGATCCTGAGGCAAGGCGCGTTGCCGAGACCTCCGGGAACTCAAAACGAACACGAATCATGGGTGATCACCGAGTGTTCAAGCGGTGACATCCAAGTCTTGAGGACGGTCAAAAATGGGATGTCTACACCAGTGTACTCTGAGCATATCAGACTACGCGCGAAAGATCAACGGGGGAATCCCCGTTTGCCATGGCTTATGGCACAGAAGCAGTCATTTCGCTGGAGGTCGGCATCCCAGGGATCAGAACCCAGGAAGTGGAGAATGGAACTAATGATGTATTTTTAGCCCGAGATCTGGATCTTCTAAAAGAGAGAAGGGAGAAAGCAGCAATTCAGCTGGGGACATACCAGCAGCAACTTGCCAGGGCTTATAATAAAAAGGTGAACCCACGAGAGTTCCAAGTTGGTGACCTCGTCCTGAGAAAGGTCGTCGGCAACAAGAAGGATCCCAGAGAAGGCAAGCTTCGCCCAAATTGGGAAGGACCTTATAGAATCACCTCAGTATTGGGCAATGGGGCATATCGGCTTAAAGATAGCGAAGACAAAGAGTTACCAAGATCCTGGAATACTTGCAATTTGAAGTTTTTTTATCATTAGATCTTCTTGTCCTTTGTTATTAGCCGAAATAATAATAAAGTTTTAGCTTGATTCTTTACAATTGTAAAGTATGACTGATCAGTAACTTGACGATGTTTCTGATTGAAACATGGCGAATAACTTATACTTATTAGATGGCAGAGTTCCTACTTGCACATAATAGAATTGAACTAGGTTGAATTAACCTGGATATGCCATGTCGATAGAGTCAAACACAGATTGGAATTAAGTACCTATCAGTCAGATTAACAAAGAGGCCAACGTCGGTAACCTCGTCCAGTCTTTGTTTGAACCTGACCTCAATAACAGAGCCGCATACTTAATGAGAACTCAAGTGGAACTTAAGTTCACATCAGGGGGCAGAGGGCTGGAGAATGATGCTTGAGAAAAATTTACAAGCTGAGATTAAGTTAACACTTGTTGAAATTTGAGAAAAATTTACAAGTTGAAGTTAAACCGATGCCATGTTTAACACTCGTTGAAATTTGAAAAAAATTTACAAGTTGAAGTTAAATCGAGATCATGTTTAACACTTGTTGAAATTTGAGAAAAATTTACAAGTTGAAGTTAAACCAAGGTCATGTTTAACACTTGTTGAAATTTTATTAAAAATTTACAAGTTGAAGTTAAATCGAGGTCATGTTTAACACTTGTTGAAATTTTATGAGAAATTTACAAGTTGAAGTTCAACCGAGATCATGTTTAACACTTGTTGAAATTTTAAGAAAAATTTACAAGTTGAAGTTAAACCGAAGTCATGTTGAAGAATGTTGGTTTAAAGTGTTAAGTCCAGGCCGAGATAAACCGTTGGTGGGTATAACCGGGTATTTCACCCCGAGAAGATCGCACAGATAAGGTGTATTTTGAAGACATCCAAATTATTCTAAGTATAGAATCATACAAGACAGTAAAAGGAAGACAAAGATACAAGCATTTAGGAGAGAAAGTTGTATTAATATTCAAAAGATGGCATGTCGGCCAAATTAAAGCTTACACTGTTTTAAAAAGAAAGAAAAAGTACAAGTTACAGGGAAAAAAAAAGGAGAAGAACGTCAAACTAAGACTCTTCGGCGTCTATGGCTAGTTGGATCTGGAGTTCAGAAGACAGCTGAGAAGACATCTTGGGGGCCCTCTCAGCCGCGAGCTCGGCATCAATTTCTTGAAGAGTTTGGTCGAGGCTCTTGTCGGCAATAGGCGCGTTCGATGTTGCCTTCTCAGGAGGAGCGTCTTTGGAGACCTCACCTTCTTCATCCTAAGTCAAGTCCAAGACTTGCTTATTTAGAGTAGGGGGCTTGGCCCCAGCAACGTCCTTCGTCTTCCTAACCAAAGCTTCCTCTTCAGACTCAGAACCGTCTTTGGATTGGCTTGGAGTAGGTGGGAATGGCAGAGGGAGGTCATCAGCATTCTGGAGAGGGGAGTCCTCAGGGACGTCCAACTTCTTGAGGGCAGCCATCTAACCAAGGGTGAAACCCTTGTTGCATGCCTGCTTTACTTGTTTTTTGTAGTCCTCCTTGACGTCGGCTGCCCCCTCTGCGTATGCCTTCTTATCGGCGGCCTTGATCTCGGCCTCCTTTGTGGCTAAGGCATCTTGGAGTTCTTTTTGGGCCTCGGCCGTCTTTTCTTCGGCCTCTTTCTTTTTGGCCTCAAGAACCTTCTTAATGGCCTCTGCAGCATCTGCTTTTTCCTCAGCCACGTCTTTGGCATTAATGACTGTCGTAGCCTGATCTGACAAGGTCCTCATTTTTACCTCGGCCCTTTTGATGGCCTTCTGTAAACCACCAACCTCTCTGATCTTGTCAGCCAACTCCTTCCTTATTTCAAAAGATTGCACAGAGAAAGAGTGGGCGTGCTAGATCGCCTGAAAGAAAATGGACAGAACAAAAGTCAGTAGAAATTCTCTAAAGTATGGAAAAATAGAGAAAAAAAATTACCAAGTGAAGGGACTTACTTGAACGGAGTGTTGCAGCATCAAGGCGAAGTTTTCATACTGGCTCATCTCGGCGTTGCGATCGAGATCTCCAGGAAGGAGCAAAGCTGTAGTAAGGGCAACGCCAACGTTAACGTCATTGGCACTATCACCAGCTCTGACCGGCCTGTCCTCCAGTGTGATTGGGGGGGCCCAGGGGGAGTCAGACTTCATGGAGCCCGAAGCTGTTGCCGATTCGGACCTCGGCCTCTTCGACCGAGTTGATTGGGATGGTTCGGCCTCAGTGGGCCTCTTCTCGGGAACGGAGGGGGTCTTCTCGCTCTCAGCCAATTTTGAAATTGGTAAGGTGTCCTCAGTGTCAATCTGAGTCACCGTTGCCTTAGGCTGGGCCTTCTTCATTCTTTTGGGCTTTGGTGTTGGTTAAGGCTGGGATTGTGCTGGTTGAGCGTTGACGGTGTCGGGGATGTCGGCTAGAAGATCTTCTGCGACTGCCTTCTTGCGACCCATCTCGGCAGAAATTGTAGTTCGGCGTTGGCGTCGGCGTCGGTGTTGGAAATGTGGGATTAGCTGTGAAGCCGAGGTAGATGGTTGTTCTACTGGATCTGAGGTTGACCCCTGATTTGGCTGAGATGATGAAGTTATTGGTGGAGTTGTGGCGGAAGGAGGAGACTTGCTTTTCTGCTTCCTTGGGACGTCGAGAAGTACTGACTTGTAGGTCAGGATGAAGTTGAGCAGTAAAGGAGCTCTCCACTTGTGGATTGGCAGGTCCAGCAACTTCTTAAGATCCTTGTTGGGGAAGAAGGACTTGCAGAAGTCTTTTGGTGGTTGTGGAAGAACTGCAAGAAAAATAGATGTTAGAACATATGGAAAGAACGAAGTATTAAAGGCTTGAAAAAATGTAGCACTTGGCTCTTACCATTACCCTCTACGAATATTGTTCGGCTAAGAGGGTAGAGGTGAAGGTCGTCATCTGGAGCAAACTCCCAGTTGCCCGAGACAATAAAGTAATCATCCCCGGCTCCCTTGTTGAAGTCTGGGAGGTCAGTAACAAGTTTGTATTCAGTAGACCTCGGTTTGAGGTAGTAGACATAGCCTTTTTCTAATTTGAGGCCACACATGATGTAGCAGTATTGGATGTCGGCTAAGGTCACCCTAGCATTTTCTCGGCATACTAAGGCTATGATACCATTAATGACTCTGTAGGAGTTAATGGTTAACTGCATTGGGTTAAGCTTGTAATAATGAAGGACTTCTCGGAAAATGATGTCTAGTGGAAGCCTGAGTCCACACTCAATAAAGGCGACGACCGGGAAGGGCATGGAGTTGACTGTGGGCATAATGGAGTCGTCCTCCCCAGCCAACCTAAGGTGAACGTCGGTTGGAATGGAAAACTCCCGCCTAAAGTATTCTAACTTGGTTGGGGTGTCTACCCTATGCTTCCACATACCCATGATGTCGACTTGAGGGGAAGGTGTAGGATTTCAGAAGGAAGTGTTTTGTGACGGTTTTGAAGGACTTCAGCTAAAACCTAAATGTGAGCTGGGGTAAGAATTTGTGGGGATTTTAAGGGGAATTCGTTTCAGTTTTTCTTAAAATTTGTGGGTTCTACAAGCAAATCCCAAACCTAGATCTATGGAAACGAAGATTGAAGGCACGAATCTGGAAAAGACACAGAAAACAAAAAACAAGAACGTGTTTCAGAATCAAGAACAGTGATGAACTATCAAGAACACTGTGACAAAGTGTGCACAAGGGTACGAGGCCAAGAACAGTAGTAAAAGTGAACAAATTTGTGAGCAGTGTGTGTGTATTCAAGACACGAATTAGGGAAAAGCAAAATCGTAAACTAAACGTGCTCAGATACGTGATTCATAAATCAAGAACTTGAGCAAAACAACAATGGCAACGAATAATAAAGTAAAGCTTTTTGAAGAGAAACAAGGAATTGAAATAAAAAGGAACAGTGACTCGCCCAAGAAAAATGAAGCCGAAGTAATGTTTGCCGGGATCAGACGGTAGCCGGAAGCAAGGAAGTGCAGCAGAAGCCTCGCCGGAGGATAGAGTGAGACTGGTTGCAGAAAGCTTCACGAAAGTAGCAATGGAGGATTTAGGAGAGTAAAGTGAGAGAGAGTTTTTGCACGCAGACAATGATGTAAAGTGAAAAGACGAAGAGAGAGGGTGCTAGTTTTGTCAAAAACGCGAAAAGGCGGCAAAAATGAAATTGATGAGCCTAGAACGACGTATTTGTCAGACGGCGCATGCAGGCGCAAGGCGACTTAATGGCGCGTATCGGACATGGTCCAGTGAGCGACAGACGGGTGGTAGAAACGGTTGAAATGTTGTGCGTGACAGCTCATACGCGTGATAAAACCCTTGGAGTTCTTGGTTTAATGAAGCAATGACCTCGGCTAGTAGGAAGATCTCGGCTAAATAAACTCGAATAAACTAGGTTATTGGTTCTAAAAGCCTTGATGAGACAGACTACAAGACTTGGTCGTGTGAAGCCGACGTATTATGACCTCGGTAATGGATGATAGAACAAGATAGCCGACATGTTATACGATATGACGATATAGGTTCCATCACCTCTGGATGCCGAGGTAATAGAACCTAGGGGGCAGTTGTGGGGACATATTTTCTGAGTGCCAATATGTGGCCAAGGTGACGCCGAAGTGTCAGCCGAGGTGCCACGTGTCCTGGTCATGACGCCGAGGTGATCTCGGCTAGGCCGAGGTTATCTTCGAAGATATCGGAGTCCGAGATAAGCGGATAAAGGACAAGAGTCCTCGATTGAATAGGATAAGACTCTTAGAGAGTTTATTCCAATCCTACTAGGAGTCCAAGATTAGCAATAATCCTAAGTCCAATGGAGCTAGGTTTCTATTGAGACTAGGATTGTATTGGCTATAAAAGGGAGGCACCCCCATGGGTCTAAGGTATGCAATTTATATTCTGAATAGTGAGTTAAGCATTTTTGTTATCGTTGAGAGATAACTGACTTGATCGTCGGAGTGCCCCCGGATAGACGAACCACCGCCGGAATCTCTTCTTTCTGTTGCAGGTCATTCAGGCTTAATCTATTCTACCGGTGCTCTCCAGCTAAGTACTAATTTGGCAGTAAGGTCGGAAATTGACACACATAATGACAAATTAAAAACTTTCGACCATAACCAAACTGCAAGAACTCCAGTAGTTATGAATGATGATGATCTGTTCAAAATAAATAAGTCATTTATAGTTACGAATGATGATGATCTGATCAAAATAAATAAATGACGATGATAGGCGGTGATGCTCTACACCACGCCTCTTCCGAATTGAATGGCCACGGCTAATAATGTAACCCCGCGTGGAAGATGTGTATCTTGGATTTAAGATTTGTTGTGAAAAAAAAATACTTAAAAAAATTATACATTTTATTTTTAGGAGATTGGGGCAATAATTTTTTTTTTTTTTTTTGGACTATAATCCAAGCTTTATATTTTTGAGCCAAAAGTACAAAATAATTTGAAAGACCATCTATCTATCTGTGTATTTGCCTACTGTTCACCTATTTATCAATGTGTCAATTATTTGTTTAAATATTTATTCACATGTCATCTCTCTATTTATTCATGTGTCACATATATTTCGACTTTAATTTATCTATTTGTCTATATGACCACCACCACCACCAGTCGTCGATTTCGACCACTTTCAACAACTTTTTCGGTTATTGGCCACCACAAGCTTGGCGTTATGAGGTAAAAATAGGGGGAGAAAAATGTTCAAAACAATAATGTCCTTCTCACCAAATATGGAAGGTGAAATTATCTCCATAGGAAAAACAAGATGATATACCCAATTCTTTACATTCTGCGAAGAGAAAGCAAACGTCAGTGATCACTTCCAACCAGGGTTGGCCAGAATGACCCTCTGACGAGTCAGTACAATGATCAACCATAATGTATAGTACAAAAGGAAAATATTTATAGTATAGAGTTTTGGTTGGGTTAGATAGAATCTACTTATTTTTTATGCCTTGTTTGCCTACCATTTTATAGCTATTCTAGCTCAAATCTCATCCGTTGAATCTTGCTTTAATTGAAGGAAAACTTGACTTTGGTCGGACAACTTGCCAAGTGTACTTTGCCTTTGATTGTTAAATCATTAGTGTATGGATGGTTTAGATGATATTAGATGTCAGTGGCTAACTTGTCGAACGTCATGTCCATAGGATTAAACTGATCGAACAATTCTGCCTCTCATTAGGCCCAGTCTACATCCTAGTCTTATCTGTTTTATGCTTCCCACCGTTGAATGAAGGTTTATCCAACACCTCTCCTTTACTTAGCAAATTTAGTCTTCTAGAAGGCTATCTTTTATAATTGCTTTGTCCCCCACACGCCTTAATCAGATGGCAAGTTGTTGCTGGCTATCCTTTGTAAGTTTCAAAGGATGCGTTTAAGCTTGTCATTTTTGGCTTAGGCTATTATGACTGGGCTTAGGCCTAGGTCTAGACTCATATTTTTTGGGGGGAGTTATAGGTCGGTCCTTTAAACCTGATTTAATTTCTATGAGGTCCTGACCCAAAATAATCTAGCACATCTTTCCATTTTACCCTTGACATTCAGCCCACACGTAGAAATCGCTCAACCGTTCCATGCACACACACACTCTCTCTCTCTCTTAACCGGCCACCGAAGACCACTTCCAACCTTTGACAATATTTTGTTTTGGCCATTTTCTATTTCCACTATGTCAATACCACCATGTTGGCAACAAGAGAAAATGAGACGAATATGGATGAAGAAAATGAAGGAGGTAGGAAACGAGTCATATTCAGTGATAAATTTAGTTTTCATAATCAAAAATCACAAATCAACATAAGATTCAAAGACATACTCAGCGATAGACACATTCAGTGATAAATTTATTACTGACTATTTGTTAAAAATTTATAAAAAGAAAATCTCATCATCATCGTCACAAATTAACACAAGATTCAAAGACATATTCAATAATAAATTTAGCAGTGATGATAAACACATTCGATGATAAATTTCTCACTAGTTGTTTGTTAAAAGATTACAAAAAAAAATCTCGTCATCATCGTCATAAATTAACACAAGATTCAAAGAAATATATCAATGATACATTTATCACTCATATAACAGATTTGGTTTAAGAGAAATACAAAGAGAGAGAGAGTGTGTGTGAGGAAGAGGGAGGTGAGATCTGGAGAATTAATGTTGCTTGTAGTCGTTTGAAGTTGATTTCACCATAGAAACAACTAAGTCAGTGTAAATCTAGGATGTTGGAGTGTAGATCGGCGATTGCGTAGTGTAGATCGATGATGGTGGAGATGGTCAGTAAACAGTAGCGGTTGATCGGAGATGGTGAAGTATAGATCGACAACGGTGGAGATGGTTGGTGAACAATGGTGGTGGCACTACTAAAAAAAGTACTTTTTGCGACCGCTACAAGCTGTCGCAAATAATAAAAAAACAGTCGCAAAAGACTTTTTGTGACGGCCTATGCAACGGCAAATGAGGGTCGCGAATGTGGGGGTGGCAAGTACTTTTTGCGACCGCAAAACAACAGTCGCAAACTATTTGCTACCACCTAACCTACTTATAGCGACTAATATTTTGCCGTCGCAAAAGAGTTTAAAAAATGTCTACAATGTATTAGTGACCATCTTCTTACCGTTGCAAAAAAAAAAAAAAAAAAAACTACAATCGTATATATATATATATAGATATATATATATTCAAATATTATATACAATAAACGTAAAGACATATTTGCAAAAATCTCAACATTCATGCATTATTTTTCATTTCTTCCTTTAATAAAATCTCAACATTCATGCATTAACACTTCTTCTACACTTTCCTCGAAACTATCACAAACCTCAAAATATACTTTCCATTAAACCAAAGAACTAAGAAATCAAAAATTGAAAGTGAATTAAATACACATCCACGCTTCCTAGGTCCACACAATATTCTTTTCTTTTTTAACCTAAATGATGTGTAAAAAAAAAAAAAACTGCTCTACTCTTACTTGCATGTCTTCTTTTTTTCCATGTAACGCATAACAGTGCTGCTCCTACTAGTTGAAGGGAATGAACTTTCAGGACACAATGGAGGCGACTCTCCCACGAGAACCATTGGAGAAGCACTAGTCTTGATGATCTGCAGCACTACTCTCCACGCTAAGACTAGAAAATGAGATGCTAGAATGGGCATGCGTTGCAAAGCAAAGATTTGGATCAGTTTTAGAGCTTATCACGGAATCAGCAGATGCCGAATTGCTGATAACCGGCTGCATTGACTTAACTAGTCCATTGATGACCTCTGGGAAAACAAGCAACATTTGATGATAAGTGCATTTTAAATCAGATGTAAACTCACAAATAACAAGGGGTTTCAATAGTACTTCAATGAGAGAAAGCATTAGCGTTTATTTAGAAACTCCAGCATAAATATTTGATGACATACATACAAGTGTGAAATGTTTGCTAGAACGTGATTGACAGGTGTTGAAAGGAGAGGAGAGGTGTTTATGTCAGTTTGGCAAGCAATAATCATGTCAGAAATTCAAGAAGCATGTCTATGATTGAAAATGTGTCATATAACATTTCAAGAAGAAAGGCCCAAAGCTCAAAGCCAATGAGTAAGGTTAAGAGGGCAAATAATGATGGTACTGTTTGGCTGACTAGAATGATTAAGATTGTGAGGACCAAGAAAATATATGAAGAATGGAGAGCAAAATCTTCACAACTATGCTGTAAAACAAAGGTGTTGCAAGAACTATCACTAGATCATATGCAAAAGTCCTACTATGAGAATTCAGAAGAGAATGATAAACTAAGAGCAAGGTATGCAACCATGGAACTATAAAAGCAATTTGGTTACACTAACAAGATGATCATATTTGTCTACTTGGGTAATTGACATAGGAGCTTAAGAGAAATCGAAAAAGCCCTTGCTTGACACGTATGCTGAATAAAATCACCAAATTAACATCTGATTGCCCATAATATAGGAACCCTTTTAGAAAGAGAGACAGTTTGGCTGTGGCCCAATAAACAAAACACACACAATTTGTCTATATATATACATGGCTTTGATGACTCTATTAATATACTCAGAGAGACCGACATTATGCATTCCATCCTAAAAACTTCTTTTCATCCCAAATTTATCCTACAAGGAATTTAAATATATCTGGCATATTTAAGTTACTAAATATATCTGGCATGTTTAAATACATCAATCAGTTTCAAAGATGAAACAAGATTTAAAACACAAAACAGAAATGATGTCATGTACACCTACCCTATGAGCTCCAAGAACCTTTGTCAGATAAGATAGCAATGAACTAAGAATCCCTAAAGTTAGTCCCTTAGAACTGAAAATATCTACACCAGGACACCTGTTATTTGACCCTCACTTCCAAAAGACAGAATTGCAATATCACTATAAATTTGTCAGAGGCTCACATACAGACTAACTAAAGGTGTAAATCCCAACAACAATTACACTACCCATTAAGAGAAGAGGCTTAATAAGGATTCTCTTCACAAGTTATACGTCCAAGGCATGTACCAGTCTTCAGACAAGTAGAAAGCAAACAGGTAAGAATTGACCACGAAGCAATATTAGAAAAATTGACCACTGAATTTTTACAAGTTCTGCAAAGTGATAAAATAGGGGGTAAGGTCTAAAAAGATTAATGTTATCAAGGACACAACCAGATTTAAATATATCAGAAGAGAATTAAGCATGTTCAATTTAATAAAGGTAAGTTACAAAGAACAATACTAAGCTGAGAGTATTAAAGGGCCTATGCATCCCAGCACATGAGAAAGAAATAAAAGATGACTACCATGCTTTGGTCACGCCACATGAAATTTATGAAATATGAAAAAAAAATTTTTGCAACTGAACATACTCATGCCCTAAAACAAATGAGGCTTGGACTATGGAGTTACAATTGAAATAAAGAAAAACATTGATAAATTTTAAAAAAATTTGTTCAGAATAAGAAGAGATGACGAGTACCAAAAAATAATTGATAATGTAATAACTCTATAGCACTTTTTCCTTTTAGTACTCGTTCTTTATCAATGCCCCAAGATAGGCATTCAGTATTTCTCCTTCCTTCACGGTCTGTAAAAAATATATCTAGATTCTCTTTCCCAATCTCCATTGATTGTCCTTTCCATAGATTAGTTGAGATAAAAAGCAAAAAGGTTAATGAGTCCACATCTAAAAGAGAGATTTTTCAGGGGATTATCATGGATTGTAGTGAAATCATGAAAAATTATAATGTAAAGCATCTTCAAGCTCGATGTACTCCAAATACGAGAAATTGCAGTAAAGTTACATAGTGGCAGGCTTTAGTCATAATAGTAGATTATTAAATCCAAATTTGCATGTTCAAAAATTTGCAAGAATGGAATTCCTCGTACAATAATGAATTCAAACAATGAAGCAAAATCTTGAATGACCTGCAATTTCAGTTGGAACTCTTAGATCATGGTAAATAGTGACCAAATTGAACTGTAGCAGTAAATTTTACCTAGCAGAAGAAATTGATCCAAATAAAAAATCGCTCTACTGAGTGCAGAGGGAAGGACAGAGAAGAGTGCACAAAGCCCTCACGAATGTATCAACTGAGATAAGAAAATACAGGCCAACATCGATCCAATTAAAAAATTGATGAACAAATTAATTTTTTTGTGTATTTCCTATGCATACTAATATTCAATACTCCATGCATTTAGCTATATAAATTGAATTCAAATTCAAAAGTGAGAAAGATATCAGTAGCAAGTAATTCATCATTTAATTAAGATCTAAATTACTTCTGAGCTTCATCAAACTTAAATTGATATTGAAAACTATAGAGAGAGCTTGAAAATGCATTACACCAGATCTGGTACATATATACATGTACCAATTAGTTCGATTTTAGGAGATTTTGATCAAATGATCAAAAATCTAAAATAAATAACAAATAAATGTAGTTGTTTTTTGCTAGCATGACCAATTCAAAAGTCCAAATCTTAGATTTAATTTAACATAGCAAAAAATATGATCAAATTTTCAGCACGTATTAATTCAACTAAACATTTCAAATACATATATATATATATATATATACAAGTTTTCTTCCAATTGAGTATCAGTTGATCTACAAAATCATCAAACGTGTTTTGGCTACCTTAACCTCAATGCAAACGCCAAACTTAAAATCTTCACAAAATCGAAATTGAAAATCAATGTACCTTCTTTATGTGCATCATCAAGCCATTGCAAGTGTAGATCCCAACATCTTGAAGCTTCTTCACATCTGCGGCATTAATTCCATGAGCAATTACTACAAAATCACATGGATACAAACAAAAAGAAATTATAAATTAAACTTCGATTAAGTTAAAACAGAGCACACGCCAATCGAATTTCTGTACGTGTAGAACCACAGAAATCCATCACCGATCATGACTATCGAACTTACAGTAAAGATATATAGATGAAAATTAAAAGCAAATCAGAAAAATATGTGAATTTCGGTATAAATCAAAGTTACTCAACAATGAATGAATTGTTGGAAAAATTGTTTAATATAGGTATATTTTTTAGCTCAATTTGAGTGGGCCCCAAACGTCTTTTGGGGTGGGTCCGAAGAGGTGAAGTGTTCCTTGCCGTGTGGCAAGTCACACGGTGAAGACGGAACGTCAAAACCATTTATGAGTGAATGGGAAGTTAACGTCGTTTTCGGATCTAACATTAATTTTTTAGATAAAATTCATTTGAATTTTTTCAATAAAAATTATTGTGGGAATTTAATTTAATTCTAAATTCAAATTTTGGGTTCCTAAGTGGTTTCCTAAAGTTTGTAAATGTGAGAATTTAATTTAATTCTAAATTCAAATTGTGGTTTCCTAAAAAATGATTAAACTATTCAAAATAATTTAATAAATGTTATCCAATAGTTTAATGTTATTTCACAACAGTTGCTTTGACTTTAGACCAACGGCACTTTTCAATTGTTTGAAATTTTGTCTTTTCCAACGGTCAGAATTGTTAGAAATTAAACTGTTGCATCTGTTCATTCATTTTAGGAACCTGTTCGGACCACAGGTTTTGCCTATAAATACTCCATAAATCCAGCAGTCTTGGGGGATCCAATTCACATCCGAAAAACAGTCTCTTTGCTGTCCAGTATTTGTTTTGTGCATAAAATCTTCATTTTAGTTTTAGAATAAAATTCAGAGAGTAAGAACACAAGGTTCTAGTTCGCCGTAAAAATTTGTGTGGAGTGCTACTACAAGTTTTTGAAGATCATTGTATCCTGGGAGATAGACGCCACTCCACCGTAAGCACCGTAGCGGGGCGAATCTGTCTTAAGGACAGAGTGTCACACACTCGACTTGGTCTTTTGATTTTAATTTGGTTCGATAAATAAATTCGGTATGTTATTTATTTATTGTTTGAATTAGATTCAATTTATTTTATTTACACAGAAGATTGGTCTAGCAATCTTAAGACAGATCCGAATTATTCTGTTTACAGAATTTTTCGTTTGTTTCCCTTTTTCATTCTTCGTAAATAATTTCGGAAGAAAATTATTTTCTGTGGATTTACAAAATAATATTCTGGTTGGAAAAACAAATAGTGATTATATGCTATTTGACAGATAGTAGTAATATACTGTCTCTTTTCTTTGACAACAACTAGTAGTACGATACTGGTGTCATTAACAATTCAGAATATATTTTTGTGGAATTTTTTCAGAAATTAATTTTGGGTTTTAGAAATTATTTTCTGAGTTTTCATTACTTAAAATTCTGTTTTAGTATTTTAATTATTGAAGTGCTACAGTGATTAATTTTCTGTGTGGAATTAATTTGGCTGAATAAAATTTTATTTTATTTCCAAATTAATTGAAAAAATAAAAGTTATATTCTTATTTCTTTTATTTTACAGAATTTTAATTTCCTGTGTGGAATTAATTTGGTTGAATAAAATTTTATTTTATTTCCAAATTAATTGGAAAATAAAAGTTACATTCTTGTTTCTTTTATTTTTATAGAATTTAATTTTGTGCATTTGGTTTAATTTTCTGTGTAGTGTAAATTCTAATTATATTTTTGTTTTATAAATTAGAATTGATGGCTACTGAAATAAATGCCCAAACAAGTACTACTGTGGTGGTTGCAATTGCACCAATCCCCTCTCCTGTGGTGACAGTACTAATAAATCATGGAGAGAAGCCAGAGAAGTTCTCAGGAACTGACTTTAAAAGATGGCAACAGAAAATGTTGTTCTATCTTACAACTCTGAACCTGGTTCGTTTTCTCCGTGAAGATGCTCCTATCCTGAAAGAGGATGAAACCGACCGGCAAGTGGTTGTTGCGGTTGATGCATGGAAACATGCCGATTTCCTTTGCCGGAATTACGTCTTGAACGGACTTGACAACACATTATACAACGTTTACAGTCCAATCAAGACAGCAAAGGAACTTTGGGAATCGTTAGAGAAAAAGTACAAAACGGAAGATGCCGGCTCAAAGAAATTTGTGGTTGGTAGATTCTTGGATTTTGTAATGGTTGATTCAAAAACTGTGATCAGCCAAGCTCAAGATTTCCAACTCATTCTGCATGACATTCACGCAGAAGACATGTTTCTCAGTGAATCCTTCCAAGTTGCAGCCTTAATTGAAAAATTACCAAAAGGCTGGAAGGAATTCAAGAACTACCTCAAACACAAGCGCAAAAAAATTTCTATGGACGAATTAATTGTGCGTTTGAGAATTGAGGAGGACAACCGCAATTCTGAAAAGCGAGCTGGTAAGCATCCTATGGAGTCTAAGGCAAATGTAGTGGAACATGCTCTAAAAACCAAGAAACGAAAGTCTTCTGGAGAAAGTTCATCACAAGGCTCTAAAGGGGGGATAATAAAAAGTACAAGTTTAATGGCAAATGTTACATCTGTGACAAAGAGAAACATCGGGCCAAAGATTGCCATATGAAAGGCAAAAGTAAAAGAAGAACAAGCAAGAAGCCTGCTCAAGCCCATATGACCGAAGTGGACAATATTTCTAATGGTGTCAATGGCATCAATCTTTCTGCAGTTGTTTCCGAGGCAAATCTTGTCGGAAATCCTAAAGAATGGTGGGTGGACACTGGTGCTACTCGTCATATTTGTGCCGACAAAAAGATGTTCACATCTTATTCTACAGTGGACAATGGTGAACAACTTTTTATGGGCAACTCCTCAACTTCCAAAGTTGAAAGACAAGGAAAGATTGTACTCAAGATGACATCTGGAAAGGAACTCACTCTCAACAATGTGCTGCATGTACCGGATATTTGCAAGAATCTTGTTTCCGAATCTCTGTTGAGTAACAATGGGTTTAGGCTAGTATTTGAGAGTGATAAATTTGTACTTACAAAGAATGGGATGTATGTTGGAAAAGGTTACATGTCTGATGGCCTTTTCAAATTAAATGTAATGACCGTTGTACCCTCAGTTATTAATAATATTACATCTTCTTCTTACTTGCTTGAGTCTTCAAATGTATGGCATGGTAGACTAGGACATGTTAATTATGGATCTTTGCGTAGATTGATTAATATGGAATGTTTACCTAAATTTAACATTGATTCAAATCATAAATGTGAAATTTGCGTTGAGGCAAAATTATCTAAAACTCCTTTTCATTCAATTGAAAGAAGTACGGAACCACTTGAATTAATTCATAGTGACATTTGTGATTTTAAATCAATTCAAACTAGAGGTGGGAAAAAGTATCTTATCACTTTTATAGATGACTATACTAGATATAGTTATGTTTATTTAATTCGAACCAAGGATGAAGCTTTGGAAACTTTCATTCAATATAAGAATGAAGTTGAAAATCAACTTGGTAAGAAAATCAAGAAACTTAGAAGTGATAGAGGTGGTGAATATGAATCACCTTTTGGTCAGTTTTGTAAAGAACATGGAATAATTCATCAAACCACCGCTCCTTACTCACCTCAGCAAAATGGAATTGCTGAAAGGAAAAATAGGCCTTTAAAAGAAATGATGAATGCCATATTAATAAGTTTTGGATTACCTCAGAACTTGTGGGGGGAAGCAATACTTTCTGCTAATTATATTTTAAATAAAAGTACCCCGAAAGAAAATAAATCAAACACCTTATGAATTGTGGCATGGAAGAGTACCATCCTACAAATACTTAAAAGTGTGGGGGTGTTTGGCTAAAGTGGCTATTTCTAGTCCTAAAAAGACTAAGATAGGTCCTAAGACCATTGATTGCATTTTCATTGGTTATGCCAAGAATAGTAGTGCATATCGGTTTTTGATTCATAAATCAGAACATTCCGAAATGCATGTAAATACTATTATTGAGTCTCGGATTGCATCTTTCTTTGAACATGTATTTCCAAAGAAGACTAGACAAGAGACTAGTACTAATAAAAGATCTTTTGATGCTATTATTAGTCAGGATCACGAACATGATCAAGAACAAGAGTTAGATCAAAATGAGGAAGAGGAACTTAGGCATAGTAAACGTGCTAGAACCTCAAAATCTTTTAGTCCAGATTTCCTAATATATTTGTTAGAAAATGAGCCTTTAACTTTTAAAGAGGCTATGTCCAGTCCTGAAGCTCCTTTATGGAAAGAAGCTGTCAACAGTGAAGTTGAATCCATCTTGCAAAATCACACTTGGGAATTAGTGGACTTGCCACTAGGTTGTAAATCTCTTGGGTACAAGTGGATTTTCAAAAAGAAAATGAAAGCGGATGGATCAATTGACAAATACAAGACAAGGCTTGTGGTCAAAGGTTTTAGACAAAAAGAAGGTCTTGATTACTTTGACACATACTCACCAGTTACTAGAATAACATCCATTAGAATGCTAATTGCCATTGCATCTCTATACAATCTAGAAATTCATCAAATGGATGTTAAAACCGCTTTCTTAAATGGTGAGTTAGAGGAAAAAATTTACATGGAACAACCAGAAGGGTTTTCTGTTCCAGGGAAAGAAAAGAAAGTGTGTAAATTGGTTAAATCATTATATGGTTTAAAACAAGCACCAAAGCAATGGCATGAGAAATTTGACAAGGCAATGATGTCAAATGGATTTAAAATTAATGAGTGTGACAAATGTGTTTATATTAAAAACACAGACAAAGGTTATATCATTGTATGTCTTTATATAGATGATATGCTCATCATAGGTAGTAATAATGATATGATTAAAACTACTAAGAAAATGTTGAATAAACATTTTGACATGAAGGACATGGGTATTGCTGATGTAATTCTTGGTATGAAAATTACTAAAACATCAGAAGGTTATGCTTTGTCACAATCTCATTACATTGAGAAAATACTTGACAAATTCAGCAAAGATGATGATCATCTTGCTAGAACACCTGTAGATGTTAATTTGTATCTTTCTAAAAATGTACAGGAAAGTATTTCTTAATTAGAGTATGCCCAAATTATTGGAAGCTTAATGTACTTAATGAACTACACTCGCCCAGATATAGTTTATGCAGTAAGTAAATTAAGTAGATATACGAGTAATCCGGAAGTAGAACACTGGAAAGCAATTATAAGGGTTCTTAGATATCTCCGATTTACTCGTAACATTGGGCTTAATTATACTAGATATCCAGCAGTACTTGAAGGATACTGTGATGTAAATTGGATATCGGATACAAGAGACTCAAAGTCCACTAGTGGGTATGTCTTTACTCTTGGTGGGGCGGCTGTATCTTGGAAATCTTCCAAACAGACTTGCATTGCTAGGTCTACTATGGAATCAGAATTCATAGTTTTAGACAAAGTAGGGGAAGAGGCAGAATGGCTTCGCCACTTCCTTGAAGATATTCCAATATGGCCAAAACCGGTGTTGGCTATATGCATACATTGCGATAGTCAATCAGCAATAGGTAAAGCACAGAGTCATATGTATAACAGTAAGTCTTGACATATTCGTCATCGACATAATACCATAAGACAACTACTCTCTAATGGAATTATTTCCATTGATTATGTGAAGTCTAAAGACAACATAGCGGATCCACTAACCAAAGGGTTAGCAAGAGAGCTAGTTGAGAATTCATCAAGGGGAATGGAACTAAAGCCTATTAAATAAGAGTTACCACAACGGCAACCCAACCTAGTTGACTGGAGATCCCAAGATCTAGGTTCAAAGGGACAACCGAGTTGTGAATAACTCAGAAGGATCACTGGGGAGTCTAACTCCTACCCATTTCTTTGATGAAAAAGTGATGTCGGCAGCGTTTGAGGTTAAGTAAAATTTTAATGATTCTTATATCTAGGTAAACCTAGTGGAGTATGGCAGGATACTCTTCATAAGAATCACCTATGTGAGTGTGAACTGGGCCGGTTTTATAAGATTTGTGAAGGGCTACAATTCTCTAGAGCACTCATGAAAGACCAGGTTGTTCAGGGCCAAAATGAACACAATAGTGAGAGCTAAACTGTGTCTGGGAATATATTGTGTGAGTTCTATTGTCTTGGTTTACACAAACGGCTGAACAGTTCAAGACATCATGTTCACTAGTTAGCTAGTAAATCCGATAGTGTCTCACAAGGGAAGGTTCAAAGCCAAAAGCTACCTATCCTTTGCAGAATATTTCCAATTTTTGTACTCTCTGTAATTAGATCATGTTGTTGCATTTTCTCTCTATCAAATTCTATTCATATGGGGGATTGTTGGAAAAATGGTTTAATATAGCCATATTTTTTAGCTCAATTTGAGTGGGCCCCAAACATTTTTTGGGGTGGGTCCGAAGAGGTGAAGTGTTCCTTGCCACGTGGCAAGTCACATGGTGAAGACGGAACGTCAAAACCATTTATGAGTGAATGGGAAGTTAACGTCGTTTTCGGATCTAACATTAATTTTTTAGATAAAATTCATTTGAATTTTTTCAATAAAAATTATTGTGGGAATTTAATTTAATTCTAAATTCAAATTTTGGGTTCCTAAGTGGTTTCCTAAAGTTTGTAATTGTGAGAATTTAATTTAATTCTAAATTCAAATTGTGGTTTCCTAAAAAATGATTAAACTATTCAAAATAATTTAATAAATGTTTTCCAATAGTTTAATGTTATTTCACAACAGTTGCTTTAACTTTGGACCAACGGCACTTTTCAATTGTTTGAAATTTTGTCTTTTCCAACGGTCAGAATTGTTAGAAATTAAACTGTTGCATCTGTTCATTCATTTTAGGAACCTGTTCGGACCATAGGTTTTGCCTATAAATACTCCATAAATCCAGCAGTCTTGGGGGATCCAATTTACATCCGAAAAACAGTCTCTTTGCTATCCAGTATTTGTTTTGTGCATAAAATCTTCATTTTAGTTTTAGAATAAAATTCAGAGAGTAAGAACACAAGGTTCTAGTTCGCCGTAAAAATTTGTGTGGAGTGCTACTATAAGTTTTTGAAGATCATTGTATCCTGGGAGATAGACGCCACTCAACCGTAAGCACTGTAGCGGGGCGAATCTGTCTTAAGGACAAAGTGTCACACACTCGACTTGGTCTTTTGATTTTAATTTGGTTCGATAAATAAATTCGGTATGTTATTTATTTATTTTGTTTGAATTAGTTTCAATTTATTTTATTTACACAGAAGATTGGTCTAGCATGAACATAGATATATATATATATATACACATATGAAAATATAGCAAAAGGATTGATTGGAACCAAAGCTTCGTAGCTGAGAGAGAGTTAGATCAATCATGAGTTCAAATCACTCCAAAATCTATACACAGGTACTTGAAATAGAAATAAATAAGAGAATAATAGAATTAAATCAAAGCGATTCAATCAAATAGCAAGAGTTTAAATTCATTCAAATTGATTTCACAGATAGGGCCAGAGTATAATACCATGAGATTACAGCTAAACACACATATTTCCACACACACACACACAGAGACTAGGCGAGTGGACGGTAATCGGCGCGAGTCATATCACGATCGACACAGAACATCGCATAGAGAGCGTAAACTATTCCAGGAATGTAACCTAAGATCGTCAATACCAAGCATATGAAGAACTCTACCTGCAATCCACAATATATACATATACAAATATATAAATATGTATGTATATATAGAGAGAGAAAGAAGAGAGAGAGAGAGAGATTCATACCACTAGAGTTACGACCATAGCGAGCAAAGAGTGCGAGAGAGCTAGAGAGACCTCTTTGTTTATCAATGTCGTGAAAATGACAATGAAAGGGGCTTAGGGCATAGGTGAGTGTAACAAAAGGGCAAAATAAATTGGGGTCAGTGAAGGGAATAAAAAATAGGGGTAAAATATGCCTTTTGGCACAGATCATTTCCAAAAATGTTTTCTTTTTGCGACGGCTAAATAGTAGGTCGCAAAAAACTAGACGCAAAAAGTCACTTTTTTAGTAGTGTGGTAGTGGCCGGCGAAGGTAGTGGTGGTGACCAGTGGAGGTGGTTAGTGACGGACGACAATGGTGGTTGCAAGTGGATGGCCATGGCCATAGCTATAATGGTGGTATTTTCTAGTGTGTGTGTGTGTGTGTGTGTGTGTGTGTGTGTGTGTGTGTGTGTGAGAGAGAGAGAGAGAGAGAGAGAGAGAAATGAGAAAGAATAAGAGTTTTGGAAAAATGATCAAGAGAGAAGTTAATACAAATTGAAAAAATTAATAAGTAATAAATATTATAAACAATTAAATATTTAGAAAGTGTTTGGAATGATTTAAATAAGGATTTTTATCAGCTAGTAGCAGAGACAAAATTGGGATAAAAAAAATAACAAGACTTCATAATACATGAGATAGAAACTTAGAACCTAATAAATAATTCAATTATTAGGACCAATTGGTAAAAATTTCTACTTTTTCCCTCTACACCAAACATGTTTATTAATCATATCATTGATGACATATCTTTAAAGAAATAGACTTATCACTAATCATATATATAGCATGCTATTAAAAATAATGTTTACCTTCATTTTTTCACATTTTTTTTTTTCCGTCTCTCTCATGTGTAGTGCATCACTCTTCTCCCCTACTTTTTAAAAATGCTATACCTTTATACCTAATTATGTAAAAGAATTCTATTTAATCTGAACTACCTATATATAATACTTTACAAATTAATTTTCTTCTAAATATTAAACATATTTTTTATTTTTTCATTTACCTTATTAATATTATGATTAATTTATGTATTTGAGAGGGTAATTTATATGCAAATTGGGCCGAGCTGGGCCGGTATGGGCCTCAGTGCGAAGGGTTGAATAAAAAGGCCATAAAGTTACTCCGATCTTGAAGAGGCTTAAAGTTAGTCCGGTCCCAAGCCCAGAAGTTAGTCCGGTCCGAGTGACGCGTAATATTAGACCGGTCGAGGGATACTTTGTAGTTAGACCGGTTTGAAGATGCTTTGAACTTATACCGGTTACAGCGCGGTATGGTTAGTTCGGTCTAAAAACCTTGCTAGAAGTTATTTCGGTTTAGGCCTATCATGGTTATGTTGAAGAGAAGCTGAGATAAGTCCATTGAAAGAAGAACCGAAATAACGATAGTTCGGTCTACTCTGTGGCTCGGCGTGACCATGCTTACTTCGGTTATATTGAAGTCCGGCCATGGTAAAACCATCTCACTTGGTTTAAGCAGTGAGGGGGGTGTGGAAGGATAAGCATTATCCTTCAGGAGTATGAATCCTAGGAGGACTCTGCATGGAGGAGTAAAAGTCCTACTAGGATTATGCTACGCGAAAACTATAAAAGCTCACGAACATCACCTATGGAGAGGTAACGCAACTTTGATTCCCGAATATACAGAGCTTTTGTCTATTTGTCTAGTTTACTGACTTAGGCATCGGAGAGGTTTCTGGCACACACCCGCCGGCTAGCTCACGTTTGTATTTTTAGGTAGTAGAACGACGTCGTACGGATGAGTGCAGACTTGATCAACAGGATTATACGAGAAGGTTTATTTCTTTCCCGTACAATTGGCGCTGTCTGTGGGAATTTCAGACAAGAACAAACCTCTTGATCAAACTTTTCCTCTTGAGAATCAATAGCGTACAACGAAGAATTACCACAGTCTGCCATTGACGGACAAACTCTAAAAGGGGGTGCGAGGCGCGAAGGCCTACCTCTTATCCCTCCCATGGCGGATTTAGAGCCATAGCGACAGAATCCCAGAAGGGATACAAGAGGGAGAAGGCGGACTAACAGCCCTCGTCACTCTCGTTCGCAAAGTCCAGAAAGGCGAAGGCGGAGGGTTGATCCTCAAGCCTTGGAAGATCGCGTCAAGGAGCAGGACGAATTGATACAACGAATGGCGGCGGACATGGAATCTCTAAAGCGCCAGGTGAAAGGAAAAGGAGTGGCGACAGGAGAGGGGCGTACAAATAAGACGCCCTCTCGCCACTCGAAAAATCGTAGTAGGAATACCACACCCTCACAAGCAGAGAGCAGAAGCCTCAGGACAGGCGATACCCAATCCAGGTCTTCCAGAACTCGTCACTCCAGGTCTGAGAGGACGAGATCTGAGAGGTCGTACACTGAAGGAAGCACCTATTGGCCCTCACATACGCACCAAACAAGATCCAGACAGACGGAGTTGCCCAGATCATCCGACCTACGAACCGTGCTCGAAGAAAAGGCACGATGGAAGGAGGATGCCAGGGCACGCGATCTACACAGAGTTTCTGCCTTACAGCGGTTGGCTCCTCGGACTCATGGAAGCGTCGAGGTTGGAATGCCAATACCGCGCCCTGCTTACGAACCGACGGACAAAGCATTAGCAAGGCTACAAACCTCTTCGTTCGTTCCGGCAATTGAAAATGCGCCCCTACCATCAGGCTTCCTTCAGCCCAAATTCACTACATATGAAGGGAAGACGGACCCCTACTCACACTTGAGCCACTTTCGCCAGGTCATGGCTGTATACCGGCGGAACGAGGCTTTGATGTGCATCCTCTTCCCATCTAGCCTTGGCGACCTAGGCTTGACTTGGTTCGAAAAACTCCCAGAAGGCAGCATAGCCTCCTGGGCGCAATTGGCGGAAGCGTTCGTCACAAGGTTCAGAACAAACACTAAAACCCCGGTGGAGATCGACCAGCTACTCTCCATCGACATGGGCGACAAGGAGACCCTAAGATCCTACAATAGTCGCTACTGGGAGACCTTTAACCAGATTGGAGATTGCCCTACCAATCTCGCCATTGCACAATACAAAAGAGGCCTTCCAGTCGGGAATAGACTAAGGGACTCAATCACCATGACACTGCCCCTCACCATGGAAGCCTTGATGGAAAGAGTACATCAGCACATCAAGGTGGAGGAGGATGGCGCACGTGCCAAAACAAAATCTGGCACAACCGCAGTAGTACCAGAAAAGAAGGCCTCAGCAAAGGCAACGCGGTAGATCGTCCGAGCAGAAACGGACGTGGCGAGGACAACAACAGAGAAAACCAAGATAAAAGATGGTTGAGAGTCGCACCGCCATAACCACGGTCTTCAAGAAACCGATCTACCGAATTCTAAGTGAAATACGGGATGAGCCTTTCGTCAGATGGCCAGCCAAGCTAGGGGAAGCTCAGAAGAACTATGACGAAAGATCACGGTGCACCTTCCATAAAGAAAAAGGACACCACACTGAAAATTGCACGCCATTGAGACAGCACCTAGAGGAGTTGGTGGCTGGAGGTCACCTGGATAAATACATTGAAGGGGGGCGCAACCAGCCCCCCAGGACCATAATAACCCAACGGAATGCCAATCGACGCCCCACCTCAAGGCGTTATCAATGTGATACATGGAGTTTTCGAACCTAAGCGTGTATGCGAGCTTAGAGGATCAATCAAAAAGGCTGAGCATTTAAGAGAGGTACTAAGTGCCCAACCTGCATCAAGAAGGGAAAGACAGAGGCCACGAACGTCATGTCTTTTTCGGATAAAGACTTGGCAAGAATATATTGCCCTCACACATGATGCCTTGGTTGTCACTCTCCGAGTCAAGGATTTTGACGTCAAGCGGATTTTGATAGACCAAGGCAGTTCATGTGAAATAATGTACTACGACACCTTTAAACAGTTAAAGTTACAAGATAAAGACTTGGCACCTGCCGTATCTCCCTGATTGGATTCAACTCCATGCCAGAAGGGCCCGTTGGCAAAATAATCCTTCCAGTCAAGGCAGGAAGCGTGACGAAACAAGTGGAGTTCTGGGTATTAAAAGTCCCCTCCACTTATAACATCATCTTGGACAGAACATGGCTGCATGCCATGTGATCGGTAACTTCATCCTACCACCAAGTAGTGCGGTTCCCCAACGATACCGGAGTAATTGAAGAGGTCTATGGAGATCAGATTATGTCCAAACAATGCTTTGTCACGGTGAACGGCAGCCGCGCTGCCAAAGGATACGTTCATTCGGTGGAAGAACCTGAGAACAATGAACTATTCGCAGATGTCGGCAAAGCAGCTAATCAGAAAGCGGTGGAGGACCTGGTAGAGGTAAAAATCGATGATAAGAACCCGGATAAGTTCTTTTTGCTCGGTTCGTCATTGTCCAGCACTGAGAGATTAGAGGTCTTGGAATTTTTGACCTCTAACATCGAAGTGTTCGCTTGGACACCATACGATATGCCAGGCATTGATCCAAACTTCATCTGTCACCAACTCAATGTCCATCCATCTGCCAGACCAATCATTCAGCACACACGTAGATCGGCACTCCACCATGCCGAAATAGTGGCAGAAGAAGTAGGAAACCTGCTGGAGGCAGGAGCAATCAGAGAGGTGCACTACCCAAGATGGATCTCCAACACAATCGTAGTGCCAAAGAAGAATGGCAAGTGGCGTGTCTGCATCGACTACAAGACAGTCAACAAAGCATGCCCAAAAGACAGCTTTCCTCTACCACGGATAGATCAATTGGTAGACCTAACGGCGGGGCACAACCGACTTAGCTTTCTGGATGCATACAGAGGCTACCACCAAATCGCCATGCATGAACCAGATCAAGAAGTCACATCCTTTACAACTCCAAGAGGATTGTACTGTTACAAGGTCATGCCCTTTGGCCTAAAGAACGCAGGGGCGACTTTCCAACGGATGGTCACCAAGATGTTTGAACCATTGTTAGGCAGAACAATGGAGGCTTACATGACGACATGGTGGTCAAGAGCAAGGATAAGAATGACCATCTCAAGGACCTAGGTGAGATGTTTGAGATCCTGAAGAAGCACAAGTTGCGCCTCAATGCGTCCAAGTGTGCGTTCGGAGTAGGATCTGGCAAATTCCTAGGTTTCTTAGTGACCAACCGGGGTATCGAAGCAGACCCCTCCCAGATCAAAGCAATCCAGGAATTGGAGAGACCAAACTCAGTGAAAGAAGTGCAGCATCTCAACGGCATGGTAGCCGCGCTCAATCGGTTCATAAGTCGGTCGTCAGACAGGCTACGACCATTCTTCCATGCACTAAAAGCCAAGTTTGAGTGGGACGAAGAATGCGACCACGCTCTGGAAAGCTTAAAGGAATATATGTCTTCTCCACCACTGCTTGTCACCCCAGTACCTGAGAGGAACTCTTCCTGTACCTAGCAGTCTCTCAGCACGCAATTAGCACAGTGCTGGTCCGTGCAGAAGGATCCAACATCTGCCCATCTACTATGTCAGCAAGACATTGCTGGGAGCCGAAACAAGGTACTTGCCACTGGAAAAACTGGCTCTGGCCTTGATGATGGCCTCAAGGAAGTTGTCGCATTACTTTCACGCCCACACCATAGTCGTCCTCACAGCCTTTCCATTAAAAGCTCTCTTTGAAAGGGCGAACTTTTCTGGATGAATTCTGAAGTGGGCAGTAGAACTGGGACAATTCGACATCAAGTTCCAACCCAGAACCGCGATAAAGGCTCAAGCTTTGGCAGACTTTGTCGCAGAATTCACACCTGGAAATCATCATATCTGCCCAGTCGACCTGACTGAAACAGCCGAACTAGGGATGGAAGTTGACGCCGGAATAGCGTAACCCCTGTTACAGGACACTCAGTCAGACCCCAAGGCAGACCAAAGTAAAGCAAGGAAGGAAGAAGCAAACTATGCTACACCAAGTCAAGACTCACCAACAAATAAAGACTTGGTACAATCAGATAGCGAGGGGCAAACAGCGAGCATGGACCTTGAAGAAACACCAGTAACATGGAAGATCCTAAGGCATCATCTGATCCCTCCACTTGCTGGAAGTTGTTCGTTGGAGAGATGTGGAAGCTTCGTGGATGGAGCATCCAACCGGCATGGAGCAGGGCTTGGCATAGTCCTCATCTCTCCAGACGGCCTAGTAGTGGAGTAGGCAATCAACCTTGGCTTCCCAGCATCAAACAACGAAGCGGAGTATGAAGCGCTTCTTGCAGGCCTCAATTCAGCATTCTACATGAAGGCCACCGAGCTAATGGTTTACAGCGACTCACAACTGGTGGTAAACCAAATATCTGGCGACTACAAAGCAAAGGATGACAGGATGACCAAATACCAAAAGTTGGTCAGAACAGAGATCAAGAAATTTGAAGTAGTCAGGATAGAACAGATCGGCAGGAAGGAGAATAACAGAGCGGACGAACTAGCAGGCTTTGCCTCAATGGCAGATACTTCCATCCCTCATCCATTATTGATCGACTACCTACCTAGACCAAGCATTGAAGACCCTGAAGCAAAAGAGGCATGTTGCGCAGAGCTAGGCCCCTCTTGGATGGATCCCATCATCCTGTTCTTAAAAGACGGCATCTTACCAGAAGAGAAGAAGAAAGAGGCCAACAGAATAAGAGCAAAGTCGCAGCGATTTTGGCTCTCCCCATCTCTAGCATTATACAAGAAGTCGTTCTCAGGACCTACCCAAAGTGTGTTCATCCCAGCAAAGTGGAAGCATTCTTATTCGAGATACACGAGGGCGTATGCGGAAGCCATCAAGGAGGAAGATCACTAGCATACAGAGCAATTTCGCAAGGATATTGGTGGCCATACATGCAGGCAGACTCAGAAAAATATGTCAAAAAATGTGAAAAGTGTCAAAAGTTCGCGCACCAAATACACCAACCTGCCAGAGAACTTCTACCTCTAACTAGCCCGTGGCCTTTCGCAATATGGGGACTGGATATAGTAGGACCACTTCCAACAGCACCAGGGAACAGAAAGTTCTTCCTTGCAGCAACCGACTACTTCACAAAAGGTGGAAGCAGAAGCCTTGGCATCAATCAAGGAAAAAGATGTGAAAAAGTTTGTCTGGCAGAATATCATCACTCGATTTGGCATACCAAAGGCACTGATATCAGACAACGGCACTCAGTTCGACGGCAGAATCTTCAGAGGCTTTTGTGAAGAATACAAGATAGAGTTCTACAATTCTACACCGGCATATCCCCAAGCGAATGGACAGGCAGAAGCATCAAACAAAGTAGTCTTGGATGGATTAAAGAAAAGGTTAGAAAGAGCAAAAGGCAAGTGGGCAGAAGAGCTCCCTCATGTTTTATGGGCTTACCGCACCACACCTCGGCGATCAACAAGAGAAACACCATTCTCCTTAGCCTATGGTATGGAGGCAGTAATCCCACTGGAAGTTGGCCTCCCCACAATTCGAAGCGAGAATTTTGATCCAGACTTGAATGGCGAAGCCATAGCATTAGAGCTCGACCTTGCAGAAGAAAGAAGAGAAAGAGCACTGGTTCACATTGCCTCATATCAACAAGAGTTATCCAGGAAATACAACAAGACAGTTCATCCAAGGCAATTCAAGGTCGGAGATTGGGTACTGCGCAAAGTGATGGGAAATACCTTAGTACCAGGAGATGGCAAGCTAGGGCCCAATTGGGAAGGTCCATATAAAGTGGTAGGATTAGCAGGCAAAGGGGCATACCACTTAGCAGACAAGGACGGCAAGGCAATTCCCAGGCCATGGAATACCGCAAATCTCAAGTTATTTTATTTTTAGCTTTTTTCTTACTAAAGTTTGTGTAATTTCTGCCTTTCTCAATAAAGCAAGTAGTTTTCTTTTCAGTTAGACATTTTTCTGTCAAAATTTGTTTTTGTAAATTAGTGAGTTAGGGGCATAAAAAACACAGTTGGTCGGATTAAACCAACACCCCTCCTAAACCCAGGATAAGGATCCAGGCTGCAGGACGTTTGGTCGGAATAAACCAAACATTTTATTCTAAATTGGCTAGAAAAACCAACTTAGAGGTTGGCTGGATTAAACCAACACCCCTCCTAAGCCCAGGATAAGGATCCAGGCTGCAGGACGTTTGGTCGGAATAACCAAACATTTTATTCTAAATGGCTGGAAAAACCAACTTAGAGGTTGGCTGGATTAAACCAACACCCCTCCTAAGCCCAGGATAAGGATCCAGGCTGCAGGACGTTTGGTCGAATAAACCAAACATTTTATTCTAAATTGGCTGGAAAAACCAACTTAGAGGTTGGCTGGATTAAACCAACACCCCTCCTAAGCCCAGGATAAGGACCCAGGCTGCAGGATGCTTGGTCGGAATAACCAAATTTTATTCTAGTTGGCTGGAAAAACCAACTTAGAGGTTGGCTGGATTAAACCAACTCTTATTACTCTTCAGCCGAAGTAAGGGTATGGCTGAAGAGTGGTTGGTTGGATTAAACCAACTCTTATTACTCTTCAGCCGAAGTAAGGGTATGGGCTGAAAAGTGGTTGGCTGGATTAAACCAACTTTTATTATTCTTCAGCCGAAGTAAGGGTATGGACTGAAGAGTGGTTGGCTGGATTAAACCAACTCTTTGTACTCTTCAGCCGAAGTAATTATATCGGCTAAAGAGTGGTTGGCTAAGTAAGCTTAGTCATATTGACCAGCTAAAACCGGAATACGGTATCTCGGCCGAAAAATATTTCAAATTGCAGTTAGAAAGCAAGCACTAACAGGAATGCAAACCGAGATCACAGTTGGAGCAAAAGAATTCATTGAAAAACTCATTACAAGTACAAGTATACAGATCAAAGCCGAGATAAGTGTTAAACGCAAAAGCTAACTTTCATTGATCAAGAGCAAATACAAAGGAGGGGCCGCAGCCCGGTTACAAGTCCAAAACAAAATAAACAAGAAAAGTACAGAGTCAGTTAAAGAGATCTTCAAGATCGGCATTAATATCAACTTGAACACCGGTTGCAGACGGAAGATCGATCTCTGTTGTGAACTTGGTATCAACTGGCAGAACGGTGTTAATCGGCGGCTCAACAGTTAGGTCTTCAACTGTTGGCTCCAACCGAGCTGATTGTTCGTTGACTTGTTCATTGTCAACTGGAGTATCAGTTGGCTCATTTTCTTCTTCATCATCGGACGCTTCAAGAAATTGCTTCTGAAGATCGGCAGCATACTCCGCTAGTGAGGCCGAAATGAAATACTGAGGAGCATTGTAGACCTCGGTTTCGGGCCCACAGCCGAGCTGCTCCACAGCACCTCTCCAGCCGCACTTGAAAAATAAGTCCTTTGCTGCCTCGCATTGTTGGATGTAAGCTGCTTCGCCTTCCTTGAAACCTTTCAGCTCGGCGTCTTTAGCTTTCTTTTTCAGCTCTCCTATTTCGGCGTTCTTCGCGCCTTCAAGTTTTACCAGCTCCCGCAAATATTTATCTTTCATTACGGTCAGAGCTCTCTGTTTATCGTCGTTAGCCGAGGTAACTAGTCCAGTTAGACGAGTTACCTCGGCCTCCAGCTCAGCCGTCCTTTGTTGGGATTGTTTTAGTTCGGCGGTCTTGGCTTCGGCTTCTGCCATGGCCTGCCTTGTTATTTTCCTGAGCTCCAACACCTTTTGATGGGCAATTTGGCTCTTTTGAAGAGACTGAAACGAATGGAAAGAAATCAATGACAAAACTGAACTGAAAGTTTGTAAAATTTGAGAGACAAGAGGGGCATCTTACCAGGATCATGGATTTGGTGGCCGATCGGATGGCCCTTAGTTCGGTCAGGTGCTGGTGGTGTTCCATGTCTGCTGGAAGGCAAATACTCTTGGCAAGGTTGAATGCCATCAAGTGATCCTTCTCAGCAACCACCGAATCGGTATCCTGAATGTCTCGGTTTTGAAAAGTAAGTTTGGGAGCCCATCTGGAGAAGCTAGCTCGGTCAGAGCGCTCCGGTTGAGGGCTTGGTTGAGGGCTGGGCGGAAGGATGGTCTCATCTTCGTCAACAAGGCGTTGCTCGGTTTGGCTAGTTCGGGCGCGCTTGTTCGCCCGAGATGTTGAGGGCCGTTGAGTTGGGAGAGCCACCACGGTTTCGGTTGTCTGGGTTGGTGGTGGTACTTCGGGTCTGTTGGTTTCGGTCAGAAGAGCCCTCACTCTATTTCTTTTTGCCATCTCTTGTTCAGCGGTCAGGGAGATGAGGCTGATCTGGGGTAAAGTGGGGTCCGGTTCAGGGGCGTCCTCAAGCAGAAAGTCTGTTACTCTGGCTTTTCGACGACCGCTGTACCGGTATGTCGGCTCAAAACTAAGAAGTTTGGCCCAACTTCTTTCTGGAAGACGTAGTGCGGCGCGGAGAGTGTTCAGGTTGGGGTAGCTGTACAATGAATATATATGGGCTGGACCTGCATGAAGAAGACAACTGTTAGTTCGGTTCGGAATGGGAAACCGAAATAAAAAAAAAAAACAAAAGAGAGAGAATAAAGGTAAACCGAAGTGAAGTATACCAGGGATTCCTTTATTCCAATTTATACTTCGGCCTGGGATCTGGGCTTGGTGGTCTTCAAAATTCCCAGACACCCAGAAAAAATCGTCATCATTCAAGTCTTTGTCCGGTGTATCTTTTATTATTTTCTCTCGGCGACGGCGTATTCTTAAGTAGTAAACCCAGCCATCATCTTTGGATCCTAAGGAGTATTGATGGAACAGTTCGGCCAAACCGAGGTTAATGCCGGCTCGGCGGTTCAGTTCAGCTATGCCCATTATTATACGGTATGAGTTTGTGGAAAGTTGGGTTGGGCATATTCTGGTCTGCCTAAGGAATTCACAGATCAAGGGTTGAACGAGGAATCTTAGTCCGGTTTCTATTATAGACAGGAGGGTAAAAGGTACGAAGCCTTCGTGTCCCCATGGAATGGTATCTTGTTCGGCTAGGGTAAGGTGGACGTCGTCAGGTATATTGTAATCTTTGCGGAATTCGGCTAGACCACCAGGTGTGTTTACTAAAAATCTATACTTCCCTATTTATTTTATAAGTTACGAATAAATTAGATCGGTGGGAAGTTTGTGCTCAATAGTTCGGTTGAGCGCTCAGATGAGTGCCTGGGCAACCTAAGTCTGTAAAGTGGAAAACAAAGGTGTTAAGCACAGATCGTTGGACTGTGCTACAAAGTAAAAAGCAAAAAAATGAGAAGTCTTACTTCAGCTATGTAGGATGTTACAGGTTCTATCTCGGATACAACAAGGCGCTTGGTAGCTCGGGTTGAACAAGGGGTTTGTTAGCTTGGTCTTGGCGAGCGATTCGTTATCTCGGTTAAAGAGAATGTAATGTTAGACCGGTTGAGCTTCTAGGGGCAGCTTTCTGAGTTCGGTCTAAAAAACTAAGCAAGCTGGTTTAGCCCCAAAGACCTAACTCGGTTAAAATTAAGGTTTCCCAGTACACTAAGTTCGGACTTAGTTCAGTTCATTTATCTCGGCTAAGGTAAATCAAAAGGTGGTGCCTTGTTAAAACTACTGGTGTAAGCATGAAGTGTTAGTTCGGTTACAAACTGACTAGACTTATACCTAGCACAAACAGTATCCTAGTTCGATTGGACGTGTTTATGGATCAAACAGTGTTCTACAGGCTACTTCATGAAGTTCATGGGGTTTTTATGAAGTTTTTTCCCAGAAAAAGCAAAAACAGTGTTTGGTAAAAAACACAAAATAGTATACTATGGATTAAACGAAAGCAAAAATGAGGAAAGAGAAACAGAGTTGCGATGCTTACCAGATGAAGAGGAAGAAACTGAAGGGGGGTGCAGCAGCAACAATAAAGAACACGAACTTAGGAAGCTTCGAAGACTGCAAGGTTGAAGAACAATGCAAGAGCAATGGAGGTTCAGAGAGAGAGAGGAGTTGAATAGTAGTGGTAGATCCAAAAAATGAAGGGTTTTTGTTTTTGTGAAAAAGTTGGAGGCGGGAACTATTCAAATTTTGCGAAGTACGAGGGCGGCGTGATAGCTGCAAAGGGCCAATTAGAGCCTGCCATGTGTCAATAGAATGGGAAGCGATTCAGTTTCTGTGACTGAAGAGACGTTTTGACCGGATAAAGGTAGCTCGGCCTAAATATGGCTCGGCTGGAAAGGCTTCGGAGTTTTAGCTCGGCTAGAAAGGCTAAAGGGTTTTTTTAGCTCGGCTGGAAAGGTTAAAACTTTAGCCCTGTTTGTAGACAGGTAATCCCTATCATGCTGCGCAGATGGAATTAAGGGGCAATTGAGAGGGTAATTTATATGCAAATTGGGCCGAACTGGGCCGGTATGGGCCTCAGTGCGAAGGGCTGAATAAAAAGGCCATAAAGTTACTCCGGTCTTGAAGAGGCTTAAAGTTAGTCCGGCCCCAAGCCCAGAAGTTAGTCCGGTCCGAGTGACGCGTAATATTAGACCGGTCGAGGGATACTTTGTAGTTAGACTGGTTTGAAGATGCTTTGAACTTATACCGGTTACAGCGCGGTATGGTTAGTTCGGTCTAAAAACCTTGCTAGAAGTTATTTCGGTTTAGGCCTATCACGGTTTTGTTGAAGAGAAGCTGAGATAAGTCCATTGAAAGAAGAACCGAAATAACGATAGTTCGATCTACTCTGTGGCTCGTCGTGACCATGCTTACTTCGGTTATATTGAAGTCCGGCCATGGTAAAACCATCTCACTTGGTTTAAGCAGTGAGGGGGGTGTGGAAGGATAAGCATTATCCTTCAGGAGTATGAATCCTAGGAGGACTCTGCATAGAGGAGTAAAAGTCCTACTAGGATTATGCCACGCGAAAACTGTAAAAGCTCACGAACATCACCTATGGAGAGGTAACGCAACTTTGATTCCCTAATATACAGAGCTTTTGTCTATTTGTCTAGTTTACTGACTTAGGCATCGGAAAGGTTTCCGGCACACACCCGCCGGCTAGCTCACGTTTGTATTTTCAGGTAGTAAAACGACGTCGTACGGAGGAGTGCAGACTTGATTAACAGGATTATACGAGAAAGTTTATTTCTTTCCCGTACAATATTTAATATGAAATTCTTTATTGCGAAACATTTATACTTATTTAAATTTATGAACACAGCTTCGCTCTAGTTCAAATCGAATTAAAGAGTACTGTTGGGCTTCTGTGGGCCCACTATAGAGCTCGCACCGATAATCTGAATCGTTGAATGTGTAGGGTTTGTCGAATACTTCATCTCTATAAAAAATCACATTGATCGAATATCAATAGCTACTTGATCAGATCATATTTGTGTTAATGGTAAGTATGATTTTTAAAATAAACTATTTATACAAATGTGATCTGATCAATTGACTATCGATATTTGATCAACGTGATTTTTTACAAGGATGAAGTACTTGACGACTCTTACATTATCGATGCGGGCTCCATAGTGGCCCAACAACACTCTCTAGTTGACTCTCCATGGATAGGAGTGTCCCAAATTTTATGTACCCATATACAATATGTATGAATAATTCAAAAAGAATGTATTTTCTTCTTAATCTAACTACAACAAATTTATATTTAATTTTTTAAATAATTAAATAATTAGAATCACTTTAATTTTACGTTACTAATTCTCCTTTTAATTTAATTATTATTTTTAATATCAAAATAAGTATTTATTTTATTATTTTATAATTTAATATACATTATGTAAAATTATTATATGATAATTATATCTTTATAGCACGATAGAACTAAAATATCACAATCAATAATTAAAATAATACTTTAATTTTAAATTTAAAATAATATTATTCTTTTATAACACATATATCGTAACATAAAATATTACTTATAAAAAAAAATAATCCATGTATCGCACAGGCAAACTACTAGTAAATCCTTATTTTTTGAGTAATAAAAATTATTTTTAATAAATTATTTATTTTCCTAAAGAACAAATATTTATCAATTTTCCTTTACTTTTTTTCTACTTTGGTGATAAGTCTATTTTTATGGGGGCATATAAGTGATTGATTCGTTTTGATTTTAAAGATATAATTAACGAAATATATTGGTGAAAAGTACAATCATTGTTTTAGAAAGTAATATAGAATATATATTTTTTATTTTTATCCTTATACTTTTTTCTATCTCTATTTTCCTTCTTTATTCTCACACATTACCATCAATTGCGGCTCATTGGCAACAGCTCACCTGAAAGTTGCTAGGAAATTTTCTTGAAAATCATTGTCACCAAAAAAATGTGATCTGATCAATTGACTATCGATATTTGATCAACGTGATTTTTTACAATGATGAAGTACTTGACGACTCTTACATTATCGATGCGGGCTCCATAGTGGCCCAACAACACTCTCTAGTTGACTCTCCATGGATAGGAGTGTCCCAAATTTTATGTACCCATATACAATATGTATGAATAATTCAAAAAGAATGTATTTTCTTCTTAATCTAACTACAATAAATTTATATTTAATTTTTTAAATAATTAAATAATTAGAATCACTTTAATTTTACGTTACTAATTTTCCTTTTAATTTAATTATTATTTTTAATATCAAAATAAGTATTTATTTTATTATTTTATAATTTAATATACATTATGTAAAATTATTATATGATAATTATATCTTTATAGCACGATAGAACTAAAATATCACAATCAATAATTAAAATAATACTTTAATTTTAAATTTAAAATAATATTATTCTTTTATAACACATATATCGTAACATAAAATATTACTTATAAAAAAAAAATAATCCATGTATCGCACAGGCAAACTACTAGTAAATCCTTATTTTTTGAGTAATAAAAACTATTTTTAATAAATTATTTATTTTCCTAAAGAACAAATATTTATCAATTTTCCTTTACTTTTTTTCTACTTTGGTGATAAGTCTATTTTTATGGGGGCATATAAGTAATTGATTCGTTTTGATTTTAAAGATATAATTAACGAAATATATTGGTGAGAAGTACAATCATTGTTTTAAAAAGTAATATAGAATATATATTTTTTATTTTTATCCTCATACTTTTTTCTATCTCTATTTTCCTTCTTTATTCTCACACATTACTATCAATTGCGGCTCATCGGCAACAGCTCACCTGAAAGTTGCTAGGAAATTTTCTTGAAAATCGTTGTCACCAAAAAAGTTGCCTGTGACCAACTATTGTAGTGGACCAACGTATGAATAAATAGACTTGTTCAAAAAAAAAAAAAAAAAACCCGTATGAATAAATAGAAAGTGAACAAATAGATAAATAGGTACGATAATATATTCTTTTTAAATTGTTACCGTCTTTATTAATAAAAAACACTAGAGTTTGAGACAATTACCCAAAAATTTGAAATTTCAAACGCTACTATCCATATATATCATATATTTATACTTATTTTGTTAACTCAAGAATAAAAAGAAAAAAAAAAGAAGAAAGAAGAAATAATAATTACATATGCATATTATATTTATGTGTATACAAGCAAAAAATGAATATGCTTATTGTCATGTTTCCTAACCAATCAACCCAAACAAAAAAAAAAAAAAGAAAAAAAAAAAAGAAGAGAAATTTGGCCATAAACCCCTCTTACTTTTCTTTTCTTGTTAAAAGGACCAAAAAAAAAAAAAATTATACTTTCAAAACTCCTCATAATTATAAAGTCTTGTATAACGGACAAAATTTATTATTTAAATATTTTATCTGACTATTATACCCTCAACTAGATCTTCAATTTGAGAAATGCAAAGAATGTTGCGAAGCGTGAAGCAACGATGATGACGAAGAATTCAAGTTTGATGCAGAGATCAAGGTCGGTGAAGGATATGACGACGTGTTCGTTGTCTTCTTCGTTTTCGAGATCATCTTGCTTGAGAAAAACTCCTTCTTCGAGAGCCAAATCGAAGGGGTTTGTGAGATTCCACCTTGTTAAGTTGTTACAGTTATCACTCAACAAAGATTCTCAGCCATGCGGACACAAATGCATCTACGAGGACAATCCAAGTCTTAAGCCGACACCTGTTCTTCGAAAAATCTCCGAGACTACAACGATGAAGAACAAAAATGCATATCAATTAAGAGATTTTCAGGATGATATTGACGATAATGAATGATTATATGAGTTGTGTGAGCTCTGATTTGTTTGAGCTGAAGAACATTGGTGTGATTGGGGTTGGAACGCACAAAGAGTGAACAAAAATGAATATCAATTGGTTTCTCTTTTTTTCTTTTTTTTTTTTTGTTTATTTGTTCATAAATTTAAAAGTAAAATTTCACTTTGGTTCGTTCATTTAGTATGCATTAAATTTTTTGTAACGGTAAAATTTTACTCTGATTAAAAATATGTTGATTTGTTTAACGATATAAAATTTTCTTTTGAATCATAATAAATTTTACTCTGATTCAGAGTAAAATTTATTAGAATTCAAAGTAAAATTTTACTCTGAAATACAATATGAGGATGGCTTTACAGGAGAGCTGATATATACATATATATATAAGGGTAGTATAATAAAAGAAATAAATTTTAAAATATTAAGGAATTTTGAAAAGATTTATATAATTCTTGTCATTTTAAAAGATAAATTAAATAGTGAGGGATCTATTACCAAATCCCTCAAAAAATTACGTCTTTCACTTCATTTTTCTTGTCATATTATTTGTCTTTTTCCTTTCTCCCGGTTCCCTCAATAAATACAACGTAAAATCAAACAAGTTGGAAAAAGTTTTTCTCCTATATTAAGGCAAAAGCATAGTAAAATCAAACAAGCTAGCAAATGTTTTTCTTCTATATTAAAACAAATAACATTTAAAAGGGACGGAAAAAAAGTCAGAAAAGAAAAAGTCAGGTCCAATATGATGCTTAATTCAACTCCACTTTTTAAGAGGGTCTAGCTTTGAAGAGGCTTTTCTCATATATATGTCAGCAGTGAATTATGAATGTCAAGTGTACAAAGTGTGACCACCCTTTAAGAACTAGGCTTTTTTTAGAAGTGGCATTGGACTCCTTATCCATGCCTCTTTCCAATCAATTTAGGGTTTTTGAATTAAAGATTTGAAGAGGAAATTATAGAGGAAAAGAAAAAGAGAAAAAGTACTACTTAATTTTGTTCATTTTTTTCTTTTATTTTTTGTTTCACAATTTATTTTCAAGCTCTTTATCCGAAAACAATCATCTTTTGTTTAAATATGGGATCATATCATTCTACCATGATTTGCAGTTGGTGTCCATAAAACTCACATTATCAATACTAACACAATGACAACCACTTTTATTTTGAGAGCTTCACTGATCTATTAATATTAAGGGGTTGTTTGGGATGTTCTAAATAAGTGTACTTTTTGACTTTTATGAAATATGAATTGGGTTTGGGTTGAGTTTGAAGTGATGTGTTAGAGAGGTGAGACTTAAATAAGATAATGTGACTTAAATAGGATAGTAATTTTTTGACTTTTTAACTTTTTTTTAAACATGCCAAACCAAACCTAAATACTTCAACAAATATCTTAATTCAGTTTATAGATTGCACTTGTGTTGCTTGAACCACAAAGCCCGCCTGTCTAATCCATACTTGTATAGTTGAATCGGATTCCACACCCACTATGTTGACTAATTTTGATATTTAAAAAAAAAAAAAAAAAAAAAAAAAAACTTATGGTGATACTTGAATGAATGGGCTTAAACTCACATATAGCCTAAGGCCTCGTTTGGGAACCCTCTTTTTTAGCTAAAAAGTCAAAAAGTTACTAAATTAGTCAAAAAGTCAACAATCCATACCAAAAAGTCAAAGATTCTCTTTTCTCTCTACTTTTTGCACATCTTTTCGTAAAAAGCCAAAAAGTCATCCCAAACATACTAGTTTTTTTTAGCTCATATTTTAGCCAAATAACCAAAAAGTTACTAAATTAACCTGTTCCCAAACGAGGCCTAAGCCTCCCACAAATACTTTATAAAAGTCAACCCCATTCCCAAAATTATAAATTCAAGCAGAGCTCCCTTTGAGATTTATTTTAATTTTTGAAAATTTATTATTATTATTGTCAGATTTATGGACATTATCACATGGATACAAACATAAAAAAAGAATCCTATGCTAGGGAAAAAGGTGTGGAGACTAACTCAGTACTGATTTAACAACTAACAATTAATTTTCGTCGATAAGTAAATATATATACATATATATATATTTACTTAGAAAAGAATCTTATGTTAAGGGAAAGGGTGAGAGATATCAGGATATTTAAAGGGATATTTGAATGAGAGACTTATTTATAAGTCATTTTTCAGACACTTATGCTAGGTTAAGTTCTGTGTAATTTCTTATAGAGTCTCAAGTCCTATTTAGATAGGAATGTATTCCACAAGATCCTACATAAACGTAACGTGACGTGACACTTACATAAACGTAACGTAACGTAACTTGACACTTACATAAACGTAACGTAACGTGACACCTATACGTAACGTGATACATACATAAACGTAACGTGACACCTACATAAACGTAACGTAACATGTCACATTACGTTTCGCAAACTTAATGAGTTTTATTTTTTTAAATTGAATGTGAAAATGTTGCTGGTTTATATTGGTGTCACGTTACGTTTTATATAAATATGATCTATAGGAAATTGAATGTTGCCATAGATCATAGGTGTCACGTTACATTTATGTAGGTGTCACGTTACGTTACATTTATATAGATATGATTTATGGTAACATTTAATTTCTTATATATGGTTTTACTATTATTTATGATATTAACAACTAATATTGAGGGTAAATGTGTTAACAAACTTCCCACAGGACTTATGAAAACATAAGTTTTTTAGTAGGACCATATGTAGCATAAGTCTCCCTAATAGGACTTATAAATAATTTTCTCTATTTATTGTACTAAAAAGTTAGATTTTTTATTTAAAAAGTCAAAAAATAAAAAATAAAAAATTGTTTGTCACTGTTAAAAAAGTCCAATGTTACATTAATTTTTTTATTCAAAAAAATTAAAAAAAATGTAACAAATTTCAATTTTATTAGTTTTTTATTAAATTAAAAAAAAATGATTCACAACACCCTCCCCAATTATTGGGACAACTCCATTGCACAAATATAAATTACATGTATAAGCTGTCATTCTGAATTTTCAACTACTTCAATTAGAGACTTCACATTTGATGATGATGCATAAGACTTTATTGAGCTACTTTTGAGGGTTATTTGGTGATCTTATTCGTCATGAAACGAATTTATTTGGTAACCTAAAAATAATATCAATATTAACCTTAGGGAATAGTCGTACTACATATTATATAATAATACGAATACTATTGAAGAGAACATAAAATAATCACATTTTTTTATTAAATAAATCAAAATGTTTTAGGACAATATAAAATGATACGAGATTATTAATTAATTATAAATTTTTAATGTGAAAGACACTCACGTGACATTTTGAGTCAATTTGGAGCATCGAAATGTTTTCCTAATCAGCGGACGGTGTGGGGTCCACTTTAGCCGCGTTCCCATGTCGTCGGTGAATGCCTTCGGGTGACGTGGCGACTCTTTGTGTAGTGGGACGAGGTGTGGTGCGTGACAGACTATCAGTATTGGCTTTAGTTCGATTTTTTTAAAAAAAATATATTTCTAAACGTGTTTTTTTTTAAATTTTAATTTTAGTACTTTTTTATATTTTAAAATTATTAAAAAATATTTACTAATAACAAACAAAAATTTAAATAAAAATCTGTGTGTATTTTTTTTCGAGTTTGTGTTATTTTTTTGAGAACTTTTACTAAAATATAAAAAAAAAATCACTACAGACAAAAGAAAATTTGTCTAAAAATAATTTCTAGGGAAAAAATCAAAAAATTAAAAATTATTTTGATAAAAATAGATGTCATATTTTAAAATTTATTTCTCCTCAAAATAATTCATATAAAATAGTTTGTGTTTTTTAGTTTTTCATTCGAATTTTCAATTTAAAAAAAAAAAATAGTGGGATTTATCACTTTCATGTTGCTTTTTAAGGTCATGCTTGTTGGTCGGATTAAGTTCGGTGAGATTGAGATCTCGTTTGGTTACATCACTTTTTAGTCTAAAAGTCAATAACTCACTAAAAAAATTAAAAAGTCAACAACCTATACTTAAAAGTCAAAGATTTCATTTTCTCTCTATTTTTTGCACATTTTTTCGTAAAAAACTAAAAAGTCATCTTAAACAAACTACTTTTTTTACGTCATATATTAGTTAAAAAGTCAAAAAATTACTAAAAAAATCTATTCCCAAACGAGGTCTCATGAGATTACTAGTGTGAAGATATTGAAGATGTAGGACATACACATTGTGTTTGTTTGTGTAATAATATAGTGATATTAGTTGATTGGATTAAATTTATGAAATTATGTAAAAACTCTTATTATATAAAGGTGATTTTATTATTTTTATAAAATAAAGGGCAAAATAGTCTTTTCACTTTCAATCCTATGGAATTAGATTAGTAATATCATCTCTTCCATATATTGTTAATCCTTTCATTAGAGGGTATTCATTCATATAAGACCCCTAATCCCATGACATTTTTCCAACCAAATATTTTCTTTTTGATTATCAAAATGGATATGCACATAGGTTATTCCAACATATTCGCCAGAGAGTATTACCCCGTAGCACCTACAGTATATCTGCAGGGAATCCCACCGCACCTATGTCGGGGCCGAAGCTTAGGCCCCATCATACTCCAGGCACTAAAAAATATGTTTAACCCTAACAAAAGACTATGGAGACTCAAACCCAAATTTTGAGTAAGAAATTCAAAAGTCTTATTCACTGAACCAAGGCCCTATTGGTCAACAAGATATAATTTCTTATGAGACTTATACAAAACTAAAAATTCAATCACATAGACTATAGAGTAAAACAAATCTGATTTAATAGAGAATCTCACATTAAATGAGGTAGAGCATTGTTTAAAGTCCATCAAATAATTTCTCATTAGTGTTTTGTTTCTTTTTTTATACAAAATAATTATGCAAAGACCCTCAAGCATAGTGTGATAATCTTACTTTTATAAATAAAAATTATTTCTAAGAGTTCTTTTTAAAAATTATTTTACATTAATTATTCACAACACTCCCGTTGTGAGTAGATAAGATAACAAGATGTAAAAAAGAATGTGTCGGTAATCTTATTATTTGTTTTAAATTAAAAGATTCACATTTAGTCATAAATATGATATAATTGTAGGTAAATTACACTCACCTCTCTTAAGATTTAAAAAAATATAATTAATCTCACAATTTTGAATAAATTACATTGGTCTCTCTTGAAATTTTAATTCATATAATAATTATGTCATTTTTTATAAGTAATTTGTTAGTTCTATCAATAAAAAAAATGTTATCTTATTTTTTCTACTAAAATATATGCTATTTATTTTAATGTCCATCCATTATCTTTATTAGTTTATTATTATTTTTACTTTTTTTTGTTTTTTTGTGTTTTTGTTTTTGGAGACAACTGGAATTGAAGAGGATGACGGGGGGAAAGAATTTTGTGGGTAACCGATCAGAGAATGGTTGGGTAAAAATCAGGTGTAGCAGCAGTACATGAGGCCCCACAACCCTTCAATGATTATCCGCACAGGTGGCAGGCTCGTACAAGATCAAGAAATGATGAAATGGGGCCCTCAAAAGTTTTGTGTCTAACAACTCCTCAACCACCCCAACCTTCGCATAAAAACAACGATCATGCTACGTAGCTCGAATTCGAGGCTCGAATCGCGGCTCGACACCAAAACGACGTCGTTTTGGTGTCGAGTTCTGTTTTTTTTTTTTTTTTTTTTTCTTTCTTCCTGGTTTTGCAGAAGAAGAAGAAGAAGAAGAAGAAGGGAGAAGAAGAGGAGGAGGAGGAGGAGGAGGAGGGAGGGAGGGGAGGGGGCCATAAAAACCGGTTTGAGGAGGAGGGGAGGCTGGGCGGTGGTGCTGCGACATCGGCGGAGCTGCGACGGAGGAGGAAGCAGAGGCGGCGGCGGGAGCAACGATCGACGGCGGGAGCTACGACGACGGCCGCCGACCTTCTTCCTCTCCCTCCCTTCTCTCCCTCCCTTCTCTTTCTCCTCTCCCTCTCTTTCGAGCCGTTTCGAGCTCGACGAATTCGAGCTCTGAGGCATTTCCGTAAAAACAACAGCATCAAATTCAAGTGCTTTTTTTGCAGGCAGGAACATGCATTTGCCATTTGTCATCGCCGTGTCTATTGTTTTCTTTCTTTTTTTTTTTTCTTTTTTTTTTTTTTAAAATTTTTTTAATTTATAAAAATTATTTAGCAAGTCTGGTATATATATTTTTAAAAATATTTAAGAGTACTAAAAGTAGAGCTTTAATGAGAGCTCTACTAATATGGTAGTGAGCTCCACTCATAAATAATTTGATGTATATTTTTTATTTTATTTTATGCCATATCATTAGAGCCATTGTTAGAGCGCCAAATTTAGAGTTATGAATCATTACTCAAATATTTTGAAAAAATAACTTGACAGCGATGTTAGAAAAAAAAATTACAAAAAAGTAATGTTTATAAATATTAATAATTAAAATTATAAACTTTATCATTAATGTGTAATAATTTTTAAACATTACCATCGAATGGTAATTTTTCCTATATTTTTTGTTTTATGTTTTAGATAAAATAATCATGTATCTCTTTGCTATACGATAGGTACACAACCATGTGGTAATTTTTAAAAAACCATGTGGTAGTTTTTAAAAATAATTTAAACTTCTTATTTTTTAGGAGAAAAAAAATATTATTTTACCTTCCAAACTAATACTTAAAAATCAATTCAACCTCTGTTTTTAATATCAACTTTGTATTTAAATTATTGAATTCTACATCAATTTTATTCCACCCGTCAATTGCCGTCTATAATCAAACAAAAGTTATTAGTAGCATTCAAACTTCATTTGAAAATTTATTTTACCTTCAAATTATCCCTAAAATATCAATTAGTCCTCTAAATTAAATGAAATTTGGGAGTCTAATTAATATTTTAAAGATAATTTGGGAGGTAAAATAAAATTTCAAATGAAATTTAAGTATCATCTAGTAACTTTTGTTTGATTATAAATGACAGCTATGATGGAGTAAAATTGATTCAAAATCAAATATTCAAATGTAAAATTTATATTATTAAAAAATTAGAGGCTGAAGTGACTTTTGAGTAATAATTTAGGGGGGCAAAGTTATATTTTCTCTTTCTAGGTTTCATTTGATATGACTTAATAGGTGTTTGGCATGCATTAAAAAATGTATTTTTTTTACATATATATACTTATTTTGGTCACATCAATAAACATTCATTCTTTATTTTTCTACCCACTCTCTCTACTTTTCTACATATTTTTTTTAATAAAAAGTCAAAAAATACACTTATTTAGAATATCTCAAACCATCCTTTAAAAAAAGAAAAATTCACTTTATTAAAAAAATCTTATTCATTTGGTAAATTATTTTTTCTTCCAAAAATTTGATTTTAATTATTTTAAAAAGTCATCAAAAAAGTAAAATTAAAGAATGTGCCAAACAATATGACTATTTTTAGCATTAGAATTTGATAAAATTTTTTAATCAATAAATTAGTTTTTTTTTAGCTAATACTATTAATACAAAAAAGGTCTTAGTTTGATCCAAAGAAAAAAGATTCAAGTCTTTATTCTCTAGTTTTTTTTTTTTTTTTTTTTTTTTCAAATTATGTCCTCTGTTATGTTAATTTGATTTTACTTTTGATTTGATTTGATTTTTTTTGCCACTAAACTTTTGTTTTTTGCCTAAGAAATAATTTTGTTACTGTTGCACATAGATTGATGTGTACAAAGGGAATTTTCAGTGCTTTTGCTAGAACCGTGGCCACTTATATTTAGGGGCTGGCTTTTCTCTCGTCCATAATCGGATTGGAGGGTATTGTTAGATTTGTAGAGGCTTATTATAGGTCTCATGTCGATAATCTGAACCGTTTAAAAAGTGAAATTCGTCAAATACTATATATTTGTAAAAAATCATATTGATCAGATTGAAAAGAAGCCCAGCCCTATATTTATATTCACCAAGCAATGTGACTCTTCCAAGATTATGGTAAATAGGACTGAATCTTGGGTAACATATAGGATTTGGGTAAAGATATATGGAATATTAGCTTTTTTTTTTTCCTTCACAAACTTCATTTCAAATCCTTCACCCAAAGGCTCCCTTAAAAGTATTTCAGATAAAGTTATGTCTTAGGCCTCGTATGGGAATAGGCTATTTTAATAATTTTTTGACTTTTTAACTAAAATATGAGATAAAAAAAATTTGTATGTTTGGGATGACTTTTTGACTTATTACGAAAAAATGTATAAAAAGTAAAGAGAAAAGAAAATCTTTGACTTTTTAATATAAGTTGTTGACTTTTTGATTTTTTGAATAACTTTTTGACTTTTAGGCTAAAACAGCCACTTGCCAATCGAGGTCTTAGTAAGTGAAATTATCTAGTACGTCTGGTCTACATCATTTGTGATATGTTTTTTTTTTTTAATTGTATAAAGACACTAGTAGGTGACTTATGCGATAAACGAAAATTTATTTTTAAAATAAAATTTTGAGTTTGAGTTTTAATATTTTGTGTAGAAAATTTTAACATTTAAAAGCAAAATACAAACAGATTTGCTAGTGGTTGATAAAAAAATTTATCACTAAGCATGTGATTCTATATAAAAGGCTCATAAAAATAATTTCTTTCAAAGTTTTAAAAAAAATGTGTATTCTTAATTTGAAATCAAATCCTTATTCGTGTTAATCAAATTCACCAAAAATCATGAATTCCACTTGTATCAAAATATATTTTTTTTTGAAAAAAATTTAAAACAACGAAAATTTTTATAATATACAAATTATAATTCGGTTATAACTCATAGTATATTATTTTGGTTATTAATCGAAAATGTCTTTATTAATTTCTTATGTTTTTTTGTTATGTCTAAATTGGTTCGTCGGGGTCTTTAATTATGCTTAAAGTTATATTTGATTAAGATATATTATAATACTTGACAATATTTAAGTATTTTATTACACAAAAAGTGTTTAAGGTGTGTTGACTCAAATGTAGGATTTATGCTTATATCAGTAAGATCGTAAGAGTTATTCACATTAATGCATAAAAATTACAAATTTAAATTATAAAACAATGTCTTTAAAGGGAATCAGATACAAAATCTCTTTAACTTTAATAATTTCAATTTTCAAAGGGATTCTAATTAATTATGTGATACATCATAATGCCTATAATTTTTTTTATTCCAGTCAAATTATTTTTACATATCTTTTCCAGCAGAGCTCATAAAGGTGCATTATCAGTAATATTACAAATTCAAAATTTTATTTAAAATTTATTCAAAAAACATCAATAGATACCTTAAATATACATAATCATTTTTTATAAATCATTATTCTTTAAAATAGTACTCCGAAAAATGCTTTAGAGCTCTAATTCTTGAGCTCTAAAGCCAGCTCTAATGAGCTGGCAGTGGGTCTCACCCACTGTGATGTGATGTTTAGGGTTTTTTTTTTTTTGCCATATCATTAGTACTATATTAGAGCACCAAAATTAGTGCTCTGAATCATTGATGTAATACTCCACATTATTTATCGTTTGACATTTGTCAATTTATCTTCTAAAAACTTAACAAAAAAAATATTGAGTTCTATTATTTTAATCAATCAATATCAAATTGGACATACACATGTATTTAAATAACTTCTAAAAATATGACGTCTGATATAAAATCATAATGGAATTAACTTTAATTAATATAATGATATTTTATATTATAATATGTGTTACAAAAGAATAATATTAGTTTTAATTTTAATTATTTATTTTAATAATCTTAAATGTTTTAAAAACCGGACCGATGAGCAAATCGGAAAAGGGATCAGGTGGACGAGTCACCGGTTCAATCGTCGGGTTGAACCGGAATCGAACTGTGACGTAATAAATATATTAAAATCATATTTAAATAAAAATATAAGTAACAAAATTATAAATTAAAAATATTAAATTATCTTAAATATTTCTCATAATATTTTTTTACTAAAAAATATAATAATATATTCTAAAATATTATTAATTTTAATTTTGGAAGAGGAAATCAAATATTCAATATTCCCTCCATATGATTTAATTCAAATAATTTGATTGAAAGAAGAATAAAAATTTTGGAGAGATATCAAAATTTTAAGTCTCTCTCCAATACATTTGATTGAATCTCACAGGGATTTCTTGAGTTTTTTTGGAATTTTTTTTTCTTATAAATAGGTAGAGACTTTTACAATAATTTCAAACTCTTAATGACATTCCTCACAAAAAGAGACCATTGAAAGAGAGTTTCTAATTAAAATTTTCTTATATATAATAAGAAAGAAAGAATGAATAAATAATTTTTAAAAAAAAAAAAGTTAGAAAATATCAAAAAAAAAGTTCAAAATTTTCAATTTCATCGACTTGGCGAACCGTCCCTAGGTCGACCGGTTTGGCGGTTCACCTGCCGATTTTCCCGATTCTCTCTAAATAGATCGGTTTTTGCCTTCAAACGGTTTAGAGGGTATATCCGAACCGGAATCCCAACCGGTCGATGGTTCAACTGGTCGAACCGACTTGTCCGATCCAATTTTCAAAACCATGATCTTAGCCTTATCATTCTATAAAAGTGTTACTTGAATACTTATATATAATAAAATTAGTTAAATTATTTGTTTATTTTGATAAATTTAATTCTATTGTACTATAAAAATGTAATTATTATATAATGATTTTATATAATATATATTACATTATAAGATATTAAAATAAACACTCATTTTGATATAGTAATAGTTAAATTGGAAAGAGAATTAATAATGTAAAACTGAAAGTGATTCTAATTGTTTAAATTTAATTTAATTTTTATATTTATTTAAAAAATAAAAATATGTAGAAATAGAATGACACAAAATTTATTTAAAAGATAAAATATAAATATGTTGTGATGGATTAAGAAGAAAATGCATAAATTAATTATGTAGAGTATTGATTTTTTCTTTAATATTCTTTTAAAATTAATAATACATATTGTATATAGGTATATAAAATTTAAATTAAATATAAATATTTTTTTTAATAAATAATTTCATGTGTAAATAAAAAATTAACTATAAATTAATATTAAGACATCAATATGATAGACAAAAATAAGAAATATAAAAGAAAATTAATCTGATACCTGCGATGCACATAATTAAGCACATTATATATCTTATGGGTCAGGCTTTTCTCCAATCCATGTTGTGGATTGGATGGTGCTGTTGGGCCTGTGGAGCCCATCACGAGTCCTGTTTCGATAATCTAAACCGTTCAATATGTAAAGTTCGTCAAATATTTTATCTCTTTAAAAAATCATGTTAATCGGATAAGATTTTTGTCAACAATTTATTTTGAAAATTATATCTACTGTTGATAAAATCTGATCTGATCAAGTAGATATTGATATTCGATCAATGTGATTTTTTATAAGAATAAAGTACTTGACGAGTTCTAAACAGGACCCGTAGTAGGCTTCCATGGGTCCAAAAGTACGCTCCAGTCTGATCTCGGACTAGAGAGAAGCCCGACCTATATCTTATTTATTTGTATATCGAGATAATTTTTTTTTTCAAATATCATAATAATTAAATTATGATTATATATATGAAAAATAAGTATTTCTAAAATAGAGTCCATGTAAAATTTGTTATTATAATTAAAATTAAGTTTATGTTGAATTTTATATATAAATAAAAAAGACATGTCGATGTGAATTTTTTTTTTTATTTATAGAAAAATAAGTTTTTAAAATGTATCACATTAGACATATGTAATCACTTTTTTTTTACTTTTTTTTAATCCTATATTCTAGACAAAGTAATTATATGTTCCTCTATCATTAGGGAGAAATAACTACTCTTTTAAGTGGAGAAAGAATTTTCTTGTAATTGTTCAAAAGGTTGCAACTATGGTGAACTGATACAATCTTGTTTGGAAGAGACAAATTTCTCGGATTTATTTTTTATTCATATATCATATTATAATCATTTTAATGAAGATGAATAGAACACATACTTAATACAAAGAAATTCGTAGATTTTGGTTTATCTCCAATAATTTCTTTACTATTGTGGGTTTCTTGAGTTTCAACTTTTTAGTACAACAACAATAGTGGTGGAGTTTGAGCAAAGATGAGGTGACATCTTCGGTGATGGCGAATGTATGATTTTATGCATGAGGCAGACCTTCCATCCATAGGTTAAAATGCAGATTAGTAAATCTATGATCTTTTTAAACCGCGATTGTTCTAGTTTGTTTTGTAATAAGTTATTTTTCTTTTGTTATTTTTATATTATGTTTTTCATTTAATATATTACCTATTTTTTTTTGCTTCTAAAAAAAATACAAAGAAATTTATAAAGTAAAAAAAGAAAAAAAGAAATTCCAATAATGATACAAAAAATAAGACCTACACAAAATGAAAAGATTCAAACCTATTCCATGATTTCATTGGAATTGACTAATGATGGGATCAAGTCCTAAAGTTAGTTCAATCTAGCATTTATTATTATTATTATATTTTTTAATTCCACTCATATTTGAATTAAAAAAAAGAAAAAAAAAAGCCGATAACTTAAATTTCGAATTAGGTATGGTAATAAAATTCATGAGAATAAAAAGTAAAATTTATGATGCATAAATTTACGTTTTCTTTTATAGAACAAGATTAACAATACCAAGCTTTTCCTCGTGAAGTTACTTTTAGTCCATTTTATTTGTATTCTTAACACATGACTAGAGTTAATATTCATATTAATGAATGGATTTGTGAACTACTTATGGTTTTAATATGCTAATTTAGCTCAAAGCTCGTTGAATATATAACACCATTACTCTCAGTGGCAGAGGCAACAAATTAAATCATAAGGGATATTTATTGATTATAACTTTAATTTTTTTTTTCCCCATAACCAACAATAAGAAAATAATAATAATTATTTTTGAATTATTATTAAGTACAAAAACTTAAATGAATTATTACAAAAGTATTTCATATAAAATTTTATGATTAATTTCAAGTAAAATAAAAAAGAAAGTATTGCGTGTAACTAATGTATTATGAATAATATAAAAAGTAATAAATTTAAGTCTTAAAATAAATTATATAATGGTAAGATAAATCAATTTTTTACAAAACTTGAGTAAAAATTTCATATAATAGTGATATCACGTCATTATTGACATATGATATCACCAACTAATAGTAAAACAACATATGAAGGGTGAACTCTACATGCAAATATAACTAATACACTAGTAATTTATATATATATATATATAGTGAGATTAATTATGTTTGCATGTCAATAATGATGGATATTACCTTTATATTAAGATTTTTTACAAAATTTTTATACATAAAAATATAATTTGTTGTAATCACTTCATTTTTAATAAAACAATCACTATTATTTTCATAAATTTAAAAATGCCTTTCACATTTTATTCTAAATATTATTTTTGTTTAAAATTTTATTATATACATATGTATAAAAAAAAAAATTCCAAGGAGCACGAGACCCCCTGATCACATGGTGGCTCCACTATCACTCTGAGTAAACTAAGATTTAAATTTAATTAATCCCAAACCTCGATATTAATTTCACAAATGCATATTTAAAGTGCCAAAGTCAACTAGGTACCAAAACCTAAGTGGATCTTGACCTACACTATTTAATTCCACGATTGCATTTCTTCAAAGCACCATTATTAACTCTTTTAACACAAAAGAACAATTAATTGAAAGAGATGGATTTGAGGTTGGACTTTTCCGGGTTGGATCAAAACTCTCATCAATTCACATGAGGTTAGGGTCTCTTCCATGTTTTAAAATGCATCATCATCATTTGACTAACACTTCAAAAGGTTTACTCTAATAAGGGTTAGTTTGGGAAGTGAGTTAGTTTTTTGACTTTTTAGTTTTTTTAGTTATTTTAACTTGGGTTAAAAAGTTTGGTTTGGAAAGGACTTTTTGGCTTTTTGATTTTTTTTTTATTTATGAGAGAATAGTGTAATGATTATGGGTTGGATATGATATTTTATTTTTTGTAGTTAAAATAGTCTATTTTATTTTTTGTGCCTAAAATAACGAAAAAAGTCAACTTTAGCTCTTCCTATTTGTCTTTTGTCTTTTATAATAGGTCAGGTTATAAAATATAATTTTTTTATTGGTCCAAACACTGAATTTTCATTTAAATAATGTATTGACTCTCTATAAAATTGTGAACTCCATTTTTTTGGATTAATGAAGAGTTACATTTTGCTTGAACGTTCAAAGTGTAAGAACAAAATCACATTCCATTTCAAAGTGCATAGTTCAAATTGATAAAGTAGCTTTTCTTATGGATGAGAATTCTCTCAAATTTAAAATTTGAACTTGGATCTATCATGAATTATATTTCAATGATTTAAACTGTTCATTTTTGTAAAATCTTCCGTGTATATCATTTATAAAAAATAATAATCATAATATTTTCATTTTATTACTTTTGTCTCCAAAAAATGGATAATCTATTTTAAAAAACATATTTATTTTTTTTAGAGACCAATATGATAAAATGAAAATTCTACGGTTATCAGATATGCTTTTTTTCATGAATGATCTAAACAGAATATTTTACAAAACGAACAGTTTAAATAATCAAAACAGGACATGTGATGAGCCTTAAAATAAAAATTCTACAGTTATCAGATAGACTTTTTTTTTTTTTTTCCAAGAATGATCTAAAAAGAATATTTTACAAAATGAATAGCTTAAATAATTAAAACGAGACATGTGATGAGCCTCATAAGCTCTAACATAAAAATCAAGTTCAAATTTTAAATTTGATACAAACTCAGTCACTTGATTATTGCTCAATGATCTAATTCATTTCTTAAAATAAAAATGCTAGAGGCCTACTGGTTTATCAAAATTTTTACCAAATGTTCAATAATCAAAATAAAAATGCTAGAATAATTATTCTTTTTAAAATTTAGCCGTTAAAAAATAAGTAATTGTATAGTACAATTTATTTTTTTTAATTGCTATAACTGATGTACGGTGTGCATGATATTAATAAATCAGAAATGTTTGGGACTATTTTTTTGAAGGTTTCATGACTTTCAATCTGATCTTAGCCCTAAATATATGTGTGAGATTCACTTATATATATGTGAACCTCATATTATGAATGATTAGAATAAGAGTGAGAATTGTGGGCCTCATATACAATTGTTAATAAATATTGGCATGGTCGAATGTCGGTAGAGAAATCAGGTAGAGCCAAGACCACAGTAGTCCTTGGTGTACTTCAATTTGACTAACATTATTCACGTGTCTTTAGGCTACAAGTCGGTCCTTCTCTAGCCAGCTGGCATCAGCCACATGTTTTACTTGATTGTGCTGGCCTTTTTTTTTTCTTTTTTTTAAAATTTTTCTTTTTTATTATTTAATTTTAAAATTTCAAAAAATAAATTACAATTTGTTCCCTTTACAATTGTCTATTTTTTGTTTTTGGCCTTTAAAATTTATTTTTCTCACTTTGGCTTTTCATATTTTAAAATTTTCTTAATTTATGAGTGGTTTGAAATATTCTAAATAAGTACATTTTTTGACTTTTTTTTATAAAATATGGGTTTGATATGAATTGGGTTTGAAGTGATGTGGTAGAGAAGTGATGTGACTTAAATAAGATGATGTGACTTAAATAGAATAGTGACTTTTTGACTTTTTTAGTATATGCCAAACAAGGCCTTACTCTCAAAAGCTAATAAATGTTCAAAATTAGACAGAAAATATCACGATAACTATCGCATAATATAAAAAATATATTATTATATTGAGATTTGAATTTGTGTCAAATGTATGAGTTTTTTTTAGGTAATTAGGAATATGAGGTATGAGTTATATATAATAAAATATTTTTATATTATGTGACTATCAATGTGTTATTTTCTATCTAATTTTTAACAGAAGTTAACTTTAGGATTAAATTAGAAAAAAAACTTAAAACATGAAATGCTAAAGTGAGGGAAAAAACAAAAACTTTAAAGCCAAAGTGGGAAAGTGGTCAAATATAAAAGGGATAAAGTGTAATTTACTCTTTAAATAATGTGAATTAAACTCAGGTACCTCTTGAGATTTGAGAAAAAAATAATTAGTCCAACATTTTTTTGTATAATTTAAGGTTGCGAATGAATAGAACCGTTCGAGAATAGGATCGAACTCGGTTTGGTAAGAGCACGTTCGAACTCGGTTTGTTAAATTCTTTTTTGTGTTTGAGTTCGATCTCGAGCTCGTTAAATTTTTAATAAATAAGTCCAAACATATTAAACTCGGCTCGTTAGCTGACTCCGTTAACATATTTATATATTAAATGATGTAAAAATATGAATAAAAAATAAGATAAATATGTTATTTATATATTTAAAAAATATACATGTAAATAATAGTTAACTATAGATAGTACATTTATATAATAGTGGTGGTAAATATTATTATTTTAGTAAAATATTGATTTTTTCTTAGTATATTTATTTATATATATATATATATTATATATTATATAATCTTATAGTCAAAATTTTAATTGTAACTTTAGTTTCATATGTAAGTATGAATTTATAAATTTTTTGGCTCGTTAAGACTTGTAAACATACTCGAACTCGAGTCAAGTCTAAGCCATTCGATTTGAGCTCGGTTTGTTAAATTTTTATTAAGCTCGAGCTCTAGCTCGTTAAAATCTTAATAAACAAATCCAAACAGACTAAAGTTCGACTCAGCTTAGCTCGTTTGTAGCCCTAATATAATTAAAATTAACCTTGTTTTAGTAAGTTTGTTGGCACAATAAATTTGTAATTTTATTATTTATTATTTTTATTATTGACGGACATGTGACCCCCCTCATACTCATTTGGAGGTTATGAGAAGTTATGAAATGTGGAAAGATGATGGAAAACAAAGTGGAGAACATGGAGTATGAAATGGAGGTTGAAGGAAGTTATGGAAGCTCATGGAATATGAAATGGAGGAGATGGAAGAGTGGGAAGTTTTAGGTAGTTTTTTTTTCTTACAAATATTTGCCTATAAATAGTCATTCATGGCTACATTGTAAAAAGATCCAGAACTCAAATCAAAGACAATTAATTTCTATTTTTTCTTGTCATTTATATTTCTGCACTTTATTTTCAACACTTTCTTTTCAAAGCATAGGAGTAGAGGTAATTAATTGTTACTCTGATTGTTCACTCAATCACCCCGATTGTTCACTCAATCATCTTTCTCCGTCTCCCTCCTTCTTCTTTTAATTTTTTTCCCCTTTATACTTGACAATTTTGAAGTCCTCTTCATTGAGGTAAAAGAACCGTCAACATAATCGCTTGATAATTAGCTTGAATTTAAGGATTTTTTAATCCTTACTGACACGCTCGCATTTATGATATTTTTCTTCGTAGGAAAAATAAGCCAACAATTTTTGGCACGCCCAGCGGGACGTCAAGTGTAAGAAATGAAAAATGAATTGGATTTGTCCATTCCAAATAGCCTAGATGAAATCTTTTGGCGTAAACAAAAAAAATTGGATCTTCTAGAAGAGATCCATTTTCTTAATGAAATAAATTTTCATCTCTTACAATATTATTTAGTGGAAGAAAAAAGACACAATTTAATTGGAAAAATTCATCAACTTGATATGGAAACTCGCCAATGGAATGATGAGTTGTCAACTCCCACTACCAAGTCTTTAACTGAGGCTTTAATGGCCGGAATTAGGGAATTTTTTCAAAATTTTTCCATAGTTGAAAATAGTAAAAGCAAAGAGTTGATTTCATCAATGGTTCGGGAGGTGAAAAAACTCATTTTTAAAGAGTCAATTTATGAAAGTAACATGGTTAAAAAGCATGTTGTTAAGCCAACCATGGTCAAAAATAATGTTCCATATAAGATTTGGGAGGTTGAAAAACCTATTTTTAGATAGTCAAACCATGGACATAAGATGTTTATGAAGGATTTTCATAAGCGATTAATGGCTAAAATGGAACAACCCATTAAGTTAAAAAATGATGAAACTCATATAGAGGATTTTCTTAAGCCATTAATGGCTGAAATGGAACAACCCATTAGACCAAGAAATGATGAAACTCACATGGAGGATTTTCATAATCCATTAATGGATTAAATAGAAAATCAATCCCATTTGTCAATGAATGATGAAAGTTATTTGGCCAAAGAACATGTCCTCAAGCCAAACATAACTATGAATGGTGAACAATTTAATGTTCATGAATCTGAATTTTTTGAAATTATTCAAAATGTCAAGTTGTTTGAATTTTTAAAGCCATCTTGTACTGTGATTCTTGGTGTTCAAAATCTTTTTTGGAATTTGTGATTCACATCAAAATTTAATTTTGATGAAATGACTAATAAAACAATCATCTTTAAGAATTGTTTTGATGAATTTGATGCACTAAAGGACAACTTAGCCATTTGAAATGTTGAACTTGGTTAGGAAAAGCCTATGCATTTAAATAAGTGGTTAAGAATGACTTATCTTTTCAAATTGATGGCCAATTTTTTTTTTTAAGGCACAAAAGGCACAGAATAATGACAGTGTGTGTGCTTTAGTTGTAGTCAAACAATGGCTCTTGCATTCAACCGAGAAAATTGTGAACATTTGGTGCTATTATATCATTCGAAGCACTTTGTTGCTTAGATTAATCATGTGCTTGGTTTGGCTCTTCAAAAATTCAAGTAAACATCATTTTTAATGGCTGCGGGAGGTAATATTAACACCATAAATTTGTAATTTTATTATTTATTATTTATATAATTACAAGACATGTGACACCCTCCTACTCATTTGGAAACTACGAGAAGTTATGAAATATGTAAAGATGATGGAGAACAAAATGGAGAACATGGAGCATGAAGTGGAGGTTGAAAGAAGTTATGGAAGATCATGGAGTATGAAATAGAGAAAAAGGAAGAGTGGGTAGTTTTAGGTAGTTTTTTCTTACAAATGTTTGCCTATAAATAGTCATTCATGGCTGCATTATAAAAGGATCCAGAACTCAAATCATAGACCATTAATTTCTATTTTTTCTTCTCATTTATATTTCCTGCACTTTATTTTCAACACTTCCTTTTCGAAGCATAGGAGTAGAGGTAATTAATTATTACTTTGATTGTTCACTCAATCATCTTTCTCTGTCTCCCTCCTTCTTCTTTTAATTTTTCTTTTCTCTACACTTGGTAATTTTGAAGTCTTCTTCATTGAGGCAAAAGAACCGTCAACACAATCGCTTGATAATTAGCTTGAATTTAATCTGTAAGGATTTTTCAATTTTTGTTGGCACGCTCGCATTTATGATATTTTCCTTCGTAGGAAAATAAGCCAACAAAGTTGAAAGGATTGAAACTAATACAACTATTGGATAGATACTAAAATAAAAAAAAATAAATATATACTTTAGTAGGAAATATATGACAATATTAAGATACGACTATATTAATTTTTCATTTGTTCAATTAATGAATTATTGATAAAAAAAATTATCTAACTATTATGTGAATTCAAACCTCAAAAGATATTAGTGTAATTATATCAAAAATATAAAAATAATCATATTTTTTCGAACCTCATAAGAGTCAAGTGTAATTTAAGTTGTTGCTTATTTTTTTTTTTTTTGTTTTTGGCTTTTCTCTAATTTGAATAGTAAACTAGAGATTTAAAAAAAAAAAAAAAAAAAAATAATAATAATAATAATTATAGTTCAGATTTGGCAATCACATATAAATTTGAAATTAACTTTATAAAAAATTCTGACTTAATATTGAATTTGAATATTTGGTGTCAGATTTTTTGAGTCAAATGATTTTGGAAAATGCTATAAGTCTCAAAATTTTTACTAAATAAATGATCAAATATTTCACATGGGTATAAGATCTACAAAATTGCGGATCTCATACCTATGTGAGACATTTGGTCATTTGTTTGGTAGAAAATTTGGTATCCTTAGCATTACCCAATGATTTTTACATCCAAGAGTCCATTAATTGGGCGTTACAGCTTACAGATAACTAATTTTTGTTGGAGCTCTCCTATGTATATTTGGCTCTTCTTGTTAGGGTTTACTTATTTTTTAATTTATTATCATTTTTTAAAAATATGTATAAAAAATAGAGAAATAATGTGATAACTTGTAGCAAATAAGCCGCTTATTTAGTTTGTTCTCAAACCACTCAACAATTGGAAGAGAGAGAAATGATGATGAGCCCTATAGTATTTTTTGTAGGGAAGTATTTTGCGAGTGACAGCAGGTGGCTAAAGTGGTGCTGAAGTGTCAGCCGAGGTGCCACGTGGCCTGGTCATGCTTGCCGAGATGATCTCGGCTAGGCTGAGGTTATCTGCAGAAATGTTAGAATCCGAGATAAATAGATAAGGGACAAGAGTCCTAGAACAGGAGAGGATCTCAGTCTGGATAAGGATAAGGCTTAAAGAGAGTTTATTCCTATTTAGCTGAGGATCCAGGATGAGCATTGAGCCTAAGTCTATTGAAGTGAGACTTCTAAAGGGATTAGGTCACTATTGGTTATAAAAGCAAGGCATCCTCGTGGGTCTGAGGTAAGTTCTTTCTTGTGAGTTTAAGCACTATTTGCTATCTGTGAGAGACATTGTTTACTGACTTGATCGTCGGAGTGCCCCCAGGTGGAGGAACCACCGCGAAATTCTCATCTTTTTGTTATAGGTTATTAGGCTTAATCTATTCTGCAGGTGCTCTCCAGCTGAGTTCCCTATTTGGTTATGTGGTCGGAAATTAACACCCACAATTTGGTGCTGTCTGTGGGAACTTAAGGAGAGTAGATGGCCAATAATGGGCAGAAAGAAAAGATTGGAGACGACATCCACAGTGAGAGTAAGGAACACGTAGATCCTAACGTCGGAGAGGAAAACCGTAATGAAGGGGTACAGGAACCAAACCTCGGGAAAAAGAACGCTGACAAGGAGCGTAACGCCCCGAAGAAAGGTGTCTGAGATGAGTATTACAACGAAAGCGACTACCAGGTATGGAAGGATAGATGCTTGAGGAAGGATGACGAGATGAAAGGAATGGCGAACAAGTTGGCAGACCTATAATCGGTTGTCAACTTCATGATGCAAAATAACGTGATGCAACCACCATTCCTGTTGCAGGACACGCCAGCACCAGCCACAAAAACTAATGCCCAAAAAAGAGGGCAGAAAACGATCCCAGTAGTCTTGCAGCATGGTAAGGGACATGAGCTCTCACATCGGCTGTCACGAGATGCCGAGCGAACAAAGTCAGTACGAGGTGAGTCGTAGAAGACATCACAAACCAAGGGGGCCTATGTCAAATAGTCTCGGCATATCCAGGGAAATGGCCTTTGTTTTAATGCAGTGGATGAGGAGAAGTCCAGGAGGATACACAACTTCACCGGGAGCAGCGCGCCAAAGAGATTGAAATCTATTGATAGTCGAGCTCCCGATCGGACGAAGGAGGATTTGAGAGACTACCTCCAGAGGAAGCGACGCAACGTCGAGATCACATCCACCGTTAAGCCGAGGACACCATTCTCAGTGGAGTTGGATACATTTAAGGCCCTGAAGAGATTCCACATGCCGAGGTTTCAGATTTACGATGATAAGTCTGATCCGAACTTCCATGTTGGCTTGTATCTAAATTCAATGGCTTTGTGGAGCGGGAATGAGCCACTACTGTGCAAGGTATTCTCCTTATCCTTTGAAGAGATAGCATCTGATTGGTTCCATAAGCTGCCAAAAGGAACTGTGAAGAGTTGGGAAGGCCTAGTAGAGATGTTTGTGGCCATGTTTGTTACGAACAAGTTGCAGCTGCTAAGGGTAGACTTCCTGCTAGCTTTGAACATTAGCGATGGTGAAAGCCTTAGGGCTTACGCCAAGAGATGTTATAAGGTGTTCAACCAAATTCTGGCTTGTTACCAGGAGCTGGCGATCATATCTTTCAAGAACGGCCTGGATGATGAATGCCCGCTTCGAAAATCACTTGCAAAAACCTTACCAAAGAGTATAGAAGAGTTGATGACACAGATTGAGAAGTATGCCAGAGTAAAAGAAGACACACAAGGAATGAAAACACCAAAGCAAGAGAACAGGCAAGAGACAAGGTTGAGGGTTGCACATGCAATCACCATTGCATTCAGGATCCCGATCTATAAAGTTCTCGAAAGGATCAGGAACCAGTCATATTACAGAGCGTCGAAGAAGATCCCTGGCGAGTTTATAGGAAGGAGCATTGGGAAGCATTGTGCTTACCATAATGAGGATGAACACTTGATTCAGAGGTACAGGGCTCTGAAGACGCACTTGGAGGATTTGGTTAGATAGGGTCACCTGAGAGACCTAGTAGATGAGGCTAGAACAAGGGAAGAGCATGCAAGGCTACTTCAGGCATCAGCAGCACCGCTTCCACCACCGCCACCGCAACAAGCAGATGGACCTCGAGTAATCAATGTGATTCACTCGAAGGTTAATGAGAATGAAGTATGAGGGGAAACCCAAAGGGTAAGGCACCTACAACATGTATATCAGGTCCAACAAAAGAAGCCTAGGACATATGAATACCAAGGACCAATGGTTTCTTTTATTGAGGTAGACCTGGATATGGTGCAACATCCACACAACGATGCCCTGTGGTAACTCTGAAGATTGGAGAATGCCAGGTGAAGCGCATACTGATCGACCAAGGCAGCTCTTATGGCATCATGTATGTCAGATGTTATAAGGAGCTTGGCCTTCATCCAAATGATCTAGAGCATTTCGACAACCCCATGGTCGGATTCAACGGAACACCGACATGGCCTCTGGGAGCCACGAACCTGGAAATGCAGGCAGTAAGTAAAAAGGTAACAATCAAGTTCACTGTGACAGACACTCCCTCCTCGCACAATATCATTTGGGGATTACTTTGGTTGCATGCAATGAGGGCTATTCCCTCTACTCTACACTAACTGTTGCGATTTCCAATGAATCAAGGGATTGAAGAAGTGAGTGGGGGACCAAGTATAGGTGAAGAATTGCTTCATGGCAGTCATAAAGTACACCTGTAATGTATGGGAGACAGAAAGTGCAGAAATTGAAAGTGAAGACCATGAGGTCTTGGATGATGTCGGAAAAGAACCTGCCGAGAAGAGTGATGTCACGACCCAAACCCGCCCCTATGGGTTTAGCACCGTAACCGGCCAGTAATCCGAGATTACTGAAGGCCTATTTAACAGTAATACAGTAAAACAGAGTACAGGGGCATGGCGGAAGCCAATACAGTAAATAAACAATGTCCAATGAGCTGTGACAGTCTATATGCAAAAAGACTTTTCATACTTATATACAGTCAGTGACAAAACAGTATGTACATATTTACAACCATTCAGAACAGTACAGTAACAGACTATACAGATTACAAAATAGATACGGAGACAGATGGGGGAAGTTAAAACACCCCTAAGCCATAGCTAGACAGGCTCGGAACCTCGCATTGAGGCACAGTGGTTGGCTTGACAAAAAGGGGAGTCTAATCCACGCTTCTAGCTCCGATCTGGTGCCTGAACACCTACATATATATTTATAAACAGTGAGCTAAAGCCCAGTGAATAACATAAAGCGTAAAGGGGTTTAGAATGAATGTCCTTCAGTATTGAAAACAGTTGTTTCAATCAGTATATCAATTGTTCAGTACAGTAAACAGTCATATGTGGTACATCCATTAGCATAGCAGTACAATACACAGTAGGTCTAAAAAGACCGAACAGTCATTGATGGCCATCAATCAGTAAACAGTAGTGGTTCCGACAAGGGAACCGATAGAGATCTCTGTAACAGTAACAGTCAGTAACAGTAGTTGCTAAGGATGCCACAATACAGTTCAGAATATAGGACATACATTAATTCAGTTAATAGTATCAGTTTAGAAACAGTACAGTTCAATTGTTCAGAAGATAATCATTTTGAACATATCTTTACATAGTTGTTACTCACAGAGTTCTGGGCTACAGTAAGCTAGAGTGCCTCTTCAGTCGCCAACCCTACACAGTTTACAGAACGAACACACTCTAAGCTACACAGTTGGGAAAGATAATAACTTAATCCCTAATTGCCTCGGTGTGTTCTATATCTATATCCTCATTAAGATGTCTTAAACTAGGCCTAAGAATGCCTAGAATGGGATGAGGATGCAAAGATGCATTCAGAAAACATTTTCAAAATTTCAGAAAAACAGAGGTCCCGCTCGAGCGTAGGTTACTCCGCTCGAGCGGACATGCAGACAACGGTTCCCACTCGAGCGTCACTTCCCACGCTCGAGCGGACATGCAAAACAGTCAAAAGTACTGGATGCTCAAAAATCATGCTTGATGGGCGCTCGACACCCGCTCGAGCGTAAGACACAAGGTCCCGCTCGAGCGTCAATTATTCCGCTCGAGCGGACTTCAAAACAGTGCAAAGTACTGGGAGCACGAATTTCCCGCTCGAGCGCCACTTTCCCCGCTCGAGCGGGAGTCCAAAATCTGGAATTTCCAGATTTGAACTTCCAAGCTCAAATCAAGCTCAAATGCACAAATTTTGATCCTCTTGGGCTAATTTTCTGGAAAACACTTGTAAACACATAGAACAACATGATTCAAAGCTCAATTTGAGAAATCAAAGCCCAAGGGTGTTTAATTCAAACCCAATTTCAAACCAATTTCATGAACATGCTACAAACATGACATGCATGAGTTTAAACCACTTTCAAGCTTCAATTTCATGCTCTAAAGAGCCAAATCTTACAAAATCAAGATGAATTCATGGATTTTAACACAAACATGAACATGCATGCAAGATTCCCATGAAATCCAACCTCCAAACTCAACAATGTAAACATGCATGCATGATTTGAGCTACAATACAACATACTAGAGCCAATTCTTGACTTAACTCTTTAAACTACCATGATCCATGCTAGATAAACTTAGATACACAATTAAGAGGATGAAATTCATACCTAGATTCCTCAATTCCAAGTCTAGAGCTCAATTATGCACTTAAGCTTCATTCCTCCTCAAGAGTCAAGCCGATTCTCTATGTTGAATTCACTATTCTCAATTTCTCTCTCTCTCTGGTCGGTTGCTCTCAAGAAAATAGGCTGATGAAATGTTTTGTTGTAATGTAATAAGGCTTCAATAGATGCTAGATAGTGGTCCACTAATAGGGCAAGTTGGTAAATACATGAACTTTGTAATACAATGTTTTAATCTAATTTAACCATACTAAATCAGTTTTCAGATAATTACACCATAAATTCACATAAATCTAATTAGCACAGAACATCAATCAATTCAGATTCGGCCGCCGATAAGGCCTTCAATTTGCAGTTTAAACATAAAAAATGAACAGATAGTCAACAGTCAAACAGATAGAAATGCATTTAAACAGGTACAGTTAATCAATCAGTTTCAGATTTTAGTCGATTAGTTCAGTATTTCAATCAGTTCCATTACTTATCATAATCAGTCTCAGTTTAGCAGTATTCGGTAGTTAATCGGTAAACAGTGACGAGGGTTGTTACAAATGAAGAACCATTGAAGAAGAATCTAGTCTAAGAAGGTGACAATGAGTGTTTTTTCCTTCTCGGCTCAAGCTTAGCTGAGGAGGAGGAAAATGAGTTAGAGACTTTCTTGCGAGCAAACATAAAAGTGTTTGCCTGGACGCCCTATGAGATGCTTAGCGTTGACCCCTGAGGTCACTGGTCATAGGCTCAATGTGGACAGGTCGGCTAAACCTATCATCCAGTGAGCAAGAAGGCTGACATTGATACATGTGGAGGCAGTTAAGGAGGAAGTGGACAAGCTGTTAGAAGCGCAGGCCATTTGGGAGGTGAACTACCCTACCTGGCTGTCCAACACACTGTTAGTGAAAAAGAAGAACGTCAAGTGGAAGGTTTGTGTGGGCTTCACCAGCCTGAATAAGGCTTGTCCGAAAGACAACTTCCAATTGCCTAAGATCGATCAGCTGGTGGGTGCCACATCAGGGCATATGAGGATGAGCTTCCTGGATGCCTACAAGGGATACCACCAAATAGCGATGTATCCCCCGGACGAAGAGAAGATGGCATTCATCACCCTAAAAAGGCTGTATTGCTACCAGGTAATGCCTTTTGGGTTGAAGAACGTGGGGCAACCTAAAAGAGATTGGTGACCAAGATGTTCAAGCATCTGATTGGGAGGACAGTAGAGGTCTACATCGATGACATGGTTGTGAAGATTAAGGAGCCAGAGAATTATCTGGTAGACTTACATGAGGTCTTTGATATACTAAAAGCTTACCGGTTTCAACTCAATGCATCAAAGTGTGCATTTAGAGTTGGATTTACCTGGTGACCAGGAGAGGAATAGAAGTGAGCCCAGATCAAATCAAGGTGATCCTTGATTTAAAGAGCCCAACGACAGCAAAATAGGTCTAGATCTTGACTAGCAAGGCAGTGGCCTTGAACAGGTTTATAAGTCGGAGCTCAGATAAGTGCAAACCCTTCTTCCAACTGCTAAAGAAGGCCACAGACTTCCTGTGGACGGAAGAATGTGAAGTCGCCTTGGCCGACTTGAAGAGGTATTTGACAACCCTGTCGTTATTGTTAAATCCAATTCCTGGAGAAGAACTATTCATGTACTTGGTGGTATCAGACCATGTTGTTAGCACAGTGGTAATCTGCGAAGAGGAGGGGGAACATAAGGCAGTGTACTACGTTAGCAAGACCCTAGCAAGTGTGGAAACCAGGTACCTGCCTTTGGAAAATTTGACACTAGCCTTAGAAATGGCTTCGAAAAAAATTGAACCATTATTTTCAAGCCCACAAGATTGTGGTACTAATAGAGCATTCCCTAAAGTCCCTGCTATAGCATAGGAAATTGACAAGCAGAGTAGCCAGATGGGCAGTGGTGCTGGGCAAATACAACTTGGAATTTAGGCCAAGAACAATAATCAAAGGCCAAGTTTTGGCTGACTTTATGGCCGAATTCACTCCTGACGCGATCCCAAGGTAGGCTCCAGTGAGCAGCGACTTAGGATGTCCAGGAGAGCAAGAAGAAACCCAACTGGCGCCAAAGAACCCCACACCAACAGCGCAAAAGGAGGAAGTAAAGCCAAAGTCCTATGATATCTATATCGGAGACTCTTTCCGGCTCTTCGTCGATGACAGCTCTAACCGGTAGGGAGCGGGGGCAGGAGTAATGTTGGTATCGCTAGATAGGTGAATAATAGAGCAGTCTATTCGTTTGGGGTTCAAGGCCTCAAATAACGAAGCAGAATACGAGGCATTAATTGTTGGACTGAGGCTAGCAGCAGTAATGGAGGCCGGCGACGTGGTAGTCTTCTGTGACTCATAACTCATTGTAAATCAAGCAACTAGCGAGTATGCAGCTTGAGATGAGAGAATGGTAGCCTGTGTCAAGGAGGTTGTCAGGCTACTAACCCTGTTTGAAAGTTGCTGGCTACAACAGGTCAGCCGAGATGATAATAGCTATGCCGACGCCTTGGCTAACCTAGCCAGTGCGATGAAATTAGGTGAGTCAAGAGCAATAATTGTTGATTATCTGTTAGGCCCAAGTATAGAGCCCCTCATAACAGAGTATGAAGCGATGTGCGTGGAGATGGATCCAAGCTAGATGGATGCCATAGTAGTGTTCCTTAGAGATGGCAGGCTGCCAACAGACAGAAAGGAGGCACACAAGATCGGATTAAAGTTGGCCAGATTCTGTCTGTTAACAGAAGGCCATCTCTACAGAAGGTCCTTCACTTGGGCCCCTTCTGAGATGTGTGCATCCATCCCAGGTTGAGGACTTTTTGTATGAGATCTATGAAGTTGTATGTGGAAACCATGCTGGAGGTAGATCACTTGCTCATAGGGTCATATCTTAGGGATACTGGTGGTTTTACATATAGAAGGATACTGAAACCTACGTATAGAAATATAAGAAGTGCTAGAAGTTTGCACTTTTAATACACCAGCCAGTTGCAGACCTGAATCCAGTATCTAGTCCCTGGCTATTTGCCCAGTGGGGCATGGATCTTGTTGGGCAATTACCCCAGGCAACCAGACAGAGGAAGTTCCTGTTGGTAGTAACAGATTACTTCACGAAGTGGATAGAGGCTGAACCCTTGGCCCAAATCCCAGATGTGGATGTGAAGAATTTTATCTGAAAGAACATAATCACCAGATTTGGAATCCCAAACGCCATAGTAACAGATAATGACACTCAGTTTGACAGTAAGCTGATTAAGAGCTTCTGTGCAAAGTACAAGATTAAAAACTATTACTCTACTCCTAGCTTCCCCCAGAGTAATGGTCAGGCTGAGGCATCCAATAAAACCATCTTAGATGAGATCAAGAAAAGGCTGGAAGCTGCCAAAGGCAAGTGGGTAGAGGAATTGCCTAATGTCTTGTGGGCATATCGGACTATGCTGAGAAGATCAACTGAAGAGTCTCCATTTGCCATGGTATATGGCACTAAAGCAGTTATCCCATTAGAAATCGGCATCCCTAGAATTAGAACCCAAGGAGTGGAAAATGTGACCAATGAGGCATTCCTTGCCCGAGATCTGGATCTGGTAGAAGAAAGAAGGAAAAGAGCAGTAATTCGGGGGGGGCATACCAGCAACAACTTGCTAGGGCTTACAACAAGAAGGTTAACCCAAGGGAGTTCAAGGCTGGGGACCTTGTCCTAAGGAATGTTGTCGGCAGCAAGAAAGACGCCAAGGAGGGCAAGCTTGGCCCAAACTAGGAAGGACCATATCGCATCATCTCGGTTGCCGACAATGGGGTATATTGGCTTGAAGACACTAATGACAAACAGTTGCCAAGATCTTGGAACACTTGCAATTTGAAGTTTTTCTACCATTGACTTTTTATTTATTTATTTTTTATTTTAGTTCTTGCTATGTAAGAGTCTATTAGCCGAGATTTTAATAAACATTAGCTTGATTTTGTTTTTCAAAGTAGTGTTCAAATTTAGTACAATAAGACCAAAAAGTCTTACGACGATGTTTTCGAATGAAACATGATGAGTAACTTAGACTTGCCATAATGGTAGAGTTGAACTAAGTTGGCGATGTTTCCGAATGAAACATGACGAGTAACTTAGACTTGCCATGATGGTAGAGTTGAATTAAGTTGGCGATGTTTCCGAATGAAACATGACGAATAACTTAGATTTGCCATGACAACAGAGTTGAACTAAGTTTGATCTAGTTAGATTGACACCAACACCGAGGTAGAAAACCTCGGGTAAGACTTGTCTGAATCAGACTTCGGCAAAAATCGAAGATGCATGCTCAATGTGAACATAAGTGATTCTTAGGTTCACATCAGGGGCAGGAAGTAGGAATGATGAATGGGCTTGACACTTGTTAAAATGTTTGAAATTTTTTACAAATTGAAGTTAGCCGAGGTAACTAGATAAAGGGATAGCCATGGTATTTGTTACCCAAGATAGCCAACTAGGTTGTCAAGCTTGGAAGGGTGAAGTCTTGACAAGAGACAACAAGTACAAGTACAGAAACAACACTTGTTGAAAGTTATTCAAAGAATTTTTATAAAGTGCCAGCTAGCCGAGATCGCAGCAAAAGATGCACTCCGAGATAAGTTAATCCGAGGTGACTAACTAAAGCTGCATCTGAGATGATATGGGTCTGAGGTGATACATGTTCGAGGTGTTGAAACCTGAAGTGATTATACAAGTAAGTTGTACTTAGAAGAAGTACAAAAATATTCCAAGTATGGAAACATACAAGACAGTGAAGACAGATAAAGCATAAGAAGACAAGCATTCAATACTTAGAAGAAAAAGTAAAGCATGCATTCAAAGAGAAAACTTGTTCAATTACAAGGCAAAAGGTACATCAGCCAAAATGAAACTAAGATTGTCCATAAGCAAAAGTCACAAACTATTCTCAAGTACAAGAAGGAAAAATTCTAAGTGTTATAATCTTGGGGATTTTTATCAGACTGTTCGATCTTGGCAACTGGTGCTGTTTCGACCTCGGTAGATACTTGGTGAGATTTTTCGGCCGCTGTCTCGGCGTCTATTTCAAGAAGGGTCTGGTTTAGAGTCTTCTTTACAGCAGAAATGATCTTGGCTTCGGATGTAGCTTGCCGAATGGATATGTCTTTTGGGACGTTGCCCTCATTCTCTTCGGTTAAGTCCAGGACTTAATCGTTAAGGGTTGGGGACTTGGCCATTGCATCGACCTTGGCCTCAGTTGCGGCTTCAACTTCGGCCTCGACCTCATCTTCATCCTCGGCCTCGGCCTTAGCATCAGAAGTGTCAGGAGAAGGGGGGACAGGAATTTGCAATTTGTTGATATCCTGAAGTGGTGAGTCAACGAGAACTGAGAATCGGTTAAGAGCAGCAACCCAACCTAAGTAGTAGCCTTTGTTACAGGCTAGGTTAACTTGCTCTTTGTATTGGTCGCAGACGGCGACTTGCCCCTCTTCGAAGGCCTTCTTATCGACCACTTTGATCTCGGCTTCCTTCGATTAGATGGCCTCTTTGAGCTTGGCCTTTGTCTCTGCTGCTCTGAGCTCGACAGTCGTAGCATCGGCCTTGGCAGATTAGGCAGCGGCCTCAGCAGCTTCGGCTTTAGCCTCGGATTTGTTTTAAGCAGCCTTGGCAGCTTTGGCCTTATCTAGCAAACTTTGGTTGTTGGTCTCGGCCTGGTTGAGTGAAGAGAGGAGTTTGGCAGCTTCTTGAGTCTTCTTCACCAACTTTTTTTTCATCATTTCGGTCTTGACCGCATAGGAATGTACATGCTGGATGGCCTGCAAGGAACAAAACAGATTAGTAAACTTTGGCTAAGTGTTGGAAAGTTGAAAAGGATACAGTAGGGAACTTACCAAGATGGAGTGCTGCATCATAAGGGCAAAGCTTTTGTACTCATGGAGATCGACTATGTGGTTCATGTCGGCCGGAAGGAGCACGGCCGTAGACAGAGCAACATCGACCTCTATGCTTTTGATCGCACTATCGTTGGCTGTTAAAGGTCGATCATTAACCGTGACCTCGAGGGCCTAGGTCTGATCGCGGGGGAAGCTACTCCCACTCTCTTGGCAATCAAACCTCAGCTTCTTCGATGGTAGGGCATCATATGTTGCGACCTCGGTTAGCCTTTTCTTGGATTCGGCCAATTTTGATATTGGCACAGAGTCCTTAAGATCTTTCTCAAATTCAAAAGGTATCTGAGTCACTGTGGCCTTGGCCTTGGCCTTCTTCATTCGCTTTAGCTTTGGCTTAGACTGGGATGGAGAAGAGGAGGATTGGATAGTCACAACCCCTGGAATGTTGTCTAGGAGGTCCTCAAGAATGGCTGGTTTGCGACCTATCTCGTCAGCGATTGCAGCAACGGTAACTCTGGTGCTAAAGTTGATGGCAGGAAGAGCAATAGGCAGGTTAGTTGGATCGTAAGTCGATGCCTCTGAATCTCGGCGCTTGCAATTTTGGGTTCGTTCGGCATGGGCGTTAGGAACTCGACGATGGCGTTGACACTATGATGGTGGAATAAGTTAAGCTGGAACTGAAGTGGATGGCTGGTCCACTGAATTTGATAAGGAGGCTTGACCTGGCATTGGTGAGAAGGTGGTTAGTTGAGTGGCTGCTGAAGTCTTGCTCCTTTTGGAAGTGTCAGGCAAGGGACTTCAGTATGTTGGTATGTAGTTGAGCAACAATGGGGCTTTGCGTCTCTCAATTGGCAGGTCCAGACTCTTAAGATCTCGGCTGGGTGTGTAGGATTCCCGAAACGGCTTGCTCGGTTGAGGAAAAACTGCAAAAACAAAAGAAAATGACACCAAGCTTCAGAACAAATATACAAGATAGATAAAAGGCTAAAAAAAAAAAATAAATAAAAAAAAACCTTACACTTATGCTAAGTTCTTACCCTTATCTTCTTTAAAAACTCCTCGGCGCAAAGGAAAGAGATGAAGATCATTATCAGGTGCAAATTGCCAATTGCCTGAGACAATCAGGTAGTCATCTCTCGCGCCTTTGTTGGAGTCTGAGAGGTCAGCTATGAGTTTGTAGGCGGTGGATTTGGGCTTGAGATAGTAGGTGTAGCCACTAGCTGACTTAAGGTCACATATGGTGTAACAGAATTGGATGTTGACTAGAGTAATCCTAGCGTTTTCTCGACGTACCAATTCGGCCATGCCGTTGATAACCCTAAATGAGTTGATGGCTAATTGCATAGGGTTAAGTTTGTAATAGTGCACTACTTCTCGGAAAAGAATGTTCAGAGGAAATCGAAGTCTATACTTAATAAAGGCAACTACGGGGAATGGCATATAGTCCTTCCCAGGCATAATAGAATCCTCCTTCCAAGCCAACCTGATTTGAACGTCGGCTGAGATGGGGAATTCGTGGTGGAAATACTCAAGTTTGCTAGGGGTGTCTACTTTCCACCTAAACATGCCCATTATATTGGCTGGGCAGATTTAGTAACAGATTTTTGGAAAGAAGCTACTATGGGTTTGAGAACCTTAGCTAAACCCTAAACGAGTGCTAGGGTGAGGATTATTGAAGATCCAAGAGGAAATTTGTTTCAGTTTTCCTAAATGTATGGTTTTTAGGCAAATCCCAAACCTAATTCTATGGAGGAACAAGAATCAAAGGCAAAAGATCCGGAAACAAGCAAGAAAAACAAAAAAAAGAATGTGATTCAGAATCAAGAAAGAGACAGAGAACAAGAAAATTCGTGAACAATAAGTAGATATATGCAAGACAATGTGCAAGAACCACAAGCAATGCAAATGATACTCTAGAAACACATGTACAGACAGATTAAGCATTGGATATAGATTCAATAGCAACATAGAAGTGATTACAAATACAGCGTAAGGTAATATCTAGAGCATCGTGACAAATCGCAGATTTGTCTCTAACAGATTCAAGAACAAACAACTGGCAATATCAAATATCATAGAACATGACCAGCAAATCAGGATTATATGAAGAAATTGAAATTAGAGCGTGGAAATTGAGAACTTACAGAATGAGGCCGGAGAAATGGACGTCGGGATGAGGTTCGCCGGAGTCAGACAACGGTGACGACTGGAACCGAACAAAGAAAAGCTCGCCGAATGAGACGAATGAAACAATTGTAGGAGCTTGGAAGCACAAAAATGGTGTAAAGAGAGAGAACATTTTGAGCAAGAGAGGGAAATCAAATTTGCAAAAGTGAAGGGTCGAATGGGTTTTTGTCAAAAATATGAAAAGGTGACAAAAATGCAATGAAGTACCAACGACGTGCCCGTTAGGCGATGCGGACAGAAATGACGCGGCCTGTTAGCGCGTGTCAAGTACGAACCAATGAGGAAGGGACACGTGGAAGAAACGGTTGAAACAACTCTGCGTGACGGCTCATATGCAATGAGAACTCTTGAAATTCTTGAAATAATGAGGCAATAATCTCGCCTAAAGAAGCGATCTCAGTTGAGATGCTTAAAGAACCTGATTCTTGGTTCTTGATCCATGATAAAGTGGCCGGCTGAGTCGTGGTTACTTGAAACCGATGAGTCACGATCTCGGTTGAAGTAGTATCTGACTTTTAGCCGACATGTTGGTTAGACAAACGATGTAGGTTTCATCACCTCAGGTTGCCGAGGTAATAGAACCTAGGGGGTAGTTGTGGGGAAGTATTTTGCTAGTGACAACACGTGGCTAAGGTAGCGCCGAAGTGTCAGCCAAGGTGCCACGTGACTTGGTCATGCTTGCCGAGATGATCTCGGCTAGGCCAAGGTTATCTGCAAAAATGCTAGAATCCGGGATAAACAGATAAGGGACAAGAGTCCTAGAATAAGAGGAGGATCTCAGTCTGAATAAGAATAAGACTCAATGAGAGTTTATGCCTATCTAGCTGAGGGTCTAGGATGAGCATTGAGCTTGAGTCCATTGAAGTGAGACTTCTAAAGGGACCAGGTCGCTGCTGGTTATAAAAGTAAGGCATTATCGTGGGTCTGTGGTAAGTTCTTTCTTGTGAGTTTAATCACTATTTGCTATCTGTGAGAGAGATTGTTTACTGACTTGATCGTCGGAGTGCTCCTAGGTGGATGAACCATCGCGGAATTTTCATCTTCTTGTTACAGGTTGTTGGGTTTAATCTATTCTGCCTGTGCTCTCTAGTTGAGTTCCCTATTTGGTTGTGTGGTTAGAAATCAACACCCACATTTTCATAATTTTTATAATTATTATTTTTCTCTTCTCAATTAAATATAAGTAAATTATATTTTTATTTAGCAGACATTTTAGCGACACAATTAGAGCAGATACTTAAGTGTGCTACCTACAATATAAGTATTGAATCTAAATTTCACTCTTTTTGTTTGCATGTTTTCTATGATTTCTAATCTTATGTTTTTTTCTCATGTGATTCTGTTGCAACAGTACATGGACTAGGGTGAGACTTGGAAGAAGGTTTCGTTTGGCAATATTATTTTTTAGCTTAGAAGTCAAAAAATTTTAAAAAAATTAAAAAGTCAACAACCTATACTAAAAAGTCAAAAACTCTATTTTTCTCTACTTTTTGCACATCTTTTCGTAAAAAATCAAAAATCATCCGAAATATATTAATTTTTTTACATCATATTTTAACCAAAAAGTTATTAAAAAAGTCTATTCCCAAACTTAGCTTAAGAATCATGTTCATTAATTTTGAGTACCGACTTTAGGGTTGGCCTAATTATTCACGAAATGCAGTGTGAAATTTTGATGGAGCATTTATTATATACTAATTTTCTATTGAGGTAAAAGTTTTGGGTTGTACATTAGAGTGTGGACTGTTTTTTCCCCTAATTCAATACAGTTCGAAAACTCAAGAATTCTATAATTGATGTTGACATTTATTAGCTTCCGAGTTCTTATTCCTAATACTTTATTTAGTTATTTGATAAGAAAAAAATAGTGAGAGTTAAAGTAATGACTATGTTAAATTGATGCATCTTCATTGTTTTATGCATGGCCTCTATAATTACTTAGAAAGAAAGTAAGGATTAATAAGAGAATATATCAATAGTAAAATTATAAATTATAAATAAATAAGTAAACTTGAATATAATATTTTTATTAGTACCAAAGGGAAAAGCATAAGAACGAATTGTGGATTGTTCTATTATTCTAATATAAACATATTAAACTTGATATTAAAATGAAAAAACAAGTTATTGCCTTAAATTAATATCTAATTCTTAAAGGTTATTATTTTGCATTATAAACTTAAACTGTGGCGTCTCAACATTCTTGAGTTTATGTGTAACTCACTACCAATAATTTTTTTAAAATATATTTTTAATAAACGTATCCTAACTGTATCCGTATTATACTTTTTTAGGTTTCGTCATATCGCCCGTATCTATAGTGTGTCGTATTTATATCTCGTATCCGTATATGTGCTTCCTAGGTTTTCTCTCCAACCTATATTGTATTAGAGTTGGGGTGGTTGCTAGACAAGATTGAGAGTTGGTTCCTAATTACCTTGTAGCACTATGGTTGGGCAAGATTAGATTAAAAATTTCAAATTTTAATAGTTTTTATTAAGTAGTTTTCATTTTTTTTATTTTATTTTATTGTTTTCTCTCTCTACATTTTGAATCTTGACATGAGGCTAGAACCATTGAAAATCTTACTTTTGGGCCTTTAATTTGGACATAAGAATGACCCTAAATAGAGTCTGGACTAGAGAGTTATGTCCATGTGAAGTTTGCGAATCTGTGTTGTGTGCATAGTTCGCTCAAGCGCAAGTTTCACAACTTGAGCGGTTCATAGAGCCTTCTACTTTGTTTTTCAAAATTGTCTGAGATATTGCAAGCCTCGATTCACCACTCAAGCGCACTTTTGACTACTCGAGCGGTCTGTCCAGAATCAGATCTTTAGAAGTCACTTTTTGAGTAAATCTCTTCACTTTTCACCATCCTTTTTCTCTTTTTCTGTCATTTTGCTGGGCACGCGATGTGTGTGCAAACTCGTAAAATAAATATAATTTTGAAATAGTGCATTAAAAATTGAATATAAAAATTAAAAAAAAAAACAAATTGAATATTCAAATAATTTTGGTCAAACTCAATGTTCTTAACTGAATATAAATTTTTAAAAAATTGAATATAAAAATAATTAAACACAAATTCAAAGACTAAACATTTGCAATCAAAGAGATTTGATAAACATGAAAAAAAAAATTTAAAAACTTAAAAAAAAAAAAATTCAAAGATAATGTAAAAGTATATGAGAGTATGTGTGTATATATATATATATAATATCAAACCTTGAAATTGATTTTTTTTTTCTTGAATATCTATTTCTGTGGCCTCTTCCTCCTCCTCCTCCTTCTTCTTTATTTTTTTTATTTCTAAAATAAGTAACTTTCAAAAATATATATGAATGTGGATATATATACTAACAAACATTGAAATTCAAAAAAAAATCTGAATACCGATTTCTTTCCCATTCTTTTTTCTAAAATAAGTAAACTTTGAGAATATTTCAACCTACTATTCTTAGACATACAAGAGTTAAGGGATTTATTTTATTTTTTTTAATATTATTATTATTATTATTATTGATGATACAGTTCGTTCCCGGTGGATGGACCGGACCGATCCAAGCTCCTCGAGCCCACGTTCGAATGGCGAAGCCCACCAGATGACCTGCAAATAAGTTCAATGGGGAACGGGGTAGTCCCCCAGCGAACCCTCCGACGAGCAAGTTAGCAGGTAGTAAGAGAGATGGAGTATGTAGAAAGAGATTGGAGATAGAAAAGCTTAACCTTTTCCTTGTCTTCCATGCTTGCTTATATCCTTTGGTAATCATTTCACTGTCCTTTCCGACGTGCCCCTTATGCCGAAAGTCTGTGTTGTAGCTTGTCTTGCACAGGGTAAGGTGGCGCTGTTCCGACGGGGAGGTGTTGTCGTAATAAATGCTGTGATGGGCTGCATTAATGGTGATGTATTGTAGCAATAACTTTTGCAGATCTTTGTCTGCTGACGTGGCCTGTTCTGCACCTGCCATGTGTCCTAGTATCATTGGCCTTCCCTGCTCAGTTGGCCTCCAGCTGTCCTGGGTTTTACTACCCGGGTTATGCAATGGGGTCTAAATGGTGGGCTTGGGTTTGTTCACTGTGGGCTATGGTGCTTGTGGGCCTATCCGGGCCTATCCATGTCAGTAGTCCCCCATTCCCGAGTGCAGCTTCAGTCCAACGAAGGGAATAGTAATGAGGAAGATGGGTCCGACCGGTAGGGAGAGGCCGACCGCGAGGGTGGCCGAGCGGAAGAGTCCGACCGTGAGGGTGGCCGAGCGGGAGAGGCCGACCGTGAGGGTGGCTGAGCGGGAGAGACCGACCATGAAGAGTGCCGACCACGAAGGTGGCCGAGTGGAAGAGGCCGACCGTGAGGGTGCCTACCGCGAGGGTGGCCGAGCGGAAGAGTTCGACCGTGAGGGTGGCCGAGCGCGAGAGACCGACCGTGAAGGGTGCTGACCACGAAGGTGGCCGAGCAGAGGGGCACGGGGCTCAAAAGGCAGCGTGTCACGTGGTGATTTGAAGTGGAAAAGACAAGGTAAGGGGAGGAGTCAGTGCATCGTGACCATATACGTGGCAGGATCGTGGGGGGGGAAGTAGGGCACTGGAGTAAAAATGAAACGATAGGTCATTTTGGGGTTGAAAAGACAGTTTTGGCGGATGATTTGAAAAGTTTTCAAACTGGCGAACATTAATTTGGATCCTTGGAATACAGGCAAACCGTGGGCTTTTGGTATCATTCGATTCACCTACTTCTTTACAAAAATGCGAAATATCCCTAGTGTCAATTCCTTCGTTGGTCACGATACACCTTTGAAGCACTTTTTCGATTTGTTGCACCTGCATCAGAGGTGATTCGCAGACACAGCTTAGAAATGGCCCAGGAAGAAGCTGCGATTGTGAGGGTGGACTCGCTAGGGGACGATGATGCGGAGGAGCTAGCGGCACAGTATAGGGCAGAAAGGGTGGGGGAGTCGGGGGTGCGATCCCGTGGTTCCACCATGATTGCGGCGCCGACGCCAATCAGTCAGGTGGAACCAGATCACTGGCATTCGAGGGCTGACAGATCCATTATTACTGCGGCGGAGTTGGAGGCTATCCGCGAAAGGTACTAGATTCCTGCGGAGGTGGAGTTGTCGCTGCCCACATCAACAGAGAGGCCATCTGACGCCAGGCCAGGAGAGTTTTCTCTCTATAAGGAAGCCCTAAAGGGTGGGCTAAGGTTGCCACTGGCACAAATAGTGGTGGATGTGCTCAACCATCTGGAGGTAGCACCAGGGCAACTAATGCCCAATGCATGGAAGATCTTACTGGCTTGCGCAAGTGCATGGCCGAAGGCGAATGGAGGGCAGGCCATGACTGTGGAGGAGTTCTTCGACTGCTACAAGGCGTCAGGGCAGCAGGAGACTTGGGTCACCCTTCAGGCGGCGGCAGGGAAGGGTTTGGTGGCGGGGTTGCCAACGTCCATCAAAGGTTGGAGGCCACGGTGGTTCTACGTATCCACCTCTGGAAGGGCTGGTGTGCGCACGGTGTGGAAGGTGCCAACCAGGTCTGTGGAGCGAAAATTGGGGGCGGCGGCAGAGGAGAGGGTGAAGAGAGTAAAGGAGTGGAGGGAGAAGGAAAAAACTAAGTGGGATGAGCTCGTTCAGCCATCCGCGCTATTTAAGGCGGGGTTGGGTCCGAAACCGATCGGTGGGGACCTCGACCGAGCGGAATTGGAGGCTAGGAGAAGAGTGCAGAAGGCAGAAGATCAAGCCATCTTGGTGAAAGCGCAGAAGTTCAAAGAGTCGCAAGCCGACCGACCGCCCCAGCCAGTTGCGAGGGAGAGGATTCGACCGTGTCCTCAGCCCTTGGGAGAGAAGAACTTGGGCGAGTTTGTGCCGCGACCGCTCCCAAAAGACCCTTTAAAGGAGAGGTCGTTGAAGGAGATGGAGGCGTTGGGCGTAGGGAAGAAGAAGAAGAAGAGGTTGAGGCGGAGTGAGGAAGAGCCAGCACAAAAAAGGAGAAAGGAGGTGAGGGTGGAAGAGGCCAGCCAGGCCAAACAGGTGGAGGGGGGGAAGTGGAGGAGACCCCAGAAAGGGTGGTCGTCCCAGAGGTGGTGGACGTATCCTCACAGGTCAGGGAAGTTGTGCCAGTGATGGCGGCGATCGGCGTAGGGGTGGGGAGGAGTGTTCCTGGACAAAGGGGGGAGGAACGACCCCAGGGGGGTCCTGCGCCCCAGGAAGGGGGAGTCAGCCTGAATACAGCCATCTATCATGCCCGTGCTGTGGCTGGACGGCTGGAGGGAGAAGAAGGCCCCGCCAGGTCTGGAGCAGACCGCTTGGTGAAGATCGTAGATGAGTCCGCTCTGCGTTCGGCGTCCAAATTCAGTGAGGTTGACCTGCTGAGGGGGTTATGCTCTGCTCAAATGGAGGTAACCACCTTGGCAGGGGCTCTTCTGAGGAAGGCGGGGGCTGCCAAGTTAAAGGCGGAAGAAGCTAAGACTCAGCTCACAAAATTGAAGAAGGAGAGTGCAAGCTGGGCGAGTGCTCATGCCGATTTGCAAGCGGCCAATGGGGAGCTGGAGGACACCCGCCGCCAGGTTGTGTCGCTCGAGTTCCAACTGGCTGGCGAGCGGAAGAAGGTGGATGAGGCCCAGAAGGCTTGCGCCGTCGCCGTTGAACGCCATGAAGAAGCGATGCTCAACAATGAAGAGCTAGTTAGGCAAAGAGACGAGGCGGATGTCAAAGTTGAGGCTCTGCAAAAGGAGCTGGAGGGCGAGCGCGCCAAGGCGGTGGAAGAGAGGGAGACGCTTCATGAGGAGTTAGAAGCGGAGAGGGCCAAGGCGACTGTTGAAAAGGAGGTTCTCCAGAAGGAGTTGGAGGTGGAGAGGGCCAGGGCGGCTGCTGGGAAGGCGGCATTGTTGAAAGAGATGGAGGAAGGGAGGGCGAAGGCGGCCACTGAGAGGGCGGCCCTGCAAAAAGAGTTGGACGAAGAAAAGGCGAAGGTAGCCTCCGAAAGGGCGGCCTACCCTGATCTTTATGTTGCAGCAGTTGATCAATTCAAGGGGTCCCCTGAGTTTCAGATGGCCGTCGACGCAGCAGTCGCCAGCAGCTTGGCGAGGGAGGAGTCGGCTAGGGCGGGCTCGTCAAGGATGACTGCTGGGGGGAGAACTGAGTCTGAGGTCATTGAGAGCTTCCAGCGGTCAGATTTCTACAAACATGAAATGGCTGAGTACTGGGACAGTGGGTGAAAGATGTTCAAACGCAGAGTTGAAGAACTGTTCCCAGGCTTAGACCTGAGTAGTGTGACAATTGGGGAAGACGATGTGGCTTAGACCCCCCTGGATGAAGGTGTCGAAGAGGAAGATCTTGTATCTAGCGAAGATGAGGAGTGAATTGAAGTAGTGTTTTGTTTTGTCTTTGTATACACATTGTAACTGTGTTGTTTTTTTTTTTTTTTTTTTTTTTTTTTTTTTTTTTTTTTTTAAGTATTGTAGTGGACTGATGTACATATTTCTGAAGAAATAAAATTTCCTTTGAGTTTCTATGATTTGATTGTGTTTGCTTATGTATAAGTTATACAGAGGTATAATAAAAATCCGATGTTGAGTAAAGTTAAAAGTTCCTTTATGCATAATAAGACTGGACTTGTATAAAAACTTAATGCAGAGCAAAATTGGTGTTGCATGAAAATTCAGCGAAGTTCAAAGTAATGTTGAAATAGGACTTGTATAAGAGTTGGATGCAAAGTAAAGTAAAGGACTCCTTAATGTAGAGTAAAGTTGGACTTGGATAAATCGTCAATGCAAAGTATGACATGGGACTTGTATAAAAATTCACGCTGGATGGTGGAGGAAATAATCTGATTAGTAAATGAAGCATATGAGAACATCTTGGGAATTTGACTAAGTAAAGGGCGGTGTAAAAACTTTGATCTGGAATTGTGGCTGTCAAAGGAAAGTAGGGAACTCCTTGATGCGCATTGTAGGTCTTATTAAGGATGTAATTATGGAGTGTCACTGATAGCGGAATTGAGGTTGTAAGCAAGGCATTCTGGACCTGCATTAGTGGCATTCAGTCTGGTTGAGTCTTTTGGAGCGCTCGGTCATGGCTGAAGGCTTTGGAAGTGCTCAGTCTGGCTGGGGCTTTGGAAGTGCTTAGTCTGGCTGAGGCTTTGGAAGTGCTCAGTCTGGCTGAGGCTTTGGGAGTGCTCGGTCTAGCTAGGGCTGTGGAAGTGCTCAGTCTGGCTGAGGCTTTGGAAGTGCTCGGTCTGGCCGAGGCTTTTGAAGTGCTCAGTCTGGCTGAGGCTTTGGAAGTGCTCGGTCTGGCTGAGGCTTTGGAAGTGCTCGGTCTGGCTGAGGCTTTGGAAGTGCTCGGTCTGGCTGAGGCTTTGGAAGTGCTCAGTCTGGCTGAGGCTTAGGAAGTGCTCGGTCTGGCTGAGGCTTTTGATGCTCAGTCTAGCTGAGGCTTTGGAAGTGCTCGGTCTGGCCGAGGCTTTTGATGCTCAGTCTGGCTGAGGCTTTGGATAAGTGCTACAAGTGAAAATGTTATTGAGGCGACAGGGGCAGCTGGGGGACAAAATTGTTGTCATGAGGAATGTAGTCCAATGATCAAAATTTATATTGCGTCAGAAAGAAAGTACAACAATTGAGTGATACAAAAGCAATAGCTTATTGAAAGTAGCGTTTCAAGTGTTCAGCGTTCCATGGGTGGGGAAGGTCGCGACCCTCCATGTCTTGAAGTCGGTAAGTGCCTGGACGCGGTCTGGCTTTCACAATATAAGGTCCCTCCCATTTGGCTACCAATTTGCCCTCAGTCGGATTCTTGGTGGCAAGGGTTACTTCTCTCAACACTAAGTCCCCTACAGCAAATTTCCTTGGTCGGACCTTGCGGTTGTAATGTGTTCTCATTTTTTGTTGGTATGAGGCTAGTCTGACCGCAGTGGTCTCCCTGAGTTCTTCAATCAGGTCTAGGTCCGCTCGACGGAGCTCTTTAGTTAGTGTTGGGTCCGGATGTAGAACCCTGGGTGTTGGCAGACCGACTTCTACTGGGATAACTGCCTCAGCGCCGTATGTTAAGCGGAAAGGGGTTTCCCCAGTAGGAGTCCGAGCTGTAGTTCGGTAGGCCCAGAGTACATTTGGTAGTTCCTCGGCCTAGAGTCCCTTAGCAGCCTCCAGCTTAGTCTTGATGATCTTCAAAAGAGACCGATTGGTGACCTCAACCTGGCCATTGGCTTGGGGATGACCGGGGGAGGAGAAACATGGTTGGATCTGGAGGTCTGCACAGAACTTTCTGTATCTGGCGTTGTCGAATTGTTTGCCGTTGTCTGATACGATGGCCTGAGGGATGCCAAACCTGCAGATGATTGATTGCCAGATGAATTTGGTTGTGTTCCGTTCGGTGATGGTGGCGAGGGGTTCTGCCTCGACCCACTTGGTAAAGTAATCAATGGCAACGACCGCGAACTTGGTCTGGCCTCGGCCGGTGGGAAGTGGACCAATCAGGTCGATCCCCCATTTGGCGAACGGGTATGGGCTGCAGAGAGTAATCAGTTCAGTGGGAGGAGCATGGGGGATGTTGGCAAAGCGCTGGCACCTATCGCATTTGAGGACAAAATCAGTGGCATCTTGATTGAGAGTCGGCCAGAAATAGCCAGTACGGAGTATTTTGTGGGCCAAAGACCTGCCGCCCGAATGATTGCCACAAATCCCCTCATGAATTTCTTGCATTACATATGTTGCTTGGGTTGAGTTGAGGCATCGCAGATATGGTCGTGAAAAACCACGTTTGTACAAGATGCCATCGACCAGGACGTAGTTAGACGACCAAGCCCTGACTTTGGCGGCCTGTTCTTGGTTATTTGGGAGTTCCCCTATTGTCAAAAACAGGGTGATGTCGGATGCCCAGGGGATGGGTTCATTTTGAAGGAACTGCACCTCGTGCGGGTCGGATGAGATAGCCGGGTGAGTTAGGTATTCGAGGCGGACTCCACGGCTGAGGTCGGACTGATCTGCAGAGGCCAACTGAGCCATCTCATCAGCTTTGGAGTTTTCCGTCCGAGGTATGTGCTTGATCTGGAAAGTATTGAAGAGGCGAACAAGAGGGAGTGCCATGTCCCTATAGGCCCGCATTGCGCCATCCTTGGCATCGAATTCCCTCGTAATTTGACCGACGACGAACTGTGAGTCACTGAACACTCGGATGTGGCTGACACCAATATCCTTGGCCAGACGGAGTCCTACTATCAATGCTTCATATTCGGCCTCGTTGTTGCTAGCCTCAAACAAGAGACGGAGAGCACATTTGAAATAACCCCCCTCCGGGGAGGTGAGGATGAGGCCAGCCCCACTACCTTCCCTCCGGGATGACCCGTCGACGTTGAGAGTCCAAGAATGGGGGTCTTCTGGGTCAGCAGGGGTCAGTGGGGGCGGGGAGGTAGTGGTGGGGGTAGGGTTGGTGAATTCCAGGATGAAGTTGGCTATGGCCTGTCCCTTAATTGCTGTGCGAGGACGGTAGGAGATGTCAAACTGGCTGAGTTCCACTGACCACTGCATAAGTCGGCCAGAAAGCTCTGGCTGCTGCATGACCTTCTTCAGGGGTTGGTCGGTGAGGACCACTATAGAATGGGCCTAGAAGTAAGGACGAAGTCATCTGGAGGCGATGACCAAGGCCAGGGACAGCTTTTCTAACAATGGGTAATTCTGCTCTGCGCCCCTGAGAGCTCGATTGATGTAGTAGACCGGCCGCTGGACCGAGCCGTCTTCCCTGATAAGAGCTGCACTGACGGCGGTGTTCGATACTGCTAAGTAGAGGAAGAGGGGCTCGCCTGTGATTGCTTGTGAAAGAAGGGGGGGATTAGCCATACATTGCTTTAACTGTGAAAAGCCTCTTCGATTCAGTTGTCCATTCGAAAGTCTGCCGAAGGACTTTGAAGAATGGTAGGCATTTATCTGTGGCGCGGGAAATGAAGCGGTTGAGAGCCGCCACTCTGCCAGTGAGTCTTTGAACTTCTTTGACAGTTTTGGGTGACTGCATCTCAATCAAGGCCTTGATCTTCTCGGGATTGGCTTCGATGCCGCGCTGACTGACCATAAAACCCAAGAACTTTCCAGATCCTACACCGAAGGCGCACTTCTCGGGGTTGAGCTTCATCTGATACTTGCGGAGGGTGGCAAAGGTCTCCCGTAGGTCAGTCAGATGGTCAGCGGAGAGTTTGCTCTTGACTAGCATGTCGTCCACATACACTTCCATGTTCCGACCGATCTGATCTTGGAAAATAGCATTGACTAACCGTTGGTAGGTGGCCCCCGCATTCTTGAGTCCGAACGGCATTACACAGTAGTGGTAGGTACCTCGGTCGGTAATGAAGGATGTGTGTTCCCGATCGGATGGGTGCATCATGATTTGGTTGTACCCAGAGAAAGCATCCATGAAGCTGAGCATTTGGTGACCGGCCGTGGCGTCGACCAGCAGATCTATGCGGGGGAGTGGATAGCTATCTTTGGGGCAAGCTCGGTTCAGGTCAGAGTAATCGACGCAAAGTCGCCACTTGCCATTGTTCTTGCGGACCAGAACCACATTGGACAGCCACTTAGGATAGTCCACATTTCGGATGAACTGAGCCTCAAGGAGTTTGTCAACTTCTACGGCTATGAGATTGTTGCGCTCTGGGTGGAAAATACGCTGCTTTTGTCTGTAAGGTCGGAAATGAGGTTCGATGCTGAGGCGGTGAGTTATGAAGGCGGGGTCAATGCCTGGCATGTCTGAATGGGTCCAAGCAAAGACGTCATTGTGCTTGGTCAAAAGGGCAGTAAGATCGGATTTCGCTTGGGGGGATAGTTGGCTGCCGATCTTAGCAGTTTTCAATGGGTTGGTGGGGTCAATAGGGATCTCAACGAGCTCCTCCACTGGTTCTCCCCTGACCAGCTCGTCCTCATCCCGGGCGTCAAGTCCTTCGATGATCATTGTCTCCTTCAGCTTGACTTCTTTAAGTGAAGCAACATAACATTCCCTGGCCATGGTCTGCTCTCCTCTGACTGTTCCGACCCCGAGATCGGTGGGAAACTTGAGGGCAAGATGATAGGTGGATGTGATGGCTTGGAAAGCGTTTAGGGCGGTGCGGCAATGATGATGTTGTAGGCAGATGGGCAATCGACCACAAGGAATGTGAGCAACTTCGTGGCCTGCTGTGGGTATTCGCCGATGGTGATGGGAAGGTCAATGGAACCAATGGAGGTCACACGGTCGCCAGTGAATCCGACCAGGGGGGTTTGGAGTGGGGACAGGCTTTCTTCCCCAATCTTAAGTTGGCGGAAGCAGTTGAGGAAGATGATGTCTGAAGAGCTGCCATTGTCGATGAGAACTCGTCTGACCTTATAATTGGAGAGGATGGCGGAAATGACAAGAGGATCATCATGAGGATAACGGATGCCTGTACAGTCGGCGTCCGTGAAGGTGATGGGCTCTGTCCACTGCTTGGGCTGTTTGGGGGGTCGGTCTACTGTGGTGACTGCCTTGTCTGAGCCCTGTCGTATTTTCTAAGTTCTGCCCTCTGAGCTGAGCGAGATGGTCCCACAAGCAAGACCACCTGAAATAACTCTAATTTCACCAACTGGTGGAGGTGGATTACCTTGCGGCCGAGGTTGCTGGGGGGGTCGGTCATGGCCCTGGTTTGGTTGAGCTGGCTGCCGCGTGGGGTGCGTCGGCGATTGTCTCTGTGGGGTTCGGTTCTTTGCCTTTGCTGAGGGCGGGTGTTTGTGATCTTTGAGGTTGATGCAGTCGTCAATATTATGGCCATGGTCCTGGTAGAAACGGCAATATTTGGACTGGTCTTTTCGGTTGGAAGGGTTCCGTGGAGGGGAGGCCATTTGAGGGGTAATCCCGTTGGATCTGGTTGAGGACATGTTCCATGGGAGAATTGAGGGGTGTATACCGCTCGAATCGACCGGGTGGTCGGATTGGTGCCAACCGGTCTGCACGAGGGGGTCGGTCGGTATAGCGGGGTGTTTGGCTGTGATATTGGGCGTTTCTGGGTTTGAGTCATTTCTTTCTTTTTCTCTGGGGGTCGGGTTTTTAGCTATTGGATCCTGCCGAGCGGCTAGTGAATCTTCGGCATTCATGTATTTTTGGGCTTTGGAGAGTAGGGCTGCCATTGAGGTGGGAGGGGGGGTTTTAGAGAGGGAGAAAAGGAAATCAGATGAACGCAGACCGGCCATGAAAGTTGAGGATGATCTTGTCGTCATTCTCTGCGACTTGCAGGGCTTCGGTGTTGAAGCGGGTAACGAAGTTGCGCAGTGATTCCCCCTCAGTCTGACGAATGTTGAGAAGTTGGGTTGCCGGGCGTCGCTGGCGCTGGGCTCCGATAAAGTGGCTTAGGAAAGAGTCACTGAGATGTTGAAAGGTGGAGACAGAGTCTGGTGGTAACTGGCTGAACCACAGCCGAGCTGACCCCTTCAGTGTCACGGGAAAAGCTCGGCACATGATCTCGTCTGGGAAGGCATGGAGAATCATGAGGGTGCGGTAGGTCTCCAGATGGTCGACTGGGTCTCTCGTACCGTCGAAGGAGTCGATGGAGGGCATTTTGAACTTGGGGGCCAGAGGTTTGTCTCGGATGGAGGCAACAAACGGTGAGGTGGCCGTAGTGGAGGGCTTATGCTGGATGTTTTGCATAACCCCCTGGAGCTCGAGTTTCATGGCGCGGAGTTCAGCGTCCCAAAGGGGAATGTTGTCACCACCAGAGGGAGACAGGTGTTGGATGCTGCTGGCCTCTCCCTCTGGGGCTGGTGTTATGATCGATGGGTGCGGGGGTGGAGGTGGTGGATTCATATGTGGGTGAGGAGGTTACAAACCTCCCAAATTAGGTGGATTGGGTTGTGGGGCAGTATGGCCCGGAGTTTGTTCTGGGTTGGGTAGAATATCTGGAGGTGGTGGTGGTGGAGGAATGTGGAGGGTTCCTTGGAGTAAGGCGTTTATCAGGGCCTGGTTTTGCTCGGCCATACGGTTAATGCTATTGGTAAGCTCGGTGAAATACTGTAGTGGGTTATTTGGATTGGGAGGGTCGGTTTGATGGTCGACAGCATTATGGTGGGAAGCCATGGATCTAGTCGTGACCATACACTTGACGGGTGAGATGTAGAGGTTACTGGAACAGGGTCTCCGGCGGCAATGAACACAACTGGCGCACGGACCAACTAGTTCCCACAGACGGCGCCAACTGATGATACAGTTCGTTCCCGGTGGATGGACCGGACCAATCCAAGCTCCTCGAGCCCACGTCCGCATGGCGAAGCCCACCAGATGACCTGCAAATAAGTTCAATGGGGAACGGGGTAGTCCCCCAGCGAACCCTCCGACAAGCAAGTTAGCAGGTAGTAAGAGAGATGGAGTATGTAGAGAGAGATTGGAGATAGAAAAGCTTAACCTTCTCCTTGTCTTTCATGCTTGCTTATATCTTTTGGTAATCATTTCATTGTCCCTTCCGACGTGCCCCTTACGCCGAAAGTCTGTGTTGTAGCTTGTCTTGCACAGGGTAAGGTGGCGCTGTTCCGACGGGGAGTGTTGTCGTAATAAATGCTGTGATGGGCTGCATTAATGGTGATGTATTGTGAAATAACTTTTGCAGATCTTTATCTGCTGACGTGGCCTGTTCTGCACCTGCCATGTGTCCGAGTATCATTGGCCTTCCCTGCTCAGTTGGCCTCCAGCTGTCCTGGGTTTCTACCCGGGTTATGCAATGGGGTCTAAATGGTGGGCTTGGGTTTGTTCACTGTGGGCTATGGTGCTTGTGGGCCTATCCGGGCCTAATCCATGTCAATTATTATTATTATTATTATGTTTCAAAAAATGTTTAAGACCATCCTCATTCCTTTTTTGTGTGCAATTTTTTTTTTTTTTGGAAAAGTTTGGAATATTACTTTTGCGGAAACAATTTATAAATTGAAAAAAGTATGCCTACGTTTTAAAGAGAGATAGAAAAAATAATTGAAAATACGATGAATAAACCTTCTTTTCTTGTTTTTTGTTTTCTTTTTCTAACTTCTTTATAAACCTGTTAAATCAATGTGCAACAAGAAATAAAGAACTTTTCCTTTGAAGAAACAAAGTCTTAAAACTTTTTTTTATACGTTTAAAATTTATACAAAAAAAATTATATAAAAATAAATAAATTTATACTCAGAATGATAACCTATATAATTTAAATTCAAGTTTGTGTTGTAAAAATCCACATCTATCTATACTATGTATAAAACATCTAACATATATGTGCACAAAATCTATAAACAAAGAAAATAAAAATATACTCACAAAGATAATATATATATATATATAATTTGTACATTTATTTATTTATATTTTTTCAATCAACATAATGAAGAAAATGAAGAAAATGAAAATGAAATGAAAATGGAGTTTTTATTTTTTATTTTTTATTTTTGCAATGAACATAATGAAGAAATGAAAACTATTAAAGAATTACAGAATTTATACCAAAAAAAAAAAAAACAAAACAAACAAAACAAACAAAAGCCCTTTAGTCATTGAGAATTCTTTTTTTAAAAAAGAAAAAAAATCAGACACTCTTAAATCACTTACAATCAAAGAGAAACAAAAGATAAATATTGATAAGTAACTATTTGAACAGTTATTTTTTCTTAACAATACAAAGTTGTAAAACAATTTGGAAAATAAATAAATTATGTATATAAGTTGTAAGACAACCTCTGGAAATTTTTTTTTAATTTTTTTTTTATAAATTAGTGTAAAACAATTAAAAAAAAATAGGAATATGAATTCTACGAATGTAAATTCTGCATAATGGCTCAGTGAATGACCAATTCTTGAATGAGTTTGCACATTGCTTTTGTACTTCCTCTGCAAACCCAATCAAAACCTCCGAAGTTTAGCTCAAAAGACCTCTCTCTCAATCTCTAAGTGTAATAATTGTTATTCTTTTATTACACCTCTTTCTTCATCAATTTTTCGTTTTTCTTCGATCTATTTGGACATCTTCAACTAACTCAATCGCCTTCTTTGAAAAATCAAAATGTTAAAAAAATATAAAATAATTATGTAATAGAATGATTATAAAAAGAGAGGAGAAAAAAAAAAAAAAAAAATTTATAACCCAAATAAAAAAAAAAACAAATAAACAAAAATTTCAGTCATTGATAATATAAAAATTGAAAACTCTTAGATCACTTACCATAATAAAGAAACAAAAGATAGTCTTTTATTGGTTTGTTCTTCCTTTGCCGTAATTGAATCAAACAGTTTTGTACTTTATTTAAAAGAGAAAATCAATATAGAAAGTGAGGAAGAAATAAAAAAAGTAAAAAAAAAAAAATGATAAAAGCAAATTATTGGAGAAGATAAGAAGTTATTGTAGAGTAGTTATTTGGAGAATGTACTTGAGTGGGAAGTAATTGTAAAGGATTTTATTTATTTATTTATTATCTACATGCCACATGGAAAAAATTTCAAGAAATCTAAAAAGGACCTCACTATAATAGTATAGATATATGCAAATTTAGATAATATTATTAGTTTTTATTTTTAAATTTATTATGACATTTTTTTATTGCTTCAATTTGTATGACTAAATTTTGGAGTACCTTTAGAGCAACTCCAATACTACTTTTCATTTTTCACTAACTAAAATATAAAAAATGTATGTTTTTTATTTTATCTAAATAATTTTTTTTAATCTATATTCTCTAACGCTATTCTTTATTTTACATGTATATTCACACAAACTATTATAAAGAGTCTCTCAATACTTCAAATGTAGATAGCTTGCAAGAATCTTATTAAAATAGCTATCATATTAATTAACCCATTAAAGTCATAAAATAATATAAAACTGGCCTCGTTTGGGAACATGCTGGCTTATTTTTCCTACGAAGGAAAATATCATAAATGCGAGCGTGCCAGCAAGGATTGAAAAACCCTTACAGATTAAATTCAAGCCAATTATCAAGCGATTGCGTTAACGGTTCTTTTGCCTCAACAAAGAGGACTTCAAAATTGCCAAGTGTAGAGAAAAAAAGAATTAAAAGAAGAATGAGGGAGACGGAGAAAAACAATTGAGTGAACAATCAAAGTAATAATTACTTACCTCTACTCTTATGCTTCGAAAAGGAAATACTGAAAATAAATGCTTCGAAATATAAATCTATGTTAAACTACTTCTAAGATAAGGAAAATGATAAGAAATATTAAAATCAATTGTCTTTGATTTTGAATTCTGGATCTTTACAATGTAGCCATGAATGGCTATTTCTAGGCAAATATTTGTAGGAAAAAACTTCCAGCAATAACTACCCAATAATCACCTAAAACTACCCACTATTCCATCTTCATTCCCATAATGCCACATATCCCTCAATGTCTTCATAACTTCCTTTAACCTCCAATTCATGCTCCATGTTCTCAACTTTATTCTCCATCATCTTTTCACATTTCATAACTTCTCATAACCTCCAAATGAGTAGGAAGATGCCACATGTCCTGCAATTATATAAATAATAAATAATAATAAAAATTGTAGATTTATGGTGCCAACATTACCCCCCACGACCCTTAAAAATGATGTTTACTTGAATTTTTGAAGGGCCGAACCAAGCACATGACTAATCTAAGCAATAAAATACTTCGAATAATATCAACGAAGTGCTTCGAATGATATAATAGCACCAATAAAGTGCTTTGAATAAGTATGAAATTATGACTAGATGATCAATAACAAGCTTCGAAGGTGGTATAAAAGACCAAATTCATCGTTCGAAGGTCTTGCGGCACAGTTTTGAAGGAACAACATCACCCCTCGAAGGTTTGAAGCATTGATATAGGATGATGATACTTACAATGAAGTTTCAAGGTTAGGCTTGACACTTCAAATGTATCTTCGAAGCTTTATATAGTTTCAAAGGTGAAGTAATCAACTTTCGAAATAACTCTTGATGTTTCGAATGTATCTTCAAAGCTTTATACAGTTTCGAAGGTGAAGTAATCAACCTTCGAAACAACTCTTGATGCTTCGAATGTATCTTCAAAGCTTTATACAGTTTCGAAGGTGAAGTAATCAACCTTCGAAACAACTCTGATACTTCGAATGTATCTTCGATGCTTTGATTGTGTACATACAAATAACTGGCCATCAATTTGAAAAGATAAGTCATTCTCAACCACTTATTTAAATGCATAGGCTTTTTCTAGCCAAGTTTATGCATTTTAAATGGTCATCCCTTGTTCTTAGTGCTTCGAACTCATAAAAACAATTTGTTAATTTTATTAGCCACATCATCAGAATTATATTTTGGTGTGATACACAAATCCAAAGTAGGTTTTGAACACCAAGAATCACAGTACAAGATGGCCTTAAAAATTCAAATAACTTGACATTTTGAACAATTTCAAAAAATTCAGATTCATGAATATTACATTGTTCATCATTCTTAGCCATGTTTGGGTTGAGAATATGTTCTTTGGCCAAATAACTTTTATCATTCATAGACAAATGGGGCTGTTTTTTTATTTTAGCCATTAATGGCTTATGAAAATCCTCCATAGACATGTTTTTTTCATGACTTGACTTTCTAAGAATGAATTTTTCAACTCCCCGAGCCTTATATGGAACATTATTTTTAACCATATTTGGCTCAACATCATACTTTTTAGCCATGTTATTTTCATAAATTGGCTCTTTAAAAATGGGTTTTTCGACCCCCCAAGCCATTGATGAAATTATATTTTCACTAATTTTAGTCACAAATGACTTAAAAATATTTTGGAAAACCCCACAAAATTTAGTCATTAAACACTTGACAAAAATGGTTAATAACTCATGTCTCCATTGGCAAATTTTCACATCAAGTTGATGAGTTACTCTAATTAAGTGGTATATTTTTTCTTTTACCAAATAACATGGTAATGAAGAAACAACTTGGAAATTTTTTTCATCAAGAAAATGGATCATTTCTTGAAGATCTAAAATTTTTCTTTCACACCAATATATTTCATATTGACAAGTTCGAATGACGAAATCCAAATCGTTTGTCATTTCTTACACTTGGCAGTCCCACTGGCCGTGCCGAAAATTGTTGGCTTATTTTTCCTACGAAGGAAAATATCATAAATGCGAGCGTGCCAGCAAGGATTGAAAAACCCTTACAGATTAAATTCAAGCCAATTATCAAATGATTGCGTTGATGGTTCTTTTGCCTCAACAAAGAGGACTTCAAAATTGCCAAGTGTAGAGAAAAGAAGAATTAAAAGAAGAATGAGGGAGACGGAGAAAGACGATTGAGTGAACAATTTAAAGTAATAATTACTTACCTCTACTCCTATGCTTCGAAAAGGAAATACTGAAAATAAATGCTTCGAAATATAAATTTATGTTAAACTACTCCTAAGATAAGGAAAATGACAAGAAATATTAAAATCAATTGTCTTTGATTTTGAATTCTGGATCTTTCCAATGTAGTCATGAATGGCTGTTTATAGGCAAATATTTGTAGGAAAAAACTTCCAGCAATAACTACACAATAACCACCTAAAACTACCCACTATTCCATCTTCATTCCCATAATGCCACATATCCTCAATGTCTTCATAACTTCCTTTAACCTTCAATCAGTGCCGGCCCTGGGCATTAGCCAACAAGGCCATGGCCTAGGGCCCCTCAAAATAGACCTAAAAAAGGGGCCCCTTTTATTATGGTATAGTGTAATATATTAGGTATGTTTTAAGTTAAAAAAAAATTAAAGAGAAAATACAAATTAACTTAAAATAAATTGACCCATTAAAAAATTAAAAGGTCCATTCAAAAAAATTAACATTGTAATCCACTAAAAATAGACCCAAAAAAGGGTTCTCCTATTATAGTTTATTGTAATATATTAGGTATATTTTAAATCTAAAAAAAAATTAAGGAAGACCCAAGCTAACTTAAAATAAATTGACCTACTAAAAAATTAAAAGGCCCATTTAAAATAATTAGCATTGTTATTCATTGAAAATGATTTTGCAAAAAAATAGATTATGCAAGTATGATTAATTTATTTGCTTCTAAAAATGCAAGAAGAGCGAGAATTAAACGACACTTATTAATTGTTGTAATGTAATACTAAGTATTTTTTGTAATTTTGATACAAATTTTGTCTTTTATCTTCATTTTTTTTTCATTTTTTTTTCATTCAATGAAAAAAAAAATGTGAAGGGCCCCAAAAATTTATTAGTTGATTACTGGCTTTGGGCCCCGGAAATCTCAGGGCCGGGCCTGCCTTCAATTCATGCTCCATGTTCTCCACTTTATTCTCCATCATCTTTTCACATTTCATAACTTCTCATAACCTCCAAATGAGTAGGAGGATGCTACATGTCCTGCAATTATATAAATAATAAATAATAAATAATAATAAAAATTATAGATTTATGGTGCCAACAACTATTTTAGTAATTTTTTGACTTTTTGGCTAAAATATGAGGTAAGAAAAACTAGTATGTTTGAAAGTGACTTTTTAGCTTTTTACGAAAAGATGTGTAAAAAGTAAAGAAAAAAAGAATCTTTAACTTTTTGATATATGTTATAAATTTTTTAATTTTTTTAATAACTTTTTGACTTTTAAACTACAACAGTTATTTGCCAAACGAAAGTATAATAATTAACAAGTCTTTTTAAAGAGCCCTTCGAAAATGGTCCGAAAATTTTCCATTATAAAATAAAAAAGTCTCCTAAGTTATCCAATGAACAGAGCTGTATGGAAAGGAAAAGAAGAAGACGACTCCACGTATAGAATCTATTTTTAATTGGTGGGTGTCATTTTTAAAGCGAACCATCATAATTAATAGACTGGAACTTCTCAAAATATGTTTAAGGCATTTTTCAATATTGACCTTCTAAAACACGTACTATTTTCTTTATCTTAAAATATTAATTTTTTATTTTATTTTTTATTGTCTCAAAAATTAGTCAATTTTTAAAAATTAATGACTAAAATAACATGAATTTTCAATTTTATCACTCTTTTAAATTTATTAACATTATTTGAAGTGTAATAATTATATTATCAAAAGATAGTTTTGAAAAATAAATATTTTTAATGTGTAATAATTATATCATAAAAAATTAAATTTTACAAAAAAAAAAGACTACTATTTTAAAATGGTGAGAATAGATGTTTTCGACAAACAGATACTATAGAGGTCTTTTTCCTTATACATTGAGATCTTTTTTCGAAAATGAAGCCTAAAAGCTAATATTTGGTGACTTTACGAATAAGTGACATTTGATGTGCTCCTTACCACTATATTTTTAGTGGGCAAGGATTATGTGTACCCTTTAAAGTTATATATATATTATGTGTATTTTAATGTTATATATATATATATATATATATTTATAAACGGTGCTACATATTTTGTGAGTAAAATATAATTTTTTGTGTCATAAAAAAAAGTTGAAATTTTTAAATATTATATTTTTTGTGAATGGTATTATATATTTTGTAAGCGAAATTACATTTTTGTATTTTCAAAAAAAAGTTATGAAAATTTAAAAATTATATTTTTTTGTAAGATGTGTTATACATTTTGTGAGAGATTATTTTTGTGTCATTTTGTACAAAATTTATGATAATTTTAGAAAGTTATATTTTTTTAAATAAAATTATGAGGGGTTCATCATCATATGAACGTTGTAAAATTTTCTTATTGTTTAAGTTTAAGCTCGGTTTGAGAAGTATCTTCTGTCTCTCCTGTACTGTATCGTTATGTTGTCAAATCCGTTAGAGCCCTGCTTGTGTGGCTCCCTAGTAGATGACAACTCTTGTAGGGGTATAATTTTGGCCCGTGGCCTGCAGGCGGCCCGAAGCCCGCCCGTGGCCTGAGGTGGGCTCGACCCGTTAAGGCCCGAGCCCAAGCCCAGCCCGATGCCTTGGGTTAGGGCCGGGCCATTGTTTTGAAGCCCGACCCGACCCACGGGCCCGGCCCCATTGGCCCGTTCAAGGCCCGTCCAAAAGCCCGGCCCACCCGAGGCCCATTTTTTTTAATGGAAAATAATAAAATTTTGGTGGGAAAAATTAAAAAAATTTGTTTGCCCGCCCAAGCCCAGGCCCAGGCCCAAGCCCATGGGCCCGGTTCGAGGCCCGGCTCACTGGTCCGCCCAAAGCCCGAATACCCCTGGGCCTAGTTTTCTGGCCCGTGGGCCGGCCCGACTCGGCCTGATTTTTTGGCGGGAGCCCGCAAGGCTCAACATGGGCCTGGCCTGGCTCGAGACCGAATGGGTCGGGCCGGGCCAAAATTACACCCTTAAACTCTTGTAATCACACCTAAAAGGAGAGTCCGGATCCTCTCCAGCCTTCCCCTCCAGCTGTTCCTCCGGTCGACGGACAAGATTTGGCCACGTCATCTATGCCAAAACCTACGGTTGAGATTAACTATATAAAAAAAAAAAAATTGAATTCATTTCGCACACAGGCATTTTGACAATCTGCCCCGTCCACCACTCACACACTATATATATATATATATATCTCTCTCTCTCTTAATAAAAAATTAAAAAAAACTATTTTAATCTTTGTAATTTTATTTTCATAATATATATAATTTTTAATATAAAATTTTAATTTTATAAAATTAATATCATTAAAATATATCTTTAAAATGAGACTAATATTAAGGGGTGGTTTGAAATGTTCTAAATAAGTGTAGTTTTTAACTTTTTAAAAAAGATGTGTACAAAAGTAGAGAGCAGATGTTAATTAAAAAAAAAAAAAAAAAAGTAATTACTATGTTTAGTTATTTTTTGAAATTATTATTTTTTAAATATAAAAATTAATTTGATGAAATAAACACACAAAAATTTTAAAAATTTGAAATTCTCAAAAACAATCTTCATTAAAAAAAAAATCATATGAAAATAAAAAACATGTTGTATTTGATTTGTACTTATGCACAGATTAGATTTGTGTGTGTGTGTGTGTTTTTTTTTTAAATGCAAAGATTGGATTTGTGTGTTTTTTTTATTTCTTTTAAAAAATTATTTTCATATGATTTTTTTTTAATGAAGATTGTTTTTGAGAATTTCAAATTTTTAAAATTTTTGTGTGTTTATTTCATCAAATTAATTTTTATATTTAAAAAATAATAATTTCAAAACATAACTAAACATAGTAATTACTTTTTATTTATTTTAATTTTTTTATTAAATATATTTAATATTAGTCTCATTTAAAGGGTATATTTTTAATGATATTAATTTTATAAAATATTATGAAAATAAAATTAAAAAGATTAAAATAATTTTTTTAATTTTTTATTGGAAGAGAGAGAGAGTGTGTGTGTGCGCGCGCGCGCGCAGTTTTGGGAAGTTTTGTAAAAAGCCAAGTTTTTGATCCAAGGGGAAAAGGTCAAGTGGCCAAAAACGCAACATTCATTTGGGGAGCCATAAAAATGCTAGTGTGAAATTACAAATTGGGGCCTATGACAAAAAAGTAAAAAAGTAAATTTCTTATGTTGGGTAAGGGTATTTTGGTGATTTTAATTTGATTTGACACCATAAACAAATATTAAACCAAAAAGTTAAAAGTCAGCTTTTTATCAATTTCCAAATCACTTTAAAAAAAGCTAAAAAGCTTGGTAAAAAGCTAAAAGTCATCTTTTTACCAACTTTCCAAAACACCCTTGTGTGTGTGTGTGTGTGTACGTGGTGGATGGGACAGACAGTGTAGTGTCAGAGTGTTGAATGAATTCAACTTTTTGTTTTTTTTTTTTTTTTATATAGTTAATCTCAACCTTAGGTTTTGTTATGGCTGACGTGGTTGAATCTTGTCCGTCGACCGGAGTAAGAGCTGGAGGGAAGTTGGAGAGGATCCGGACTCCTAAAAGAAGTACCAGGCCTACATCACCTCCTATCCTTTCCAAATTAAAAAAAAAAAAAATTTAATTATAATTTAAGAATTTATGTGCAAGTTTTTATAAATAACCTTATTATGTAATAAACTTTATGATAATTAATGATATTTTTTTATAAAATATTATTAAAAAATGTAACTAATTATTAATTTTTAACAACAAATTAAAAATTTTGTCACAAAAAATGCCACTAATTATATGTTTTAGTGATAGTTAAAAAAAATCATCACAAAAAATGTTACTAATTTTTAACTTTCGATGACAGCTTAAAAAATTTGTTACAGATAAACGTCACTAATTATAAGTTTTAGCGATAATTTATAAAATCATGACAAAAAAGATTACTAATTATCAATTTTTAACGACATCCAAAAAATTGTTACAAAAATTTATTTTTAGTGACGATTTTATCAAGTCTTATTTTCAACAGAACTTGATAGGAATTAAATCTAACTATTAGGATCTATTGGTAGTTTACCCTTATGATTTGAACATTGTTGTTTAAGATAAAAAATTAGACCAAATTTTTAAGCCCGGTGATGTGGCAATCAATTGGGATATTAAGGTAACACTCTTTCTCATATATTCTCTAATTATCAACTAATCATATCACTTACACATCATTAGATGTAAAAAATGACTTTAGAAAATGGACTTGTATATCATTTGAATAATTCTATATGCATTAATTGGCATACCAATTAGTGTATTAACAAATGATGTGACATAATTTTAGAAGTTTAAAATTTTTGTAGTTTGTTTAATGGTTGGGGTCATAATTTTGAAGTAATAATGTCATAGTATATGTTGGTATACAAATTGGTATATGAATCGGTGCGCGTAGCACCACTGATATCATTTTCCTTATAATTTTTACCTGGATGATTCTATTTGCACATAAATAGTAACTCAATATCACCACCGATATCATTTTCCTTATAATTTTTACCCGGGTGATTCTATTTGCACCTAAATAGTAACTCAATATGCCTAATTAATTTTTTGAAATTTTAGTTCATATTATATCTTAACATAAATTTATTAATAAGGACAATACAAATTAAATTTTAAAATAAAATATTATTTTTTTCTCATATACAGTACATCCCAATCCTTATATGTATTTTTCATATTCAAGCCTTTTTATCTTCTTCCTCAATTTTCAATTATTATTAATTTTTTTATCTTCTTCCTTAGTCTAAAATCCAATTGTTTAAGATCAACCAAATAAGTGTACTTTTTGAATTTTTACGAAAAGATATACAGAAAAGTAGAGAGGTAATGTGACTCAAAAAAGATAAAAAGATAAAAAAATGTGCTTATATAATACACCCTAAAATCATTAGTGTGTTTAATTTCAGTTTTCTGAATTCAATTTTCTAGAAATTGAGTATTTTGTTTTTCGTATTTTTTTATTTTTAGTGAATATTTTTAAAATTTTAATTTTTTTTAACCTTTTTAGATGCACTTTACTTAGATGTATCTAAATAATAAAATATTTGTGAAAAAATATTTTAAAAAATTAATAAATACATAAAAAATATGAAAAATATACTGAATTTTCGCATTTTTAGAAAAAATAATTTTGGTATTTAGTGAATTTTTTTAAAAAAAATTTCAAAAATATTATACTTTTTAAGTGCATTTTATGTTATGAGTATCTAAAAATTAAAAAAATTGTTTAATATATTAAAAAAATTTAGTGAAAATAAAAAAATACGGAAAACGAAAAAGTAGAATTTTTTGAAAAGTGAATTCTGAAAACTGTTGTTTGGAATGATTTAAATAAGTGTATTTTTTGATTTTTTACTAAAATATATGCAGAAAAGTAAAGGGTGATATAAGCTAAAAAAAATAAAAAGATAAAAAGTGTATTATGTAATAGTACACCCCAAACAAAGCCTAAACAGAGTGAAACGTTTTGTTTGAACAAAATCAATAAAACTTGAGGAATGGCTACATAATAATGAAAGTTACAAAAATAATAAAACCTTGACAGTCGAAAATGAATTGTATTACCTCAGGAAAAAAAACGGTGGTAAACAAATTAGTATTGTTGGCTACATATTTTGTATAAAGCCAATCACAGTTCAACACGTGGCAGGTTGAGGGTAATACGGGAAGACAATTCAAACCTTCGATCGTGATCGTACACGTGATAGTTAGTATTGGTTTTCACAAGATTACGTAGTACTGGATCAGCAAAGAGATGCAAAGTGATGTGGCTTCAACGTTACTCACATTTAAATTCAAAATCAGGAGGGAAGCCTAACTGCAGGTATTGGCATAGTAGAGCTAATTATAAGGCAACATGATCAGCGATCATGGAGGAGCGGTTCGACGGTTAGAAGTGTAGTTCGATGGTTATCCTTGAGAAGTATAAATAGCAGAGAAGGCTCTAGAAAAAGCCCCAGACTCAGATCCATAAAACCAGTTTTATTCTACTTTATTTCTTTTCCAGTTTTTATATTTCTTGTTCTTTACATTTCCGTACTTTAAATTCCTGCACTGCATTTCGTTTATAGGAGTAGTTTTCAAGTAGCTTGTTGCTGTAAACCTCTACGAGGCTGATTCGGATCTTTATAAGTCTTTCATTTTGCTTAATGAAATATTACAACTGTTCTTCATTTAATCATTGTTTGCTTAATTCTCCTAAACAAAGCTACCAGTAAAAGTCCTCTTATTGAGGCTGAAAGAACTAAAACACAATCGTCTGATAATTGGTTGGCAATTAACATTCTGTAAGGACTGATTGATCCTTGCTGGCATGCTCACAATTACAAAAATAACCTTCGAAAGCCAAAAAAGCCAACATATATTTTTGGCACGCCCAGTGGGACTAATTGAAATGGCTAGACGTAGGAGACAAGGAGAAAATGAATGCTTGGAAGAAGGCGTGGAAGGACAGACAGAAATGCTTAATACAGAGGATAATGTGATAACACATCCTGTGGAAACACCCATTTTATTAGAACCTATGGTCGAACAGACCAGCACTTCGGAACAAGTACCACATGTTCATAATATTGGACGAGGCCAAGGAATTGGACCATCCACTGTTCCATCTACTCAGCTAATGAATCCATGGGTAGCCTAGTAGATGTCATGGGACAGCAGTTAATGAACACAATGGAAAGGTAGGCAACATCCTTTTTGGATCGAATGAATACCCACCAACCAACAAACACAAGACACATGGAGGAAATTTCAAATGTCCTTCAGCAAAGATTGGCTAGAGATGAACAACCTATGCAAATTAATGGACATTCTAATGGTCAAACTAGTAATCAAAACTATGAAAGACCATCACCTCAGTCTTGGTATGAACCTATTTCGAGGCCTATAGCAAGTCAAAATGCCTCATTACTTAACAGTGAAGCCACACAAATTGGTGGATCTGGCCGAGTACAAGAAAATGGCAGAAGGATGGTTCCAAATCCCATGTTCGAAGCCATACCTGGCACGAGGGGGTTCACTAATCCTTTATTCGAATTCATACCCGGGGGGTTGGAAGGTTTTTCTACAACTGGAAGAGACACAACACTTGTTCCAGCACCTTTCGCAGGACAGGCTCAAAGGGGTCACCCATACCCCCAACAGCAGCCAGCACCACAGGGACAACCAGTCCCAAATATACCACCCTATGGACCAAGAGGACCCCAGGCACAAGGTTGTCCTCCAAATCCTGTGTTTGTTCCTCCAGTAGTGGTTCAACAGGCACAAAATATGGTCCCTAGGGACCAAATTGCTGACATTGTTAGAGAGATGTGTGGACCAATGGCTCGGGGGGTTCAGACTCCTGTGTACAGGAAACCATACCTAGAATGGGTAGATAGGGTTCATGAATACCCAAGAGGTTTCAGGATACCAGATTTTGCCATTTTTTATGGGAATGGAAACCAGTCAACGGTTGAGCATATTGCTAGGTTCGCGGCTCAGTGCGGTGAATTTATCAATAATGACTATATGAAGTTAAGATTATTCTCAAATTCTCTAACTGGGGGAGCATTTGTATGGTATATTAACCTTACACCTGGCTCTATCCAAACTTGGCAACAAATGGAAGAGGCATTTCATGCCCAATTCTTCCAAACAGAGCCAGAGGTTTCCATGGCAGACTTGGCAAGATTGAGTCAAAGGCCTGATGAGAAGGCTACTCAGTTTATTGCCAGATTTAAAAGAGCACGAAATAATGTAGGATCATCTTACCAGAGCCTGAATTTGTGAGATTGGCTCAAAATGGTTTAGAGTTTAGGCTTCGAAAGAAGTTTGACTCAACTGAGTTTAGAGACTTAGTGAATTAACCTATAAGGTGTCTAAGTATGAAGCATTACTAGAAGAAGAACAAGATCGAAGTAATGCATCGTACAAGACGTATTATAGAGATCCTAATTATGAGATTGATGCAGCAGAGATTGTAGGGAAAGAACCTGTGATCTGTGAGGCATTAATTCATAAAAATACAACAATTGATCAGCAGTTTAAAAAGAAAGACCTTCATAGGAAATACTCTTTCGACTTAACAAAGGCAGATGACATTTTTGATCGTTTGCTTGCTGCAAATTTCCTAAAGTTACCAAAAGGAGTCAAAATTCCGTCTCCAGAGGAACTTAAAGGAAAAGTGTATTGTAACTGACATAATTCTTGGTCTCACTAAACTAAAAACTGCATTGTTTTTTGATACAAGATCCAAGAGCAGATTCGAAAGGGGAGTTTAAAATTTCCAGCTAAAGCAGAAAAGGCTATGGGGATTGATACTAATCCATTCCCGGAAATTGGAGAGGTGGCAGCCAATGTTATTATGCTAGACTTCCAGAACTTGTCTTTGAAAGAATTGGAAGAAGTCAATGTGCAGATGTATGTTGCCAGCCAGACAACTGTCAAGAAAGACACTGGAAATCTACCAGCTATTGGACAAGGTTTCTCAGACCAGAGGGAAGACTCTGATGAAGAAGCACTGGATGACGATTCTTTAGAAGCAGCTGTCATGCAAAGAATGTGTTCTACATGCAGGCTGAGCTACAAGTGGTTGAAAGGGCTTCCAATTGATGGGAAATAATATTACAAGGATGTGCAGAGGCGTCCTAAACCAACCAATGCTTATAACAAAAGGCCATATCAAACTAGTATTAGGCAACAGCCATTAATGGCTGAGCCAACAGCCGCTAGAATGCATTCTAAAGGCAAGAGGCTTTTATATGAGTCCAGACCACCTAATTATTACAGAATGGAGAGCGGTCATCCTGAAAGGAGACCGGAGAAGGGTTCAATTTATGGGATCAAAGCCAGAGATTGACCTCCTAACCAGCCTCACGTAGGACGGAAAGTGGCCACCTTCATCAAAGGCCTGAGTTAGGCCCAAAACAGGGAGTCATGGCCAAGCAGTGGCCTTCACAGCCAGCTTCGAAGATGGCTTCGAAGGAAGAAAGAAACAGTTTAACAGCTGGGTTAGTAGGTTTGTGGGTACCTGGAGTTCCAGATTGGTTTGTCATGCAAAACAAACCTAGGGAGATGTCTACCCAAAGAAATGTTGTTGGAAACCAAGGTAGGATGGTCAAACCTCCTTTGGTGGCTCCAAACAATTGGGTATTGTTTAAGCACCCGAAAACAAAAGAACCAAATATGGTCCCAGTGATTTCTAGGTCCCAAAGAAGGAAGATCCAACGAAGGTACACTCAGTACTAGAAGGAGCTGAAAGAAGGTGGAGAAAGTTCTTCATTGGTTCAGCTAAAGAGCCAGGCAGAAGGAGAAAAGATTCAAAGTTAGACCATAATCTAAAATCGACTCTTCCATACAAAAGGAGTTGTATCAGGGAGCAGTTGGCCAAAGTTCATTTCGAACTAAAGGCCAAGGAAAGATCCAGCTTAGTAGGATTGGAAAAAGCTTTGATGGAAAGTGATAGTGAGATAGAAGATGAAGTCGTCCTAGGCCAAATGAAGGGGATGGTTGAGGAAGAAATGTTTGAAGCCTTCATGGCTGACCAGACATTTTTGGTCAAAAAACCAACAGAAACAGACCATTCGAAGGAAGTTACTAGTACAGAAGTGCCAGAATGCAGCATGGAGGACGCTTCTGAAGTAATTGAACAAGTTGACCAAGAGGGAAAGCAGGTACAGCCAGTCGTCCAATTTGGCTCGTTTTCTCCGGTGTCAGTGAATATGGTGCTTATATTACCACAGGAGTTTCTAGCTGAAGATGAAAACCAAGGTCAGGAGATTGACCCAATTCCAGTCTCCAGTGAAGACTCATAAGTAAGTATGGTGCAAGACGAATCCGAAGTAGCCACACCAATGGAAACTGAAGACGAGAGTGAAGAAGAGGTAAGTATTAACTTCTCATACCCTTTTGAGTATCCCACAACGTCCATGACATAGCATGTCAAACCCTTGTATATCAAGGCCTTCTTCGATGGAATACAGATGAATCGGGTGCTGGTGGATAACGGGGCAGTAGTAAACCTGCTTCCAAAATCTTCGTTGAAGAAACTAGGAAAGAAGAATCCCAGACTAATCCCAACCAGTACAGTCATTGCTGGTTTCGCTGGAGACAAACAGATGGCCCAAGGTATTTTGCCCATCAACCTGAGTATGGGAACCAGAGACTGCATGACAGCATTCTTCGTTATCGACACAATGCTAATATAATGCTTTACTTGGAAGAGATTGGATTCACACCAACAAATGTGTGCCTTCCTCTTTACATCAAAAAATCATGATGGCCTTGTGCAATGGAGAGACGGAGGAGATCAATGTAGATCCTCAACCCTTCATAGCTTGTGCAGATTTCGCAGAGGCCAAATTATATGCTGAAGGAGTGGCACCACTCAATATACTGAGAAAACCTGATGGATCAGCCGAAGTGACGGTTGATGAAGAATTTGCACATCTAAAGCACTTGGTTCAGGGGAGTGCTGATGAAGAGTTTGTCGTTAAGGATGACAATGATGGTTGGTTGTAGGCAAAGAGATGAAACCCAAGAAGCCAGGTCTTTGGCTCTAATTAAGTTCTCAGTATTGGATGTAAAATCAATAGTCCAGAAAATGCAAGAGCAAGAGAAAGAAGCCATGATGATTGGTTGTAAGAAGGAACAACAACATGTCAGATTTTTGGCCTTAGATAAATATTGTGCTTTGGACATTGAAACAAAAGTCCAGGAGATACAGGAGGAAGAAGCCTTGTGGACAGACTTTGTCTATGAGGAAGAGGGTAAAGATGTTGAATCAAAGAAACTGGTAGCAGAATAAAGCAAGGAGATTGCTTCGAGGTCAGAAGGAATCAAAGAAGGAGCATCAGTAAGTTCTCAGATACAAGACCCCTTGAAAGAAGTAAATTTAGGGGAAGGTTCTATACAACAGCCCACCTATATAAGTACTTGGTTGAATGCTCTTGACAGGGACTAGTTATTGGTTGTTTTGAAGAAATATAAAGATTGTTTTGCATGGTCTTATAATGAACTACCAGGATTAGATAGGTCATTAGTAGAACATAGGCTCCCTATGAGGCCTAATTTCAAGCCATACAAGCAAAAACCAAGAAGAATGAGTCCAGAAGTGATTCAGAAAGTTAAGGAGAAAATTCTTAGACTCCTCAAGGCAGGCTTCATTAGGACAGCTAGGTACGTTGAATGGCTATCCAATATTGTGCCTGTAGTTAAGAAGAATGGTAAAATGAGGGTATGCATCGATTTCAGAAACTTGAATCTAGCAACTCCAAAAGATGAGTATCCTATGCCTATAGTAGATTTGTTGGTAAACAGTTTAGCAGGGCATCAAATTTTGTCAATGATGGATGGGCACTCTGGTTATAACCAAATCTGCATTGCAGAGGAGGATGTCCACAAGACAGCATTCAGATGTCCTGGAAATATTGGCACATTCGAATGGGTTAAAATGCCATTTGGCTTGAAGAATGGTGGGGTTACATATCAGAGGGCTATAAACACTATCTTTTATGACCTCATTAGAGGGTATTTAGAGTGTTATATTGATGACATTGTAGTGAAATCCCAATCCATGGAGGAACATTTGTTTTACTTAGAAGCAGCTTTTGAAAGAATGAGAAAGTTTAAGTTGAAACTCAATCCTCTTAAATGTGCTTTTGGCGTATCATCTGGAAACTTCTTGGGCTATGTAGTATACAAGAAAGAATACAGATTGACTAGAATAAAGCCAAAGCCATTCATTGAAGCCAGACCTTCATCAAGTAAGAAAGAATTACAAAAGTTCCTTGGACAGGTTAATTTTCTTCGAAGATTCATTTCTAATACTGCAGGGAAAACTAAAGTATTTTCTTCCTTATTAAGGCTAAAAGATGAAGAGGAGTTTGTGTGGACAACAGAGCATCAAACTGCTTTCGAAGGAATCAAAGCTTACTTGGCCAACCCTTCAGTGCTGATGCCACCAAAGGGTGATAAGCCCTTGAAGTTGTACATAGCTGCAACAGAGGATTCATTGGGAGTTTTCTTAGCCTAAGACAATGAAAAAGGCAATGAGCAAGCTGTTTATTACCTGAGTAGGTTTCTAAATTCTTGTGAATGTAAATACTCAGCTGTAGAAAAGCTGTGCCTTGCATTATATTTTGCTGCTGCAATGAAATTAAGATACTATCTTTTGCCTACAACTGTCTTGGTAATTGCAACCACAGATTTGGTTAAATATATGTTATCTAGACCCATGTTGAGGGGAAGAATTGGCAAATGGATACTAGCTTTATCAGAATTTCATCTAGAATATGTTCTCCAAAAGGCAATAAAAGGACAAGTTTTAGCTAATTTTTTGGCAGACCATCCATGTCAAACAGAAAGCCAAGAGATAATGGAACTTGGTATGGCTGGTGTTGAACCATGGAAAATGTGGTTCGATGGATCAAAAGGCAATGGTCTAACTAGAATTGGTGTAGTAATTAAGTCACCATAAGGAGTAGAAACCACGCATGGTTTCAGAGTGGATAAAATTACTTATTCCAATAATCAAGCTGAATATGAAGCCTTAATAATGGGACTGGAAATACTTATTGGATTACAAGCTTATGCAGTTGACATATTTGGAGATTCTCAATTGGTAGTTAACCAGGTGAAAGGGATTTTCAAATGTCAAAGTATAAGCATGTTGCCATACTATGTTGTTGCATTACATCTGCTTTCTCAATTTCATATAACAAATGTAACTCATGTCTCAAGATTCTTGAATAATAAAGCTAATGATGTGGCTCAGAAAGCTTCGAATTTCAAGAGAAGGGATAATACTCAAAGGGACATAAGCCAAACAACATATCAGAAAGTAATACCACCCTTAAATAAAAGGAATGTGGTCCTGGAAGTCAATCGTAATGACTTACAAGAACAAGATTGGAGGCATCTAATAATGCAGTATCTGGCTGGCCCATTTTCGAAAGCCAGCAGAAAAATTAGATTGCAGTCTATGCAATACATAATGTATGGTAATGCTCTTTACAAAAGAGGGGGAGATGGGTTATTGTTGGAATGTTTAGGCCCAAAGGAAGCATTGACAGCTATGACTGAGGTTCATGAAGGCATCTGTGGTGCTCATCAGCCTGGTGTGAAGATGAAATGGCTGCTTCAAAGGCATTCTTACTATTGGCTAACTATCCTTAAAGACTGCATAGAATATACAAGAGGTTGGCAGGCATGCCAAAATCATGGCACGCCAAAAGCATGGCACAATAAGGCACGTACCCATAACTGACATGCATGCAGTTGTGAAGCCTTGGCCATTTAGAGGATGAGCCATGGATATGATGGGGAAAATACACCCACCCTCTTTGAAGCATCATTGTTTCATCTTAGTGGTCGCTGATTACTTCACTAAGTGGGTCGAAGCTAAGCCATACAAGGCTGTAGACCAGACTGAAGTCATTGGATTCATTAAGGAATTAATCCATAGATTTGGTATCCCAAAGACTATAACTGTTGATAATGGAACTGTATTTGATGGGAAAATGGTAAAGTCTTTTGTGGCAGAGTTTGGAATTAGCCTTATTAATTCCACCCCCTATTATGTACAAGCCAATAGTCAAGCTGAATCATCCAATAAGTCTTTGAAAAAAGAAATATAGAAAGTGGTGGAAGACAATCCTAGGGATTGGCATAACTTATTGTTGGATGTATTGTGGGCTTATAGGACTTCTCCAAGGTCAAGCACATGAATCACTCCTTATGCCTTACTATATGGGCATGATGCAGTGCTACTTGTGGAAATTAATGTTAAGTCCTTGAGGGTGAGATGCCAAGACCAGTTAGATCTTGAGCAATACTATCAGAGTATGTGCTTGGAATTAGAAAGTATAGATGAAGCTAGGATTCTGGCATTAAATAGCATTCTTTTCCAAAAGAAGAAAGTAGCCAAAAACTATAATAAGAAAGTCAAGCACATTAGTTTTGATAAAGGTGATTTGGTATGGAAGACAATACTCCCAATAGGGATTAAAAGCCACAAGTTTGGCAAATGGTCACCTATCTGGGAAGGACCGTATCAAATTCATAGAGTCTTGCCTATGGGAACATATCATTTGAAAAATTTGAATGGATATGTACATCCCAGGAAAATTAATGGCAGATATTTGAAGCCTTATTATCCAACCGTATGGGAAACACAAGGAATAGAATAAGTGCTAAATAAAAGAACATGAGAAAACTCAAATGATAAATAAGAATTTTTATTTCATAAAGAGTTTAGTACATGTAGCCATAGATTGGCCCAGAAGTCAGTACAATGTCTCAGTTGTTCTTTTACAATAGATGCTTTATTCTGAAGTGATGGGAATAATTAAATGGCTGTAGCCATCTCCTGCTTTTGATAAGCCAGTCCTTGATTGGTAATCTGCAATTTGGTGGTAGTTCGATTTAAGGCTTGGTTGACTGCTGATAGCTCCTCTTTAAGTTGAGTTTTCTTCTCCAATAGTTGAGCTCAAAATTGGGAGACAGAGGAATGTTGTTCCTTTAATTCTGACACCTTAGTATGTACTTTGGAAACAAATCTCCGATCCCTCGCCAATTTCTCCTCTGCAGCCTTGGCAGCATGGCAAATGTTGATGTAAAAATCGATGGTGGTTGCCGCCTGAGACAAATGACCTGAGACAGTCATGCCGGATTGCTCAACAATCTTGCAACACTGGAGGAAGCCATTTCTTATTATACTGGAATAAGTGGGATGCTCAAAGGCTTAAAGGAGAATTTAATGCAGATGATGAATGACGGTTGCATTTCTGGAGAATGCAAAGCCCATGCATATTCTAAAACGTGGATAAAATACCTTGATCCACTAATATTACCAAGGATTGGGTATATTAGTACGGGAGGTAATGTTGGCTACATATTTTGTATAAAGCCAATCACAGTTCAACACGTGACAGGTTGAGGGTAATACGGGAAGACAATTCAAACCTTCGATCGTGATTGTACACGTGACAGTTAGTATTGGTTTTCATAAGATCTACGTAGTACTGGATCAGCAAAGAGATGCAAAGTGATGTGGCTTCAACGGTTACTCACATTTAAATTCAAAATCAAGAGGGAAGCCTAACTGCAAGTATTGGCATAGTGGAGCTAACTATAAGGCAACATGATCAGCGATCATGGAGGAGCAGTTCGATGGTTATCCTTGAGAAATATAAATAGCAGAGAAGGCCCCAGAAAAAGCCCCAGACTCAGATCCATAAAACCAGTTTTATTCTACTTTATTTCTTTTCCAGTTTTTACATTTCTTGTTCTTTACATTTTCGTACTTCAAATTCCTGCACTGCATTTCGTTCATAGGAGTAGTTTTCAAGTAGCTTGTTACTGTAAACCTCTACGAGGCTGATTCGGATCTTTGTAAGTCTTTCATTTTGCTTAATGAAATACTACAACTGTTCTTCATTTAATCATTGTTTGGTTAATTCTTCTAAACAAAGTCACCAGTAAAAGTCCTCTTCATTGAGGCTGAAAGAACTAAAACACAATTGTCTGATAATTGGTTGACAATTAACATTCTGTAAGGACTGATTGATCCTTGCTGGCACGCTCACAATTACAAAAATAACATTCGAAAGACAAAAAAGCTAACAAGTATGTACTAGTTATAACGTAGCATACCATATCTATGAATTGAGTTTCTTTCCTCAAGTAGTGTAATAAGCCAGTGACCATGTTTTCCCCAATAACTAGATAAATATCAATCCAATAAAAAAGGTTATGAAAAAGAAGAAGAAGAAGAAGAAGAAGAAGAAGAAGAAGAAGAAGATTAACAGAATGATATATCTGTAATATGTAGAGATGCCACCCGGGCATGTTATAGAATTTCTCTGTTTGGTTTCATAAAACTTTCTTGATTTGATTTGTTTATAATTTGGATATATCACAAATTATGATTTTATTTTGAAAGGTAATTTATGAAAAAACATAGGGGTAATGAGAGAAAATTATAATCCTAAATAATTTAATAGTAAGTACTGAGAAAATGGACATACTAAACGATTTTTTGGGTACAAATAGAATAACCTTTTTACTCTTATAATTTGATTGAAATTTCAATTCATTAGTTTTTATAGTTGCAAATTGAACAGTTTGATCCCTACATTTTAAGTATAGTTTTAATTTGGTCTTTTTGTCTAAATTGGAGGTTGAAATTAACAATTTTGGAATCTAAGGTGTACATGTAGACAAAAATAACAAAGAATTAGATAGAATAATCAAATTGAAACTAAATTTAGAGTGTAAAGAATAATTATTTAAATTAATATTACAGAAACTAAAATAAAATTTAGATGAAATTATAAGGGTGGAAAGTGTAATAAGCTCAAAAAAAGGTCAAAAAGCAATAGAATAGGACAGATCATTCCCTCCAACTTTCATGCCATCCATGGCATGCAACTGGCAAGTAGTGAAGAATGAGAACGATACATTCCAATGTAGATGGTTTAAGTGATCAATCATTTGAGACAACCACTTTTTATCCTGGATTTTGAGTCGTCAAAATGATTCAAAATATATTTTTTTCTTCTCAAATAATCATAAGTCATTGTAGCGAAAAAAGCCATTTTGTCGATATCAACAAAAAAGACATCATCCAGCGTCGGTCTCCATCATGTAACGTGTCGGGAGGGCTGACCCATTAGGGCATTATTTCTACAAAATAAGTGCCTTCAAACTGGGACACGTCCTTACCATCTTAAAAAAAACTTGGACACGTCTTCATGGGAATAAATTTTCTTCATGTTTTATCTCTCCATCATACTCGTACATGAGAAAAGTCAGGGATCATAAAAAAACTTTCATGAAAATGATCATAAAAGATTTATGATCCTTGGATTATCTTGATTAGTGTGTGGTGCGATAAATTACCAATAGGTCCTACTTTGGAGACTTATTACCCAATAGGTCCTATTTTGGAGACTTATTACCCATTAAGTCCTATTGATAAATTTATCTAATAAATTTATCAGTCTTTTATTTTTATGAATAAATTTATAGTGATAAATTTATCAGTCTCTTTGTTTTTATGAATAAATTTTTAGTGATAAATTTATCACTCTCTTATTTTTATAGTGTTAAATTTATTAGTTAGGACCTGTAGGTAAATAAGTCTACTTAATAGGACTAATTGATAAGTACCCCTTATTTTAAGTGTAATTCAAGGGTCATAAATATTTCATAATCATTTTTATGAAAGTTTTTTCATGATACCTAGCATTGCTCTTCGTACATATTCTTTTTTTTTTGGTGTGTGTGGGGGGGGGGGGTTCAATTTATATTCACTTTAATGATTTAAATAATTTATTTCATAAGTTTCATAATAAAGGTTATTCATACAAAAAATTAAATTTATCGGACAACTATGAACACATAATCAAATCACATTTTGTTTTACAAAATAAATGATGTTTAAGTTTATAATTCTATTTGTTACTCATTTTATAAAATAAAATGTAATTTGTTCTTATGTTTATAGATGTCCAATAAAATTAATTTTTTTTATATAAATGACCTTTATTATGGAACCTACAAATTATACGGTTCAGATCATTGATGTGAGTCCAAACTTGGACCCACAAGAAGAGTGTGGATAAGTATAGAGAGATGCAAGTATGGAGGGGAGCTTATACCCGTCCTCATAAGGGTGTGTATGGTTTGTGATTTGGACCGTTTGAGAGTAAAATTATAAATTAGTCTGTGAATTGTAGATTGACAAATAATCAAATCTCGGCTTGGTAGTTTGGAGCATTTTCAATTTACTAGTTGATTGAAGAATATTCTTAAACAATTATCAAGCATTTGCATAATACATAACACTAATTTGTATAATATTTTTCATATATATAACTACTAATTTGTAACATAGTTTACATTTTAAATCTCTCTCATACTTATTTTTACTTTGATATTTCATTAGAAGTTAAATATATATATATATTAATTAGAGCAAAGCAGAGTGGTTGAGAAAGCAGACTATAAATTTTAAAGTTTAATTCACTATTAGCGGATGAATTGGTGTGAATTGGTGCGGATTGGTGTGATTTTAGCAAATTGGGTGATATTTTGCACAGTGTTACTCATAGTTACTGCCCTCGACTTTTAGGTTGTGTTCAAATCCTAAATTTTAAAAAAAATTTGTATTATTAGTTCTTGTAGTTTAAGTAAAGTGTTATTTTAGTCCCTATAATTTTAATTTGAACAATTCTTTACATTTTTAATTTTGTTGCAATCTGGTTAGAATTCAAAACGGAAAAGACCATTGTAAACTATATAGGGATTAAAGTGAAATTTAAACTAAATTTCATTACATCAGTGATCTCTATAATTTGTTCTAAATTCTATTTTGATCCCTCTAGTTTTGTATGTGATTTTTTATTTTTTTTCTGTTCAAATTACTATTAACAACGCCTGATGGATGAACCCATTATAACAAAATTGAAAATGTAAGTATCAAATTGTAACTACAAAAATTAAAGTGAAATTTCAATCAAACTAGAGGGATCAGTGATTCAATTTATCCTAAATTTAAGAAGATATTTGTGAAAGGAAAACAAAGTGAAACAAAAATATGACAAAAATTAATATATATTTTATTCATTTTTTTGGTCGTTTTGGAGACAAATCTTGGATTCAAAAATATATTCTTACTGAATTACCTTTTCTGTCATATTTATTTCATTGGATTGGATTATCTAAGACTATTATAGTTATTAAGATCGGAAATAAATTGTTTTATATTACAAAACCGATCAAAGATTCGATCAATTTAGTATAGTAATATCATAAGATCTCAGAACGAGATAAACAACCTTTATAAAAGGAATGATTGAAATCTCCATTGAGCAGGAGAAAACGCCACCACAAGGGAGGAAAATAAACTTCCACACATGAAGGATTATTATATCAATAAACTAAAAATGAAAACACCAAATAGAAAAAAATCAAATCCAAGTTGGCACCGAGCTCATATCAAACTCCACTACTCCACGGTCTTCAATTTGAAATCTGAAGACTCCACCTCTACCGATCAAGATAGAATAATGAGGTTGAGGTGATCGCCCAATATGAAACGCACGTGTTATCTAACATTGGTCTTCACACTATAACAAGAACTTAAATCAGATATTAAGTTTTGAGCATGAGGGCGAGGAAGGTAAGGTTGTAATAATCGGATTAGTGAGGCAAATATAAGATCTAAATTAAAGACCAAATTTGGAGGATTGAAGAGAGAGAGAGAGATAAGAGAGGCGGAGGAACCACTGGTATCTCCCTTTTCTCTTACGCTGTGTTTGATTGGGGGATTGGGGAGGGATTTGGAAAGGAAAAGGAAAAAGGTGTGTGAAATTATGTGAAATGTAGGCATGTTTTTTTCACATTTCACTTACTTTTTCTATTTCTCTTTTCAAATCCCTTCTCAAATCCCTCAACTAAACACAACATTAGAGAAAAATTTAGAAAAAAATTTTCGCATCCTGCACTTTTCAAATGTTTTTAGAGTACCATATTTTTAATCTTATTTTATCCCATATTTTTATTTGTTGAGAAACACGAAACATAAATTATACATATAAAGCACATATGGAGGCCATTTTTGATATTTTCACGTGCTAGTCCAAACCTCTTTAATCCCTCGTTTTACATCTCCTCCTTTGAGAATCATTTATCTTCTACATAGGAGATACCTACAAACAAATTATTAGTTCGGAATTCAATTTTTGAATAATGTTTTTTATAAAAAATGTAATCCCATCTCATATCCCTCTAAACAAACATGACATTCAATGGACTTATCATTCCCTCTCCACTCAAATTAACTGATAATATTTCTAATAATTGATAACCGGTCATCATGAGTCTATTGACCACGGCCATGATCATGATGTGTTTTTTTTTTTTTTTTTGGCAACATAAATAAGCTTAATATTGATTGCTAATATACTCCTATGTTTGATAAAAAGTTTGTTGGCTTTTTGGCTTTCGAATGGTATTTTTATAAATACGAGCGTGCCAGCAAGGATCAATCAGTCCTTACAGAAATTATAATTGCCAACCAATTATCAAACGATTGTATTTTAGTTCTTTCAGCCTCAATGAAGAGGACTTTTACTGGTGGCTTGACTTAGGAGAAATTAAGCAAAATAACAGTTAAATGACGAACAATTAAAGTATTTCATTAAGATGAAAACTTACAATGATCCAAACTCAGCCTCGTAGAGGTTTACAGCAACAATCTACTTGAAACTACTCCTATGAACGAAGTGCAGTGCAGGAATTTAAAGTGCAGGAATGTAAAGAACATGTATTTAAAGTGCAGGAAATGTAAAGACTGGAAATGTAAAACTGGAAAAGAAAATATGAAGTAAATGAATGGTTTGTTGGATCTGAGTCTGGGGGCTTTTTCTGGGGGCTTCCCTGCTATTTATACTCTTCAAGGATGACCATCGAACTGCATTTCAAACCGTCGAACTGCTTCTCCATGATTGCTTGATCATGCTGCCTTAGAAGTAGTTCCACTACGCCATTACTTGCAGTTGGGCTTCCCTCCTATATTTGAATTTGAATGTGAGTAACCGTTGAAGCCACGTCACCTTGTATCTCTTCGCTGATCCAATGCTACTCAGACCACGCAAGAACCAATATTAACCGCCACGTGTACGATCATGATCGAAGATTAAACATTCTTCCTGTATTGCCCTTACTTCGCCACGTGTCGAACTGTAACTGGCTTTTACAAAATATGTAGCCAACATTACCCCCTGCACTAATATACCCAATACTTGGTGATATTAGTGGATCAAAGCCTTTCTCGCGCTTTTTGGAACGTGCATGGAGTCTATATTCTGGAAACACAATCGTCATCCATTGATGATTACTTGCATTAATTTCGTTTCCGACCTTTGGAACATCTCCACCACCTTAGTAATTGAACAAACTAATATCTCTTTCATGACTGAACCAAACTTCTTCTCTATTGATCAAGTACATGAAAAGTCATCTGATGATGTTGTTTTCTCCTCGAAGGAAACTCCATACATTAATTAGCCACCTTCATTCCACTTCCTATATTTAAGTCATGGAGGCCTCTACAACTTATGAATCCTTGGACCACGAACATATTGTCCTTAATCCTTTAATTCAGAAAATTGCAGATATGGATCTAGGAGATTCTTCTTCACAGTCTGCATGGGATAGAGCTGTGGCTCCTTCTACCTTCGAGGGTTCTGGGATTTCTGGCTGGTTGGAATTTGAGGCTCGTGTCTTAAGGGAGCGAATTAACCATCATTTTGTTGAGTTCACTGACCCTTTAGACTTCCTTTCTGATGCGCGAAGCTCGGTGGTTTACCCTTATGTGCCCATCGACCTCTGATGCAATTTGGAGGACAATTTACTTGCAGCATGGTACACATCCTCCATGCCTACAAGGATAGTGTCTGCCACCCGACGCCTAGAAGAGGCCCAATGGCACAATCCATCATCTTTAGCCAATAGGGCGAAACTCTGCTCTTCCGATTGGCTCGATTACATTAATGCCTTTATTCCTTCTGCTCTCGCGCCATCTCCTGAAATAGAAGCATCCACACCTTCTCCTCCACCAACTCTCTCTTGGCCAGAGAGACTAGGGCCCGCCCTTTCTGCGAATAAAGTCTTTCTTCCTTACACGCCTCCATCTTTGTAACAACCCTCATACTGTTTACCGATTAATGACTGATTGATTACCGATTACTGCTAAACTGAGATCGAATACGAAAAGTAATTGAACTGACTGAATTACCGAACTGACTGACTGAAATCTGAAACTGAATTAATTGCCGGTATCTGTTTGAATTGCATTTTATCTGTTTGACTGTTTAATTATCTATTCAGTTTGTTTGTTTAAACTGTTAATTGAAGGCCTTATCGGCGGCCGAACCGGAAATTGATTGATGATTTAGAATCGTTAGAATTTATACGATTTTATGGTGTATTCAATTGAAATTGATTAGGTATGATTAAATTAGATTAAAATTGGTAAATTGCATAGCTTGACTTAATTACCATAATGCCACCTAAGTGGCCCACTACTTGAATCTTTTTGAGCCTTGTATACACTCAAACAAAACAATTTCCTCAGCCAATTTTCTTGTTCATAGTCGAATTAGAGAGAGAGATAGGAGAGAGAGCTTGAGTTCTTGAGTTTTGGCTTGGAGGTTGAGAGAATTGAAGGGATTCTTGCATTTTTGGACTTCTACACTTGAATTCAAGACTTAAGGTAGACCATTGACCTCCTTCATTGTGTGTTTAAGGTTAATCTTGCATGATTCAAGTTAAATTGTAGAGTTAAGGCATGAATTGGTTCAATGTTGGTGAATTGAAGCTTAATTGTTGCATGCATGGCTATATCCTTGCATTTTGAGGTTGATTACATAGAATTTGGTACATGCATGTTCATAATTTTGAAATGGTCCATGTGTTCAACTTGTTTTTGGAACAATTGGCTCATTAGAGCATCAAATTGAAGCTTTGAAATGATTTGAATTCATGCATGTTTACATGTTCTTCATGTTCATGGAATTTGGTTTGAATTTGGATTTGATTAAACACCCTTGGGCTTTGATTTACCAAATTGATCTTTGAAATATATAATGTCATGTGTTTACAAGTGTTTTCTAGAAAATTAGCCCAAGAGGGTCGAATTTGATGCATTTAAACTTGGTTTTTGGCTTGAAGGTGCAATCTGGGTTTTCCAGATTTTGCACTTCCGCTCGAGCGGGGAAGTGCCGCTCGAGCGGGAAAATCGAGCTCCCAGCATCTTGCACTGTGCATCAGTCCGCTCGAGCGGAGGATTGGGTGACACGCTCGAGCGGGCGTCGAGCATGAATTTCACCTATCCAGTACTTTTTGGTTCGCTCGAGCGGGGAAGTTGACGCTCGAGCGGGGTCCTTTATTGCATGACCGCTCGAGCGGGGAAACCTGCGCTCGAGCGGGACTCTGTTTTCTTGAAAATTCTGAAAATATTTTCTGAGTGCATCTTTGCATCCTCTTTCCATCCTAGGCATTCCTAGGGCATATTTAAGGCATCTTAAAGAGGATATAGATGTAGAACACACCGAGGCAATTAGGGATTAAGTTATTATCCTTCCCAACTGTGTAGCTTAGCGTGTGTTCTATCTGTAAACTGTGTAGGGTTGGCTTTCCGAGGAGACGCTCTAGTTCACTGTAGCCCAGAACTCTGTGAGTAACAATTGTGTAAAGATATGTTCAAAATGATTATATTTTGAATACTGAACTTAACTGCTTACTGAACTGATATTGATTACTGAATGAGTGTATGTCCTTTATTTCTGAACTGTACTGTGGCATCCTTAGCACCTACTGTTTACTGATACTGTTACAGAGATCTCTGTCGGTTCCCTCGTGGAACCACTACTGTTTACTGATTGATGGCCATCATTACTGTTCGGTTTTTTAAGACCTACTATTTATTGTTATGCTAATGGATGTACCACATATGACTGTTTACTGTACTGAACAACTGATATACTGATTGAAATGAACCGTTTTCATTACTGTAAGGACATTCATTCTAAACCCCTTTACGCATTATGTTATTCACTGGGCTTTAGCTCACTGCTCATATATATATGTAGGTGTACAGGCACCGGACCAATGCTAGAAGCGTCGGGGCATTTCCAGTTTTGTCAAGCCAACCTATGTGCCTCACTGCGAGGTTCCGAGCCTGCCGAGCCAAGGCTAGGGGTGTTTAGTGTTCCCCCTCCCGTACTGTTTTGTTTACTGTATAGACTGCACTGTACTGGTTAATAGGGACTTGATCCCTGTTCCGAATGTTTGTAAATGTTTTGTATACTGTTCTGTATAAATGTGTGAAAAATCTTTTTGGCATACAGACTGTCACAGCTCATTGGACATTGTTTATTTACTGTAATAGCTTCCGCCATGCCCCTGTACTCTGTTTTACTGTATTGTTGTCAAGCAGGCCTTCGGTAATCTCGGATTACTGGCCGGTTACGGTGCTAAACCCATAGGGGCGGGTTTGGGTCGTGACAATCTTCCCCTACTCCAGCTGAGCGAAAACAAGCCCAGTTTTTGCTTGCAGCCTTCTCTCACTTGCCTTTCAACGTTCTGGAGGACGATGTTCTTCTCAAGAACTTTCGATGGGCTTGTGATATTCTAACTCGGGGTCAGGTCCTTAGCCCCATTGCTCAAGCAGAACTCCACATGTTTCTGGACCAACTCCCATTACTCCTTCACTGGCATCGAACTGCCATGGCAACAGCACAATCTTTGGACCAACTCTTATCCCTTCAAGTTCATACCCAGTACGAAGCAGAGAAACTCATCGAGGAATTCGATGACTTCCAGAATAAAAAGACTCTGCATACGAGGACGACATGGATATGGGCGAACTGGAGCGAGGATTGAAAGAAGCAGCATTCGAAATAAAGGCTGAAGAGCTCTTTTATCAAGTGAGAGCACATCAACTTCAGCAGCCAATCTTGGAAGAAATGGAGAATATAATGAAGAAAGAAAAGAAATTCATCAACCATAGTTGGACAACATTTCATGATCTTGTTATTTATTCCATTCCTTATTTCTATGAGCTTGAACTTGTACCCAAAGAGGGTCATTCGATGTAATTGCCTTTTCTTTAATACAACTAAGACTGTTTTGGTATTATTTGATTTTGCCTCCATTCATCTTCAAAAGCAATTTTTAGAACTTCTTTCTGAACAAACTCATCCTTCGAAACTGGACAATTGTTAAAACACTAAGATCAGCACGAATTCTTCTAACTTTTGGAATAAAATTGACAATTTTGCTGATTTTCATTTAGAATCAGTGCTTCGAATTTAACAATCTTATCCTTCGAATATAGATCCAATCAATTCCAATAAGGATGCTGAGATGAATTTTTCAATTATGGACTATGGTTACCAACTCTTGTTGATTTTTGTTTAGAATTGGTGCTTCGAATTTAACAATCTTTTCCCTAAAAGCCTGTTTTAATCATAACCAAAATATAGTCATGGTTAGTACTGACTAGTTTTGCAACAGTCTATACTTACAACAATATGGAAACTGCTCTTGGGGTATACTGTTTTAACCGAACAAGCAATTCTCTGTTGTGGAGAAGTGGTTTGGAAATACTCTTCAGAGCCTGGGAGACGCTAGTGATCCTCAGCTAGTCACCTGAAAAGATGGAAACACTCCGGTCGGGGGTGCCGGAATTAGCACTCCGACGGACAAGTTAGTTCAGACACTCAAGATAGCTTCTTGTCTAAGTTAAGTGGAGTGATTCTTACATACCTTTCTAAATCTGTGGCTCTTGTATTTATACTTGCTTTTTGGGCCTCAGGGCTTGAGCCTACCTTTATCCCATTTACCTTTGGTTCGTTCAGAGCTACTGACCTCCGTCTATTCGGCTTCACTAACGTATTCGGCGTCCTTATTTCGCAATATGAAGCCGAATAGTATCTAACTTCTGGGGTTCGCATCTTCCGACTCTTCTATTTATTCGGCTCCCACAATTGCCCTCCAAGCGCTTCACCGACGACAGTTGGTTGGAGTGCTTGGTTTTGAATTTCGAAAAGTCAGAGCCAAAATTCGGGGATTGGCCTCATCGTCATGCGGATATCTAAGCGCACCCCTTTCGGTTGTCGTGTCTATTTATTGCGATTTAAAATTTTGGCGTCCTTTCAAGTATGTATTTCGTGAAGCTCATCGCTGGATTGCCTTTTGGATAGTCCTGCAACTCTGTTTTCCGATATCCCCTTCGTCCTTTGTAAGTTCTCTCCTCCCATGTTTTGGAGACTCTTTCTGGTTTATTCCTTCCTTGGCATATTCTCATAAAACTATGAGTATGGCGAAACATTTAAAAGACCTCCTCTCGTCAGATCGAATCGCTGGCTTAAACGCCATTTCTCAATTCCTGATGATGTCCGTCTGTCGCTTGTGGTGGACGACACTCTTGATATGGAGAGGGAAGAGATGGCTACAGCTATTCAACTAGTTTCATCACTTAGCAATAGGAAATCCATTGTCAAAGAACAACTAAGACACTGTAATAATTTTTGGGCCAATTTGTGGCAAAATACACTTAATTCTTTATGAAAGAACAAATTTTTATCTGTCATCTGAGTAATCTTATGTTCTTGTACTTAATGTTTATTTTATTCCTTGTGTTTCCCAAATGGTTGGAAAATAAGGCTTCAAATATCTGCCATTAATCTTTTTGGGATGTATATACCCATTCAAATTTCTCAAATGGTATGCTCCAAAAGGCAGAACTCTATGAATTTGATATGGTCCTTCCCAGTTAGGTGACCATTTGCCAAACTTATGGCTTTTAATTCCTATTGGGAGTATTGTTTTCCATACCAAATCACCTTCATCAAAGCCAATGTGTTTGACTTTCTTATTATAATTCTTGGCTGCTTTCCTCTTTTGGAAAAGAATGCTATTTAATGCCAAAATTCTGGCTTCATCTATGCTTTCTAACTCCCAACACATACTTGATGGTACTGCTCAGGATCTAACTGATCTTGGCATCTTACCCTCAAAGATTTAACATTAATCTCCACAGGTAACACTGCATCATGCCCATATACTAAGGCATAAGGAGTGACTCCTGTGCTTGACCTTGGGGAAGTTCTGTAAGCCCACAAAACATCCAACAACAGGTTATGCCAATCCCTAGGATTATCTTCCACAACCTTTTGTATTCCTTTTTCAAGGACTTATTGGATGATTCAGCTTGACCATTGGCTTGTGCATAATAGGGTGTGGAATTAACAAGGCTAATTTCAAACTCTGCCACAAAAGACTTCACCATTTTCCCATCGAACACAGTCCCATTATCCACAGTTATAGTTTGTGGATGCCAAATCTATGGATCAAATCTTTAATGAACCCAATGACCTCTGTCTGGTCTACAGCCTTGTATGACTTGGCTTCGACCCACTTAGTAAAGTAATCAGTGGCTACTAGAATGAAGCAATGATGCTTCGAAGAAGGTGGGTGTATTTTCCCCATCATATCCATAGCCCATCCTCTGAATGGCCAAGGCTTCACTACTGCATGTAAGTCAGTTATGGGCACATGCCTTATTGTGCCATGCTTTTGGCATGCCTGGCAACCCTTTGCATACTCTATGCAGTCTTTAAGGATAGTTGGCCAATAATAGGAATGCCTTCGAAGCAACCATCTCATCTTCACACCAGGCTGATGAGCACCACAGATGCCTTCATGAACCTCAGCCATAGCTGTTAATGCTTCTTTTGGGCCTAAACATTCCAGCAATAAGCCATCTCCCCCCCTTTTGTAGAGAGCATTGCCATATATCATATATTGCATAGACTGCAATTTAATTTTCCTGCTGGCCTTCGAAGATGGACCAGCCAAGTACTGCATTATTGGATGCCTCCAATCTTGTTCTTGTAAGTCATTATGATTGACTTCCAAGACCACATTCCTTTTATTCAAAGGTGGTATCAATTTCTGATATGTTGTTTGGCTTATGTCCCTTTGGGCATTATCCCTTCTCTTGAAGTTCGAAGCTTTCTGAGCCACATCATTAGCTCTATTATTCAAGAATCTTGGAACATGAGTTACATTTGCTATTTGAAATTGAGAAAGCAAATGTAATGCAACAACATAGTATGGTAAAATGCTTATGCTTTGACACTTGAAAATCCCTTTCACTTGGTTAACCACCAATTGAGAATCTCCAAATATGTCAACTGCATGAACTTGTAATCCAATAAGAATTTCTAGTCCCACTATTAAGGCTTCATATTCAGCTTGGTTATTAGAACAGGTAGCTTCATCCACTCTGAAACCATGTGTGGTTTCTACCCCTTGTGGAGACCTAATCACAATACCAATTCCAGTTAAGCCATTGGCTTTCGACCCATCGAACCACATCTGCCATGGCTCAACACTAGCCATACCAAGTTCCATTATCTCTTGGCTCTCTGTTTGAGATGGATGGTCTGCCAGAAAATTGGCTAAAACTTGCCCTTTTACTGCCCTTTGAGGGACATATTCTAGATGAAACTCTGATAAGGCTAGTATCCACTTGCCAATTCTTCCCCTCAACATAGGTCTAGATAACATGTACTTAACCAAATCTGTGGTTGCAATTACCAAGACAGTTGTAGGTAAAAGATAGTATCTTAATTTCATTGCAGCAAAATACAAAGCAAGACACAGCTTTTCAACAGCTGAATATTTACATTCACAAGAATTTAAAAACCTACTAAGGTAATAAACAGCTTGCTCCTTGCCTTCTTCATTATCTTGAGCCAAGAAAGCTCCCAATGAATCTTCTGCTGCAGCTATGTACAACTTCAAGGGCTTATCCTTTGGTGGCATCAGCACTGGAGGGTTGGCCAAGTAGGCTTTGATACCTTCGAAAGCAATTTGATGCTCTGCTGTCCACACAAATTCCTCTTCATCTTTCAGCCTTAACAAGGAAGAAAATACTTTAGTTTTCCGTGCAGTGTTAGAAATGAACCTTCGAAGAAAGTTAACCTGTCCAAGGAACCTTTGTAATTCTTTCTTACTTGTTGGAGGTCTGGCTTCAATGATGACTTTGGCTTTATTCTGGTCAATCTGTATTCCTTTCTTGTGAACTACATATCCCAAGAAGTTTCCAGATGATACACCAAAAGCACACTTAAGAGGATTGAGCTTCAATTTGAACTTTCTCATTCTTTCAAAGGCTGTTTCTAAGTGAAACAGATGCTCCTCCATGGATTGGGATTTAACTACAATGTCATCAATATAACACTCTAAATACCCTCCAATGAGGTCATGAAAGATAGTGTTCATAGCCCTCTGATATGTAGCTCCAGCATTCTTCAGGCCAAATGGCATTTTAACCCATTCGAAGGTGCCAATATTTCCAGGACATCTGAATGCTGTCTTGTGGACATCCTCCTCTGCAATGCAGATCTGGTTATAACCAGAGTGTCCATCCATCATTGATAAAACTTGATGCCCTGCTGAACTGTCTACCAACAGATCCACTATAGGCATAGGGTACTCATCTTTTGGAGTTGCTAGATTTAAATTTCTGAAATCAATGCATACCCTCATTTTACCATTCTTCTTGACTACAGGCACATATTAGATAGCCATTCAACATACCTGGCTGTCCTAATAAAGCCTGCCTTGAGTAGTCTAAGAATCTCTTCCTTGACTTTCTGAATTACTTCTGGACTCATTCTTCTTGGTTTCTGCTTGTATGGCTTGAAATTAGGCTTCATAGGGAGCCTATGTTCCACTAATGACCTATCCAATCCTGGTAGTTCATTATAAGACCATGCAAAGCAATCTTTATATTTCTTTAGAACAACCAATAACTGGTCCCTGTCCAGATCATTCAAACAAGCACTTATATAGGTGGGCTGTTGCATAGAACTTTCCCTAAATTTACTTCTTCTAAGGGGTCTTGTGTCTGAGAACTTATTGAAGCTTCTTCCTTGGTTTCTTCTACCTTCGAAGCAACCTTCTCGCTTTGTTTGCTCCCAGGTTCTTTAGTTCAACATCTTTGCCCTCCTCCTCATAGACAAAATCTGTCCATAAGGCATCCTCTTCCTGTATCTCCTGGACTTTTGTTTCAATGTCCAATGCACAGTATTTACCAAGGGTCAAAATTCTGACCTGTTGCTGCTCCTGTTTGCAGCCAATTATCATGGCTTTTCTCTCTTGCTCCTGTACTTGCTGGACTATTGATTTTACATCCAATGTTGAAAACTTAATTAGAGCCAAAGACTTGGCTTCTTGTTCTTCATCTCTTTGCCTACAACCAGGCATCATTGTCATCCTTAATGACAATCTCTTCATCAGCACTTTCTTGGACTAAGTGCTTCAGGTGTGTCACTTCCTCATCAGCCGTCACTTCGGCTGAGCCATCAGCTTTCCTCAGTATACTGAGTGGTGTCACTCCCTCAATATACAACTTGGCCTCTGCAAAGTCTGCACAGGCTATGAAGGGTTGAGGATCTGCATCAATTTCCTCTGTCTCTCCATTGCCTAAGGCCATCATAATTTTCTGATGCAAAGAGGAAGGCACACATTTGTTAGTGTGGATCCAATCTCTCCCAAGTAAAGCATTGTATTTAGCATTACTGTCGATTACGAAGAATGCTGTCATGCAGTCCCTGGTTCCCACACTCAAGTTAATGGGTAGAATCCCCTGAGCCATCTGTTTGTCTCCAGCAAAGCCAGCGATGGTTGTGCTGGTTGGGATCAACCTGGGATTCTTTTTCCCTAGTTTCTTCAAAGAAGATTTCGGTAGTAAGTTCACTGCTGCCCCATTATCTATCAGGACTCGGTTCAATTGTATCCCATCGAAGAAAGCCTTGATGTACAAAGGCTTGACATGTTGTGTCATAGAATTCGAGGGATACTCAAAAGGATACGAGAGGTTAATGCTCACCTCTTCTTCACTCTCATATTCAGTTTCCATTGGGGTAGCCATTCCAGAATCATCTTGTACCATACTTACTTGTGAGTCTTCACTAGAGACAGGAATAGGATCCATGTCTTGGTCATCTTGGTCCTCATCTCCAGCCTGGAACTCATGAGGCAGTATGTGTACCATATTGACTGATACTGGAGGAAATGAGCCAAATTGGATGGCTGGCTGTGCTGTTTCCCCTTTGGCCACCTTGTTCAGTTACTTCAGCAGCATCCTCCATGCTGCACTCTGGCACTTCATTGTTAACTGATTCTTTCGAAGGTTTTCTCAACTGGTTTTTCAACCAAAAATGTTTGCTCAGCCATGAAGGCTTCGAACATTTCTTCCTCCACCATTTCTTTCTTTTGGCTTATGCCAATTTCTTCTTCTGTCTCGCTATCACTCTCCATCAGAGCTTTCTCCAATCCTGCTAAGCTAGACTTCTCTCTGGCTTTTAGTTCAGAATGAACCTTGGCCAACTGTTCTCTGCTGCACCCACTTTGCTTTGTAGAGTTGGCTTTGGAGTATGGTCTGACTTTGGAGTCTTCTTTCCTTCTGTCTGGACCAATGAAGAGCTCTCTCCATTTTCTTTCATATCTTTCTGGTACTGAGTGTACCTGCGCTGAATCTTTCTCCTTTGTGATCTCGAAATGACTGGGACCATATCTGGTTCCTTTGTCTTTGGGTGTTTAAGCAATACCCAATTGTTCGGAGCCACCAAAGGAGGCTTGACCATCCTGCCTTGGTTTCCAACATCTCTCCGGGCAGGCACTTCCCTAGGTTTGTTTTGCATTACAAACCAGTCTGGAACTCCAGGTACCCACGAACTTACTGACTCAGATGTTGAACTGCTTTTTTCTACCTTCGAAGCCATCTTCGAAGCTGGCTGTGAAGGTAAGTGCTTGGCTCTGACCTCATGTTTCGAGCCTGATTCAGACCTTCGATGAAGGTAGCCACTTTCTGTCCTGCGTGAGGCTGGTCTAGGGGGCCAATCTCTGGCTTTGATCCCATGAACTGAGCCTTTCTCCAGTCTTCTTTCAGAATGACTGCTCTCCATTCTGTAATAGTTAGGTGGCCTGGATTCATATAAGGGCCTCTTGCCTTTAGCATGCATTCTGTCCATTGCAGGCTCAACCACTAGTGGTCGCTGCCTATCACTAGCCGGATACGGCCTTTTGTTGTAAGCATTGGTTGATTTAGGACGTCTCTGAACATCCCTGTAATATTGCTTCCCATCAATTGGAAGCCCCTTCAACCATTTATAACTCAGTCTGCACCTGGGACACATCCTTTGCATTACTGCTGCCTCTAAGGAATCATCATCCAGTGATTCTTCATCAGAGTGTTTCCTCTGGTGTGAGAAACCTTGTCCAATAATGGTGGGTTTCTGGTGTCCTTTTTGAGTTGTCTGGTTAGCAACATGCATCTGCACATTGACTTCTTCCAATTCTGTCAAGGACAAGTTCTGGAAGTCTGACGTAATGACATTGGCTGCCACCTCTCCAACTTCTGGAAATGGATTACTGTCGATCCCCATGGCCTTTTCTGTTTTGGCTGGGAACTTCAAACTTCCTTTCCGAATTTGTTCTTGGATCCTGTCTCGAAAAACAATGCAGTTTTTAGTCGAGTGAGACCAAGAGTTATGCCATTTACAGTATACTTTTCCCTTAAGTTCATCTGGAGATGGCAATTTTACTCTTTTAGGTAACTTAAGGAAGTTGGCCGCAAGCAAATGATCAAAAATGTCATCTGCCTTTGTTAAATCGAAAGAGTACTTCTGTGAAAGTCTTTCTTTTTAAACTGCTGGTCAATTGTTGTATCCTTATGAATAATGCTTCACAGATCACAGGTTCTTTGCCCACAATCTCTTGCTGCGATCTCATAATTAGGATCTCTATAATATGTCTTGTACGATGCATTATTTCGATCTTGTTCCTCCTCTAGTAATGCTTCGTATCTAGACACCTTATAGGTTAGTTCCACCAAATCTCTGAATTCAGTTGAGTCGAACTTCTTTCGAAGCCTGAACTCTAGGCCATTTTGAGCCAATCTTACGAATTCTGGCTCTGGCAGGATGACTCTACATTTATTTCGAGCCCTTTTAAATCTAGCAATAAACTGAGTAGCCTTTTCTTCAGGCCTTTGACTCAATCTAGCCAAGTCTGCCATGGAACCTCTGGCTCCGATTGGAAGAATTGGGCATGAAATGCCTCTTCCATTTGTTGCCAATTTTGAATGGAGCCAGGTGTAAGGTTGATGTACCATACAAATGCTCCCCCAGTTAGAGAATTTGGGAATAATCTTAGTTTCATATAGTCATGATTAGTAAATTCACCGCATTGAGCAGCAAACCTAGCAATATGCTCTATTGTTGATTGGTTTCCACTCCCATAGAAAAGGGTAAAATCTGGTATCCTGAACCCCCTTGGGTATTCATGTACCCTATCTACCCATTCTGGGTATGGTTTTCTGTATACAGGAGTCTGGACCCCCCGAGCCATCGGTCCACACATCTCCCTAACAATATCAGCAATTTGGTCCCTAGGGACCATATTTTGTGCCTGCTGAACCACTACTGGGGGAACAAACACAGGATTTGGTGGACAAACTTGTGCTTGTGGTCCTCTTGGTCCATAAGGTGGTACATTTGGGACTGGTTGTCCCTGTGGTGCAGGTTGCTGTTGGGGGTGTGGGTAACCCCTTTGAGCCTGTCCTGCGAAGGGACCTGCGAAAGGTGCTGGAACAGGTGTTGTGTCCCTTCCATTTGTGGGAAAACCTTCCAACCCCCCGGGTATAAATTCGAATAAGGGATTATTGTACCCCCTAGTGCCAGGTATGGCTTCGAACATGGGATTTGTAACCATTCTTACGCCAGTTTCTTGTACTTGACCAGATCCACCAACTTGTGTGGCTTCATTGTTGAGTACTGAGGCATTTTGGCCTGCTATAGGCCTCGAAATGGGTTCATACCAAGACTGAGGTGATGGTCTTTCATAGTTCTGATTACTAGTTTGACCATTAGAATGTCCATTAACTTGCATAGGCTGTTTATCTCTAGCCAATCTTTGCTGAGGGACATTTAAAACTTCCTCTGTGTGTCTTGTGTTTGTTGGTTGGTGGTTATTCATTCGATCCAAAAAGGATGTTGCCCACCTTTCCATTGTGTTCATTAATTGTTGTCCCATAGCATCTACTAGGCCATCCCATGGATTTGTTGGCTGAGTAGATGGAACAGTGGATGGTCCAATTCCTTGGTTTCGTCCAATATTATGAACATATGGTTCTTGTCCCGAAGTACTGGTCTGTTCGACCATAGGTTCTGATAACATGGGAGTTTCCACAGGATGTGTTACCACATTATCCTCTGGATTAAGTATTTCTACCTCTCCTTCTACGCCTTCTTCCAAGCGTTCATTTTCTCCTTGTCTTTTTCGTCTAGCCATTTCAATGGGTCCCACTGGGCGTGCCAAAAATATATGTTGGCTTTTTGGCTTTCGAAGGGTATTTTTGTAAATGCGAGCGTGCCAGCAAGGATCAATCAGTCCTTACAGAAATTATAATTGCCAACCAATTATCAGACGATTGTGTTTTTAGTTCTTTCAGCCTCAATGAAGAGGACTTTTACTGGTGGCTTGACTTAGGAGAAATTAAGCAAAATAACAGTTAAATGACGAACAATTGAAGTATTTCATTAAGATGAAAACTTACAATGATCCAAACTCAGCCTCGTAGAGGTTTACAGCAACAATCTACTTGAAACTACTCCTATGAACGAAGTGCAGTGCAGGAATTTAAAGTGCAGGAATGTAAAGAACAGGTATTTAAAGTGCAGGAAATGTAAAGACTGGAAATGTAAAACTGGAAAAGAAAATATGAAGTAAATGACTGGTTTGTTGGATCTGAGTCTGGGGGCTTTTTCTGGGGCTTCCCTGCTATTTATACTCCTCAAGGATGACCATCGAACTGCACTTCAAACCGTCGAACTGCTCCTCCATGATTGCTTGATCATGTTGCCTTAGAAGTAGTTCCACTACGCCATTACTTGCAGTTGGGCTTCCCTCCTATATTTGAATTTGAATGTGAGTAACCGTTGAAGCCACGTCACCTTGTATCTCTTCGCTGATCCAATGCTACTCAGACCACGCAAGAACCAATATTAACCGCCACGTGTACGATCATGATCGAAGATTAAACATTCTTCCTGTATTGCCCTTACTTCGCCACGTGTCAAATTGTAACTGGCTTTTACAAAATATGTAGCCAACATATTTTTTTTTTTTTATTTGCTAAATTTCTTTTCAAGTGCAACAACAATTACAATTGAATGGCAACACTGGCATGGCAATGTGAGGTCCATAACACCCACAGTGATCCCCCAGTACCCCCAAAATTGCATGTGATGTGTTTAAATGAAGACACTAAATCTAAAAAAATATAGAAATCAAACACATAATTAGATACAAAAAATATATTAATAGATATAATTTTTTAGAAATTAATTTCACTTATAAAAATATTTATTTATTTATTTATTTTTATTATATAATTCTGTTTTCGATTTCTGTGCTCTTAAAATTTAGCACATTCTTTTTATCTCTCTAAGTGACCAAGCATGGAAGGCAGTCCCCATTAATTCAGTCCTATCTTCTTGTAGTAATAATCATTGAGCATATGCATGTGGATTTGGCTAGACTCTTCCATCACTTGTTCACATCGGTCCCTTCAAATGTGCCAAAATAGCTCTATCATAAAACCAAAATATCCAAGATATTACCACTGCCACAACCACATGTGAATCATTTAAAACAAATCAACCCATGTAGAATCCTGTAATTCATAGTATAATCTGGGACAGTTCAATTGAAGGAAAAGTTTTCTGGTTATGGTAAACTTCCTATCCATAATAACTTGCTACTGTATTAAAACAACAACTCAAACACAATTTTTCAAAAAAATAAAAAATAAACAACATGAAGTGTTGACAATATTGCATTTTATAAAGAACAAGAAAATGGTGAATTATGTAAATGGTCCTTATAGTTTACATGATGTGTCAATTTAGTCTATATGGTTTTAGTTTGCTCGATTTGCTCCTTAATTTAATGGATTGTGTCATATTGGTCTAATAACTAACGGCCGTTAGATTTGGCAGATAGAAAGTCGTTTCGTGCTCAAACAAAGTGTTAATTTGGTCCTTATAGTTTACACGATGTGTCAATTTGGTCAATATTGCTTTAATTTGCTCGAATTTTGACAGAGATCAAATTGACACATCGTGCAAACTATACGGATCGAATTAACACATCATTTGAGTTTTTGTTCACCAAACCTAACGGTGGTATTTATTGGACAAATATAATACAATCCGTTAAATTAAGAGACAAAATCAAACAAATTAAAGTAACATGAACTAAATTGATACATCATGTAAACTATAGGGGCTATTTGCCTAATTACCCACCTTTTGGTTATGTAACTAATACGTATCCCTTAAATAAACTCATTCTAAAAATCAATTTGCAAAGAAAGGGTATTGAAGAGGTTTATATTCACAAGATTAAGAACTCTGGGCTATGTTTAGTTTGATTTTCAAAATCTATTCTTTAGAATTTTTGTAACAATAATAATAATAATAATAAAAATAAAATAATAATAATAATAATATTTATATATTTTATCTTTTTGAAGCAAAGAAATAATTTTTAAAAAATCATAAATATCATTTGCTGTTTATTTTTTGTTAAACTAGTTTCTATTTAAAAAAAAAAAAAAAATCAGAAAATCAAACAAAACATGACCAACATTTGACACTTTCGTGATGAAGAGGCTTTATAGTCACAAGAATAAGGCCTTTGTGCTCCATTATGGATCTTCAATATTTGACAATTTAGCAAGAAACGTGTACTAAAGAGACTTATATTCACAAGATCTAGGCTTCTTGTGTTCCAATGTGAGATCGTTGACAACCATGATTGATCACTCCATTGACATTAATCTAGTAGTAGTTTTTTTCCTTCTAGCAGCTCCATTCATCTAGTAGTATTCGATGGCTGACCTTGATATCAAATAAGTCCCTTGGATAAAACTTGTCATTGAAAACCAAATTGTAAGAAAAGTGTAGCAAAAAGGCTTGTATTTGTGATAATTTCGCTATTGTTTTATTTTTTTAGAATGATAAGTATTCTAATGATGCTAAATACATTGAATTGAAATATTTTGTTGTTAAAGAAGAATTTCGGAAACAGAAAATGTCAATAAAATACCTAAGTATATAATTTTTAAGTACAGATCTATTGATGAAGGAATTACTCTTGAAGACAATTAAAAAACTTGTCAGTTGAATGGGTCTTGAATATAATCCATAATAGTTGTTTATGATTGATCGTGTTATTTGACACATTGAGATTTTTTTAATTGTGTTTCTCATATATTTCCTATTATGAATGGTGTAGACTTTACGAAGTAGAATCATAATACTAGCATGGTAGCTATATTACTATTTAGGCATGAAAACAAGATTTGAGAATAACATTATTATGATCATCAGCTGCAAAATAAAAACAAAGAAATGATTCAGAGATGTTTTTTAACTACAATTGTTACTGTCAACAAATATATATCATCTCATAGGTTTTTCATGAACCATGAATGACAAAATGGAAGGGGTAGTCGTTTTTAAGTAAGAATGATGCGTCGCCATCAACATTCTGGCAATAAATGTTTTCTAGAGGAGACATACCCTGTTTATTTTTGCAGCACATGCATTTTCACGCGTGAGGCATGGGATTCAATTATTATGAAAACAAAAATGACCAAAAACGTTTTTCACTTTTACTTTATTTTGTTTTATTTTTTTTGAAGTTAAGAGGTAATTCAAATCTATTTGAGTTTAAGCAAATAAATAAATAAATAAATAAATAATAATAATTGAAACGTTTTATAATTTTACAATAGAATTTTTAAGGTAAATTACACCTACCTTTCCTAAAATTTAGAGAAAATGTGGTAACTCTTATAAGTTTGATATAATTATATTGAGTTCACTTAAAATTTTATATAATATTTAGCTCCATTTTCATTAGCATCCAAGCCTATAGTAGCTTTGGCAACAAGTTCGCACATCGATTCACTCCTCTTTACACAAACTGCAGCTTACATTGCCAACTCCTTGCGAGCATCACTGCAATCTCCTGGCATAAATTAAAGTTGGGATCTACATTATTCAGGGCCTTGATGGCTTGGATTGCCTCCTTCGAATTTGTTTCAATGAGAACATGACGGTATCCCTCAACCTATACCAATTGAAGTCCATATTTGATAGTTCATAATTCTGCTACTGAGGGTGTGGTTCGCCTTACCTGCTATTTGAAACCAATGATCTAATCCCTTATATCTGAGCACACTAGACCACCATCCCCAGCCTGGCTAGAATGTTTATTTATTGCTCCATCTACATTGATTTTAACCTAGCCTACTTGAGGAGGAATCCAAGAGTTCATGACTATGTTTCGAGGCTTCAGATTGGCAAGATTACCTCGAACAGATGTATTCTCCCTAACCCTTCCCTCAATGTACATAACCGGAGCATAAGGTTCTTTAAAATCTTCATCATGCACTTGCCCATTATGCTAGAACCATATAGAAGTAAGAGTAGCAATAAACAACAATACCTAGTTGTAGACACCCCATTTTTGACTGACCTTAAGACTCAGACGTCATCGATTGAGCGCTCAGTGATTGCGCATTTTGTGCTCGTTCTGAGGTTACGGAGTCTCGGCTGAGAGCCTTGCCTCCGGACTTCGGGACTCTGTTGTGCTTTGCCTCGGTTTGTGAACCAGGTTCTGTTTTCTTTTCTCGAAGGGAGGGAGAGGTCTCATAGACCATCTCTCAGTGGCCGTAGGCTACTTTTCGTGGTCGTAGACCACTGTTCCCGTTTGGAGACCAGTTTCTGATTTTCGGAGCCGTCGGCCGTGCGCTTCGGTTCGGGACCGCTTAACTTTCTCCGTTCGCTCCGGTTTTTGGCACACACCTTGTTTCCCCTCTCTAGAGGGACACTGTGGCCCGGGAGACCACCTTCGTGGTCGCGCGCCACTTTCGATGCTTAACAGTCAGTTTTCGGGGCACCCGGCTGCGCGTTTTGGCTCCCAAACCCTCGTTTTGCATCCGTCTTGGTTCATTTTTGGCGTGGACCCTATTTTCATTGTTTGGGAGGTGGTACAAGGGTGGGAGACCACCTTTTCTCCTTGGAGACCACTTTTCTCCTCGCTTGTCGATTTTCTGGTTTTCTTGTTGGGAAGCTGGTTTTCTTGGTTTTTGGGCCACATTTGCTGGTCTCCCACCCCACCACTAGCTTGCATTCAATCGGGAGACCACCAAATGGGGCCACTGACCAGTTTTTTTTTGAGTTGAACCTTTTGAACCCTTATTTTAGCTTCTTGAGGAAGCTTGAACCTTTTGAACCCTTATTTTAGCTTCTTGAAGAAGCTTGAACCTTTTTTTAGCTTCTCCGAGAAGCTTGAACCTTTTTTAGCTTCTCCAAGAAGCTTGACCCTTTTTTTAGCTTCTCCAAGAAGCTTGACCTTTTTTTTTAGCTTCTCCAAAAAGCTTGACCCTTTTTTTTTAGCTTCTCCAAAAAGCTTGAACCTTTTTTAGCTTCTCCAAGAAGCTTGAAGAAGCTTGACCTTTTTGGTTTAGCTTCCTTTAGAAGCTTGGCCTCTTTGCTCTAAGCTTCTTAGAGAAGCTATGGATCTCCTCTTCTATAAGAGGGAGCCTCTCCCTCAAGAGCCAAGGTTCAGAAAATTGCTAAGGCTCATGCATACACTCTCTCTTTGTATCTCTCCTATTTAGCTTCAAAGGTTGAAGCTTGAACCTTTTTTAGCTTCTCCAAGAAGCTTGAAGAAGCTTGACCCTTTTGGTTTAGCTTCCTTTAGAAGCTTGGCCTCTTTGCTCCAAGCTTCTTAGAGAAGCTATGGACCTCCTCTTCTATAAGAGGGAGACTCTCCCTCAAGAGCCAAGGTTCAGAAAATTGCTAAGGCTCATGCATACACTCTCTCTTTGTATCTCTCCATTTAGCTTCAAAGGTTGAAGTTCTTGGCCCCATTGCACTACACCTCCAAGCACAACACCTCCATGGTCAACCTAAGCACCTAGGAGCTTATTTTCAGAGGTTGAAGAGTTCTTATTTTGGTCCAGAAGCTGCTGGCCTTCTTCTCTACAAGGGTAAGTCCCTATTTCCCTCTTTGTAGCCTTATTTTGCTTCATAGTTTAGCTCTATTTTCAAGCATATTTAGGATTTGTCATAAACTGAAAAAAGTCTTTTTTTGATCTTCTAAACATGTTTGTTTAAGACCATTTTTCTGTTGGGAGTCATCTACCCCCTTGCATGCTTCATTTCCTCATGTTTTGAGCTATGCATTAGAGCATTTGTGTTGGCCTTGGTTTGGCCTTTTAGCCACTGAAATCTAGTGGATTTTCAGTGGCTAACATGTGTCTTTGAGCCTCAAAATCAGAAAGGGGTGACCCTCTCACCCTTTGTTCTCTTTACTAGCTTTCTTAGCCTTCCAAAGGAGCCCCTATTTGCATGTTTTCAAGCCATGTTTCAAGCCATTATTTGTGAGTTTTATGACCTGCATAAGCTCTGTCCAGAGCCCTTTTGGCCATTTTGAATGTCTATTATGCATGTGTAGAGTAATCCTATTCAAGGCCTTTCAAAGGGGCTTTTACTTGCATGCTTCCTAGCTTCATTTTAGGTCATTTTTGATGAGTTTTAGGGCCCTCATAACCTCTGTCCAGAGGTGGTTTTGCCATTTTGTGTGTCTATCATGTATGTGTAGAACAACCCCTTGCATGACCCTCCAAAGGAGCACATCATTCTTGCATGCATGGACTAAGTTTCAGTGGGTTTTTGGGCCTATTTTAGCATGACATACTTCTGTTTTTGGCTGGTTTGGTGAGCTCTCATATGCTTCATATAGTTGTAATACAACTCATGGTTCACTAGCTTTCCTTGCATGCTTTGTTGACCCTTGATTCTAGCACATTTTGACTATGCCTTAAACTGTTTTGTGCATATTTTGGACTACCCTAGCTCTGTTTTTGGGTCTCATGGTCGAATGATGCTTGTTTTGCATGCTTGTAGTTCAATACACTTGCCTAGCTTTGAGATTTGAGGTCCATTGCATGTATATACTGAGGTGTTTTCATGCTTTGGGGTCATTTTGCATCATATTTCAGAGCCTATGTGAATGCCATATTCTCATGTTTTCTACTCTTTAAGTGTGCTTGAGAGTTGTGCATGAATGCCTTGTTTTAGGACCATTGAATGAGCTCATTTCTTTGCATTCCGAGCCATCATTTTAGGCCATTTTCCCACTGTTTCAGACCTGCCTAGGGTCTGTTTGGGGTTGGTTTTGCCATTCGTGCATTGCTTTGTGTACCTCTAGTGTGACGCACTTCACTAGTTTCGGTATTCGGGCCATCTAGCTTGCATTGTGTGACATACTTGCATGTTTCGGGACCATCTTTTATGCCATTTCAGAGCTGTATCATGTGCCATCCTATGCCATATTTCATTCCTTGCCATGCCTTGTTAGAGTTACATGTTGTGCCTTAGGATCGGTCCTTTGCATCCGTGCATGTTTGCATGTATTTCGGTTGTCTCATTTTCATCACATGGCCACTGATTTGAGTGTGGCTGAGGTCCACTCATATTGGTGTAAGTCCATCTTGCATTGTGTATGCCATTTTTGTCCATAGCATTGCGTATGCTAGGTTGCATGTTAGTGCATTGTGCATGCCATGTTGTGTCACGTGCATTGTGTATGCCATTTTAGTCTATAGCATTGCGTATGCTAGGTTGCATGTTAGTCGCATTGTGTATGCCATCTCATTTGCATTGTGTTTGGAGTAGGGTTTAGTCCAAACACGGGAAACGAGGGACGTTTCGTACTCCAAGTGACGAAACGTGTTTCAATTCCCGGTCGCCGACACTCCGGATTAACCATGATGGAGTCTAGGCCTTGTTGTGTTTATATGCGCATTCATTTCACATCGAGTCGTGTGATTCGACTCCTCGGCCATTATGCATCGAGATGCGTGGTTGGTGGCATGAGGATCGAGGTGTGCATACATATGTGAAAATACTTTGCCATGCCCTTTTCTTGCTCTCTATTGCAGCAAACCAGAAATCAGCAGCCTTCTAGAGCTTTGCACAGCATTCCGGGATTAATTGCAAACAGAGGCAAATTGGGGCATCGCGAGGAATTTTCCGACGAGGTGACCCGAGCACGCATGCATCTTTCATCATTCGGAACAAGAGCTGAGGCAGTCCATTTGATAGCTTGCATGCTAATTTATTTTGCTTTCCTAGTTAATTTGTTAATTAATTAGGGTTTTGTAATATTTAATTATTTATTCGGACTGTAATTATTTATTCGGACTGTATTATTTATTCCGACCCTCCGAGGAGGGCAATGTTGTAATAAGTGTGCGTGTGTGTGATGCATGTCTTCCAACCCCACGTCTTTCTCCCTTTTATTTACCAGCTTATGATGGTTAGTTTTAGGGCACGTTTCAATTATCATACTTATGCTTGCATGTTTGCATCCATTCATTTATCTTGCATGCATTGGGCTCGGCGCATCATATTAACTGCATTGTATTTCAATTCCAAGTTGAATACTTGTTAGTTGTAGCATTTCACATGCCATCTTTAGAATAGCCGAGCCTATTGTAGTTGCATTCCTGCATGTGTTGCATTCCTGCATATGTTGCATTAGGCATTTTAGCAGAGTTAGGATCATGCATGGATTTCTAACATAGCTTCTGTTTTGGTTTGGAGTACTTGGTAAGTGTTTATGCTTTAGCATTCTTGCATGTGTGTGAGTGACTGCCATGATAGCATGCTTACCATGAGGCTATGTGCTTATGTGATATACCTGCCTGAATGCCTGTAGGTGAAGGTTGGATTATCTGAATTGGAACAATGCATTGACTGTGAGTTTTAAGCTCACTTGAGAGTGGCAAAATCATGTTTTCTAAGCCCACTTGAGGGTGGTAAATCCGCATTTTAGCCTACTTGCGAGTAGCAAACCGCTTTAAAAAACAAACATGAAATGTTTTGTTCCAACTCAGGCCATCCAGTCTATACTTGTATGCTGTGCGTATCACATAGTAATTCTAGGCTAATAACCGGAATAAGAGCTCATATTGTTTTCAAAACTCGATATCATGGTTAGTAGAGGCCGATCTTTGATCGGGCGAGCGGGGATGCTCACGAAGTGACCTTCCCTAATCGTACCCAAGTTCTCGAGCCGAGGCAACTTTGGTGATGACGGACACGTGGCCTTAGGCAACGAGTCAGGGTTTCCTAAATTTCCCAAAATAAAATATTTAGGTGGCGACTCTGTATCTGGCAAAGCAGTCCATGTTTGACACTTCTTTCAAAAAATCTATTTTCAAAAACGATTTGCCGGATTTGGACTCTTTGATGATTCATCGGTCTTGCATTGCACTCTGCGAGATTACATACAGGACCGTGACATTGAGTCCTGAACTGTAGTGAGCCCAATGAACAAAACGGGATCTCCTCCCGGGACGTTCGGGGACGTCTACACCAGTCTTCAGAAATTGATGTAGCCCAATCAGGTTTATGCAAATTGAAGTCGACCCACCTAAATAGAGGCGTGGAGAAGAAGAGAGCCCAGTAAGAAGAAAGTATAATTGCTTTCCATATTTTCCTTGCTCTTTGGCAGTCCCTTAAAGCATGGATGATTGTTTCATAGTGACGGTTACACAAAGAGCAAGTGGCATTAGGACTGAGGTGTCTTCGAAGTTTCATAGCATTCATTAATAAGGGCTAACCACATAATGTGTTTTTATCTATTTGGGACATGGTGTTTCCATAGATTTTTTCATCCTGGTTGAATTTTAGCCGAATTAGGGAGATGATGCAAACAAGTCATAGTAGATTTAATAGTGAAGTTACCTTTGGTGAAATGTCGCCAAATGATCTAGTCCTTGTTGGTTGCTTGAGGAGTGAGCACCAATGTCTTCAATATATCTAACTGTAGACACCCCATTTTTGACCGACCTCAAGACTTAGACGTTATCATTTGTGCACTTGATGATTGTGCTTGTTTGTGCTTGTTTTGAGCGCCTGAAGTTCTCGGCGGAACGCCTTATCTCTGGGTCTCTAAACCCTTTTTGTTTTGTGCTTGTTTTTGGGCCAAACCTTGGTGCTTCTTGCCTAAAAGGGGGAGGGGCCTTGTCGGCCACTTTTTGGCCTTGTCGGCCATTTTTTCCTCTTGTCGACCACTTGAAGTGGTCGGTCAGCCAGTTGAAGTGGCCCATCGGCCACCTAAAGTGGCTGACGGCCATTTGTTCCCCTTTTCAGATATTTGTTTGCCTGTTGTGCCAGCTGTTGTTCACTGAAGGCCATCTCCATACATGTGTATGGAGGGATGGATACAAGCCTTTAGCTTGATTTTCTATATATAGGGGGTCTCTGCCCCATTTTGAGGGGTTATACAATTTTTGAGCAAATTTCTCCCCCTCTCTCTAGAACTCTCTCTCTCTCTCCTCTTGTTTTATTCTTGATAGTTAGAATTCTCTACACATTTGCATATTAGCCCTTAACCAAATTGGACCGCCTTGGAGCTGAGGTCCCTTGGAGCCTATTTTGAACTGTTGGAAGGTTGTTTAAGCCTAAGAGAAGGCCTATTTTGTGCTGTGCTTCAAGAGGTATTTGCTTACCTTGTAGCCTTAGTTTTAATCACTTGCTTGGCCATCTTTTTATACTGTTTTGGGCCTAGTTTTCAACTACAAAAAGCTCTAATTTTTGGGCCTTAACATGTTGGTTTGAAGTCATTTCGTGCTAAGGGGTTGTCTACCCTTCTTGTTGCTTATTTGTGCGAATCTTTGCACCATCTTTTAGCATGTTAAAGTCAAACTTTTTGGGCCTTTAAACCACTGAAATTCAGAGTCATTTCAGTGGTAAAAAGCATGTTTTGAAGTCCAAAAATGGAGGGGGTGGCCTCCCCTCCTTGTGTCTCACTTCCATGCCTAGTTAGCATCACATGGTAGCATGTTTTTGTGGCTTAACTTCGCTTATTTCCAGCATGTGTTTGCCTTTGATTTGGCATGATTTAACTCTGTTTTGGGTTGCTTTGGTCATGTGGGCCTTGTTTTGCATAGTTGTTGTGCAAATGGCTTTACTAGCTTGGTATTTTAGGCTTCTAAACATGTTTTGCTTGGAATGATTGCATGTTGTAGTGTCTTTTAACGTGTAATTTCAGTGTATATAGCTCTGTCACATGCTCATTTGTTTCACTCTTTCCTTGCTTTTGAGAGTTGTGTATTGAGTCTTGTTTGAAAGCTGACATGTGAGCATGTTTTTCGAGCATTTTGTACCTCAATCTCAGCATGATTTAGTCACTGTTTTGACTGGTGTTAATTCTGTTTTGAGTTAGTTTGGCCCTTCGAGGCTTATATTGTATGGCTATAGTGTAATGGTCTTCACTAGCTTAATGAGTTAGGCTCTTAAACATGACTTGCATGCGTTGCTTGCATGATTTAGTGTCATTTTGCATGCCATGTCAGTATTGAAATATCTGCAATCTCCCTCTATTCTTCACTCTTTACTTTGTTTTGAAAGTGACTTCGAACCCCTTGTTGGCTTGAGTGTGGAATTGAGACCCTTACGCCTAATGGTTTAATTCCTTCGGGAGTTCATAACCAATAGCATGAGGCATCTTTCATGCTCAAGGTACTTGCAGTTTAAGTCCACTTTCAATTAGAGGACAATCACCTTGGACTTAATCGATTAAAGGACTAATCGGTAATGTAAAATGTGTAAACAAAATGAACGAAGTAAAAGAGGCAAGATAAGTATCTTCATGTTGCATTGCATGTGTTCGGATCGGACGCTAATCTTAACACAAGAAAAATGGGACATTTCATACTCAAAGTGATGAAACGTGTCACTTTTTTTAGTCACCGTCACCCTTGATCATGCATGATAGGGTGGTAGTTGTTTTGGTCTTGTTTGTGCATTCATTAACCTTGTACAAGCTTGGTTTTCTAGCCATCATGCATTGAAAATTCTTGGTTGACGGCTCGAAGGCCAAGAGTTACCTTCTTTTGAGTTTGCACAATGATAAGGAGGGTAACAGTACACACAGTTCTTGAAAATGTATTGCTTTGCCTCTATTGCACTCTGTTGCAGCAAAAGCAGAAGTCTAGAAAAGGGGGTGGCCGATCGGCCACTTGAAGTAGCCGACCGGCCATTAAAGGTAGCCGACCGACCAGTTAAGGTGGTCGACAGCCACTTTTTGTAGCGGACCGGCCACCAGTAAATTTTTGCACAAATGTGTCCCTGTGTTGGAGCAGAGGCAATCTAGAAGTTGGTACAATTTTCAGTGATCAAATGAGTGCAAATAGAGGCATCCGATGGCAAGGCAATGGCATTTTCGAGTGGATCAACCGAGCATGCATGCGTCCCTTGCCCTCAAGGCCATTTAATTGCTTTAATTAGCTAGCGTAGCTAATTATTCCATTCAAGTGTTGTAATTAATTAAGCTCAATTTCGGTTTGTAATAATTAGTTAACTAGAATAGTTCATTAGTTTCAATTGTGTTGTAATAATTAGCGTAGCTAGGTTAGCTTATTCATTCAGACCCTCCTTCGCGAAAGCATGATGTTGTAATAAGTGTGCGTGCGTGTGTGCATATCTTCCAACCCCACGTCTTTCTCTTTTTTATTTACCCGCTTTCGATGGTTAGTTTAGGGTCATCTTCAATTAGCATACCTTATGCTCGCATGTTTGCATCAATTTATTTGTCTTGCATGCACCGAGGCTCGACGCATCATTCAAACTGCATCGATATTTCAATATTTCTTTGAATACATGTTTTAAAGCATGTTATCAAAGTGTTGCAAATGCCATATTAGTAGCCTAGCCTATTAATTTCATATTACATGTGTTGCATTAGGCATCTTACATAATTAAGATCATGCATTCTTTCTAACTAGTTTTTGTTTTAGCTTGGAGTACTCGGTAAGTTTTATGCTTTAGAATACTTGCATGAGTGTGACTGCCATATTACCATGTTTCGCATGCTTGCTATGAGACTATGTGCTTACTTGCTAAACTGCATGAATGCCTGTGGATGAAGGCTTTGTTGCTTGAATTGGAAAAGTTCAACAAATGAATGTTTTAAGCCCACTTTGCGAAGTAGCAAATCATGTTTTAAGCCCATCACGTTTGATGGCAAATCCGCATTTTAGCCCACTTGAGGGTGGCAAATTCAAACCGTTTTCGAAAACAAACATGAGTTGAAATGTTCCAATTCTTGCGATGTAGTCTATACTTGTATGCGTGCGTATCACATAGTAAAGTTAGCTAATAACCGGAATAAGAACACATAGGGTTTATAAAAAACATATCATGATTAGTAGAGACCGATCTTTTGATCGGGCGAGCGGGGAGCTCATTTCAGGACCTTCCCCTCTCGTACCCAAGTTCCCGAGCCGAGGCAACTTTGGTGATGACGGACACGTGGCCTTTGGCACGAGTCAGGGTTTCCTAATTTTTCAAAAAGTAAAATATTTAGGTGGCGACTCTGTAATCTGGCAAAGCAGTCTAGTTTTGTCATTATTTGATTCAAAATTGATTTTCCAAAAGATTTGCCGGATTGGACTCTTTGGTGTTTATCAGTTTCACATTGCACTTGTAAGACTAGATTCAGAACCGTGACAGGTAGAGTCCGAACTGTAGGACCAATTCGAGCTCTCCAAAAGGGGACGCGAAAAAGTCGAGCTACAACAACATATATAGAGTTTGGTAACCACATTGAAAACTGAACTAAGTCCGATCCCTAGCCATCATTTCAATATTCGAAGACCAATTTAATCATTTCTTCAATTTGGGGGGAGGGGGGGAATGAAGGGTAATTTGGATCAAAGGTAGATCATCTATCCATAAATCGGTCCAAAACTTGATACATTGATCGTTACCAACACGCCATTTCAGTCCATCTTTGATAATCTGAACTCCCTTACTAATGCTTCGCCACATATATGAAGAAGTGGTAGGACATACACTAGCCCAAGGAAATGATTCTTGCGTCAACCGCCAACCCAACTTAGATAACATACCAAGGTTTATATCTTGCATTTGTCGTAGCGCTAGACCTCATTCCTCTTTTTGTTTGAAAACATTTTCCTAAGCAATCAGTGACATTTTGTGATGTTGTTGATCACTGCCCCACAAAAAACGTTTGTGCTGTTTATCAATGGACGAATAAATTAAGCTAGGAAGCATAGTAGATTGCATAGTATATGCTGGAATGGGTGTTGTAATAAACTTAATGAGAGTAGCCTTTCTTGCCAAGGAGAGCTGTCTAGCTTTCCATCTTGCTAGATGATCATGAACCTGATCAATAAGACAATTATAGGTATCCTTCAAAACCTTTTATGAAGAACAGGAACACCTAAATATTTACCCAAGTCGAAGGTGATAGGAATGAGATTTTTCATACTTAGAGCTTGAGCTCTACCACGAGGAACATTAGGAGCAACAAATAACCGCAACTTTTGAAAATCAATTCTCTGACCCAAAGCCTTATAGAAGGATCGCATGATATTCTTAATTATTGCTAATTGCTTATTGGATAACAACATATCGTTTGCAAAGAATAAATAAGAGAAGGCAGGTCTACTTCTAGCAATTTTAACAAGCTTTCAAAGCTTGGTAGCAATTACTCCTTCGATGGATTTACTTATGTCACGACCCAAACCTGCCTCTATAGGTTTAGCATTGTAACTGGCCAGTAATCCTTGGATTACCAAAGGCATCTGACCTGATTATCATAAAATATAAGGGGCTGCAGAAGCAAATATAAAAATACATAGTCCATTGAGCTATATACATGGGACAGAAATTTTATATACATAGGCGTGATGCCATACATACAGTAGTCCATGCCACATTCATTACAGGTATACACACAAACAGAAAACTTGTTTAACTTCTAAAAGAAAACAAAATCTCAAACATGTGTGAGCTACAAAAGGGAACCTCCTCGGGAGGCACAACAACTGGCTGACACGACTAAGACTCTAGGTCATCAACTCTGAGCCTGGTCAAGCGCCTAGTCACCTACATACATCTATGATACAGTGGGCTGGAGCCCAGTGAATAATAACAGAGTAAAGATTTTAATGAATAATGTTCGTCACAGATATAACTTTCAAATCTCTTATTGAACAAAAGCATAAGCATATTCATATTAGAAACAGAGTCATAAGCATATTCATAGTATGCGTGGTGTATCCGTTAGCATTAACATATCTTTTGGTTAAGCATATCAAGTTCTATGTTGGAAACTCTAGTACCGGGTAACATATCTCATACATGGGCCACGGTATTGTTTCCCCCGGGCGAGGGCCTGGGCCACGGTATTGTTTCCTTTGGGAGAGGGCCTCATGCCCGTAAGCCACAGTATTATTTTCCTTGGGTGAGGGCCTCTGCCATGGATATCACATAAATATTTCAAAGAAGTGGATCATCATTCATGTAATCACAACACATCCTTTTGTATCATTCAAAAACAGTTCATATTATATCATAATGTTCAGAAAGTGTTTCATATCGAACATAACTTTACTAAGTTATTACTCATAGATAGCTTCACAGATAACTTGATAGCAAACCAATGGATCAATAGCTCACGACGTGTGGCCTACACATACATAAAAGATACATATAATGAAACACATGCTTGGATCGTACATAACTTATTTCATTTCGTTCTTAGTGTGTTTCTAGTCTTTATCCTCATTATTATGTCTTAATCTTGCCTAGAAATGCCTAGGATGCAATGAGGATGCCAAAACATGCTGTTCAACACTTAGTCAAATTTGCTGAAAACAAGGGCCTCGTTCCTACGTAACTTCCTTCACTCGAGCGGAGGTCCAAAAATGTGAGTGGTCGCTCGAGCGCAAATTTGGTTGCTCGAGCAGTCTGCAAACTTCGCAAAATATTGGGTTTTTGATTTTTTCGCTTAACGCACGCTTGACGGTCACTCCAGTGTGAGACTGAGGTCTTCGCTCGAGCGTAACTCTTGTCGCTTGAGCGGTCTGCAAAATATGGAAACTTCTGGGAGCATGCAATTTACGCTAAAGCCAACTTTTGGTCGCTCGAGCGCAGGATCTGTCGCTCGAGCGGAGAGACAAAATTCTGGAATTTCCAAATTGCACTCCCAAACTCAAAACTCAAATTCAAAGCTGAAATTCATGATCTTTTGGGCCAAAACTGAAGGAAACTTGAATAAACTTATTAAACTTCAGGAAATCAAAACCATGTCTCAAAAGCAAAGCCCAAAAGCATGCCATTTGTTCAAATTTAAACTTAAAACTTTGACAACATTACATGCATGACATTCATGACTTCAAAGCTTTCAAAACATGATCAATTAAGATGACATGATATGAAACTTGATAACTTTCCAAATCCAAAGTGACTAGGGACATGCATGAGAGAATTGCTTAAATCTCAACTCAAAATTGTAATGAAGGTGCATATATGCAAGGTATGGCTTCAATTTATCAATTTTAGCTCAATCATTGTTCTACATCTCTAACTTCTCTTGAATTCTTGTATGGGTGAGTCAAATATAAGCAAGGAATGAAAATCTTACCTCAAGTTCTCAATTCCTTGAATTCTTAGTGAGTTCTAGCTCAATTCTCCAATTGCTCTTCAATTTCTTCATTTCCATCTTGAATTTAACTCTCTCTCACTCTCTCTCTCATGTTGGAAGCTCAAGGAGGAAGAAAAAGAGAATGTAAAGTGTAGTCTTGAACTCTTATATGCCTTATATAGGCTCCATTAAGAAGGCTTAATTACACTTGGCTTAAACTAAGCAAATGGTTATTATTAATTCTAATTAATTCGTTTCGAATCAAATTTCAATTAAACCTACCATAAATTCTGAAAAATCCCATATAACACATAAATCAAGTCAATTTCATGATCGGATACCGATAAGGCCGTCAATTCACAAAACAAAACGGAAACACGAACAGATATTTTTATGATAAACAGATAGAAACACAAATAATGCAACACACATGCAATTTATGTAGAATTTCTTCTTAATTACTGATTAGGCATCCTTAATCATGGTTTAACAGTTAATTATAGGTCGAGGTTGTTACAACTTAACTTTTCAATACATAGGAGAAACAAATAAGCAATAAGGCGTCACATTGACGCATCTTCCGAGATGGTTAGAAAAAAAGGGGTAACTTCATAATTCCAGAGAATTGCCAGCTGAGTGGTAGTAACACACTACATAATCAAAGATACCCAAGTGTGGAAGAGGCCAAACTCAAGCAAAACATTCCGTAAAATGGACCATTTAATGCGGTTGTAAGCCTTTTCTTGGTCAATTTTTATAGCCATAGAGCCTTTGTGTGACAACCCTTACATCTGATTAGTGCTAATCTATGATTAAGCATGATAAGTAACTGATTAGAATGAAATCCTGAATTGATTGTAGGAGTGTATTGTTTTAAATGCATTTCTATCTGTTTGATTTCTGAATGAATCTGTTCGTGTTTTAATTTCGAACTGCGAATTGAAGGTCTTATCAGCGACCGAATCTGAAATTGATTAGTGTTATATGCTAATTAGAATTTATGTGATTTTATAGTAGGTTTAATTAAAATTCGATTTGGAATGATTAAATTAGATTAAATAATGTTAAATCACATTAGTTCAAGTAAATTACCTTATTGCCACTTAGTGGACAATTCTAGACCATTGTTTATTCTCCTTGATATATGTTGGCATCATTTTCATCCATCTTCCTAGACTAAACCGTGTGAGAGAGGGAGTTAGCAGAATTGAGTTCTTCAACAAGACTTAGCTTGGAGACTTAGAAGAATTGAAGAGGTTTTGCAAAAATTGAGCTAGGATACTTGGAATTCAAGACATAAGGTAGAGAATTCATCTTTTTAATTGTGAATTCAAGTTGTTTCTTGCATGGTTCATGAGAAATTAGTGATTATGGGTCATGAATTAATTTAAAGAGTTGAATTGAGAATAGATTCATGCATGCATGCGCATATTCTTGAATTTGAGGTTGCTTTCATGAGAATTTCAACATGCATGTCCACATTTTGGTTGTTGTCCATGAATTCACCATGATTTTGAGTTCAAACTTGCATTTGGTTATGTTTTGGAGCATTGGAGTTCTTAGAGACTCATGCATGTTATGTTTTTACATGATTAATGAAAGTTCCTTTGAAATTGTGTGCAATTGCGTGCAATTGCCTCACCTTTGGGCTTGATTTCACAAAATTGATCTTCAAAACATGTTATAGTATGAGTTTTCAAGTGTTTTCCAGAAAATGGGCCCAAAAGGTTGAGTTTTGATGTGTTGAATGCTTGGTTTGAGCTTGGGAGGCAAATCTGGAAATTCCAGATTTTGGCTTCTACGCTCGAGCGACCATCTTTTGTTCAGAGCTCCGCTCGAGCGAAGGAATGCTGGCTCGAGCGTAGATTGCAAGCTCTCAGGTTTTTTGCGTGTGCAGACGCACGCTCGAGCATAGAAAGCCACACTCGAGCGAGGCCCCTGTTTCAGCAAAAATTTGAAAAGTGTTTTAAATTGCATTTTCGCATCCTCATTCCATCCTAGGCATTCTTAGGCTAAGTTTAAGGCATCTTAATGAGGATAATGTTATAGAACCACACCAAGTATAGTTAGGGGCTAAGTTATTAATTCCGAGTATGTGTTCGTTCTGTTACTCTGTAGGGTTGGCATCTGAGGACGCTCGTTAGCTTGTTTATAGCTCAGTGCTCTGTGAGTAACAATGTTGTAAAGATATGTTCAATTATGATTATTTTCCGAATGATCAACTGTTCTGCTTACTGAAACGTTATTGTTTAATGAACGAATATTTGTCCTATTTGAAAACTGTATTCGTGGCATCCATAGCAATTTACTGTTACTGTACTGTTACTGCTACTGTCACAGAGATCTCTGTCGGTTCCCATGTTTGGAACTACTACTGTTTACTGTTATGATGGCCATCAACTGACTGTTCAGTCTGTTAAGACCTACTGTACTGTTTTGTTATTGGATGTACCACAAATGGACTACTATGGCTCTAAATGACTGATCTACTGATGCAATTGACTGTTTTAATTACTGAAAGGACATTCATTCTTAACCCTTTACGCATATGTTATTCACTGGGCTTTAGCTCACTGTTTATATTTAAATGTAGGTGTCCAGGCACCAGACCGAAGCTAGGAGCGTCAGGCTAAGCTCCCGTTTTATCAAAGCCAACCATTGTGCCTCACCTCGAGGTTCCGAATACGTTAAAGCCAAGGCTGTTTTGGGGTGTTTTAGATTTCCTCTTTTGCCTCTGTTCTGTAATAAATGGTTAAGACTTGACTGTACAGTTCTAGTTAGGGATTTGGTCCCTGACATGGATGTTTGTGCATATGATGCATATACATATGTTTTGGTTGTCAATGTGGCATGTTTATAAAAAGTCTTTTGCATACAGATTGTCACAGCTCATTGGACATCTTTTATTTACTATTTTGGCTTCCGCCAGCCCCTTTACTCTGTATTACTGTCTTCACTGTTAAGCAGGCCTTCGGTAATCACGGATTACTGGCCGGTTGCGATGCTAAACCCATAGGGGTGGGTTTGGGTCCTGACACTTTGGTACCTTTGTATTTTCGCATTGTATGGAGTAATTCTTGGACTAAAACAATGTTATATGTAGCTTGCCTTCCAAGAAAAAAACTACCTTGCAGTGGTCTAATGAGTTTGGAGAGAAGAGGTCGAATATAAGCTGCCAAAACCTTAGACAAAATTCTCATAACCACATTGCTGAGAGAAATTGGGCGAAAGTGATTCATGTTTGCCAGGTGATCCACTTTAGAAATTAGAGTGATGAGTGTTTGGTTCAATTCGACTGGGATACTACATGTTAGGAAAGCCTCTTGGATGATGGAGGTCAAAGAAGTACCCACTATATCCCAATGTTGTTGATAGAAGAAGGATTGAAGACCATCTAGCTTGGGTACTTTGTATGGACCCATCGAAAACACTGCATGTCTGACTTCCTCCATTGTGATTAGGTAATCTAAAATTATGCTCTCATTGACCGAAAAGGAATGCAGATGAGGGGTTTGGAGGAAACTGGTTCAGAGCTAAATAAATTCTGAAAATGACACAAAGCTCTAGCTTGAAGTTCGGCTTGATCATTACATCAAAAGAGATCCTTATTTTGAAGAGCCATAATCATGTTTCTTTGACACTGAATTATAGTAAATGAAAGAAAGAAGTGGGTGATGGCATCGCCAAAAAGCAGCCAATTTGATCTCGACTTCTGAAACCATAGGATCTCCTTTTGCAGAAGGTAATCATGGTAGTCTAGAATTAATTGAACTTCCAATTTTTCTAGAAAAGGATTGGGGAACATTACTAAGGCTCACTAGATGCTGCTAAGTCTGGCCAAAACCCTTCTCTTATTCTAAAAGATGCTGCCAAAGATTTCTGTAACACTGTCAAAATAATACAAGTAACCTTACTCATAAGAGAAATGAATATAACATAATTGGTACACTTTCACATAACAGAATTTGTATTACAAAGGGGTAACATGCATTATACATTCATAAACGTCCATTCTGAATCTACAACATGTAATGCAAATTAATAACAACAAATTAAATGCCCTACGGGTTTACATCTTTTCAAGACATATCTTGGTTACAATCAACAGTGAGCTTAGCTCATTACATCTTAAGCCTTGGCTTTACAAAAATATACAATCAAAATGAGAAGCCCTTGCTTCCAAAAGTTTCTCCAACGCTATTGCCTTGGTGGAGGCATGCCATCATTACTTGAAAATGTTATTCCCAAGTAGGGTGAGCCACAGTCCAGTAGAAACCATCTAACACAGTATATGAAATTTAGCAAAGGTATAAGTACACTATGCATATACAACGTCAAAGATAAAGGCATCACATTATGTATAGTCTTAAATTGCCAAACTCAATCATTAAGTCATTTCCCTTCATTTCATTTAATTACATGAGCCAATTTTATCATTTCTCAACAACCCAACTGAGATTACACTCATTAGTTCTAAAACCACATTATCAACATGTAAGCACTTCAAACTTTTCTATCATGGATATTTCATCCGCGGGAAACCGTCAAAGGGGACCCACATATTCTTTCACGGATATTTCGTCCGCGGGCACCCGTCAAACAGGACCCATGTAAACGTAGGCTATATAAGCACTACAATTGTCATTTTATGGATATTTCGTCCGCGTATAATTTTGGGACTTTCACCCAGGACACTCCGGCCAACTTAATTATAATAGAGTCATCCCCTTTCTCCTCCCAAACAATCATTCATACATATGCAATGTATTTAATCACAAACTCAAACAATGGAGTACAACCTCTTTTCACTTCCAAATAACCATACATATACAATGTATATAAATATAGTCATATTCAATGACAAGCACAAGTGATTAGTTTCAATTCACTTAATCCGCATGCAATTTCTACAACAATCATAGCTATCCTCCACCGATAGCTCAATACCGTTATTTCTAAATAGATAAAAAGATCTCATAACAGATAGTTTATTTGAAACTACCAAAGAATGAAATAACACATAACCAATCCTACCATTCATATCAATACGCTTTCAATTTCACATTTTCAATGTCAATTTCCATCATTTATACAAAGTAATAATTTGATTCAATTAGGGCAAATTCCCCATTTTCCCCCAACTACAAGCCAAGTGCCAAAATCATCAAATCATAACAATACAACATCATTTTCAAACCCCACAAGCATTTATTTCACCTTCATCCAAAACCCCTCTTTCCATTTTATGCCAAAACCCTATGTTTGCCTTAAAACACCCCCAAATCACATCATTGTTACACAAGATACAAATAACTAAGCTAAATATCATATAAAAGTGTAGAAAAGATTCCTACCTCAAGCTTAGATGAGAGAGAAGAGAGAGAAGCTCAAAAGTCGACGGCGACGAAACAACGATTTGCCCCTATCAAAACGAAGCCCTTGACAAGCTCTACACTTAATCTCAAAGGAGCAAGGTGAAAAGATCACTCTAGATGAGTAGATCTAGAGATTTAAGTGAAAAAATTTGAGTTTTAGAGAGAGAGAAGAGAACTCACGGTTTGAAAGGAAAAAGGGGAGGAAAATAATGAGAGAAAAGTGATTTGGGCCTATTTATAGTAGTAGCAAATAGCCCTAAGGTCAAATAAAATAATAGGCCCAAAAATCCCCCAAAGGTAGGGCCCATTCGAACTCCAAAATTCTGAAAAAAAACACGTGGGGGTCGACCCTTTGGGCAGAGGTGTCGACCCTTTAGGTAGAAAAGACAATCTGACAATAAGTAAGGGGGTCGACCCCTAGACAAGGAGGGTTGACACTAATTTCCAGCAACTGACACATAGATTCTGCAATATACAAGAGTTGACCCTTCCCAGACTGGTGTCAACCCTTGTGGATAGCAGCAAGAGGCAGGTATCGATACCACCAAGGCTGGTGTCGACCCTAAATTCCAGCAACACTTCCAGAAACTGCACCAACAGGGAAGGTTCAACTCTTAAGAAGGATGGTGTTGACCCTAGAATAGAATTTCGAAGTTTCTAAGGAACTTTTGACAAGAACAAATGCGAGCAAACAAACCCAATGAGTTTAAATCGGATTATACTCCTCCAAAACCAACATCTAACAATACCAAAGATTTCCAAAATAAAATAAAAGATTCAAATACACTTCCCAAAAAGCTTCGAAGGATATAGGTGCTACAACCTCCCCACCTTAGGAAATTTTGTCCCCGAAATTTTAAGTAAGTTTTAAAGCCATGATTAAACCAATCCCAACGATGATAATCAATCAATTTCATCACCATGACCCATTTTCCGGTCATCCATTATAATCGACTCAATACACAAGTCTCATATTAAAATGAAATTTGCAATTTCCCAAAACATTTACAATGTTCAACCAGAATCCGAGTTTTCAAGAAATTAACATCACATACACAATGCTCCCAAAGTGATATAATACATGTGATATTCCACATTCTCAAACATACGCAACGTTTATGATAAGCTCATGTTTCCAAGATGCCCATAACATATACAATGTTTATACCTTTCATCATCATAATTAAAATTCCAATACATGTTTAGATATCAACAAACAAGTCCGGATATTTCTCTCGGACTTCCAATTCACGCTCCCAAGTTGTTTCCTCGACCCCGTGATGTTTCCACAATATCTTTACTAAAGGAATTGTCTTGCCTCGCAAGACTTGGTCCCATGTATCCAAGACCCTCACTGGTCTCTCCTCATACGAGGCATCCCCATCTACCTCTAAGTTGGTCCAATTCAACATATGCGATGGATCCGGCTCATACTTCTGAAGCATACTAATGTGAAACATGTCATGAACCTCGAAAAACTGTGACGGTAATGCCAAACAGTAAGCGACTTCCCCAATCCACTCAAAGATCTCAAAAGTGCCAATAAACCGAGGGGACAACTTCCCACTCTTCCCAAATCTCATCAAACCCCGCCTAGGTGAAATTTTCAAAAAGACATGATTGCCCACCTCAAAAGACAAGGGTTTTCTCCTGCGGTCGGCATAGCTTTTCTGGCGACTCTGAGCCGTAATCAATCTCTTACGAATAAGGGCCACTTTCTCAGTTGTTTCCCGAACTAATTCTGGGCCTAATAAAGGCGCGTCACCCGCCTCGGCCCAACACACCGGAGATCTACAAGGTCGACCATACAAGGCCTCAAACGGTGCCATGCCAATAGTCGATTGGAAATTGTTGTTATAAGCAAACTCACTAAGGGTAAGTGCCTTTCCCACGACCCCTTAAAGTCAAGGACACAGCCTCAAAGCATATCCTCAAAGATCTGCATAGTACGCTCGAACTGCCCGTTAGTCTGAGGATGATATGCGGTACTAAAGGTTAATCTAGTGCCCAAGACACTATGCAAACTCTGCCATAATCGGGCTGTGAAACGTGGATCTCTATCCGATACGATCATCACAGGGACCCCATGCAACCTCACTATGTCCTTGATAGACAGGTCGGCAAGATAGTCTACTGAATCACTCACACGCATAGAGATAAAGTGTGCAGACTTGGTTAACCAGTCAACTACCACCCAAATGGCATCACTACCCCGTTAAGTCCTCAGAAGACCCACAACGAAATCCATCGTGACATGTTCCCACTTCCATTCGGCTATAAGCAAGGGTTGCAACAAACCCGCTGGCCTCTAATGCTCAGCCTTCACTTGTTGACAAGTGAGGCACTTTGATACAAATACGGCTACATCCCTCTTCATACCCCTCCACCAAAATTGGCGATTCAAATCCTGGTACATCTTTGTGCCTCCCGGGTGCACCGCAGGGCGTGAACGGTGAAACTCTCGGAATACTTCCTCTCGGCAAGACTACGACATAAACAAACGGTCCTAGTATCTCACACTCTGGTCAGGGCACACATTCAATCCTTTCTCTACTTTCCCACTTGAAATCTTCTCCCTAAGGGTTTCTACCTCAAGGTCACCCTTCTGAGCTTCTAACGCTCGGTTTATGAGTGTAGGTTGTGCAACCACAGAAAAGAAGGTTGCAGATTCAACGGATTCACCAAGATGCAAGTCAAACTCCCCAAGAGTACCCAATATTTCCCACTCCCGGATGGCGACACAGGCCATACTACTGATAGACTTCCTACTCAAAGCATCAGCTACTACATTGGCCTTTCCGGGATGATAATGCAACTCAAAGTCATAGTCCTCTATGAACTCCATCCACCTCCTCTGCCTCAGGTTCAAGTCTTTCTGTGAAAATAGATATTTCAGACTTTTGTGATCAGAAAATACTTCGAACTTCTCACCATACAAATAGTACCTCCAGATCTTTAAAGCAAATATCACTGCCGCTAACTCTAAGTCGTGAGTAGGGTAGTTCATCTCGTGTGTTTTCAAATGCCGCGAGCCATAGGCTACTATTTTCCCTTCTTGCATCAAAACACAACCCAAACTTTCCCGTGAGGCATCACAATAAACTGAGTAACCCAAACCCCTCTTCGGGATAATCAAAACTGGAGCAATGGTGAGTTTAACTTTAAGTTCCTAGAACGACTTCTCACAAGTCTCATCCCACACAAATTTGACCCGTTTCCTCGTCAGCCTAGTTAAAGGTGAAGCTAGCTTAGAGAAATCGTTCACAAACCTTCGGTAATATCCGGCCAACCCCAAACACTACGCATCTCAAAGGCATTCTTAGGTCGTGCCCAATCTTGCACTGCCTCAATCTTGGATGAATCTACTGTCACCCCTTCCTCGGATATCACATGGCCTAAGAACTTAACTTCTCTCAGCCAGAATTCACACTTCCCGAATTTAGCATATAGCTTATGGGCTCTAAGCAATTCAAGCACTACCTGTAAGTGTTCTTTGTGTTCCTCCTCTGAAGGTGAATAAATTAAAATGTCATCCACAAAGAAGACTACAAAACAATCTAGGAACTCACGAAAAATCCGGTTCATCAAATCCATAAACACAGCCGGTGCATTGGTCAGCCCAAAAGAATCACTAGAAACTCATAATGGCCATACCGCGTACGGAATGCCGTTTTTGGGATATCCTCCTCCCTTACCCTCAACTAATGGTAACCCGACCTGACCTCAGGTCTATCTTAGAAAAACAACAAGGCCCCTTCAACTGATCAAATAGGTCATCTATACGAGGCATTGGGTACTTATTCTTAACAGTAACTCGGTTCAATTTTCGATAATCGATACAAAGTCGCAAGGCTCCATATTTCTTTTTAGCGAAGAGGGCCGGCGCTCCCCGAGGCGAAGTACTAGGACGGATAAAACCTTTACCTAACAATTCTTGGAGTTGAACCTTCAACTCACTCAACTCAATGGGTGCAAACCGATATGGTGCCATAGAAATCGGTGCCATGCCAGGTACTAAATCAATAGAGAACTCGATCTCTCGGTGAGGTGGTAAACTAGTAAGATCCTTGGGAAAGACATCGGGGTATTCATTCACTACCCTTAGCAGCTCAACTCGAATTTCATAACACTCATTATTTTGAAAGCTAGCAAGAAGACAACTAAGTTCACTCCGCCCATGCGGATCATACACCGGTGATAAGACTCTATCCACCCAGTCCCCCAAGAAATAAAAGCAATCCCCGCTCAAGGTACATACAATAACCCTCTGACGGTAGCAATTTATAATAGCCCAGTATGACGATAACCAGTTCATACCCAAAATATATCAAGTAGAACAAATGCAAATGGAAGTCGACAACCAGCAACCTCTATATCACAACCCCGTCACCCCTGTCTCAGAATAACTTTACCACCAATAGGTGACTCTACACAAATAGGGAATGCTAACTGTGCTAACTCTAACCCCAAAATCAATGCAAATGCAGACGAGATAAAAGAATGGGATGCACCCGTATCAATCAACACATTAGCAACTGAATTGCAAAACAAGAAAGTACCTTTCACTACTGAAGGAGCAGGTAAAAGATCTGGCGCGGTAACAACATACACACTCCCTGTTGGCCTCTGATCTACCTGCTCACCCCTCGAAACATAGGCCTGCTGTACTGACTGAGCTAAAGAAACTCCCTGATTAGCCCTTGAGGCCTGTGCTGGTTGGTGACTCTGTGTCTGCCTCGAACCAGACACACCAGATGTGCCACCCAACTATGGGCAAGACCTCTTCAAGTGCCTTGCCTGGCCACACTGATAGCAAGTGGGCGGCTGTCCTCTACCTGACTCTGGCCTTGAGAACGAGCCAAAGACTAAGCTGCTCTATGCCTTCCTCCTCTCTGCAGGCAAGCTGGAGACTTGTGGCTCAATTGGCCACACTTGAAATAGGTCACATCTCCCATAACCCGAGCTAGGCACTGGAAAGGTAGACCTCCACTGAACTCCCTAGGACTACTGAGGATTAGAACCCCTCTGCCTCTTTCTGTCCCCCTGACTATTCTGACTCCTCCTGGAGCCCCTCATCCTCTTCTCCTCAACCTGCATGATAGTCTCAAGATGGGCCGCTGCCTCCATAAGGCGCCCATAATATCTAAACATGGATCCGGCCACTCAAAATATGAGTCTGATCCTCAACCTCTTCTCGAACTCCAAACAACAGCGTTTCTTAGTCGCCACCAACTCAGGTGCAAATCTAGAGAGGCTAGTGAAGGTGGCCTCGAACTCGGCTACAGGTATGTTCAACTGCTTGAGGCGAGAAAACTGATCTCTCAACTTCTCCCTAAAAGTGGGAGGTAAGTACTTGTCTTAGAAGGCGTCAACGAAAGCGTCCCAAGTCCCTCAATGCGTCCCCTCGCATATTTCCACCATTGACCCGCGTCTCCCTTCAACTGGAAGGGCGCCAAGGTCACTCTCAATCCCCTATCTTCGATGCCAAGCATCTCAAATGTTTTCACCATCTGTTCCAGCCATTCATCTGTCTTCAGTGGCTCTTTTAGGTTGCCCAAAAACTCATCCGGATTTGACCGGAAGAACTCCCTTTTTTGAAAAGAAGGCCCTGCTTCAGCTACTTGATCTTGGACTTGATTCTCAGCTCTGAGAATGTCATTGATTCCCTCAATGCTCTGGCCATTTCACGGGCTAAGGCGCCCATGGCCTACTGGTTTGGCCACGTTGGCCTGACCAACCCTTTCCTCCTGCACCGAAATCTTATCCGGTATGGGCACCTCGTGCCTCCAGGTCTACCACGCCTACCTTCATGACCACGTCCTGACATCCTAATAATGGTGACATAAGAAATTAGCATATTCACAAATGTGCTGAAGCTAATTCACTCATGTCCTAATACATTGGACAATAGTAGTTCACTCTACATAAGCATGTAATCATGTAAACACATACGAATTTCATCTCTAGATAATGACCGTCCCGCGGTGTTGCTAGAGTTCCAGTTAGAAATAGCAGTGATCAAGTGCCTTTCTAACAGGACTTTTAAAAACCCATAAACCCAATCAACATCCAAGAAACTTAATCCCATACCCAAATAATCACATAAGCATGTTGTCATATAAGCACCTATCGTTCACACTTGAGTCTCTAGCAAGCGAGACAAACCTATTGTGGTACTAACCACTTCCCACGTACCTAAAATATTCAAACCGGCACGCTCTGATACCAAGTTGTAACGCCCTCAAAATAATACAAATAACCCAACTCATAAGAGAAATGAATATAACATAATTGGTACACTTTCACATAACAGAATTTGTATTACAAAGGGGTTACATGCATTATACATTCATAAACGTCCATTCTGAATCTACAGCATGTATGTAAATTAATAACAACAAATTAAATGCCCTATGGGCTTACATCTTTCCAAAACATATCTTGGTTACAATAAAAAATGAGCGTAGCTTATTACATCTTAAGCCCTTGGCTTTACAAAAATATACAATCAAAATGAGAAACTGTAGCTTGACTTTTTCGCGCCCCCTTTTCGGAGAGCTTGAATTGGTCCTACAGTTCGGACTCCTATCACGGTTCTGAATCTAGTTTCACAAGGTGCAATGTGAAACCGATAAACACCAAAGATTCCAATTTAGCAAATCATTTTGGAAAATCAATTTTGAATCAAATAATGCCAAAATTAGACGGCTTTGCCAGATTACAGAGTCGCCACCTAAATATTTTTTTTTTTGAGAAATTTAGGAAACCCTGACTCGTGCCAAAGGCCATGTGTCCGTCATCACCAAAGTTGCCTTGGCTCGGGAACTTGGGTACGAGAGGGGAAGGTCCTGAATTGAGCACCCCCGTTTGCCCGATTAAAAGATCGGCCTCGACTAATCATGATATGTTGTTTTATAAACCTCATGTGTTCTTATTCCGGTTATTAGCTAACTTTACTATGTGACGCACACATACAAGTATAGACTATATCGCAAGAATTGGAACAAAACAACTCATGTTTGTTTTTGAAAATGGTTTGAAGTTGCCACCCTCAAGTGGGCTAAAACGCGGATTTGCCACCTCAAGTGGGTTTTAAACATGATTTGTCACTTCGCAAAGTGGGCTTAAAACTCACATTTTGTTGAACTGTTCCAATTCAAACAACAAAGCCTTCATCCACATGCATTCATGTAGTTTAGCAAATAAACACATAGCCTCATGGCAAGCATGCTAAACATGGAAATATGGCAATCACACTCATGCAAACATGCTAAAGCTTAAAACTTACAGAGTACTCCAAGCCAAAACAAAAGCTAGTTAAAAAAAAATGCATGATCCTAACTATACAAGATGCCTAATACAACACATGCAATATGAGATTAATAGGCTCGGCTACTAATATGTCATATGATTCAATTTGATAAAATGCTTTGAAACACGTATTCAAAGAAGTGTATTGAAATTGCGATGCAGTTTGAATGATGCGCTGAGCCTCGGTGCATGCAAGACAAATGAATGGATGCATATATACGAGTATAAGGTATACTAATCAAAACATGTCTCTAATCTAACCATCGAAAGCGGATAAATAAAAGGGAGAAAGATGCGGGGTTGGAAGACATGCAAACACGCACGCACACTTATTACAACATTACGCCCTCGCGAAGGAGGGTCTGAATGAATAAGCTAAGCTACACTAAGCTAAGCTAATTATTACAAAACGAAACTAATTAGCTATTCTAGCTAATTAATTATTACAACACAATTGAATAACTAGCTATGCTAAGCTAATTAAAATATTAAAAAATGAATTAAGCTAATTAATTACAACACATGTATGAAGGAATTAACTAACTTCTTCTATGCTAACAAAAGTGATTAAATGGTCTCGAGGCCGAGGAATGCATGCATGCTCGGTTGCTTCACCCGAAAATGCCCATGCCCTTGCCTTGCCATTGGATGCCTCTGTTTGCACTTATTTGATCATCGAAAATTGTACCAACTTCCAGATTGCCTTTGCTCCAACACAAGAACACATTTGTGCAAAAATTCACTGGTGGCCAGTCGGTTATAAAAAGTGGCTGTTGGCCACCCCAACTGGCCGGTCGGCTACCTCAAGTGGCCGGTTGACCACCCATTTTTCTGGACTTCTTCTTTTGCTGCAACAGAGAGCAAACAGAGGCAAATCAATGCATTTTCAAGAAATGTGTGTACTGCTACTCTCTTTATCATCTCTTAAGCTCAAAGGAGTGTAGCTCTTAGCTCTCAAGCCATCAACCAAGCATGTTCAATGCATGATGGCTAGAGAACCAAGCTTGTACAAGGTTAATGAATGCACAAACAAGACCAAATAACCACCACCCTATCATGCATTATCAAGGGTGACGGTGACCAAGAAAAGTGGCATGTTTCATCACTTTGAGTATGAAATGTCCATTTTTCTTGTGTTCGGATTAACATCCAATCCGAACACATGCAATGCAACACAAAGATGCTTAATCTTGCCTCTTTTATTTTGCTCATTTTGTTTACACATTTTACATTACCGATTAGTCCTTTAATCGATTAAGTCCAAGGTGAGAGTTTTTTAAAGAGAAAGAAGTGTCAACTAAGGATAATCTAAGGCAAGAGAGAGGTCATGCCTTTGGTTAGTAGAAACCCTCAAAAGAGGATTAAAACCATTAAGCATGAACTCTATCTCAAGCTTAAAGAATCCCAAACTTGAAACAACTCTCAAAAGCGATTGAAAGTGAGACAAATGAGCATGTGACAGAGATTATGATGCTGAGATTACATGCAAAATAATGCTACAACATACCAGTAACTCAAACGCTTCATGCTTAAAGCCTTAAAACAATGAGCTAGTGAAGATCATTACACTATAACCATGCAATACAAGCCTCAAAGGACTTAACCAGCCCAAAACAGAGTTAAAGAAGGCCAAAATAGTAGCAAAAACATGCTGAAATTAAGCTAACACAAGCTAGAATAATAGGTTAAATCATGAAGCATGCTAGACTAGTAAACACAATTGCACTACAAGTACAAAAAGAAAGCCTCAAGTGCTCCAACCAACCCAAAACAGAGTTGAAACATGCCAAAGTAGAGCCTAAAACATACTTGAATTAAGCTAAGTTAAGCTAGAAAATCAAGCTAACATGTAAAGCAACCTAGGCATGGAAGCAAGACACAAGGAGGGAAGGCTAACCCCTCCCATTTTGGACTTCAAAATTTGATTTTTACCACTGAAATAACTCTGAATTTCAGTGGTTAAAAGGGCCAAAAATTTTGATTTAAATGTGGTAAGAAATGACACAAAAGGCTTCACAAGCCAAAGAGCAAAAAGGGGAGACAACCCCCTAGCTCAAAATAGGCTCAAACAACCATTTTTAGGACTGAAAAATAGAGGTTTTTACAGTTGAAAATCAGCCCAAAAACAGTGTGAAAAGATGGCAAAACAAGTGTTCAAAGCAAACTAGCAAAACAAGTAATATACCTCTTGGAGCCAAAGCACAAAATAGGCACAAATCTGAGCTTAAACCACCTTCTAGAGCTCAAAGGAGGCTCCAAGAGCTTCAAGCAACCTCAGCCCAAAGATGAACCACTTTGGTTGAGGGTTGATAGGTTAAATTTTGAAGTATATAAGCTTCTAAGCACAAAAGCTCAAGAGAGAGAGAAATCTAGAGAGAGATGATTTTAGAGAGAGAGAGAGAGATTTTAGAGAGAGAGAGGCTCCAAACCTTCCAACCTTCAAAACTATAGAGAATGGCCTCCATATATAGCAATATATGAGCTTCAGGTCGAAATATCTGAATTAGGACAGTTGGAGCAATGTATCTGTAAAATATCTGAGTTTGGACACTAGTGGCCGACCGGCCACTTTTATGGCCAACACCACTCACTTCTGGCCGACCGACCACTTAAAGTGGCCGACAGCCCACATTTGTGGCCGACAGCAAAAATCTGCTCTCCAAGTTCAACTTCAAATGGGCATATCTCCTTCATCTGGACTCCTTTTCAGGTCATTCTTGAGCCTAAATTGAAGCCCCGAAAGTTTTGTTTCCAATGGTGGCAGCCTCACATGAAAATTACAAGTGTGCAAAAAGTTATGCTCATTTTAGTAAAGACTGCTCAGTTTCAGTCATAACCAGATTGATGCCCAACTTCAACCAACCATATCTCTCTCATCCGGACTCGGCTTTAGGAGATTCTTGAGTACAAAATGAAGCCCCAGAAGTCCACTTTCCAACGGTGGTGGCCTCATAGCTGAAATCCAAGTGTACAAGAGGATAGGCCTATTTTAGCGAGGGCTGCTCGACTCTCTCTTAACGGTTCATGCCCAAATTCTTTCCCAACTAGGTTTCTTCCCTTTCCTCCAATTTTCTTCAACTCCAAACCTCTAACCAAGGTGTTTTGAAAGATTTTTCAAAGAGTTCACCTCTCTTTCATTTATTCTCACTTTGTCCTTGCTCAGTTTACCGAAAAGCACAACATTTATCAAAATGCGAGCCTCGGACCATCGTAGAGAAATTTTAAAAAATATGTTGAAAAAGAGGGTTTTAAGGTCTAAAATCTTTTTGGTCAAAAGGCTTTGGTCCAAAAAGGGGGTGTGAGGTTGGGATTTGACGCTCTCCTTGCCAAAGAAATCGAACCTTTGCATAGCATAGCCTACACCATCGAGTAAGCAATCAGCGGCGCCCAAGTCTTGAGGGCAGTCAAAAATGGGGTGTCTACAGAAGCCCTTGCTTCCAGAAGTTTCTCCAACGCTATTGCCTTGGCGGAGGCATGTCATCATTACCTGAAAATGTTATTCCCATGTAAGTTGAGCCAAAGCCCAGTAGAAACCATCTAACGCAGTATATGAAATTTAGCAAAGGTATAAGTACACTATGCATATACAACGTCAAAGATAAAGGCATCTACATTATGTATAGTCTTACATTGCCAAACTCAATCATTAAGCCATTTCCCTTCATTTCATTTAATTACATAAGCCAATTTTATCATTTCTCAACAACCCAACTGAGATTACAACTCATTAGTTCTAGAACCACATTATCAATACGTAAACACTTCAAACTTTTCTTTCATGGATATTTCGTTCGCGGACAACCGTCAAACGAGACCCATGTATTCTTTCACGGATATTTCGTTTGCGGGCAGCCGTCAAACGGGACCCATATAAACGTAGGCTATACAAGCACTACAATTGCCATTTTACGGATATTTCGTCCGCGGGCTAGGCACCCATGTATAATTTCGTTACTTTCACCCAGAACACTCCGGCCAACTTAATTATAATAGAGTCCATCCCCTTTCTCCTCCCAAACAATCATTCATACATATGCAATGTATTTAATCACAAACTCAAACAATGGAGTACAACCTCTTTTCACTCCCAAATAACCATACATATACAATGTATATAAATATAGTCATATTCAATGATAAGCACAAGTGATTAGTTTCAATTCACCTAATCCGCATGCAATTTCTACAACAATCATTGCTATTCTCCACCGATAGCCCAATACCGTTATTTCTAAACAGATAAAAAGATCTCATAACAGATAGTTTATTCGAAACTACCAAAGAATGGAATAACATATAACCAATCCCACAATTCATATCAATACCCTTTCAATTTCACATTTTCAATTTCAATTTCAATTTCCATTATGTATACAAAATAATAATTTGATTCCATTAAGGCAAATTCCCCATTTTTCCCCAAATATAAGGCAAGTGCCAAAATCATCAAATCGTACACAATACAACATCATTTTCAAACCCTTCAAGCATTTATTTCACATTCATCCAAAAACCCCTCTTTCCATTTTATGCCCAAACCCTAGGTTTGCCTTAAGACACCCCTAAATCACATCATTGTTACACAAGATACAAATAACTAAGCTAAATATCATATAAAAGTGTAGAAAAGATCCCTACCTCAAGCTTAGATGAGAGAGAAAAGAGAAAAGCTCAAAAGTTGACGGCGACGAAACAACGATTTGCCCCAATCAAAACGAAGCCCTTGACAAGCTCTATACTTAATCTCAAAGGAGAAAAGTGAAAAGATCACTTTAGGTGAGTAGATCTAGAGATTTAAGTGAAAAAGTTTGAGTTTTAGAGAGAGAGAGAAGAGAACTCACGCTTTGAAAGGAAAAAAGGGAGGAAAATAATGAGTGAAAAGTGGTTTTGGCTTATTTATAATAGTAGCAAATAGCCCTAAGGTCAAATAAAATAATAGGCCTAAAACCCCTCTAAAGGTAGGGCCCATTCGAACCCCAAAATTCTGAAAAAAAACACGTAGGGGTGGACCCTTTAGGTAGAAAAGACAATCTGGTAATAAGCATGGGGGTCGACCCTTAGATAGGGAGGGTCGACACTAATTTCCAGCAACTAACACACAGATTCTGCAATATACGAGGGTCGACCTTTCCCAGATTGGTGTCGACCCTTGTGGACAGCAACAAGAGGTAGGTGTCGACACCACCAAGGCTGGTGTCGACCCTAAATTCCAGCAACACTTCTAGAAACTTCACCAATAGGTAAGGGTCGACCCTTAGGAAGGATGGTGTTGACCCTAGAATAGAATTTCTAAGTTTCCAAGGAACTTTTGACAAGCACAAGTGCAAACAAACAAACCCAACGAGTTTAAATCGGATTATACTCCTCCAAAACCAACATATAACAACACCAAAGATTTCCAAAAGAAAATAAAGGATTCAAATACACTTCCCAAAAAGCTTCGAAGGATATAGGTGCTACAACTTCACAATTCCATTTTTGTTCTACATCCATGTAGTGTTTAATAGTAATGGATAAATCCTTTTCTATAAAGTCCCATGAAGATTACACGAAAGATTCAAAAGAAAGATGTATAACCCATGCTGCCTCCATTTGAAAAGGTCGTTTGGAAGGTTGAGGAATAAAGCCATAAAGTGAGATGAGAAGAGGACAATGATCTGAGGCCGTCCTGGGGAGATGCTGAACCGACACTTTTGGAAATTAAGACCTCCAAGTATCATTACAGAAGGCACGATCCAAACGTTCCCTTATATTTGCTCTCCTTTGTTGATCGTTAATCTAAGTAAACTGGGGTCCAAAGATACCCAAGTCAATTAATTGATATTTGTCCAAACATTCCACAACCCATCAATTCGACGTTGAGAATGAGAGACCCCAACTTACTTTTTGACATTTAAGGTGATATCCTTTAAATCCTTTACTACCAACCGAGGCAATGGTAGACCATGGGCTATTCTAGCTAAGTAATCTCATAGATCAACTCGAGAGGCAGGGTTAGGACTAGCATAAAAGGCCGTAAATAACCAATAAACCTAATTTTCCCAGCGAACAATAGCTCTTAAAACTTGCGTGTGTAGAGGTAGAACTTCAACATCAACTAAACATCTCTCTAGAACATTCAAATCCCACCAGCAAACTCAGAAGCCTCTATAGTGGCCTTAGCTAAAAATCGTGTATGATGAAAAATTCTATCTGTTCGAAGGCTCTATACTCTAGCCTTTAATAGAATAAGCATAACTAGATCACATGATGGAATAATTCGCAAATGGTTCTAAGGGTTGCATCACTCATTACCCCTTGATATCTTCATTGGGTCGACAATAGTAGGTGGGCCAAAAGCTTGGTCATATGTACATCGCAATTGGCCCGCTTTGATCTGCTCCAGCTGACAGAACTGTTGCATCGCCCTTGCCATCAACAGAGGTAGTAATATAGGCATCTTGAATTGTTTTCTTAGATCGACATTCTGATTCAAGATCTCTTCATCTTGAGATGGATGACATTTATGTGCTTGCTCAGAATGATCAGATAGGGGTGTTCTGTCGGATGGTCGACCATGAACCTCATCAGTTGATCATGTAGATAAGCTACCCATTGTAAGGTGGAAGATTGGTCTAACGAAGGAAGTTAAAATGGAGGATTGTAGTGCCAACGTTGATCCATAGTTGTTAGGTAGTCTTGAGCCATCAGCTTGAAAGGATTAAAGATGGGGAAAATCTTTTAGAGACGTAGAAAAAAGGGGTGAAGAGAGATGGGGTTTGATTTGAGACAGGGTTTGGTTGACCTTGTCTAAGCAAAGTGGCATGGGTTTTAGAGTAGGAAGAGGACGGGTTAACGGATTTTTCAAGGGTAGGTCCTGTTTAGAGGTACTAGGTTGACTAGCAGCCTTTGTGTGAAGGGTATTAAGGCCTAGTTTGGCAAGTGCCCCTTTTATCCAAAAAGTCAAAAAGTTACTAAAAAAACCAAAAAGCTAACAACCCATACCAAAAAGTCAAAGATTCCCTTTTCTCTCTACTTTTTGCACATCTTTTCGTAAAAAGCCAAAAAATCATCCCAAACATACTAGTTTTTTTTATATCACATTTTAACCAAAAAATCAAAAAATTACTAAAAAACTGGTTCCCAAACAAGGCCTAAGGCTAACATCGGTAAAATGGGACTCAAGCCCATTCAATAGGAGGTTTCATTTAGAAACTTATCATTTTTGTCTAGCCTAACCACTAGGTTGTCCATACTTACTGTGTCATCAGCCAAAGCTGCAAAATGTGTACCAATTATTCTAGAATGAACCACTTCCTTGTCCGTTTTTGTCTGTATCTGCACGTCATCTCTTTTCGACACACTACTTGATTGAGGTACAATACCTTTACCAGATTTAGTGCCACATGGGTAATGGTACCCTCTCTTAGAACGATTCTATGCAATAATCTAAGGACCAAAATTTTGAACTAGTAGAGCTCTGATTCTGGTTGCCTATCTCCATTGTTATTTTGTTCCTGCAACTTTTTAAGAGTTAGGCATTCATCTTGCTTGTGCCCATAACGCCCACATTTAAAGCAAATTAAGTGCAATCCTTCATATCAACTGTGAAACTTTCATGGTGAATGCCTACTTTTGAGACGAGTGTCTTTTGCAAATTAAGCTTAACACAAACTTATGCAAAATGACCTTGAGATGCCTTTGCAGTCAATTTATCCATCTTAATTGCCCTTCCAACCAAGTTCCTTAGTCTCATCAATAAATTTTCCTCAAAATATTCGATCGGTATGCCTGGGAATCGGATCCACACAAGAGTTGTTCATAGTAAGATAATGGCCCATAATTACCATTGGACCATCAAGCAATACACGGAGGTAGTCTTATTTGGTGGCGAATTTGATCAAGTAGTATCCTTCTCCCACATCAACGCCTCAAAATATTGGTGTAGATGCCATATTTGCTTCATTCGTTGGATCAGCACATTGTAGCCAACTGACCGACCTAGAACCTTAACAAAGTGCCTTCCTCCATGGTACCCTCAGCTTCGTTAATTCCTCTGGCGGAACCAATAAGGCAGGCCAATCAATGGTAGGAGATGGCTCCATTAAGCTTTGGTTAGTTGAGAGTAGTAGGTCATCTTTGTCATAATCATCATGATATCAAGTTATTGGGTTGTCTCCAATGAGCGCCTCTCGAAAGGACCTAGGGGACACACCCAGATCCCTATCTCGTTCCATTTCAGTAGCATTGTGCTCTTCCTCATCGGTTTCTTCCATAGATCCATGATTACGTTGTTTTTTGACCTTTTTATTACTTCGATGAAGTAAGCCCAATTCTTGAACAGAAATGGTTGGGATATAGTTGGTTTCCATATTTTCTCTCTCTCTCTCTCTACCTAATCGGTAATTTCTCATTCCTTTTCATCTCTCTCAACTAGTTTGTAATAAAAAAAGATAAATTGTCCCATTATGTATACTTGGATGAGTGAAACCCAAACTCAAAAGTTTGATTCACTTTCTATATCTAATAATATAGCAATCCATTAGAATATAACCCCCCCTCTCTCTCTCATCATTAGCCAATAATCTCTTTTACACATTCGTTTATTTAAAAAATGGCCTAAAAGTGAGGTTTTATATCATTTTCTAAAAAGTAATATTGAATTTTTATATTTTACCTTGTTCATATTTATGTTTTCATATTTATATAATGTTTTCCTTAATTTTCAGAATTAATATTTTCCCTAATTTTTGAAACTAATGAGACACCCCATTAGTGATTTCTTGGGACTGTATTTTGCATTTAAAGGTTGTGGTTTCTTCGGATTGAATGGTGGAGACATGATTCATTTGATTGTTAATGTTTATCCATGGTAGGCAGGTAGGAAATTACTTATTTGCTTGGTTGTTTTCACAACATTGATGGACTTCCGCTGCCTTCATAGTTTTCCCTTATTGAACAGGTTTCCGAATAACATATTGATTAAATAATGACTAAGGGAAGGGGGGTTAACCCTCAATGAAGTTAACTAATTATTTGTTGTAGATAGAAGGGGAAAAAAAAGGATTGTCAATAGATTTATAGCAAAGGTTTATTAGCTGACGTGTCTTGATTATGCTACTCCAACTCCATAAATTTGTTATCTATTTAATTATGTTTACTAATATCAAGTAATTGTGCAAACTGTTTTGTTTCCCTATTTTTCCTATCCTGAGAAATTTCGTTGTTATGTTGGAAAGTTTTGACTGGTTTTAGAAAATCACTGATATTGTTATCTAATGCTATCGTTGAAATAGTATCTGTAGTACGCTAATATATTAGTGGGATGAAAAATTGCTTGCATTGTCGACCATGGCACTTTCACATTAGTACTTATGGCCATTACAATATGTTATAGTGTCTGAATTTGATAGGTTTTGTAAAAGCATTCTGAAACCTTTTTTTTAACCCTAAATTTTGAAAAGGCAGGCCTTGGTGTAATGGTAAAGTTTCTCCATTGCAATTTGGGCATCATTGATTCAAACCACGGAAATAACCTCTTCACATGCAGGGATAACACTGCGTACATTTGACCCTCTTTAGACCCCTCAACGATAGAGTCTTATGCATTGGGACTAGCCTCTATTTTTCTCAAAATTTCCCCTAAAATCTTGTTCTGGAGTTAAGTTGCTATTTTTAGCTAAATTTACACTTTCTATCACCAAAATAATAAGATTTAACCTCTTAACTTTAGATTAAACACTTTTCAATGAGTCTTAAAATAATGTTTCCTTATTGGAGGTTGAATAATACTAACATCTAATTTGCTTCTTTGATGAATCTTTGACATTGTTTGGTAGTATTTAGTTGTGCTAATTGCAATTCAAGTTTAAAAAGGTTGGGGGAGTGAAAAGGTCAAGATTTATAATGAATTTTTATTTTAATAATTGAAGAATGACTAGCTAGGTTATTCAAGATTCTTTTTAGGTTAGGGAAGTGAAAAGGTCAAGATTTATAATGAATTTTTATTTTAATAATTAAAGAATGACTAGCTAATAATTAAAAAGGTTGAGGGAGTGAAAAGGTCAAGATTGTACTTAGGTTATTCATAAAAAAATAAAATCGACTAATTATGTTATGATTTGGATTGATTCCTTTACTTCTGTGATCATCCTTGCTAGCTGGACTAGCCTCCTGATTCTTCTTGGATACCATGCCTAGCTATTTGAGGATCCTTGTAGATGCCTGATGCTCTGCTACTGCCATTATTTCTTGCCTTGGTTTTAGTTGGCTATGGTCATCTTCTCTTTCAGTAGTTCCTCCTTGCAGGCTATTTTGAACTTTCCTTCTATTAGCAAGTTCACAGACCCCATCTCTCTTTGTTTATGTGGTCTCTGAACACATAAACAAAGAGAGATGAGGTCTGTGAACTTGCTAATAAACAAAGAGAGATGGGGTCTGTGAAAGCTTGATGCTCTGTTTGGTTAGGAAGAAAAATGTTCCAGGGGGAAGCTTTTGAGAGGAAAAGTAAGGAAAGTTCATAAATTATAATCCTCTGTTTTTCTTTTCATGGGCATAATTTTAAACCTCAGGCTTGTTTGACTGATGAAGTAAAAACAACATGACTTAGATTATATGTGCTTTTTTGTTCTCCACTTTTCCTCAATTAACAACAGGATGACAAATGACGTTGCTTGTTTGGGTTGCCCTATGCTGGGAGATACCTTCAACTAATCATGCTGAATATACCTCGAATACAGTTGAGCTCTCTTTGTGGGCCCAATAGTTGGAAGTTGATGTATATATTATTTTTAATTAGGTGGCTACTTAATGGTGTACTAAACTCATTTTAGTGAATGCTACACAACATACTACGTGATTGCTTTATTTGAATTTCGTACGCAACATTGTGACTTGTGTTGTTTAGCTTAGCTATGTTATTCTTCTAATCTTTCAATGGATATTTTTGTTGGACTTGTATTATGTTAAATCTTTGTTTGTTGTTGTCCACTTTTTGATGTAGATGAGTGAGTACCTACTACCACAGTTTTGTATTAACTTTGATGAACGTTCTTTAATTAGTCCTTATATGAGGTGGCATACAGGTTGATTTTCATCTGGATGGATTTATAGATTCACATCATGCCATTCATTCACGCTATTTCACCTTATGAGAAAATCAAATATTGATTTTCATCTGGATGGATTCATTCACTCTTTTTAATTAAAATATTTATTTTTTATTTTTTTATATATAAAATTTGTCCTATTCGCCTAACTTTAATTAACTCGACATAGTCAGACATGGACAAGAGTTGGATTGCACTAGGTAGCACATTTGATGGAAGGATAAATCAGGCATATTATGACGGGGTAATATCATTTCTTCGGGCATATTATGACGGGGTAATATCATTTCTTCATTTTACAAGATGTTAGCAAAGCAGTGGCAACAAAGTGTGGACGGAGCTTGAGCACCCACACCTACAGACTATGAATAAAATACCTGAACCTTAAGAGTGCTAAGGGAGAGGAGTATGCTAGAAGCCACCCACCACCTGAATGTGACCTCGAGAAATGAAAAAACTTGATTGACAGGAAGTGGAATGATAACAATTGGCTGGTAAACTTTTCTTATATTTATTTATTGTTGACAATTACCTTGTCTTCCTAATATATATATTTTCCTAGTGGAACTTGCTCCTTGTAGAAGCAATCAAAAGCTAGCATTGACAATAGAAATCAATTGAAGACGAAGCATAGATGTGGGTCAAAATCTCTCCCAGTTAGGGCATACGAGGCGGTGCGTCTTCTTTAATTTATTTTTTCGTGTTTTTTTATAAATATGATTCTATTACCATTATTGTTATTTAAATTATTAGTTGAAGAACAAAAAAATAAGACAAACACAAATGGGGGCCACTACTAGAGTTGCCATGTGTTTATAAATCCACACACTTTGATGATGTCACAAAGCAGTGGATTTCTCCAGAGTGCGAAAAGAATTATGTATGTATATTTACCTTTTGTATTAGGATGACTATAATTTTTATTGTATCTTTATTCACTTTTCTATTTTTTTTAATTTAAATAATAGGATAATGTGATAAAGATCCAAGCTGAACATTACTTCCAACCTGGTGTGGTTCTAATTACTCCGAAGGAGCTATCTGTGAAGGTGCTCAAGTGAAGGTCGGGATATGTTAAAGGACTTGGGTTGAGGACTTCCTTCTCTGTCAGGACTACCAGTGCTTCGACTGACAGTGGCTATGTGAGCCGTCTGGAGATGGAAATACAAGAGCAAAAAGAGGAAATTCAGTCACAAAAAAAGGAAATTACAACATAGAAGCATGAAATTCAAGCACATAATAGTGTGATAAGAATGATGAATGAGTAGCTTGAAGAGCATTTGGAGATGAGATTAAGCATCATGGAGTTTCTTAAGAAGCAAGGTTTCAAAGGACAATTTAGAGGAGGTGGTATCCCATGAGCTCGTAGATCACCATTTTGGTAAGTTTCGCTTGTTTTATGTTTTTATTTTTCTCATGTTGGTTAGTATATACTAGTTAAAGCATAGCAGTTTCACAAACTATTAACTAAGATTTAACAAGTTTCAAAATGTATTTAATGAAAATAGATTCATTAGGGTATCTGGTTCTCCCGGTCTTTACCTGGGACAGTATGTGAATAGTGTTGCAAAAAAATCAATAATGTACACACTAAACACTAAGCGCCGCAAAAAGCGACTTTAGACAACAAGAATATTTACTTTTCCTATACTTATAGGTAGAAATGTGGGGCGTAACAGACTATGAGCTGTGAGGAGAACATTAAGATAACAAGTCAGTTGTCTCAATAGACAATAATAGTACAACTCAATGCAATGAAACATTGTCCTAATTATTTGTGGCACTAAGATGAATCCCATAACGCAGCAAGTCCATTCTGTTTAGGACATAGTTTAAAGTAATACATATTATTCCATGTATTTTCTCATTACCTAAACCTGCATCTATTAAGTCCTTTTATTCTTGGAAAACATAAGAACATGCCACTAGTCGCAAGTGCTGTAATTATAAGTCATCTTTGCACTTTGGTCATAGAAAATATCAAATTTGACTGTTAATCAATAACTCCAAACATAGCATTGGAACTTTCCACTTTCTTTAAATTTCAAAGTCATAAAAGCCATATTTTTATTTCAAAGGAGCATTCAAGGAATAAAAGTACAGATTTCTGCACCAACACCCACACCAATCTCCTGGGGGGGAAAAACGGAGATTAAATCAGGTAAAGAAAAAGAGTGTCAATCAATTTTTTGCATAAAACCAGGACAACCAATACAGGCTTAGCAACAATACACATCTGTTGGAACAATCTTCTGTGTAAATAAAATAAATTGAAACTAAATCAAACAAAATAAAATAAAAACTTACAGAATTTATTTTGTCGAACCAAATGAAAAAATAAAAGACCAAGTCGAGTGTGTGACATTCTGTCATTAAGACAGATTCGCCCCGCTTCGATGCTTACAGTTGAGCGGCGTCTATCCCCCAGGATACAATGATCTTCACAAATTTGTAGTAGCACTTCAAACAAATTTGTACGGCGAACCAAACCTATGTTTATACTCTTTTTATTTTTTCCTAAAATTACATGAAGGAAAAATGCAACTAAAGAACAACTTGGACAGCAAAAATGAATTTTTCAGTCCCCAAGACTGTTGGAAAATGGCTGTATTTATAGGCAAAATATCTACCCGAATAGGTACCAATTTGAAGTGAACAGGTGTAGTATTTAAACTGAACAGATACTGCACTGTTTTAACAGATAACTGCTGAGCAGTTAAATCTGTTGAAATTGCAGCAGTTTAAAAAACCTTTCTGGAATATTCTGAATCTGTCTGGCAGTTCGAATCTGTCCAAAAATCTGAATCTGATTAACCTTAGTTTGAATCTGTTCAAACTGCTAAACAGATATGTAACTGCTATGAACAGATGCAGTTCAAAAAAGCTGGACAGATTTGAAACTGTCCGGGTTCAAACAGATGTGAAACCTGTATGGACTGCTTAATCTGTTAAAAATAAATAGACAGAAAATTTAAATTCAAATTTTGAAATTAAATTAAATTTTCCCGCAATAATTTTTGAAAAATTCAAAAGAATTTTATCCAAAAAATTAATACAAGAACCGACCCGACCCACACTTGCGCCCGGCTCGGCTCGGCTGAACAACGGCGGTGGCGGCGCGCGAGCGCGTGTGTGGTGGTTTGGGCTAAGGTACACTTTGTCCATAACTTCTCCCTTCTACAAACTTAGGGTGCCCTTTGGGGCCCAACCCAAGTGTTGTAGTCAAGAGCTTATATACACAAAAAAGCTTTCTTAAAGTTTCAATGTGGGACAACCTATTAAAAGGAAACCACATTTAAATCTTTAAATGTCCAATCCATGAACCCGAAAACGATGTCAATTCCCATTCACTATAAAATGGTTTTTGACGAAACGTCTTCACGTGTAACTTACCCGCGGCAAGGAACACATCACCTCTTCGGACCCACCCCAAAAAGACGTTTGGGCCCACTCAATTTTGCCAAAGTTGGCCCAAAAAAGCCTATTGAGAGGGATTTATGATCTGGAATTGGGCCGAGGTAACGGCCGAGAAGATTGGTAGCCAAGTGGATCATGGGACCGAAATGATCCACGGTCCACCCAGAATTGGGCTACTAGGTCCTGGGCTGGGCAGGTGTTGGGCTAAGTATGCGCCGCCCAGTCCGTATATAAGTTGCTCGGTTAAGGCAACGCTCGGTTAGACCGAGCTACGTGGATGGCATAGGCGAAGCCGGTCAGGTTGGACGGCGCCCCGAAAGGCGTCATCAACCGAGGTACTTGCCTGCTCGGCAAAAAGGCCAACCACAGTCGAGTTGAATGACCAGCGCCCGGAAAGGCGCGGTCAGCCGAGATACCCGTTGCTCGCGGCAGGGAGGCCGGCTGTAGGCGTTCACGAGACGTCTCGGGCTCGGCTATGCCGAGGTGCTGCCTAGCCCGGTTCTCTTGAGCGAAGCCAGTGGAGTGCTTGGGCGTAAAGCGTAGCCCGGCCGTGGATAGAGCAGCTCGGCTGCCGAGCTTCAGCAGAGACGGCTGGCAGTTGAGATTAGGTGATGTTCAGCGAGGTTTACGCTGACGGATGGGATAGCAGAGCCACGTGTCAGGAGATGACTGGGAGTGGATATTGGACGCAGAGGGTATATAAGCATGTCTGCGCCCCCATACAGGGGGACACTTTTTTGGTAAGATAATACTTACACTCAAACACTCTCCTCCCTCTCTCTCTATCCCAAGGTGTGTGCTAACTTGATCGTCGGAGGGGTTTTCCGGCCACACACCGCCGGGTAGCTCACCGCCGTTGTGCTTTCAGGTGATCGGACAGAAACGGAGCTTGGAAGAAAGGAGTACGGGCTCGCCGGAATATTTGCTCCCCGTACAATTGGCGCCGTCTGTGGGAACTTGCAGATAAAACCTTGTCTTCCACGCTCGTTTGATCGCCGACCATGGCGAACAACGAAGAGTTTCCGTTGTCCGCCATCGACGGAGTTACTCCGGAGTCAGGCAGACGAAGAGAGGGGCATCCCGACATCATTCCGATGGCCAACCTGGAGACATTTCCAGGAGGACAGTCGGGAGACGCGCGAGATAAGCGAGGAAGGAGTCATGGTCATTCACGGAGTCCAGACGGACATCGGCGGCGGAGAGACTCACACGCCAGGCGCCTGGAAAGCAAGCTGAAGGACCAGGACGCCGTCATCCGGCGAATGGCGGCAGAGATGGAAGAGCTAAAGCGACATGTCAAGGGGAAGGGTGTAGCTGGAGTGGGTGACCACAGTGAGCGCACCCAACCACGCCGTTCGGGCAGCCAAAGTCAGCGACAAACTCCGTCCATTTCCATCACCAGAAGTTACAAGGTTGGTGATTCCGGCGTGCATGCAGAGAAATCCAGCGCGCAAGATAGTACTTACCAACCCTCCCGTCCGGCGACGACGTCGAGGTACTCCTATTCCGCTTGCACAGAAGACTTGCGGGCAGTTTTAAAGGAGCGGGCTCGCCGGCGGGAGGCTCAAAGGATACCGGCGTTCCAGCGGTTATCCTATGGGGTTCACGCCAGCGAGGAGGTCGGAATGCCTCCACCCCGCCAAGCAGCACCGCTCCTGGTGGATTCCGACTTGGCAAGGTTGAGCGCCACCCCTTTCTCCCTGGAAATAGAGACAACACCTCTTCCGTCGGGCTTCCACCAGCCGAAGTTCACATTGTACGACGGAAAGACGGATCCTTACATGCACGTAAGCCACTACCGACAGGTCATGGCCGGACATAGGCGGAATGACGCTCTTATGTGCCTCATCTTTCCGTCAAGTTTGGGCGAACTGGGTTTGAAGTGGTTCGAAAGGCTGCCGGAGGGAGCATAGAGAGGTGGCATCAGTTGGCCGAAGCCTTTGTGACGCGCTTCAAAACCAACACCAAGACACCCAAGGAAGTGGATCACCTACTGAGTGTCAAGATGGAACCGAGCGATACGTTGAAGGCATACAACTCCAGATATTGGGAGACCTTCAATGAGATCTTGGATTGCCCGGTCAACCTAGCAATCACTCAGTACAAGCGTGGTCTCCCGGTCGGACATAGACTGCGGGACTCGCTTACCATGCATCAGCCGACGTCCATGGGCCAGCTCATGCAGCGCATCAATGAACACATCCGGGTTGAGGATGATGCGTCGGCGTCTACCGTAAAGACAACTCCGACAGCTACAGACAAGAAGGCAGCAGGCAAAGTGCACGCAGTTGGGCAGGAGTCCAGCCGCTCCAGTGACAGAGCAGAGGAATCAGACCGTGGTTCGAATCGTAAGAACCGGGGTAGAGGACGTCGGAACGACCGGGATGATTACAACCGAGATGACGTGGCGGAGGCCAACAGAAGGTTGAAGGCAAGGACTGGCATCACCACGGTCTTCAAGATTCCAATCTATCGCATACTTAGTGAGATCCGAGACGAGGAGTATGTCCGGTTCCCTGCTAAGTTGGGCGATGGACAGAAGGGCTACAATCCGCGGTATCGTTGCACATTCCACCGGGAGAGAGGTCACCGGACTGAAGATTGCCTGCCTTTGAGGCAACACTTGGAAGAGCTGGTTGCAGCCGGGCACCTAGACCTTTACATTGATGGCGGCGTGAAGCCAATTCAGGCTCCGGTTGATCCCAGGGGACAGGATGACCGAGATGCGCCGCCACAAGGAGTTATTAATGTCATCCACGGCATAGTGGAGCCGGAGCATGTTTGCGAACTCCGGGGTATGATCAAGAAAGCTGAGCATATGAGGGAAGTTTTGTCGGTACAGCCCGCCGTCAAGAGGGGGAAGACCGAAGAGAAGGATGTGATAAGTTTCACTTCAAGGGATCTAGAGCGTATCCAGACGCCGCACAACGATGCCCTAGTGGTGACACTTCGCGTCAAGGAATTTGATGTCAAACGGATCTTGATCGATCAGGGAAGCTCGGTCGAGATCATGTTATGACGCGTTCAAGCAACTCAAGCTCCGAGAGACAGACTTGGCTCCGGCAACTTCGCCACTTGTTGGTTTCAACTCACAGCCAGAGTGGCCCTTGGGAAAGATTATCCTGCCGGTCAAAGCGGGATCCGTCGTCAAACAGGTGGAGTTTTGGGTATTACATGTGCCTTCGACTTACAACCTCATCCTTGGGAGGGGATGGCTTCACGCCATGCAAGCTGTAGCATCGACCTACCACCAGGTGATGAGATTCCCCTCGGCTATGGGGGCAATCGAGGAAATCTGGGGGGATCAAGTCATGTCCAAACAGTGCTTCGTGGCGGTGAACGGAAGCCGGGCTGCCAAAGGCTTCGTACAAATGATAGAAGGACCGGAAGACCGAGGAGTTCTGGAGGATGTGGGCACCAAGGCAGAAGACAAAGCTGTGGAGGACTTGGTGGAGGTGCGAATCGACATGGAGCAACCGGATAAGTTCTTCCTGCTCGGTTCCAGCCTTACTGCCCAGGAGAGAACCGAAATGGTTGAGTTTTTGATGGCCAATATCGAAGTTTTCGCATGGTCGCCTTACGACATGCCAGGCCTCGATCCTAGTTTTATCTGCCATCACCTCAATGTCTTCCCGGAGCGAAGCCGGTCATTCAGCGAACAAGGAGATCGGCGCTGCATCACGCCGAAGTAGTTGCAGAAGAAGTGAAAAACCTGCTTGAGGCACGAGCAATTCAAGAAGTGCACTACCCTCGGTGGATTTCGAACACAGTAGTGGTGCCCAAGAAGAATGGAAAGTGGCGAGTTTGTGTCGACTACAAGACAGTCAACCGAGCTTGTCCGAAGGATAGCTTCCCCTTGCCGCGAATTGACCAGCTTGTGGACTTGACGGCTGGACATAGCAGGCTCAGTTTCCTGGACGCCTATCGCGGCTACCATCAAATCGCCATGCATGGGCCAGACCGAGAGATTACTTCCTTCACGACTCCAAGGGGACTCTTCTGCTACCGCGTCTTGCCTTTTGGTTTGAAGAACGCCGGGGCAACCTTTCAGAGGATGGTGACTAAGATGTTTGCTCCTTTGCTTGGCCGGACAATGGAGGCTTACATTGATGATATGGTGGTTAAAAGCCGGCATCAAGCAGACCACTTGTCCGACTTGGCCGAGATGTTCGCCATTCTCAAGAAGCACAAGCTACGCCTGAATGCGTCCAAGTGTGCCTTTGGTGTGGGGTCCGGAAAATTTTTGGGGTTCCTAGTCACAAACCGAGGCATCGAGGCAGACCCTACTCAGATAAGAGCCGTGCAGGAGTTGAAGCAGCCGAGCTCGGCTAAGGACGTGCAGCATCTGGCCGGGATGGCCGCCGCGCTTAATCGATTTATAAGCCGGTCATCAGATCGCTGCCGCCCTTTCTTCCAGGCATTGAAGTCAAAATTCTCGTGGGACGAAGAGTGTGACCGAGCTTTGGCCGCGCTCAAGGAATATCTGTCTTCTCCGCCACTATTGGTTACACCTAAGTCCAACGAGGAACTCTACCTCTACCTTGCCGTCTCACAGCATGCTGTCAGTGCGGTGCTTGTCCGAGCTGAAGGAATCAAGCACCTCCCAATCTTCTATGTCAGTAAAACCTTGCTGCCGGCAGAGTCGAGGTACTTACCTTTGGAAAAGCTTGCGTTGGCACTAATGATGGCTTCGAGAAAGTTGGCGCATTATTTCCACGCCCATACCATCATCGTACTAACCGAGTTTCCACTTAAGGCCTTGTTTGAACGGGCGGACTTTTCTGGCCGAGTTTTGAAGTGGGCGGTCGAATTGGGACAGTTTGATGTTAAGTTCCAGCCGCGCACAGCCATGAAGGCCCAAACTTTGGCCGATTTTGTTGCCGAATTCTCCCCTGGAACCCATCCGGTGTGCCCGGTCGACATTGCCGCGGCAGATGAGGAGGTTAATGCAACCCAGATTGAGATACAACCTTGTGGAACTTGCGACGCGGAATTTGCGCGCTCCACCGAAACACCCTTAGTTTTTACCACACCACCGACTGGTGATGCGATGACGGAGTCGGTTCCCGCCGACCAACCTGCTCCATCCGGAACCGCATCACCACGGGGGGACGAAATGGATCCACCCGGCACAGAGCCTGCGGCCGGCACAATACCGCAACCTGGTGATTCGCCTACGGACTTGGGCATTATAGATCAACTTGCTGAGTCCGGTGCCGAATCACCAAGGGGGGCTGTAGTGGAACCAATCAACGCAGAACATGAACCCGGTCAGCCCAGCGACCGAGATCCTATCGCCCTTCGAAACTCTCAAGACCCTTCAGAATGTTGGAAGCTTTTTGTGGGGGAGATGTGGAAACTTTTCGTTGATGGAGCGTCGAATCGTCACGGTGCCGGGCTAGGTATCGTTCTTATCTCACCGGATGGCCTTACCATTGAACATTCTATCACCCTCGGCTTCCCCGCATCTAACAACGAGGCTGAGTACGAAGCACTTTTGGCCGGACTCAAGAGCGCTCTTCAGATGAAGGCTTCCGAGCTGATGGTGTACAGTGATTCCCAGCTTGTGGTAAACCAAGTCTCAGGGATTTATGAAGCAAAGGATGACAGAATGGCAAAGTACCAAGCTCTGGTCAGGGAACACATTAAGCAGTTTCAGGCAATCAGGGTCCAACAAATTGGCCGTGAAGAAAACAGCCGAGCTGATGAGTTGGCCGGCCTCGCTTCGATGGTAGATAGTACGTCTCCAAACCCCCTGTTAATTGACTATCTTCCACGGCCGAGCATTGAAGATGCCGGGCAGACGGACGTACTCTGCGCCGCGCTAGGTCCTTCCTGGATGGACCCCTTAATCTTGTTCCTTAGAGACCGGACTCTTCCAACTGACAAGAAGGAAGCACACAAAGTCCGGGTGAAGTCAGAGCGGTTTTGGCTCTCTCCATCTGGTGCGTTGTATAAAAAGTCCTTCACTGGTCCTTATCTAAAGTGTGTGCACCCGAGCAGTGTGGAGGCCTTCTTGTACGAAATTCACGAAGGCATTTGTGGCAGTCATATAGGGGGCAGGTCATTGGCCTACCGAGCTATTTCGCAGGGATACTGGTGGCCGTGCATGCAGGCCGACGCACAAAAGTACGTCCGCAAATGCGAAAAATGCCAGAAATTCGCCCATCAGATCCACCAGCCAGCCAGGGAACTTCTTCCCCTCACCAGTCCTTGGCCCTTCGCCATGTGGGGACTAGATATAGTGGGGCCACTGCCAACAGCACTGGGCAACCGGAAATTCTTCATTGCGGCCACAGATTACTTCACGAAATGGGTTGAAGCTGAGCCCTTGGCAACAATCAAAGAGAAAGACGTGAAGCGGTTTGTCTGGCAGAACGTGGTCACGCGATTTGGCGTCCCCAAGATCTTGATCTCCGACAACGGCACCCAGTTTGACGGTCGCCTATTCAGAGGCTTTTGTGAAGATTTGAAGATTGAATTCTACAACTCCACTCCGGCTTACCCGCAGTCCAATGGTCAAGCCGAGGCATCGAACAAGACTATACTGGATGGGTTGAAGAAACGGCTGGAGAAGGCAAAGGGAAAATGGGCTGAGGAATTACCCAGCGTCCTTTGGGCATACCGAACAACTCCGCGGCGAGCTACCGGGGAAACTCCATTTGCTTTGGCTTATGGCATGGAGGCGGTCATACCTTTGGAAGTTGGCATGCCCACCCTAAGAAGCGAGAGTTTTGAGCCCGAACTGAATGCCGAGGCTATTGCCTTGGAGCTGGACCTAGTGGAAGAGCGTCGGGAGAAGGCCCTCATCCATGTGGCCGCCTACCAACAAGAGCTCTCAAAGAAGTACAACAAGACAGTGCACCCCAGACCGTTCAAAGTTGGTGATTGGGTTTTGAGGAAAGTTATGGGCAACACCCTGGTGCCAGGTGAAGGCAAACTAGGGGCAAATTGGGAAGGACCATACAAGATCACCGGTCTGGCGGGCAAGGGGGCTTACCACTTAGAGGATCTGGAGGGAAGAGCAATACCCCGGCCATGGAATGCGGCCAACCTCAAATTGTATTATTTCTAAGCTTTTGCTTTCTTTTCTTGTGCAAAGTAATTTTTTGGGCTTGCACTTCAGAATGTAATTCTTTTTGTCAATATATAGAAGTGATTTTGCTTTAGCTCTTTGACTGTTGTTTTAATGAATAAACCGAGAAGATTTATTCCGGTCGACAAAGTTGATGTGTTGTTCAACTAGATATTTCTTGCCGAGATGTTTTGCTCAAGCTAGAAAAGTTGATGTTTTGTTCAACTTAGATATTTCTTGCCGAGATATTTTGTTCCGGCTAGAAAAATTGATGTTTTGCCGAGATGTTTTGCTCCGGCTAGAAAAGTTGATGTTTTGTTCAACTTAGTTATTTCTTGCCGAGATGTTTTGCTCCGGCTAAGAAAAGTTGATGTCTTGTTCAACTTAGATATTTTTTGCCGAGATGTTTTGCTCCGGCTAAGAAAAGTTGATGTCTTGTTCAACTTAGATATTTCTTGCCGAGATGTTTTGTTCCGGCTAGAAAAGTTGATGTGTTGTTCAACTAGATATTTCTTGCCGAGATGTTTTGCTCCGGCTAGAAAAGTTGATGTTTTGTTCAACTTAGATATTTCTTGCCGAGATGTTTTGTTCCGGCTAGAAAAGTTGATGTGTTGTTCAACTAGATATTTCTTGCCGAGATGTTTTGCTCCGGCTAGAAAAGTTGATGTTTTGTTCAACTTAGATATTTCTTGCCGAGATGTTTTGTTCCGGCTAGAAAAATTGATGTTTTGCCGAGATGTTTTGCTCCGGCTAGAAAAGTTGATATTTTGTTCAACTTAGATATTTCTTGCCGAGATGTTTTGCTCCGGCTAAGAAAAGTTAATGTCTTGTTCAACTTAGATATTTCTTGCCGAGATGTTTTGCTCTGGCTAAGAAAAGTTGATGTCTTGTTCAACTTAGATATTTCTTGCCGAGATGTTTTGTTCCGGCTAGAAAAGTTGATGTTTTGTTCAACTTAGATATTTCTTGCTGAGATGTTTTGCTCCGGCTAAGAAAAGTTGATGTCTTGTTCAACTTAGATATTTCTTGCCGAGATGTTTTGTTCCGGCTAGAAAAGTTGATGTTTTGTTCAACCAGATATTTCTTGCTGAGATGTTTTGTTCCGGCTAGAAAAGTTGATGTTTTTTTCAACTCAGATATTTCTTGCCGAGATGTTTTGCTCCGGCTAAGAAATGTTGATGTCTTGCATAACTTAGGATTCCCAACCGAGATGATTTATCCCGGTTGGAAGAGTTGGTGATTTGTTCAACTGCTACCCCCAACCGAGATGCTTTATTCTGGTTGAAAGTTGGTGATTTGTTCAACTTTGTTATTACCAACCGCGATGGATATTCCGGTTCATGTAGTTTTGTTCTGCTTAAATACTTCAACCGAGTTATGCATTCCGGTTGACAATGTGTTCAAATTTATGATTTATACTGAGGTGCTTGGCTGAAGATGGAATTGATGACAACCGTGCAAACACTTAGCAAAAATATCCAGTTCTTCATTGATAGCAAATCAATACAAAGGTGGGGACTGAGCCCGGTTACATCAGAAGTGCAGAAAGCAAAAATTCAAGAAGAAAGAAAACTACACTAGGGGGGAGAGATTGGTAAACTCATCCTCGGTGGTGTCCAGGTTGATGGTTGGGCTCTTGTCTTGGGCGCCGGGCTCGTTATGGCCGGGCTGCTCCTGCACCTCGGCGTCTTCTGCCTCTGCATCCGTCTCGTCGTCACCCTCTTGAAGCCCTTCCTCGGCCTTAGCTTGCAACGCGCTGAAGACGTCGTTTGCGTAAGGCACGAGGTAGACCGGTAGGGTAGCAGGGGAGGATTGGCGAACACGTCGGTGCCGGAGCCCTGACCGAGATGCTCGCCAGTAGATTTCCAGCCGGCTTTGAAATAGATGTCCTGAGTTGCGAACACCTGCTTCTTGTAGCTTTCCTCGGCTTCGTTGAAACCGGCATCGTTAGCATCCTGGCAGTCTTTCTTCCGCGACTTCTTTAGCGCGTCTAGCTCGGCCTGGAGCTCATCTCGTTTTTTCTCGGCCGCTTCCAGCTGACCGAGCAGTCTGTTGTTGTCCGCATTGGCATTCTCGAGTGAAGTTTTTGCCCGGCCGAGCTCGGTTTGGAGGCTCTGAACCTGGCTGGCTGTGTCATTGGCCCTTTGCCGTAGTCTATGGATGCGCTCCAAAACTAAGTGTTGTTTTTGAATGGCCTGCAAGAAGCAAAGTTCGTTAGAGAAGGAACCGAGCAAACACTTGTGGAAATTTCAAAGGAAAATTGACTTACCCTTGCCATGGATTTCACAGATGATTTTACCAACCGAGTGTCAGGGACGTGGTCGCTGCCGACCACGTCACTCGGTAGTAGTAGAGCTTTGGAGAGATCGAAGGCTAGCAGGTGCTCTTTATCAGCCTTGATCGAAGCCGTTGCCGGGATGTCTTGACCCCGGTGTTTCAACTGAGGGCGCCAAGCCAGTATTGGGTTAACTGTTTCGGTTGGCTGCTTAGTGGTCAGTTCGGCAACAAGCTCGGCAGACGGATCCGCGCGGGCTCTTTTTCCAGCACGGCGTGGAGTTGGTTGCTTGCTGGATTGCCCGGCTACTGGAGAGGCCAGAGCGACCACGGCATCGCTTGTTTGCCCGGTGGCTGGCGAGCGGATTGCAACGCTTGGTATCTCGGCCGATGTGGCGGTGAGCAAGTTCTTGATTCTGCTTCTTTTTGCCATCTCCTGCTCCTTGGTCAGACGGATAAGTGGAACGTCTGGCAAGGTTGGATCTGGTGGAGGTGATGGAGCGCGAAGGAAATCTGTGACTTTACTCTGGCGGGGAGCGGAGTATCTGTATGTGGGAGTGTAGCCGAGCAATTGGTTGCAATCTCGGTGGCGGTAGCGGAGCGCGGTCCTGATTGCCTCTACGTTGGAGAATTGATAGTTGGCTTGCAGGGCTTGGATTGCTGCAATAGAAACAAGAAAAAATGATTAAGTACAGAAACATGAAGTAAATCAACCGAGCTAATTTACGCGGCTTACATGATCTGCCAAAGTTTTTGCTTATCATCCAGCCCGGTACCGCGGCTGTCTCGTAATTGCCAGATACCCAGAAGAAATCATCGTCGTGAAGATCCTTGTCTGGAGTGCCGGTCACGATTTTCTCTTTGCCCGGTCTAATCTTAAGATAATAGGTGAGATCGTCCCCAGTGTGGCCTAGTGTGTATTGGCGAAGGATCTCGGCTAGACCTAGGCTAATGCCTAGCCGGTTGTTTATTTCGTGCACGCCGTTTATTATCCGGTAGGTGTTGGTGGATACTTGGGTTGGTGCTAGCCCGGTCCGGCGCAGGAACTCGGTCATCAGGGGATTGATTGGGAAGCGGAGGCCTCCTTCTACTATTGACAGCACGGTGAAGGGGCATTGGTCAAGTCTGCCCCAGGGTGTTGTCTTCTCTTCTGCCAGCTCTAGATGGACGTCGGCCGGGATGCCGTACTCCTCTCTAAACGCGTCTAGCGCGGCTGGTGTATCAACTAGGAAGCGGAATTTCCCCATAAAACCGAGCTAGTATATCTCGGCTGAGGGGTTTGGCACTGTGCTAGTTGGATTTTGCTCGGTCGTGAGAGCCTCGGTTGTGGTCAAAGGTCCCCTTGGACTCTGCAGGAAAAGGATGGCAAGTGTGAGTGTGAGCGCGGTCGCACAAAGCGAGCTTGATTTTAGCTCGGCCATGAAAAGTGCCAAACCACCTCGGTGTTCTAAGCTTACCAAGGAGCCCGGTCGCCTAAGCAGACCAGATATTAGCCCGGTTGAACGACCTGGTCCACTTTGCTATCCCGGTTTTAGCTGGGTTTGTGACGAACATGTTATATGCTAAGTTCTTAGAGTTTTTTGGATCAAAAGAAGACCAGGAGCCCGGTCCGCCCCAGTTCTTCAGTGTTCTTCAGGAAAAATGAAGAACACCATGAATGTTCAAAGGTTTAAGGTGGGTTTTGGTGCTCAAATCCTAAAAGCTACGTTTTTCTACCCTAATGTGTGAAATACCAGAAGAAATGGCAACAAAAGAGAGGTTAAAGGGCATACCTGGAGAGGGCAGTGGCTCTTCCTTCTTCCAACACAAGCTCAACGATGGCGAGAGAGAAGGGGGCACAGGAGCTCTGGGATGCTTGAACGTCGAAATGGCAGTAGGAAGGAATGAGAAAGGAGAGTGGCCTGTATATAGGCTGAAAACTGCCAAAATTTGAATTTCATTCGACGGCGGTTGGCCGCTCGAGGACGAATGGGAGGGCGCCACCTGTCACCATTAATGGTGGTATCAGAGTTGAAGAGACGGGGGGCAGGTGAGACGTCAGCCGAGCAAAACGAAGAGACAGACTGGAGGGTCGAGGAGTGAACTGGGCTACATTTGAAGCAGGGATCATCAGCCGTGGGGCATAACCGGGCAAGTTTGCAAACAGGAATGTTTAACTAGCCCGGTCACCATTTCGCATTCTGACAACCGAGGAGGTGTAATCTCGGTCGAAGTGAATAATCTCAGTCACGCTTTTGCGGACGGAATTAAGGGGCAATTGAGAGGGAGATTTATGATGAATCTGGAATTGGGGGTAACGGCCGAGAAGATTGGTAGCCAAGTGGATCATGGGACCGAAATGATCCACGGTCCACCCAGAATTGGGCTACTAGGTCCTGGGCTGGGCAGGTGTTGGGCTAAGTATGCGCCGCCCAGTCCGTATATAAGTTGCTTGGTTAAGGCAACGCTCGGTTAGACCGAGCTACGTGGATGGCATAGGCGAAGCCGGTCAGGTTGGACGGCGCCCCGAAAGGCGTCATCAACTGAGGTACTTGCCTGCTCGGCAAAAAGGCCAACCACAGTCGAGTTGAATGACCAGCGCCCGGAAAGGCGCGGTCAGCCGAGTTACCCGTTTGCTCGGCAGGGAGGCCGGCTGTAGGCGTTCACGAGACGTCTCGGGCTCGGCTATGCCGAGGTGCTACCTAGCCCGGTTCTCTTGAGCGAAGCCAGTGGAGTGCTTGGGCGTAAAGCGTAGCCCGGCCGTGGATAGAGCAGCTCGGCTGCCGAGCTTCAGCAGAGACGGCTGGCAGTTGAAATTAGGTGATGTTCAGCGAGGTTTACGCTGACGGATGGGATAGCAGAGCCACGTGTCAGGAGATGACTGGGAGTGGATATTGGACGCAGAGGGTATATAAGCATGTCTGCGCCCCCATACAGGGGGACACTTTTTTAGTAAGGTAATACTTACACTCAAACACTCTCCTCCCTCTCTCTCTATCCCAAGGTGTGTGCTGACTTGTTCGTCGGAGGGGTTTTCCGGCCACACACCGCCGGGTAGCTCACCGCCGTTGTGCTTTCAGGTGATCGGACAGTAACGGAGCTTGGAAGAAAGGAGTGCGGGCTCGCCGGAATATTTGCTCCCCGTACACCTATATATAAATCATTTTTCCAACAATCCCCCACATGAATGGAATTTGACGGAGAGAAAATGCAACAACATGATCTAAATACAGATAGTACAGAAATTGGAAATATTCTGCAAAGGATAGGTAGCTTTTGGCTTTGAACCTTCCCTTGTGAGACACTATCGGATTTACTAACTAACCAGTGAACATGATGTCTTGAACTGTTTAGCCGTTTGTGTAAACTAAGACAATATAACTCACATAGTATATCCCCAGACACAGTTTAGTTCTCACTATTGTGTTCATTTTGGCCCTGAACAACCTGGTCTTTTATGAGTGCTCTAGAGAATTGTAGCCCTTCACAAATCTCATAGAACCGGCCTAGTTCACACTCACATGGGTGATTCTTATGAAGAGTATTCTGCCATACTCCACTAGGTTTACCTAGATATAAGAATCATTAGAATTTTACTTAACCTAAAACGCTGCAGACATCATTATTTCATCCTAGAAATGGGTAGGAGTTGGACTTCCCAATGATCCTTTTGAGTCATCCATAACTCGGTTGTCCCTTTGAACCTAGATCTTGGGATCTCCAGTTAACTAGGTTGGGTTGCCGTTGTGGTAACTCTTATTTAATAGGCTTTAGTCCCATTCCCCTCGATGAATTCTCAACTAGCTCTCTTGCTAACCCTTTGGTTAGTAGATCCGCTATGTTGTCTTTAGACTTCACATATTCAATGGAAATAATTCCATTAGAGAGTAGTTGTCTCACAGTGTTATGTCGACAATGAATGTGTCGTGACTTACCATTATACATATGACTCTGTGTTCTACCAATTGCTGATTGACTATCACAATGTATGCATATAGAAGGCACCGGTTTTTGCCATATTGGAATATCTTCAAGGAAGTGGCGAAGCCATTCTGCTTCTTCCCCAGCTTTGTCTAAAGCTATGAATTCTGATTCCATAGTAGACCTAGCAATGCAAGTCTGTTTGGAGGATTTCCAAGATACAGCCGCACCATCAAGAGTAAAAACATACCCACTAGTGGATTTAGAGTCTTTAGTATCCGATATCCAGTTTGCATCACAGTAACCTTCAAGTACTGCTGGATATCTTGTATAATTCAGCCTAATGTTACGAGTAAATCGGAGATATCTTAGAACCCTTATAATTGCTTTCCAGTGTTCTATTCCTGGATTACTCGTATATCTACTTAATTTACTTACTGTATAAGCAATATCCGGGCGAGTGCAGTTCATCAAGTACATTAAGCTTCCAATAATTTGGGCATACTCTAATTGAGAAATACTTTCTTGTACATTCTTAGATAGAAACAAATTAACATCTACAGGTGTTCTAGCAAGATGATCATCATCTTTGCTGAATTTGTCAAGTATTTTCTCAATATAATGAGATTGTAACAAAGCATATCCTTCTGATGTTTTGGTAATTTTCATTCCAAGAATTACATCAGCAATGCCCATGTCCTTCATGTCAAAATGTTTATTCAATATTTTCTTGGTAGTTTTAATCATATCATTATTACTACCTATGATAAGCATATCATCTACATAGAGACATACAATGACATAACCTTTGTCTGTGTTTTTAATATAAACACATTTGTCACACTCATTAATTTTAAATCCATTTGACATCATTGCCTTGTCAAATTTCTCATGCGATTGCTTTGGCGCTTGTTTTAAACCATATAATGATTTAACCAATTTACACATTTTCTTTTCTTTTCCTGGAACAGAAAGACCTTCTGGTTGTTCCATGTAAATTTCTTCATTTAACTCACCATTTAAGAAAGCGGTTTTCACATTCATTTGATGAATTTCTAGATTGTATAGAGATGCAATGGCAATTAGCATTCTAATGGATATTATTCTAGTAGTCGGTGAGTATGTGTCAAAGTAATCAAGACCTTCTTTTTGTCTAAAACCTTTGACTACAAGTCTTGTCTTGTATTTGTCAATTGATCCATCTACTTTCATTTTTCTTTTGAAAATCCACTTGTACCCAAGAGGTTTACAACCTGGTGGTAAGTCTACTAATTCCCAAGTGTGATTTTGCAAGATGGATTCAATTTCACTATTGACAGCTTCTTTCCATAAAGGAGTTTCAGGTCTGGACATAGCCTCTTTAAAAGTTAAAGGCTCATTTTCTAACAAAAATGTTAGAAAATCTGGACCAAAAGATTTTGAGGTTCTAGCACGTTTACTACGCCTAGGTTCCTCTTCATCAATTTGATCTTGATCTTGTTCTTGATCATTACTAGTAATAGCATCAAAAGATCTTTTCTTAGTACTAGTCTCTTGTCCAATCTTATTTGGAAATACATGTTCAAAGAATGATGCATTCTGAGACTCAATAATAGTATTTACATGCATTTCGGTATGTTCTGATTTATAAATTAAAAACCGATATGCACTACTATTCTTGGCATAACCAATGAAAATGCAATCAATGGTCTTAGACCTATCTTAGTCTTTTTAGGACTAGGAATAGCCACTTTAGCCAAACACCCCCACACTTTTAAGTATTTGTAGGATGATACTCTTTTATGCCACAATTCATAAGGTGTTTGATTCATTTTCTTTCGGGGTACTTTATTTAAAATATAATTAACAGAAAGTATTGCTTCCCCCCATAAGTTCTGAGATAATCCAGAACTTATTAACAAGGCATTCATCATTTTTTTTAAAGTCCTATTTTTCCTTTCAGCAATTCCATTTTGCTGAGGTGAGTAAGGAGCGGTGGTTTGATGAATTATTCCATATTCTTTACAAAACACACCAAAAGGTGATTCATATTCACCATCTCTATCACTTCTTAGTTTTTTGATTTTCTTACCAAGTTGATTTTCAACTTCATTCTTATATTGAATGAAAGTTTCCAAAGCTTCATCCTTGGTTCGAATTAAATAAACATAACTATATCTAGTATAGTCATCTATAAAAGTGATAAAATATTTTTTCCCACCTCTAGTTTGAATTGATTTAAAATCACAAATGTCACTATGAATTAATTCAAGTGGTTCCGTATTCTTTTTAATTGAATGAAAAGGAGTTTTGGATAATTTTGTCTCAACGCAAATTTCACATTTATGATTTGAATTAATGTCAAATTTAATTAAACCTTCCATATTAATTAATCTATGTAAAGATCCATAATTAAGATGTCCTAGTCTACTATGCCATAAATTTGAAGACTCAAGCAAGTAAGAAGAAGATGTATTTTTATTAATAACTGAGGGTACAATGGTCAATACATTCATCTTGAAAAGGCCATCAGACATGTAACCTTTTCCTACATACATCACATTCTTAGTAAGTACAAAGTTATCACTCTCAAACACTAGCCTAAACCCATTCTTACTCAACAAAGATCCGGAAACAAGATTCTTGCGAATGTCCGGTACATGCAGCACATTGTTGAGAGTGAGTTCCTTTCCAGATGTCATCTTGAGTACAATCTTTCTTTGTCCTTCAACTTTGGAAGTTGAGGAGTTGCCCATAAAAAGTTGTTCACCATTGTCTACTGTAGAATAAGATGTGAACATCTTTTTGTCGGCACAAATGTGGCGAGTAGCACCAGTGTCCACCTACCATTCTTTAGGATTTTCGACAAGATTTGCCTCGGAAACAACTGCAGAAAGATTGATGTTATCTACACCATTGGAAATATTGTCCACTTTGGTTATATGGGCTTGAGCAAGCTTCTTGCTTGTTCTTTTTTTTTTTTGCCTTTGCTATGACAATCTTTGGCCCGATGTCCCTCTTTGTCACAGATGTAACATTTGCCATTAAACTTGTACTTTTTATTTTCCCCCCCTTTAGAGCCTTGTGATGAACTTTCTCCAGAAGACTTCCGTTTCTTGGTTTTTGAAGCATGTTCCACCACATTTGCCTTAGACTCCATAGGATGTTTACCAGCCCGCTTTTCAGAATTGCGGTTGTCCTCTTCAATCCTCAAACGCGCAATTAATTCTTCCAAAGACATTTCTTTGCGCTTGTGTTTGAGGTAGTTCTTGAACTCCTTCCAGCCTTGTGGTAATTTCTCAATTAAGGCTGTAACTTGGAAGGATTCACTGAGAGACATGTCTTCTGCGTGAATGTCATGCAGAATGAGTTGGAGATCTTGAACTTGGCTAATCACAGTTTTAGAATCAACCATTACAAAGTCAAAGAATTTGCCAACTATAAATTTCTTTGAGCCGCATCTTCCGTTTTGTATTTTTTCTCCAAAGATTCCTAGAGTTCCTTTGCTATTTTGATAGGACTGTAGACGTTGTATAATGTGTTGTCAAGTTCATTCAAAATGTAGTTTCGGCAAAGAAAATCAGTATGTTTCCAGGCATCGACCGCAGCAACCACTTGCCGGTCAGTTTTATCCTCTTTCAAAATAGGAGCATCCACGTGGAGAAAACGAGCTAGGTTTAGAGTTGTAAGATAGAACAACGTTTTTTGTTGCCATCTTTTAAAATCAGTTCCTGAGAACTTCTCTGGCTTCTCACCGTGATTTACCGGTACTATCACCACAGGAGAGGGGGTTGGTACAATTGCAGCCATGACAGTAGTACTTGTTTGGGCATTAGTTTTAGTAGCAATGAATTTTAAATTATAAAACAAAATTATAATTAGAATTTATACTACACAGAAAATTAATCCAAATTCACATAATTAAATTCTGTAAAAAGAAAAGAAACAAGAAATGTAACTTTTATTTTTCAATTAAATTGGAAATAAAATAAAATTTTATTTAACCAAAATAATTCCACACAGAAAATTAAATTTCTGTAATACTTCAATAATTAAAACACTAAAATAGAATTTTAATTAATGAATACTCAGAAATAATTTTTGAAAACCAAAATTAATTTTTGAAAAAATTTCACAAATAAATATTCTGAATTGTTAATGACACCAGTATATTACTACTAGTTGTCAAAAAAAAAAAAATAGACAGTATATTACTACTATCTGTCAAATAGCATATAAGCACTATTTGTTTTTTCAACCAGAATATTATTTTGTAAATCTACAGAAAATAATTTTCTGTAAAAGAAGAAAGAGAAAGGGAAACAAACGAAAAATTCTGTAAACAGAATAATTCGATTTTGTCTTAAGATTGTTGGAACAATCTTCTGTGTAAATAAAATAAATTGAAACTAAATCAAACAAAATAAAATAAAAACTTACAGAATTTATTTTGTCGAACCAAATGAAAAAATGAAAGTCCAAGTCGAGTGTGTGATACTCTATCTTAAGACAGATTCGCTCCGTTTCGGTGCTTACGGTTGAGTGGCGTCTATCTTCCAAGATACAATGATCTTCACAAATTTGTAGTAGCACTTCAAACAAATTTGTACGGCGAACCAAACCTATGTTCTATACTCTCTTTATTTTTCCCTAAAATTACATGACGGAAAAATGCAACTAAAGAACAACTTGGACAGCAAAAATGAATTTTTCAGTACCCCAAGACTGCTGGAAAATGGCTGTATTTATAGGCAAAATATCTGACCCGAATAGGTACCAATTTGAGGTGAACATGTGTAGTATTTAAACTGAACAGATATTGCACTGTTTCAACAGATAACTGCTGGGTAGTTAAATCTGTTGAAACTGCAGCAGTTTAAAAAACCTTTCTGGAATATTTTGGATCTAATTAACCTTAGTTTGAATCTGTTCAAACTGCTAAACAGATATGTAACTGCTATGAACAGATGCAGTTCAAAAAACCTGACAGATCTGCTGGACAGATTTGAAACTGTCCGTATTCAAACAGATGTGAAACCTGTATGGACTGTTTAATTTGTTAGAAATAAATGGACAGAAAATTTAAATTCAAATTTTGAAATTAAATTAAATTTTCCCACAATAATTTTTGAAAAAATTCAAAAGAATTTTATCCAAAAAATTAATACAAGAACCGACCCAACCTAGCTCGGCCGGACGGCCGGCAGCGCAAGCGCGTGTGTGGTGGTTTGGGCTAAGGTACACTTTGTTCATAACTCCTCCCTTCTAAAAACTTAGGGTGCCCCTTGGGGCCCAACCCAAGTGTTGTAGTCAAGAGCTTACATACACAAAAAAGCTCTCTTAAAGTTTCAATGTGGGACAACCCATTAAAATGAAACCCACATTTAAATCTTTAAATGTCCAATTCCACGAACCCGAAAACAACGTCAAGTTCTCATTCACTCATAAATGGTTTTGACGAATCGTCTTCACCGTGTAACTTACCACGCGGCAAGGAACACATCACCTCTTCAGACCCACCTCAAAAGACGTTTGGGGCCCACTCAATTTTGGGCTCAAAATTGGCCCAAAATAAGCCTATATATAAACCAGTTTTTCAACAACATCTTCTTATCTTCCTAGTAAAACAGAGTGTAAGCGAGGTAAGACATAGCAGTTTCACTAATTATTAACTAAGATTTAACAAGTTTCAAAATGTATTTAATGAAAATAGATTCATTAGTTACTTCTTACTTAGCATGACCCTTGTTAAAATACACACTAACCAAAGTAGAGACAAAACTATGTGTTTACTTTTTTGTGTATTTTTGCTAGGCAATGTTGGAGTTGCTCTAAGTTAGTGATGTGATTAATAGGAACTTGTCATGTACAAAGGAACTTCTGGTTATTAAGCTAGACTATTGTGTACACAATTTGCATTGACATGGATAGAGAGATCTATACAATGTAATTGATAATATGTTAATATTTTTCTTGTTTATTTATTTATTTATTTATTTTTGCATATTGTTTTTGATGACGTTTGGAAGCATACTTGCAAATCAAGATCAAGTGTTGAATTTTTTTTTTTCCTAAACTGATACTTAGTTGTAATTGCAAATCAAGATTGAGTGTTGATTTTTTTTGTAGACTCCACATTAGTTCATTTTGAGATTTGCTTTGACTGTCTTTTGGTTATACTTAATGGATTATTATTAAAGTTGTTTGATGGATATATTTTGATTTATAATATAAATTGTTTAGTGAATTTTTTTGTGAGTGGTGTATAATAGCTAATGGATTTCTTAGTAAAATTAAAAGGCTATTGGGATATGAGTAGGGATGTTTGCAAAATAATAATTTAAATTGAAATATAAAATATGGAACAAGTTTACTGACGAATTTGTTTTGTCATTTGTACTTGTTATTATGACAAAGTGATTATTCATCGCTAATAAACATTTTTTGTGACAAAATTTATTGCAGCTTATATATAAAAGTTTTTATTGATTTTGTTGTTTGGTGATTAAAAATTTCATCAAGTATATATATATATATATATTTGCGACGAAATATATTTCATCACCTATGTATGACTTTTGGAGACAAAAAATTTCGTCAACTTTAAATTTTACTGTGACGAAATTATTTCCTTATCAATGATCAACATGTGTGACAAATTTATTCGTTAACTAAAGTTATAAATATGGTACTGAATAACTATTTGGTGACGAAAATGAGAATTTTTGGCAACAAAATGTTGTTTTATTGGTGACAAGATTATTTTTCGTCAAGGTGGTTGTTAATGACAAACATTCAATGACGAAACTAATGAGGAAAATATTTCCTCACAAATATCTATAGTGACAAAATTAGTTCTTTGGAGACAAAAAAATTTCGTCATTCAAGACCCAACTTCTTGTAGTGTAATTCTGATCCCTTCAGTCTTATTAAAAAAGGAATTTAGGGCATGTTTGATTGGGTGGATTAGAGCATGGGATTGGGATTATTAATCCGTGGGCCCAATTATCCCATGTTTGTTTTAATATTTTGGTTTAGGATTATTAATCCAATGGATAATTAATCCAACAAATTTGTAGGATTATTAGTAATGGGGTAGGGGTGGGATTATTAATCCAATGGATATTAATCCAATTGGATAGTGCATGGGATTGGGATTATTAATCCGTGGGCCCAATTATCCCATGTTTGTTTTAATATTTTGGTTTAGGATTATTAATCCAATGGATAATTAATCCAACAAATTTGTAGGATTATTAGTAATGGGGTAGGGGTGGGATTATTAATCCAATGGATATTAATCCAATTGGATAGTGAATACTACACTAATTTAATAGGATTATTAATACTTCACTATTAGTCTTTTGAATCAAACATGACCTTAGTGTAATTATATTAAAATTGTGAGATTTATTATATATATATTTTTTTCAAATCTAAAAAAAGATCAGTATAATTTATTATAATTTTTATTATTTTGATCAAAGCCGTTTATGGTTTATTTTACAATTTTGATAAAATTTTTTTTTTTTTTGGGTACCTCTGAAAATAAAAGAGATAGACACATAATTATGAGACACTTTTGTATATAATGAGAGATGTTGTTTTACTTTCTTTTTAATTTCATCAAGAGATGAAGAGATGGATAAAGTGATATTCTTTTTTGATAATTATCTTTTTTAGAGAGAGATTTATGGTTACTTTTTTTGACGATTATTTTAATTAATATTTATTTTATGTGTATACACATTGTAATATGAAGTAATAATAAATGAGATCTTCTAATTTAAGATAATGTTTAATTCACTGGAATGAAATGAAATAGAATTATTATTCTATTAAAATATTCATTTCTATGTTTAGTTAGACTAAAAAAATAACAACAAATACATTACAAATAGAGTCATTTTTACAATTAAAAAAAAATAATCATTCCATAGAAAAATCTAAAGGAATCACCATTTTATTCTATTTCATCTCATTCAAATGAACTATAGATTCAGTACTTAAGTTGCATATTTCTTGGCCCACTACTTAATTGCTCCACACCCAAACATTAGTGTTTTATTTTTTATTTTTTATTTTTTAAATAAATATTTTTTTCTAATAAAATACTTTTTCCAATAAACTTTTTTTTTTGTTTGGCTGAAACAAAGAAACCGTTAGAAAAAGGCATGGGCGCCGATGCCATGTGGGATAGGGGTCATTAATATATATAAGCAGTGAATGCGATTTGTTCATAATTTTTGGTACCTAGTACTACTACTGCTTCTCCATTCTGCAACTTTCAGTTCAACAACACACAACACGCCCTTTGCTCTTGCTCTTGCTCTTGGAGATTATCAATAACTTCCTTCTTTGTTCAATCTGCTGCAGCAGAGTATTATCTTATGACACCTTCCAAGCATTGCCTTGCCTTGCAAGGCAAGGCTGCTGCTGCTGCTGCTGCTGCAACCACCTCATTAAATTTCTTCTCTCAACCCCCTTTGAAAATTTCCAAAAGCTTTTCAAAAACTCCCATTTTATTTTATTTAAATTTACACCCCTAGTCCAAACGGGATAAGCTCCCATCCATAGGGTTCAATGCATAGTTTTAAATAAAAATACAATATAAATAATTCATAAAATATAGGATTAATTAATTAATTTTGATAAGTTTAGGGGGGCCTAGCCACCACTAACTTCATCTCTAGCAATATGTATTGAGAATCGTGTTTAATGGTTGTCAATTATTTAAAATTATCAACTACAAAAAAAAGTTTTGTAGCAATCAAGTCAACGATCTTAATTGTGAATCAACTCATAAATTAACTATGAATAGTGTATAATGGTTGGCAATTATATAAAGTTACGCATGTGATGATTTTCATTTCAATAGATATATACAGTGATGTATCAATATCGAAAGAACAAAACTTGATAAATGTTAATCGATATTTAAAACTATGCAACTGGATAAAATCAAATGTTATTCATCCTTCAAGCTCATAATAAAAAGTTCAAAAATAATGTTACGAGTAAATTACATTTTTGGATCCCACAATATGAGTCTTGTATCATTTTAGTCTCTATTTTGAATTGTCAATTTGGTCCTCAATTATAAAAGCTTTTCAATTTGATCCACAATGTTTAAGTTGTGTCAATCTGGTCCCAATATATTATAAGTGTTCCAATTTAGTCGCTTATTTGGTCTTCAATGTATAAAAAGTGTTTCAATTTAATATCCCAATCAAACTATGTTAATAAATGCAATTTAAATATTGGGCAACTAAATTGAAACAGCTTCTATACATTGGTGACCAATTTGACACGATTAAGATATTGGGAAGCAAATTGAAACACTTTTACGGGAAAGACTATGATACACATTTTTCAAAGGGTGTGTAACCATATGCACTTTATAATTAAAGAAGAAAATTGTATAATTTCATACTTTTTGAGTTATAACTAAAAAAAAAAAAAAGAAAAAAAAAGCCATAACCAAACGCTATATGAGGCATAATCAAAGATGTCATGAGTTACAACTAAAATATTGTCATAATTAAAGAAGAAAATGACATAACTAGATGTATATATAGTACCAGGCCCGGTCCTGAGATTTTCGGGGCCCAAAGCCGATAATCAACTACTAAATTTAAGATAAAGAACAAAAGATTTATATTAAAATCACAAAAAATACTTAGAATTTTTTTTAATTAATTGAATAGAAAAAAAAAATTTACATGTGCTTGCTGTGCTGAGATCAAAATATTTTTTTAAATCAAAATTCAAAACAAGAGTACCACCACTTAACAAAACACAACTTTTAAATTATGTGATGTGAACTATTAAATTTAAATAAATTCTTCTTAATGATGTAAATATCAATATTATAATAGCAATTAATTGCGCAAAAGACAAGATAAATATTTAATTAATTGAATAGAAAAAAAATAAATAAAAAAAAAATTTACCTGTTTGCTGCTGCTCCGTCCTTATGCTGCTGGTGTGTGCTATATCAAACAAATCTAGGGAAGATTGGATTAATAGAAGATAGGGTTAGGAATTAGAAAAAATGAGCCTTTCAAATGGTTGGGTTGGGCCTTAACTATTGGCCTTTTAATGGGTCAAAAAAATTAAGTTAGTTTGGGCTTTTTTTTTAAAAAAATTTTGGATTTAAAATATACCCAATATATTATACTAACTTATAATAGGAGGGGCTCCTATTTTGGACATATTTTGAGGGGCCCTAAGCCATGGCCTTGTGGGCCTATGGCTAGGGCCGGGCCTGTATAGTACACCCCTTTAAAGAAGTGTGTATAGTAGAATTTCTCCATTTTTATATATTGGAGACCAAATTGACACAATTTAAATATTAGAGACCATAACGACACAAGACTTATATTTTCAAAACTAAAAATGTAATTAACCCTTAATTTTAAAAAAACAAATAGAAAATGATATAGAAATTCACTTTCTAGACCCAGTAATGTGTAAAAGAAATGATTTGCTGATGATTAGAGCAAACATAAGAGAAAGAGAGTTACTTTAGATATCTAATAGATTGTCACATTATTGGATTTGAAAAATAACTCTTAACATTTGAGCTAAAGTAGCACTATGTAGAGGTGTAAATTTGGCCTATGAGCCCGCTGCCCACTCGAACCTCACCCGTAGCATCGGTGAGCCTGGCTCGAGCCCAGCCTGAGACACTGGGCTTGGGCTGTAGGTTTTGGAGCCCAATCCGGCTCACGAGCTCGGCCCGCCTAGCCCAGTTTGAGAGCCCGACTTGAAATTTGTTTTTTCCCTCCCGCCTAGCTTAGCCCCCAATAGCTCCCTTCCGAGTGCAAGCAACAGTCAAAACTGGCATATGGCCAAATTATTATTATTGTTATTATTATTTTTATAATTTAACCCCTCCCTCCCCTTAGTCCCATAAATAGCACCTCTCTCTCATTTTATTTATCACAAACAAATCTCTCTTAAACTCTTATTCTCATTCAACTCCCAACTTTCTCAATTAATTTTGAAATCTCACCTCTAAGTGGTAATTAAAATTGCGTAAGAAGAATTTTTTATCAGAAAAGCTAATTTTTATATTGCATTTGCCAGTTGGTAACATTAATTATTTCTTAACATATAGGAGCACTTACGTGTAGGTCCTACTATGTGAACTTATTGTTCAATAGGTCTTGTGAGAATTAATGGCTTTTTTCATCAGATACTATTAAAAAACGTCACTAATTGTTAATTCTCATCGATAGTTTGAAAATCTAGTCGCAAAAAATGTCATTAATTATAACTTTTAGCAATAGTTTAAAAAAATCATCAAAAAAATCACTAATTTTCAACTTTCAATGGCAGTTTGAAAAATTCGTCAAAGAAAAATGTCACTGATTATAAGTTTTAGTGACAATTTACAAAAATCATAATAGAAAAAGTCATTAATTTTCAATTTTTAGTGACATACAAAAAATCGTCAGATTGTTTGTTTTTAAATTTTTTTTAACGACGATTTTATTAAGACTTATTTTCAATAAAATTTGATGAAAATTAAATTAAGTTATTAGGACCTATTGGTAGTTTACCCTAACATTATATTACTTATTGTTTATTCATTATTTTAATTAATTGTTAGTTAATATATATTATTTTTATTTAAATTACTATGGATCATAATATTCCTAATATTTATGTCGATGTTGATGAATATACACTACATGAATCTGTTGATATCCCTTCTACTAGGCCTAATATCCCTAATCCAGTAGGAGCATCATCATCTAGGGGCACGACTAGTACTGTTTGGGAGTATTTTGAAACAATATATGTAACTAATTCTGATGGTACAATTATATGGAAAGCAAAATATAACTATTGTGTACAATTATTAATTGTTGCATCTGTAGAAGGTACTAGTTATCTAAAAATGTATTCTAACAAACATTTACAAAGTCAACAACTTGATATTAAAACTCAAATGCAATTAGGGGATTCATTAACTGTAATTTGCAAACATTTTTAAATGATTCTATATGCTCACAAAATTCTGTAGTTGATTATATTATTAAAAAAGAACAACTTTTTACCACTAACCAATGTCTCAATTTTTTTAGAAATGATTCATGTAAGTTTTGCATTGCAATATCAATGTTTTTCAAGAAATATTACTAAAAGCATGATTTTAAAGAAATTTGAGAATATTAAAAGTGAATTATTTGACATTTTAAAAAATTTGAATAGAAGAGTTTGTTTAATATCTGATCCGTGGACAAATAATAGATTAGAATATCAATGTATCACTGTACATTTTATTGATAATTATTAGAAATTAAATAAAAGAATCATTTCATTTAGATTAGTTGAACTTTCATATGCTGGTCATTCACTTGGGGTGAAAATAAAAAATGTATTATATGAGTGAGCTTTGCAAAATAAAATATTTACCATTAGTTTAGATAATGCATCATATTACAATTAGACTGTAGCACATTTTAAATTAGCTTTACAATTGCTTGTTGATACTGATTTATTTCACGTTCGTTGTTGTACTCATATTATAAAAAATGTGGTTCTTACTATTATGTCTTCTGTTAATTGAATTTCAGAATATAAGAAAATTTGTTAACGAAAAAATATACCATTTAAAAAATTAATTTTAAATGTAGACAGCGGGTGAAATTCAATGTATAATATGTTAAAAAGAGCGTGTAAACAAAGAAAAGTAATGTATTTATTTTTTACAACAACATCCATAGGAGGAGTACTGACTCCCATATAACTTAATTGATGCAAAATAGGCTTATATAAAGATTTTGTAAAACATAAAAAAATATCTCAAAATACAAACTTAAGTAGTTATGAATTACAACGTTATTTGGATAACTGACCAGTGGATGATGATGATGATTTTGATATTTTGGATTAGTAGAAACAAAATAAAATTATGTGGCTTGTGCTTTCACAGATGTCCCATCATATACTAACCGTTCATATTTTTACAGTGGCTTCTGAAACAACTTTTAGTGTAGGTGGACAGGTGTTGAGCGATTACCGCAGTAGACTTTTAGCCCAAATGGTTAAGGCACTTATAATCTCAAGAGATCATGTGCATGCATTTACAAGAAGACAAAATTATAGTGAAAAGTGGATAATTCAAAGCGATTTGGATGATATATCATCAGATAACGTGAGTGGATTGTCTGCCTCCTCCGATAATTGTTTAACAATTTTTTTTTTTTTCACCATTTCATTTTGTAATGTTGTTATTAGATTATTGGGGTGGAGCATAATGCAAATGATCAGTAGGCTGGTAAGTGGGGATGTATTTAACCTATAGTGATGCAATTTCTCTATCATCATCAATAATCTATATCTATTTTATTTAATGATATAAATTTTTGTAATATTTTATTTCATTTTGAAATAAAAATTATTCATTAAATGATATCTATTTAATTTAATGATTGTAATATTTCGTTTCATTTTGATATATATAAAAAATTATTTGTTTCATTTTTTTTCTCGGGAAAAGACCATGTACGCAGCTTATAACTAAATAAGAAAATAACATAATTTCATACTTTTTAAGTTATAACTATAAAATATAACATAATAACCAAATATCTCATTAACCATAACTAAAATAATATCATAACTTAAAAATAGTCATAATTAAAGTAGAAAATGACATAATTTGATAGTTTAGTCATAACTAAAAGAAAAGAAAAGAAAAGAAAAAAGGAGCAGCATAACTAAACACTACATGAGCATAACTAAACACTACATGAATCATAATAACTAAAATAATGTCATAACAAAAGAAGAAAATTACATCATAACCAAAAAAATATAAGTCATACATAATTAAATACTACCATATGAAATATAACTAAATATCTCATTAATCTTAACTAAAATACTCTAATACAAATTTTCTTTCATTTTTTTATCCCTCATAAACAATCTATATATATAATATCTATCATTTATTTTTCACAAAATATAAATGAATAAATAAAAGGTCCGCGGCCCTATTTTGAGTTGGCCTGGCCTGGGCTTAACTTTCTAGCCCGTGGGCCAACCCGGCCCAGCCTGAATTTCGGCTGGAGCCCGCGAGGCCTGATAGTGGGCCGAGCCAGGCTAGGGTAGGCCAGATTTACACTCTTACAAATATGGGATACAACTCTCCTTGTAATAGAAATCCATAAGAAAAGTTGCACCTCCATCCTCTGTAATTACTTCTAGGATTCGTTTGAAATTTGATTTTTTTTTAGTGATTTTTTTTTATATTTTTCATGAAAAAAAGTAAAGAAAATAAATTGATTTTTTATAGTGACTCTTTTTTCTTTTTAGCTAAAACATAGCCCTAAATTTGAATTATAATTCTCCCATACTTTTTTTTTTTTTGTAAAAAAATATTGAGATGCTTATATTAGCAATGAAACCAATGACCATGCAGTGAAAAATAATAATATTGATCTGCCCTAATCATTTCCATGCATGAGTGTCAAAATCAGTGGACAGTAATTTACAACATCCTTCCATTCCATGCAAGTCTACTTCAGAAATTTTCATTACATTCTGACCTGAGACAACTCTCAAGCATGGTTCCTTTCAACTACACATTTGGATCGTTTGTGTTCTTCAATGTAACTTTTTCTATTTCTCTATCCTTGGTGTGGGTGTCAATTTCCGACCACACTGCCAAACTAGTACTCAGTTATAGAACACCGGCAGAATAGATTAAGCCTGAACAACCTGTTACAGAAAGATAAGAATCCCGCGGTGGTTCGTCCACCCGGGGGCACTCCGACGATCAAGTCAGTAAAATATCTCTCAAAGATAACCAATAGTGCTTAACTCACTAGACAGAGCATAAAAAACATACCTTAGACCCATGGGGGTGCCTCCCTTTTATAGCCAACACAATCCTAGTCTCAAATAGAAGCCTAGCTCTAATGGACTTAGGATTACTGTTAATCTTGGACTCCCAGTAGGATTAGGGTAAACTCTCTAAGAGTCTCATCTTTACCCAAACTGTAGTCTTCTTCCATTCTAGGACTCTTGTCCCTCATCCGCTTATCTCGGAATCCGGTATCCTCGCAGATAACCTCGGCCTAGCCGAGATGATCTCGGCATCATGACCAGGACACATGGCGCCTCGGCTGACACTTCGGTGTCACCTCGGCCACGTGTTGTCATTCAAAAATTGTGTCCCCACAACTGCCCCCTAGGTTCTATTACCTCGGCATCCTGAGGTGATGGAACCTATATCATTTCTTCCATTTAGCACGTCGGCTAAGCCCGCTTCATCATCTATTGCCGAAGTCAGAACTTGTCGGCTTAATATGACCAAGACCTATAGTCTGCTTTTATCAATGCCTTAGAACCAATGACCAAGTTCGTTCAAGTTTCTCAGCCGAAACCGTCCTCCTAGCCGAGGTATTTGCTTCATTAAATCAAGAACTTCAAGAGTTCCAGCACGCGTACGAGCTGGCACGCACAATATTTCAACCGTTTTTACCACGTGTCTTTTCCCTACTGGACCGTACCTGATACGCGCCATCAAGTCGTATCGCTTTTTCGTGCGTCATCTGACAAGCACGTCGTCCAAGGCACCATAATTGCCATTTTGCTGCCATTTCATGCTTTTGATCATAATCAACTCTCTCTCCGTCTTTCATTGCTGCTTTTGCGAAGCTTTCTGCAACCACTTTCACTCTCTCCCTCCGGTGAGGCTTTTGTTGCACTTCTTTGCTTACTACCACCATCTGACATCAGCGTACTTCACACCGGCCTTTTTGTAATCTAAACAATCACTTTTCAATGTTAGGCCGAAGTGTCTTCTTTCCTTTTCTGAATGCATTCTTTAATTTCTTCTTTCAACGTGGTTTGCATGATTCTATACTTAGAATAATTTGCATGTCTTCAAGGTACACCTTCACTGTGTAATCTCTTCGGGGTAAAATACCTCGGACACAACTTCTAGTCTTGTTTATCTCGGCCTTGGCTTAACACTTGAAAATATTGTGACAAATGTTTTCACAAGTGTTGCTCAAAATTCGCCACTTTTCTTTTACTTCTTAAGACTTCTGTCTTCCATTATCTTTTAAGTCTTGGCAACATGGTAATCTCGGCACATGCATAGATACTTCTTTCACTCGTAACCTTGGCTTAACCTCAACTTGTAAATTTTTTCAAAATTTCAACAAGTGTTAAACCAGTCTTCTTATAACATGACCTCGGCTTTAACTTCAACTTGTAAACTTTTCTCAAGTTTCAACAAGTGTTAAACATCATCTCGGTTTAACTTCAACTTGTAAACTTTTCTCAAGTTTCAACAAGTGTTAAACATCATCTCACAAGTGTTAAACATCATCTCGGTTTAACTTCAACTTGTAAACTTTTCACAAGTTTCAACAAGTGTTAAACATCATCTCGGTTTAACTTCAACTTGTAAAATTTTCACAAGTTTCAACAAGTGTTAAACATCATCTCGGTTTAACTTCAACTCGTAAACTTTTCACAAGTTTCAACAAGTGTTAAACATGATCTCGGTTTAACTTCAACTTGTAAACTTTTCTCAAGTTTCAACAAGTGTTAAACATCATCTCGGTTTAACTTCAACTTGTAAACTTTTCACAAGTTTCAACAAGTGTTAAACATAATCTCGGTTTAACTTCAACTTGTAAACTTTTCACAAGTTTCAACAAGTGTTAAAACCATTTTTCTTCTCTTGTTTAGACATCTTTGTCCCTGGCGTGTCCTCCTCGGCTCTGGCATACTTTTCTATCCTGGCCATCAGCTCCTCTATACTTTTCGGCAATGTTTTTGCCAGTGATTTTCGAAGAAGACAGTCATCCTTCAAGCTGTTTTTAAACGATACGACCGCCACCTCTTGGTTGCATCCTGGTATTCGGTTGAATACCTCATAATATCTTTTGGCATAGGCCCTAAGACTTTCATCCTCGCTGATCTTCAGGGCCATTAGGGTGTCTACCCTCAATGGCTGTAGCTTGTTTGTCACGAACCTGGCCACAAACATCTCGGCCAGGCCTTCCCAGGTTTTCACAGTTCCCTTCGGCAACTTGTGAAACCAGTCCGATGTAATTTCTCCAAAGGATGAGGGGAACACCTTGCAGAGCAACGGCTTGTTTTCGGTATACAATGCCATCGAGTTCAGGTACAAACCGACGTGAAGGTTGGGGTCCGACTTACCGTTGTAGATTTGGAATCTTGGCATGCTAAACCTCTTCGGGGCTTCGAATTTGTCCAATTCTACCGAGAACGGCGTTCTCGGCTTGACCGGGGAGGTTACCTCGGCATCTTGTTGCTTCCTCTGTAGGTGATTCCCCAGATCCTCTTTGGTCCGTCTAGGAGCTCGGTTATCTCTTGACTTTAGCCTTTTCGGTGCACTACTGTTAGTTTCATTATGGGTCCTTTTGGAGTTCCCTCCATTGGTTGCGTCGAAGCACAACTCCTGCCTTTAAACATGCCGATGTTCTTTGGGGTCGGCTTCCTTGGTGCGATGCATCCTCCTCGATTCTTCCCTTCTTGACTCTCTTCGCCTGACCTCCTGTGAAGGCCGATGAGAATGCCCTTTTGCCCTGTCGTGCTGAGGGACTGCATGAACTGTGTTCTGCCCCCCTTTCTGGGCATCTTTCTTGGTCGCTAGAATTGGCGTATCTTGTAGCGGGAACGGTGGCTGCATGACATTGTTTTGCATCATGAAATTGACGACCGTTTGCAAGTCTGCCAATTTGTTCGTCATTCCTTTCATCTCGTCGTCCCTTCGCAGGCATCTATCTTTCCATACCTGGAGGTCGTCCTCGTTATAATACCCGGTTCGGTCAGATTTCTTCGGTACGCCGCCTTCCAGGCCGACGTCCTTTCCTCCGTGATTCTTATCACGAGTCTCTTCGTTGCAGTTGTCTTCTTCGACGTCAAGGTCAATATGTTTCCCACTCTCAGTAGGGGTGTCGTCCCCAACCTTCTCTTTCTGTCCGTCGTTGGCCATCTATTCTCCTTTCTTTCCCATAGACGGCGCCAAATTGTGGGTGTCAATTTCTGACCACACTGCCAAACTAGTACTCAGCTGTAGAACACCGGCAGAATAGATTAAGCCCAAACAACCTGTCACAAAAAGATAAGAATCCCGCGGTGGTTCGTCCACCCGGGGGCACTTCGACGATCAAGTCAGTAAAATATCTCTCAAAGATAATCAATAGTGCTTAACTCACTAGACAGAGCATAAAAAACATACCTTAGACCCATGGTGGTGCCTCCCTTTTATAGTCAACACAATCCTAGTCCCAAATAGAAGCCTAGCTCTAATGGACTTAGGATTACTGCTAATCTTGGACTCTTAGTAGGATTAGGATAAACTCTCTAAGAGTCTCATCTTTATCCAAACTGTAGTCTTCTCCCATTCTAAGACTCTTGTCCCTCATCTGCTGATCTCGGAATGCGGTATCCTCGCAGATAACCTCGGCCTAGCCGAGATGATCTCGGCGTCATGACCAGGACACGTGGCGCCTCGGCTGACACTTCGGTCTCACCTTAGCCACGTGTTGTCATTCAAAAATTGTGTCCCCACACTTGGTATTGGTTAGTTCACAATCACAACTTGCTATATATCATGGTGTGTGTGTGTGTGGACCATCATGCATGGTTGGTGTTATACAAAAGTTACTTTCTATACAAGCACTTATTTCGTCGATCATTTTCCAAGTCAAATATAATGTTTTCATATTGATATAAAACTAGTTTGTAGTTTAAGAACGAGCTAGCTCAATGTAAATAGTTATGCTCTGTTTGTTTTTGGCAACAAATGAAAGCATATTTTATGGAAAACATTTTCTGAAGTTTGGTTATGTTCTCTAAATTATGTGCTAGTAGTTGTATTATTGGTAGTGGTGGTTAGGTGGTGAAAGTGACACTGATAATAACAATAATAGTGATAGTGTATAACATTGATAGAATTTAATAATAGTGATAGTACAAATATTTTTCACCTAAATGAACGTTAAAGAATACAAGCATTTTCTCATGTCATATCAACCCATGTTAGTCCCCCGTTGGTAGTACTTATAAATTAATTTATTTAGTTAATTTAATTATTAAAAAAAAATTGACTAATCATGTTTGGTTGTAATTTTAGATTATTACTTATTTGATTTTTTAACTTACTTAGCCCAAAAAATAAAAAATAAAAAATAAAAAAAATGTAAAAGTAAAAATATGTATAGACAGAGAAGTTCTGTTGCCTTTATTATAACTTTAGGATGTATTTGCATATTTGGACGACGAAAAAAAAAAAAAAAAATTATATAACAATTTATTTAACCAAATACGTTTAACTTTTTTTTACAAATTATGAAAAATTATACCAAATTTTTTTTAAAACTTATTTTAAAATTTTGAAATTAAAAATTAAAAATTATAATGATAAAAACTAACTTATAAGTAATAACAAATGTGCTAGTCTGGCAGGATTTCCTTCCAAAATCAATTCGATATCACATGATTTATGAATCAGATTATATCTATCAATCAGCCAAAAAATTAATAAAAATGATTATTTGTAAGAGTTTTATTATTGGTGATAAATCTATTTGTATGAAGATATGACATACGGTCTAAAGATTGATTTTTTATGGAGAAAAGTGTATGATTAATGAAATTGTTTGGTAAAAAAAATAAATTATTATTATTATTATTTTTTTTTTCATTTTTACCTCATTGTCATTATATTCTAAATTAATGATCCAAACACAACTTAAGAATCCGGTGTTGTTTCACTGCACATGCAGTGGCGGAGCCAAGAATTTAGCAAAAGGGGACACAAATAAATGATAATATTGATTTTTTTTCATAATAAATAATAACGAAATATTATAAAACTTAAATATTATAAGTCCATTTGGATAAATATAAATTTCAAATTAAAGAATTTAAGGTTGAATTTTGTAAAAAATATTGGAGAAGTAACTATTATAAGTAGATTGGAAAATTATAAAAAAAATAAATAAATTGAGATAGAAATGATATATTTTAATAAAAAAATTCTATAAAATACATCACAAAAAGTATATATTGTATGTCCTAATTATGATTTTTGTAGTATTTAGTTATGACACATTATAGTGTCAATGATGACTTATTGTAGTGTTAGTTATAAGTTGGTTAGGGTTCCACGGGCTGTTTTAAAAAACACGTCGAACTCCAGCATTTTATTTGATGGGCTTAAGGGTGCTGGGCCACTGATGCGGTCTGAGTATTGTGTAAAAGCCCGATATCACTGTAGGCTGTATTGGGTTCTTTTGGGTTTATTGCTGAAGTATGGGCCTGACATGGATTTGTCATATGGCCCTTACATGGATTTATCAGTGGCTATTGGCTATGTTCATGGCCAAGAATAAAACACAATCTTGTTAAAATATGATCCAAATATGGTCAAATATCATATTTGGTTCATTGGAATGAAATAAAATGAAATGATTATTCCATGGTAACGTTCATTCTCACGTTAGATTCAATAAAAAATGTATTATAAATGAAATTGTCATTCACCATATTAAAGAAATAGTCATTTCATAAGTAGGTTAAGGAATGACAATTCCATTCTATTCTATTTTATTTTAGCGAACCAAACTCTATATATATGTTTAAGTTTAGCTCTATCGATCTCTAAATTGGGTTTACAATCTCCCATCAAGACCAGGACGGTAGCTCAAGCGGTCAATCAGATGAGGTATCAAGTTTAAGTCAATGGAATTATGTCAACCTAATTTTACTTACCTATTAACTGTTACTGCCTTACTACATTTTACCTTATAAAAATAATAATATAATAATAATAATAACTACCCTCAAGTTGAAGTGATTCTGTCATTTCAAAATTGGTTACATTTTGTATATCTAGGGTGGGCTTGGCCTGCTGTATTCTTTGATCTTATTTGATATTAAAAAGGTTATAAATTTATAATTTCATTCATGATAATGTGACAAAAGAGTTATGCATGGCAAATCAAAAATTGACAATTATTTTGCCACATTTTTTGTCTTCCCAACTTCTGATTGGGTTGGGCTTGAAGAGGGGATGCAAGAGCGAGTACTTCCAAAAAGTAAAACAAAACAAAATGCATGTTTGGGGCGAGAGAGGCTCGAACTCTCGACCTCAGGATAACTCAGAAGCTATGAGACCTACGCGCTAGCCAACTGCGCCACCACCCCTCAGTTGTCGCTTGCGTTGTAAATTGTTATTGTATTTTTGATTCACTAATCTTTTTTTATTTTCCAGGTTTAAATTTAACTTTATGTATATAAATTGGGGATTGACGTGTAAATTCTAATAAGTGATTAATTGTTAATTTTAATATGTGGACTTATTATTTAATAAATCTTGTAATAATTAATTAAGTTTTTCATCAAATATTATATATAAAAAAAAAAATCACTAATTGTTAATTTTCAGCTACAATTTGAAAATTTTATCACAAAAAATTTCACTAATTATAAGTTTTAGCAATAGTTTAAAAAAATTATCACAAAAAATCACTAATTTTCAACTTTCAACGATAATTTGAAAAATTTGTCATATAAAAAGTCAGTTATTGTAAATTTTAGCGACAATTTATAAAACCGTGACAAAAAAAGTCACAAATTGTTAATTTTTAGCGATAATTTTGTAGGACTTATTTTTAATAAGACATGATGCGCATTAAGTTCAACAGTTAGGATCTATTGATAGTTTACTCTAAATAAATTAAATTTAAACACATTTTAAGTTTTCAAGTCAAGTTAAGTAAGTTATTGCTCATTTGACTCGGTTTTATGCGGTATACAAAATCAAACTACTTGAGCTTTACAAGTAGCTCGATTAAAGCTCCTTTCAAGTAAGTTTGAAACATAAAGAAGGCAATTTTTATAGACATTTTAAAACGGTTAAATTTTCAAATCAAATTTAAACAGTTTATTAGTTAGCTCTTTTACGAAAAAAATAAATGTTAGGTCCTTGAGTTGATGTTTTGAGAAAGATTTTTTTTTTTTTTAATATTAATAACGGGAAAAAAGGGATGATTTTTTATTTTGTTATGATCATTTATTTTGCAGGATGCCGATGTCCTAGTACTACAATGTTTCCCACTTAAGAAGCCCAAAAAAATAAAAGAAAAATAAAAGTGAAAATTTGATTGATAGAGAGCTGTGTTTGTTACCATATGATTATCAATTATGTATGTACGAGATCATATTGCAAGTTATTGGGGCTAATTATGAATGAGAAAATTTATCTTTAGAGTTGATAAGCAAATTACTGAACTAAGGTGAAAGGATATCTTGGAGTAGGATCAGTGTCATAACTGTTACATTAAAATTTTATTCTAATAACAGGGGCTATGTACTTACATAACTTAAAAAAATATGATTATATATTTAGTGGTATGCGATTGTAAGTTCAAATCTTTAAGAGTAGTTTGATATTCTTAGATTATTTTTTCCTCACAATGAGGGTTGTATTAAGTGATTGTTGGGTTGGACTAAGTGGTTTTTTGTGTTGGTTGTTAGGTTTGTTGATATATATTGTTGGATTACAATTATTCAGTTTAATGTAATTATTTGCATATTTGTAATTAATTTCTATCGCTTGGTTAAAAAAGTCAATTTCATTTACACAACTATAATTTTTTTTTTTATTTAAAAGGAAGATTTAAAAGAAATAGAGAAATAATTGATAATATTATTGGAGAAGCTATTTTTTTTTTTTTTTTTTTTTTTTGAATTTTGGCCGTTGCTCAATCAAAGAGGGAAGGGGGCGGGTGGGTCGAGCCCTGTGCAAGGTGAATTTTTTTTGGGCCGGGATGGGCTAGGCTGGGCTTCAAAATGACAGCCTAAGCCCAAACTCAAACCCAAGCCCAAGCCCAGGATACCGAGATGGGCTTGGGTTCGGGCCTAATCGGGCTGGGTCCACATCGGGCAGCAAAAATCACATTAACTTGTATAAAAATAATTAAACAAAACCCGTGCATAGCATTAGTAGAACACTAGTTTCATGATAAATTCAAAGCATTAAATAGGGTTGACGGCCCAATTAGAGTCATTTAGGCTCATGAGCCACAACAGACAAAACATCACATCCAACCCCATAATCATTACACTATTCTCTCACAAAAAAGTCAAAAAAGCCAAAAAGCCAAAAGTCCTTCCCAAACCAAGCTTTTGAACCCAGGCTCATATAGCCAAAAAGCCAAAAAGCCAAAAAGCCAACCCACTTCCCAAACGGAGGCTTAAATCATCTGTTCAAGTTTGTATTAGTGAAAATTATTTGGAAAATTAATATAATGTTTATGCTGGTGCAAGTCTCTTGTAAGTATGGTGCAAGTCTTTTCTTTGTATCAGAGTTGCACAAAACAATATTCTACCACTAGTGCAATTATTATAGCATTGTCCCATTTATTTACAATTTTTCCAAATTATTATTTGGTGCCCATGATGTGGAAGGATATGAAGAATAGTGGTATTGAAAAGAGTCATTCTCATAAATCAATCACAATCCATCTGGTTTTTTCTATTTTCCCAAACCCAATATAAAGTCATGGATCACATGCTTTCTACTAGTCACAACCGCACCATGGGAGCATGTATCGTTGGCATGGAAGGGCATCAAAGCCTCTTCTAAAGTGAGTTGCGGAGAGTGGAAGGGCATCAAAGCCTTTTCTAGGGGCCCTGCCATTTCGTACTTATTTTTGGCGGACAACCTCCTGCTCTTTGCTAAGGCTGATAACAACAGCTATGATACTATTATGGTGGTGTTAAATCACTTTAGCGAATGCTCGGGTTTGAAAGTTAACCTTGCCAAATCTAAACTTTTTGTTTCACCTAATTTATCTATCTCTGAGGCAAGAAACTTGAGTAGCAAGTGCGGTATTCCCCTCACTCAGGATTTGGGTAAATATCTCGAAATCCCCTTACTTCACAACAAAGTGAGTAGGGCCTATTTTTCATCCATTTTTGAGAAATTCCAAAGTAGGTTGACGGGTTGGAAAGCTAGTATGCTGTCAGTTGCTGGGAGGGCTACTCTCATCAAATCTACCATTTCAGCCCTCCTTGCTTACATGATGCAAACTATGGATTTACCTATGAAGGTGTGCAAGGATTTGGATAAATTGAATAGGAACTTTTTATGGGGTGATGTGGGCACTACCAAAAAGTTTCACCTGGTGAATTGGAACTTGATTTGTAAGAGTAAAAAACTGGGTGGTCTTAGTATTAGAAAAACCAAAAATCATAATATTTCCTTACTCTTTAAGTTGGGTTAGAAACTCCTTAATGGAGAGTCTTGCCTCTAAGCCAATGTTCTTTAAACTAAACACCTCCAAGAGGAATTCCTCCTCAACTATTCTAGCAAGAGAAGGGCTTCTCACACTTGGAGGGGCATCATCAAAATTCGTGACACTACTGTGAAAGACAATAAATGGAGTATAGGCAATGGGTCTAAAGTCTCTATTTGGTTTGATAGGTGGTGTGGGGACAGTAGTTTTGCTTCTTTTTTGACAAATTCTTACCTCATTAACTCTGAGAAGGTGGATAACCTCTTGGATGAGGAAGGAAGATAAAATGTTGATTTAATTTCAATAAAAGTGACTAGGGAAGCATTGGACCTTATCTTGAAGGTTTAGGTACGTAGGTTTGTTACATATCCTGATATGCCACATTGGAAGGGGTTTAGTAGTGGTGCGTTCAGCCTATGATTTGGTGACTGATCAAAGTGATGATTCTGGAAATTGGCTTTGGTTGTGGAAAATGAAGCTCTCCCAAAAACTCAGGGGCTTTGTTTGGTTAGCCTTGCACCACAAATTGCTAACCAACAGTCTTAGAGTAATAAGGGGGCCGCCAGATTCTGCAATGTCTGTGCTGTGGGGATCAGGTAGAAGATGTTGACCACATCTTTAGAAAATGTCCTAAAGCTCGAATTATTTGGATTAATTTGAATTGTGCTACTTGGTTGTTCAATTGTAGAAATTTGTCTTTCAATTGTTGGGTGGAATCTATCTTGAAATCTAAATTTTCACATGTTATTGGTCCTACTCTTTTTGTTGCTACTTGTGATAAATCTAGAAAAACTAAAATCTATTAATTTTTGCGAAAAAAGTTATTTCTTGGCAACACAACATTCACATTATACACAGATATGCGTCTAAAATCAAAGAAGCAATTAAATACTCTATTGTTAATCCATTGATTAATTTTTTGGCTGGTTGGACACCTCCATCTTTAGGTAAGTGGAAGATTAACAGGGATGGCAGCTTAAGAGACGACCCAGGTGATTGTAGCTTTGGAGCTTTGATTCGCGACAAGAAAGGCATATGGCTTTGTGGCTTTTACAGAAAACTCACCAACTGCTCAAATCTTGAGGCAGAAATATGGGCCATCTATAGAGGCTTGACGATTGTTTTTGAGAAAGGCTACAAGGATTTGATCATTGAGACAGACTCCACTGAAGCTATTGATGTGCTAATGGAGAAAGTTGAGGTTATCTCCCCACTCCAAAGTCTTATGGAAGATTCCAAGTTTCTTAGTCGTAGATGCGGCTACACAATTCAACATGTCTTGAGGGAGGGCAACAAGAGTGCTGATATAACGATTCTGGTTTAGACTTGACCTAGTTCTTGCTTTTGAATCCTAGAATCCATGTACTTAACTATTGTTCATCTAATTTCCATCTTGTTGCATCTTGAGTTTGGCTATTGGGAGTTTTAGTTGCGTTTGAAACAAGTTGAAAAGTTAGTTTTTCAATGAGTTGTTGCCTAGATTTTTGCTTGTTCAATCGAGTGGTCTTTCTTGTACTGTAGCGGTCTTTGACAGTTTGCAGAACTACTGGAAGTGTGATAACTTCCCTCAAGCGGTATTTCTTGCGCGAGAGCGGTCTTTTTCAGGTCTGAACTTCATGAATGGGGTCATTGTGCACTCAAGGGTGGTTTTGGTTGCTCAAGCGGTCTGCGCATATATCAGTCTAAAAAAGGGCATTTTGAGTCACTTTTTCATCTCATTCTCTCTCTAAACATTTCAAAACCCTAAAACCTTCACACTCTCTTTCTAGCTCTTACTTTTAGCTCCAAATACTCGCAATCCATTGGTTTCCTCATCCTAGTCCTTTGGACAAAAAGATAGACCACGTTAAAGACTTCGGCTCAATTGGAGGAGGAGTTGTTTTTAGCTCTGCCAAGTTCTACCTTGTGCTTTCTCTTGTCTTCTACTTTGAGGTAGGGATTTCTTTGACTTTTAATATGATTTTTAGCTTAGTTATTTGCTCTTTGAAGTGGGCTAGTGATTTGGGGATTTCTAGAAAAGGCTAGGGTTTGATTTTGAAATCAAAAGAGGAGTTTTTCAAATGGGTTCTTAAAAATTGTTGTGGAGATATGTTTGTGGTTGATATATGTTAAAATAGTGGATATCTTTTCTTAAAATTGATTTTATAAGTAAAGGGGGTTTTTGTTTTAAAACTTGGAATATTTCGATTTGTGAAAGAAATGGAAAATTATGTTGGGTTTGTAAGATTGGAACAATGTTGATGATGATGATGAAGTTGGATATGTAATATCACTCCCATTGTAAAAGGATGGAATTATATATTTTGATTGGAAGCTATCTATGTATAGAAATATTTGTTTTGGGCTATCGGTGGAGGATAATATTGATTGTTGTAGACATTGTATGAGGATTAGATTAAATTGAAACTAATTTATTGTGGAAGCCAGATATTGTGGGGGCAATAAAGCTGAATAACGGTATAAGGACAATTAAGGACGGAATTTGTATTCGGCTTTATCCTGGACAATCCCAAAGCCGAATAGATTAATCGGCTGTGGAACCAGTCGAACAAAAGCCGAATACATAAACGTGCAATGGATTAAGGGTGGGCCCGACCCCGAGGCCTAAAAGAAAAATATAAATAGAGGAGTATCAGCCAAAGAAAGGTATGTGAGAACAAGTAAGATTAACTTGAGATACAAGCAACCAAGAGAGTATACACTGACTTATCCGTCGGAGTGCTAATTCCGGCACCCCCAACCAGAGTGTTCATTCCTTTTCAGGTGACTAGCTGAGGATCCAGAGCGTCCTACAGGATCCAGAGAGTATTTCCTAACCACTTCTTCACAATTGGCGCCGTCTGTGGGAATACTCAAACACATCTATGGCGTGCGTGACGGAAGATCCTCCGGTGGTCGCTGACGACCTTACGCCACGAGATGATACCACTCCAAGCAACATGCTTGGGCCAGAGAACATTGCCGCACAAAGGGCCTTGAACTTCGACTCAGTTGCCCAGACCTCACCCTCGACATCAGCAAATGAGACAATGCAAGCGATTATGGATTAAGCGAAGCAAAATGACCAGAGGTTGGAAAACATGATGGTTGAGAACGAGCGCCTTTGACAGGATTTGGCCTTGGAGGTGGCAAAATCCCAACAGGCCACGTGCTAAGATCCGGGACGACCTCGAATTCGGAGACATGATAGTGGTAGTGATTCTGACTCATCATCCCTAGAATCCAAAAAGAAAGGACGAGTTGAAGTCTCCAGTTCTTCTGAAGGAAGTCTGCATGCACGAAATAAGGAAAAAAAATGATTCAGACAAAGAGGATCAACATGACCCCTTTGTGCGACGGATCGCAAGGGTAGTGCTACCCAAAAAGTTCAAAGCTTTATCGTTCACCTTATACGATGGAAAATCGAACCCCACTGATTACATTCGTCATTATAAGCAAACCATGACGCTTCATGCAGACGACGAGACCCTCATGTGTCGAATATTTTCGAGCAGTTTGGGACCATTGGCCGTTAGATGGTATTATAAATTGGAACCGACATCGATTAAGAGCTTCCATCAACTCCAAAAATCCTTCAGGGCAAGGTTCATCACCAATGAGGTCCAGCCAAAGCAGGCCGATTCTCTCTGGGCAATGCAAATCCAACTAGGAGAAACCTTATGTGCGTATTCGGCACGCTATTGGAATGCTTTAATCTAGTAGATGATGCCTGCAATGACTCCATGGCCATCATCGCCTTTAAAATGAGATTGCGTCCTGATAGTGCCTTCCGCAGCTCCTTGACCAGAAGGCCCTCCAAAACAGTCTGGTCATTGATGAAGAAAGTCGAGGAATACTGCAAAGTGGAAAATGACGCCCTGCGGGTCAAAGCCGGGCACAAGGCCAATAAGACGGCCCCATCTGAAATCGTTTAGCCAATAAATTTTGTACCATCACGGAGCCCCGAACCACGGAATCAGGCTAAACGAGACAAGAGACGAGATTCGTGCCAATCAAATGACCAATGTTCACATCAAGCTAATGAACAACTTCAAGTGGATAGCAGGCGTATAAGGCGCGCGGACAAGAAATATACGGAGTTGCCGGAGCCGATCAGCACGGTTATGTCTAAAGTTCAACACCTTCCGTTCTTCAAATGGCCACCCAAGATGGTGGGACCTCCCGACACGAGGAGACGGGATAGGCAGTGCGAATATCACAAAGACCACGGTTATGATACCGATAGTTGTTATGCGTTGAAGGATCACCTTGAGAAATTGGTACAAGACGATTGGCTTAAGCAATACGTCCGAAAGAACAACTCATCCAAAACAGTTGTTTTACGGCAGGATTCACCTTCACTCGACGTAATCCATATGATATACAGCTTGCCGACGACATCCGTGGTGCATACAATTCAGTCGCATCCTAACCTCCAAAAGAAAATAACACCAGTGAAATGGCTCCATGAAGTCGCGAGTATTACTTTCGATGATTCTGATTTGGTTGGCGTAACGGTCCCCCACATTGATTCCTTGGTCATCGAACTACGCGTAAACCGATTCACTGTTGAACGTGTTCTCATTGACTAGGGGAGTACTTCGAAAGTTATGTATTACAAGACCTTCATCAAACTTGGCTTCACTGAGTCGGACCTGTCTCCAGCTCATTATCCGTTATTCGGTTTCAATGCTAATTCGGAATATCCGTTGGGTAAAATCACACTACCAGTTTGGGCGGGCTCCCGATCAGTGGATGTAGAATTTTTGGTTGTCAAGCTGCCTTCGCCGTATAATCTCATCATGGGACGAACTTGGCTGTATACCATGCAGGCCGTGCCAAACACCTATCATCTACTACTTCGCTTTCCGACTGAATGCGACATTGAGCAAATTCGAGGTTCCCAGAAATCGACGCAATCATGTTATCTTCTTACCGCAAAGACACCAAGAGAGTTGGAAGTGAATTCAATTGAGGTGTCAGATCGAGAGAGCCTCGACGACGTTGGGCGGCTCCCAAGTGAAAAGGCAATCGGAGCCCTAGATTGAGTTGAAATTGACGGGAATTCTGACAAGTTCTTCATGGTCGGTGCTTCCCTGAATAAAGTCGACAAACATGAGCTAATTTCTTTTTTACTCGGCAACCTTGATGTATTTGCATGGTCACAATATGAGATGCCGGGGGTGGATCCATCTGTGTCTCAGCATCGTTTAAACATTGATCCCAAATGTAAGCCGATTATTCAGAAAAGTCGGCAGTCAGCCGCGGAACACACTGCTGCCGTTGTTGAAGAAGTTGATCGGTTGCTTGATGCCGGGGCAATCCACGAAGTGACCTATCCTACATAGCTATCGAATACTGTGGTTGTAAAGAAGAAAAATGGAACTTGGCGTGTTTGTGTGGATTTCACGAACTTAAACAAAGCTTGTCCTAAGGATTGCTTTCCCCTCCCCAGGATAGACCAACTCGTAGATGCAACGGCACATCATCAACGTATGAGCTTCCTGGATGCCTATAGAGGGTACCATCAAATTGCCATGCATTCGGAGGACTAAGACAAAACTTCATTCCTCACCCCAAGAGGAACCTATTGCTATAAGGTTATGCCTTTCGGGTTGAAGAATGCGGGGGCAACCTACCAAAGACTAGTCACTGCCATGTTCAAGGAGCAACTCGGCCGTACTATGGAAGTGCACATCAATGATATGGTAGTCAAGTCCAAAGAAGAGCAAACTCATCTAGCCGATCTGAAAGAGACATTTGATATTCTCCGCAAATATAAAATGAAGCCGAACGCTTCCAAATGTGCCTTCGGCATCGGATCCGGCAAATTCCTTGGCTACATTGTTAACCACCGCGGAATCGAAGCCAACCCGAGGCAAATCACAGCAATTCTAGAATTGGCTCTCCTTGGTCGGTCAAAGAGGTTCAAAAGCTGATGGGGATGGCCGTCGCACTCAACAGGTTCATTAGTCATTGCACAGATCGCTGCTGACGATTCTTTCATACCCTTCGGCAGGGTAAATCTTTTGAATGGATGCCTGAGTGCGAAGTCACTTTGGACGGTTTGAAGACTTACCTCCGATCAGTTCCATTCTTGACAACACCTTCGGCAAGTGATCCGCTCATTTTATATCTAGCAGTTCTCGACCGGGCCGTCAGCGTCGTACTGTTAAAGGAAGAACTAGGGGAACAGCGGCCAGTTTATTATGTGAGCAAAGCAATGGTTGACGTCGAAACACGTTACCTTCTATTGGAAAAACTCGTCCTTGCTCTCGTCATGGCAGCAAGAAAACTGATGCATTACTTTCAGGGGCATACCATTGGGGTACTAATGGACTACCCCTCCAGTCAGTACTCCATAGTGCAGAAGCATCAGGGCACGTTTCAAAATGGGCTCTTGAACTCGGTCAGTACGATATTCAATTTCTGCCCAGAACCTCAATCAAGGGGCAAGTGTTCGCCGACTTTGTGGTCGAATTCACCGGATGTCTCGCCGACTTTAAGTCTGATCAAATTTAGCCTAAGCCGAATTGGAGAATTTACGTTGGAGATGTTTGGCATTTGTATTGTGACGGATCATCTAACCAACGTGGCAGTGGGGTGGGCGTAGTGATCATGGCTCCCGACGGGGCAACAATCGAGCAGGCTGTCAAACTGGGCTTCGAAGCATCGAACAATGAGGCCGAATACGAAGCATTATTAACCGACTTACGGAATGCACTTCTCCTTGGTGCTCGGTGTCTGCTTATCTTCTGCGACTCAAAGCTAGTCATCAACCAATTGAAGGGGGAATATGCAGCCAAAAATGACCGTATGGCAGCTTACATGAAAACGGCGAATTCTTTGCAAAATTCGACCATCATGAACTAAATCAAATAACCAGGATCAAAACACACATACAGACGCCCTGGCTTGCCTAGCCTCCGCCATCAACTCAGAAATTAAACGGACAATTGAAGTAGGATTCATCCCTGAGCCGAGCATTGCCCCTTCAGAGTCAATTCAAATAAATATCATAGAATTAGGTCCAAGTTGAATGGACCCTATCACTGCATTTCTATCTTCCGAACAGCTCCCGACGGATAAGAAAGAAGTGCACAAATTGCGAAACAAAGCCCTGCGATATTACTTAGATCCGCAGGGAAAGCTCTACAAAAAATCCATTTCTGGTCCATACCTGGAATGCGTTCATCCGGATAAAGTCGAAGAACTCTTGACTGAAATACACGAAGGTAGTTGCGGTGCCTATTCTGGTGGGCGTTCTTTGGCTCATCGAGCTGTAACACAGGGGTACTACTGGCCGATCATGAGAGCTGATGCCGAGTGTTACGTCAAGAAATGTGAACAGTGCTAGAAGTTTTCCCCTTTAACCTATTTGTCTGCTGAGGAGTTGAGCTCAATCACCAGTCCTTGGCATTCGCTCAATGGGGGCTTGATATCATCGGGCCATTGCCACGGGCCCCAGGGAACAAGCGATTCTTGATTGTCGCGACAGATTACTTCACAAAATGGGTCGAAGCGGAGGCACCAACACATATTCGAGATACTGATGTTAGGCGTTTTGTATGGAAAAATATCATAACATGATTCGGCATTCCAAGAGCACTCATTTCAAACAACGGCACCCAGTTTGATTGTGGCGTCTACTGAGAATTATGCAGCATGTATGGTATTCAGCCCTATTTCTCCACCCAGACTTATCCACAGAGCAATGGTCAAGCTGAAGCCTCCAACAAAGCCATCTTGGAAGGCATCAAGAAGAGATTGGAGAAAGCTAAAGGTAGATGGGTCGAAGAATTGCTCAGTGTGTTGTGGGCTCATCGCACTATTCCGAGGCGATCCACTGGGGAAACGCTGTTTGCTTTATGCTTCGGAACCCATGCAATCATCTCCCTAGAGATCAGCCTCCCGACCTTGAAATCGAAAGTTTTTGATCTAGGCCGAAATGACATGATGTTGGCCTTGGATTTGACTCTGATTGGAGAGCGATGAGACCGTGCCCTTGCATCCATGGCACGGTACCAGCAACAGCTTGCTAAGTCGTATAATCAACGTGTTTAGCTACACCGATATACACCAGGAGAATTGGTCTTCAAGAAAGTACTTCTAGTTGCCAGGAATTCGGATGACGAAAACTGGGTCCTAACTGGGACGACCCTTATCAGATCGATTCAATTGTGGGAACAGGGGCATATCGGCTCAAAGACATGTTTGGGAGAAGTCTGCCATGTCCTTGGAATTCCACGCATTTGCGTAAATTTTATCATTAACCCGACTTTGTTTTGAATGTTTGCCGTGTACAACTTTCACTTTTATAATGCAAGACTTCTTATCTCACTATATGAAATTTTAGTTCGAAGACAAAAGCCTCCGAATTCGGAGCCCCATCCGTGAATGACACGTTTGGGCCGAATAAGCCTCTGGATTCAAAGCGCCCTTCGTGGATTTCACGATTGGCCAAGATAAAAGCCTCCGAATTTGGAACCCCATCTGTGAATGACACGTTTGGGCCGAATAAGCCGCCGGTTTCGGAGCGCCCTTCGTGGATTTCATGATTGGCCAAGACAAAAGCCTCCGAATTCGGAGCCCCATCCGTGAATGACACGTTTGGGCGGAATAAGCCTCCGATTCGGAGCGCCCTTCGTGGATTTCATGATTGGCCAAGACAAAAGCCTCCGAATTTTGAGCCCCATCCGTGCAAGACACGTTTGGGCCGAGTAAGCCTCCGAATTCGGAGCGCCCTTCGTGAATTTCACGATTGGCCAAGATAAAAGCCTCCGAATTCGGAGCCCCATCCGTGAATGACACGTTTGGGCCGAATAAGCTTCCGGATTCGGAGCGCTCTCTGTGGATTTCACGATTGACCAAGATAAAAGCCTCCGAATTCGGAGCCCCATCCGTGAATGACACGTTTGGACTGAATAAGCATTCGAATTTGGAGCGCCCTTCGTGGATCTCACGATTGGCCAAGATAAAATCCTTTAAATTCGGAGCCACATTCGTGCATAACACGTTTAGGCCGAATAAGCCTCTGGATTCGGAGCGCCCTTCGTGGATTTCACGATTGGCCAAGGTAAAAGCTTCCGAATTTGAAACTCTGTCCAGAGCGCCCTTCATGGAAACCACGTTTGGCCAAGGCAAAACGTCTCTGAATTCGGCGTGCTTTTTGTGAATATTATGATTGACAAGCATAAATGCAATTGACGAAAAATGGAAGATGTTCATAACTGAATTTATAAACATAAATTAAAACAACATGCAAATATTTAAAATAATATGTTTCATTGAATTAATCAATAATACATAATTCGCTTCCAATCTACGTTAGAGCTGTACAATATGTTCAGTTTTGTTCAGCATCTCCCTTGTCATCGCTTTTCTCGACTTTGAAAGCCTCAAAGGGAAAATGATGACCCTTGTAGACACCCCATTTTTGACCGCCCTTAAGACTTGGGCATTACTGATGGTTTACTTGGTAGTGAAAGATGTGCAGTGCAAAAGGGTCAATTTCTTCGGCGAGAGGAGAGTCAAATCCAAACCTCACACCCTATTTTGGACCAAAGCTATTTTGAATGTTTTTTAAACCATAAAATCCTCCCTTTCAAATTTTTTTTGAAATAAAGTTCCTACGATGTTCCGACGTTCGCATTTTGTCAAATGTTGCGCTTTTCGGTAAACCGGGCAAGGACAAAGTAGAAATGAATGAAAGAGAGATGAAATATTTGGAAAATCTTTCAAAACACCTTGTTTAGGGGTTTGGAGTTGAAGAAAAGAGGAGAAGAGGGAAGAAACCAAGTTGGAGAAGAAGTTGAGCATGAATCGCTAAGAGAGAGTCGAGCAATCCTCACTAAATCAGGCCCATCCTTTTAAATACTTGGATTTCGGCTATGAGGCCACCACCGTTGGAAAGATTACTTCTGGGGCTTCATTTTTCACTCAAGAATCTCCTAAAGTCGAGTCCGGATGGGGGAGATATGATTGGTTGAAGTTGGGCATCATTCCGATTGGACCGAAACTGAGCAGTCTTCACTAAAAGAGGGATATCTCTTAGCATACTTGAAATTTTGAGGTGAGGCTTCCAAATTTGGAAAGAAGACTTCCGGGGCTACAGTTTAGGCTCAAGAATGACCTGAAAAGGAGTCCAGATGAAGGAATTAGGCTTGTTTCAAGTCAGGGACTAGCATTGATTTTTTCCATCAGCCTTTATGGAACTGCATCGGCCACAATTGGACCTCAGCAGCTATAGGTCGGCCAAAAGTGAACCTTATCGGCCACAAATGTTGGCCGATTGCCAAAAATGTCCAGAAAGCCCAAAATTGGCAGATATTTCTCCTCCAGCTGTTTCCAGCTTGTGCCACATGTCCCAAATAAGATATTTTCGACCAAGCTTGATATTTTCTATATAATGAAGCCTTATATCTCATTTTCAAGGGTTAGAACATGAGAGGATAGATTAGAACAATTTTGGAAAAAAGTTTTGGGAGCCTCTCTCTCTAGAAACTCTCTCTAGATTTCACTCTCTCTAAGGATTTTGTGCTTGAAGGCTTGCATACATCCATCTTCAACCTATCAACCCTTAAGAAGACTTGATCACCATTGGGCTAAGGTCCCTTGGAACTTGTTTTGGGCTGCTAATGCTTGGTTTTGGCTCAGATTTTGGCTGGTTTTGCTACTGAGCTTCAAGGTGCTTCAAGGGTAAGCACTTGCTCCTTTAAACCTTGGCTTTGCATGCTTGTTTTACCATATTTGTAAATTGTTTTTTGCTTGGTTTTGAACTAAGAAAATCTCTATTTTTCAGTCCTAAAAGTGATGGTTTAGGCCTATTTTATGTTAGGGGGTTGTCTCTCCCTTTTGTTCCTTAGCTTGTATAGCTTTTAAGCCATCTTCTAAGGCTTTTCAAAACAAATTTTTGTGGCCTTTTAACCACTGAAATCCAAATAATTTTTAGTGGTAAAAACCCTGTTTTGAGGCCCCAAATAGGAGAGGGTGGTCCCCCCTCCTCTTGTCTTGTTTGCTAGTGTTGATGGCCAACCAAATGAGCATGTGTTTTTACTTCTTTATGGCTTTGTTTAGGCTCATTTTTGTGACTTTTGGGACCTGACATAACTCTGTTTTAGGCTGGTTTGGTCACCTCTTGCATGCTTTATACACTTGTAGTGTAAACTTGCACATTAGCCCAACATGCATCATGCTTTAGACCATCATTCTAGTGTGCTTTTGGCTTAAATCCAAGAAGCTTTTGGCCATATTTTAGCATGCTTATGGTCTGATTTATGTTGTTTTGGTCATGCATGCCAGGCTTTGTATAGCCATAGTGTATTTTAGCTCACTAGCCTTGAGTTTCCAAGCCACTAGCATGCATTGCTTGGGCTATTTGCATGATTTAGCATCATTTGGGATGATATTTCAGAGCATGTTTCGTTGCCATGCCCTCACATTTGTCACTCTTTCAATGCTTTGAAGGGTTGGTTATTTATGCCTTAAGAATGAGCATATGTGTATGCCATATTGCCTAGGCTTTTGGGTCACCATTTCAGTGTGTATTTGGTCCTATTTTGCCATGATATAACTTTGTTTTTACTTGGTTAGAGCATCCCTCATTTGCTTCTTACACTTGTAGTGTAAGTCCTCTTTACTAGTCTTGCATGCCTAATGAGTGAGCTTGTTATTCTAGCATGTGTTGACTTGGTATTAGCCTTTTTTTTGGTGTTATTTTGACATGCCATAACTCTGATTTTTATTGGTAAAGTCATCCCATGCTTCGCTTTGGTAGGTGTAATGCAATCATCCTTATTGGCCTTGTATGCGTCATGTTTTGTGCCTCCCATTCTAGCATGAGTTAGCCCTATTCAAGCATGTTTCTAGCCTTGTTTTGGCCTGCCTTGGGATTGTTTTGAGTCACCTTGGCCCTTTGGGCTTGCTTGTTATGGCCATGGTGTGAGTCCCTTGGCTAACTTTAAGCTTTAAGCCCACTAGCATGCTTTATTCGTCATATATGCATGATTTAGCATCCTTTGGAATGTAATTTCAGAGCTTACTTCATTGCTACATTCTCACATTTGTCACCTCTTTATCATGTTTGAGAGTTGTACTATTATGCTTAAGTCATGGGCCAATGAATTGAGCATGCATTTCCTTACTTTTTAAGCCATCATTTCAGCATTATGGCCACTGTTTTGGCATGACTGAGGTCCGTCCATATTCAGTTTAAGTCCATTGAGCATGTTTGTTTGCATGTTGTTTGCATGCTTGGTACATTGCATGTTTAGGTTGCATTGTATTTTGCATGCTTGTTACATTAGCTTTGTTTGGCATGCTTATGTTCCATACATTGCATTGTGTTTGGTTTGGGCGTCAAACCAAACATGAGGAACGAGGGACGTTTCATACTTGAAGTGATGAAACGTGCCTCAATTCTCGGTCGCCGACACTCTTGATCAAACATGATAGAGTTCAAGGCATTTATGTGTTTTTGTGCATTTCATCCGTATTGATTTGTGCAACTCGGCATCTTTGGCCATTATGCATCGAAATGCGTAATTGATGGCTCCAGAGCCGAGCACTACACACCTTTGAGTCTCAAACATGATAAGGGGTGTAGTTGCACAACATTTTCCTACAAATACATTGCCATGCCTCTGTTTGTACTCTACTGTAGCAAAAGGAGCAGTTTGCAGGAAGAGATGGCCGATCAGCTATCTAGTGTGCCGATCGGCTATCAGTATTTGGCCGATGGATTCAAAAGTGGTCGATGACCCTCATCTCTTGGCCGATGACCTCTCAGCATATCCCTGAGGTGGATCAGAAGTGTTTCAGAAGTTGGCATAATTTTCAGAAGTGCAAACAGAGGCAACATGAGGCATGGCAACGGATTTCCGAGCGAAGCCGACCGAGCATGCATCATTCATCGTTCCAAGACAGGGCTATGGCAGCTTGTTTTAGCTTCTTTCTTTTCTTACTTAGTTGGTTTTGTAACTTAATTAATTTGCTTAATTAGTTAAGGTTTTGTAATAGTTAATTAGTTGGTTTGTATTATTTATTCAGACCCTCCGTCGAGAGGGCACAATTTTGTAATAAGTGTGCGTGAGTGTGTGAATGTCTTCCAATCCCACGTCTTTCTCTCTTTTCCTTAACCGCTTACGATGGTTAGTTCTAGGTCATGTTTTGATTAGCATCCTTATGCTTGCATGTTTGCATTCATTCATCTGTCTTGCATGCACCGGGCTTGGCGCATCATACAAACTGCATTGTATTTCAATACCGATTTGAATACATGTTATCGAGTTGCATTTCACATGCCATCTTAGAATAGCTGAGCCTATTTCTAGTCGCATTTTGCATGTGTTGCATTAGCCATCTTAACATGAACTAGGATCATGCATAATTTCTAACTAGTTGTTGTTTTGGTTCGGAGTACACTGTAAGTATTTACGCTTTAGCATCTTGCATGTGTGTAAGTGTTAAACTGACAGCATGTTTGCCATGAGGCTACTTGCTTAAATGATATAACTGCCTAAATGCCTGTGGGTGAAGGTTGGATTACTTGAATTGGAACAATTCATTGAAATGCAAGTTTTAAAGCCCACTTGAGGGTGGCAAAATCATGTTTTCCTAAGCCCACTCGAGGGTGGCAAATCCACGTCTTAGCCTACTTGCGAGTAGCACCTTCAAACCATTTTCAAAACAAACATGAAATGTTTTGTTCCAATTTAGGCGATCTAGTCTATACTTGTATGCTGTGCGCATCACATAGTAATTCTAGCTAATAAACCGGAATAAGAACACATGTGTTTTCAAAAACAACAAATCATGATTAGTAGAGGCCGATCTTTGATCGGGCGAGCGGGGGTGCTCATTGCATGACCTTCCCCTCTCGTACCCAAGTTCCCGAGCCGAGCCAACTTTGGTGATGATGGACACGTGGCCTTAGGCACGAGTCAGGGTTTCCTAAATTTCCCAAAACAAAAACATTTAGGTGGCGACTCTGTATCTGGAAAAGCAGTCTATGTTTGGCACTTTTTTTATAAAAATCAGTTTTCCAAAACGATTTGCCGGATTTGGACTCTTTGGTAATTTATCGATCTTCCATTGCACTTTGCGAGATTAGATTCAGAATCGTGACATTGAGTCCGAACTGTAGTAGCTAATGAACAAAACGGATTTGCGCCATTCGCGCGAGGAGTCGAGACGTTCGGGCACGTCTACAACCCTGATATAACGACGCCAAATCAATGCCTGTTGCCCAGAGAGCCTCTGCAGCCTGGAGAGTTTTGACCCACCCATGCTTAAATCCACGATTCTCGCATCGGCAGACCTCCTTGGCGAGCTTTTCCATTGTCTTCTGTATCCCAACTTTTCAGCCCTTATGGAAGCCTTGTTCATAAGCCCTGGTCTTTGCAGCCTCTATTGCAAATATGCTTGCCGTATCTCGATCGGCAATCGCATGACTTATAAGCCATTGGGTCACCATTTCTTCCACAATCAGGTTAGCTTGGCTGGCCGATTATGCCTTGGCAGTTTTGACCTTTCTTAGTTCACGCTCAACCTTCTTCGCGCGAGCTTCTAAGCTTTGAATGTGTTCATCCTTTGCTCTATCTCCCGCCGCGTGGCACGAAGACGCATGCCGATTTCATAGGCGGTATACAGCCATTTCACCGCTCCATGGATGCCCCCCCGAAACATTTCGAAATCAGGTCGACCGACCATCGACTGCTGGACTTCTGGTGAAAAAATTTGTCGAGCAAACTTGACTGCCACATTTGGGTCATGAACAATTGAATTTGCTTCCGTCATCGGTTTGTTCCCCACAAAAACCGCAAAACTTAACGGGCGCGGTGTCGTACTAGTTTCTCCTCTCGAGCGTGGTAGAGGGGAGCTGCCCCGTTGTTGTTTTTCCCTTCTGGGTGACCTACTTCGACGACGCGGTGACTGGCATTTTTCACGTTCCCTCAACGTCCTACTCCCCGTGCGCGTAGGCTCGCTACCTCAATTTATTTCTGCGTCCAACTCCGCGAGTGTTCTCCCTTCTTCTCTGCTGTTGAAGAATAATCTTCTTGCCATCCACAATTGTCCACACTGCTCTTTTCCTCCCTCAATTTCTTGGCTTTGAATGCAATAATAGCCCCTCCGCGCACCCAGCACCCGCCCTATTTATTCCTTATAGGTGCAGCATCCCCGAGGCGATCTCATCAATGCTAAATTTCAAAACTTGGTGCTAATCATCTCATGTGCCCCAGCCACTCCATGAACTAATAGCATTCGGTGCTCCAGTTCATGCATCAGCTAGGTCAAGGGCAGATTCATTAATCTAATCAGCCAGATGTCGAGCCCTTGCGCCGATCAGGTTGTGTACCCCAGCCACTCCATGAACTAATGGCATTCGGCGTTCCAGTTCGTGCATCAGCTGGGGCAAGGGCAGATTCATTAATCTAATCGGCCAAATGTTCAGGCGTGGTGCCGATCATCTCATGTACCCCAACCACTCCATGAACTAATAGCATTCGGCCTTCCAGTTCATGCATTTGCTAGGTCAAGGGTAGATTCATTAATCTAATTGGCCAGTTGTCGAGCCCTTGCGCCGATCAAGTTGTGTGCCCCAGCGACTCCATGAACTAATGGTATTCGGTGTTCCAGTTCGTGCATCAGCTGGGGTAAGGGCAGATTCATCAATCTAATCGGCCAAATGTCTAGGTGTGGTGCCGATCATCTTATGTGCCCTAGCCAGTCCATGAACTAATAGCATTCAGCCTTCCAGTTCATGCATTAGCTGGGTCAATGGCAGATTCATTAATCCAATCGGCCAGATGTCGAGCCCTTGCGCCGATCAGGTTGTATACCCCAGCCACTCCATGAACTAATGGCATTCGGCATTCCAATTCATGCATCAGCGGGGGCAAGGGCAGATTCATTAATCTAATCGGCTAGATGTCGAATATTCCTTGAGCCAATTTACTCGTTATTTTATCGAATATTCATGCACCTTTCCAAATTGTTAACTGTCGATTCGTTTATTTATTCGGCTAAATAGCAAAGACAAGCATAGGATGTTTAATTGATTCGGTTAATTTATTGGATGTTTAATTTACTCATATGCCGCAAATAGAAAAGCATAAGGAATTTTCATTAATAAATTGAAAACAAATAGTATATGCAGTAAACCGAAAAGTATAGGAAATTTTTATTAATAAATTGAGTACAGATAGTAGTCATTTTACACATGAAAATTAACTTACATTTAAACTTCCAGTCGAAGTACAGAAATGAAAATCTACTAACAAAAACCTACAAGAACTATGCATCTAAGATGCCTAACAAAAATCTAAATATCACCCTAATCAATCTTCAGGGTCAGACTACAGCGGCTCAACGTCCACCTGCTCGTATGGAATTGGCTACACCAATGTCACATTCGCGGCAGTGAGGGCTTTGAGTCAGCCTTGTTTGAAGCCCCGATTCTCGAACTTAGGCACTTCTTCCACGTAGTTTTCCAAGGTGGCGTCCTTCCCAGCTTGGAACGCTTTGGAAATCTCGGAGTCGGCTAATTCTTTTGCCTTCCTCGACTCTTCTAAATCGGCTTCCAGCTTAGTGATCACCTCTTCGGCTAACTTGAGCGCATCTTTGCTCGCTTTTGCCCTTTCTTCGGCAACCAGCCTTAGTTGGTCGGAATTCCTCGCGCTTTTAGCCTCGGAGTTGGCTCTTGCACGTTCCTCCGCCACTTTCGATGCCTCGGAATCGGCTCTTTGAGAGGCTTCCACAGCCTTGCTCTTTTCATTTTCAATTTCGGCTTTCAACAAGCCGATTTGTTCAATAGCATCATGTTGACGGCGGCCGATTTCGGCTATCTTACCCACCATCTGCAAAACAAGGAAATAGAATTACAAAAAATAAGAAAAAAAAAAAATATATATATATATATATATCTAGGCGGAAGATTGCAGATAAGGCATGTACCAATAAAGCCGATTGAGCTGCTAATGTAATTGACAATAGATCTGGCTCCACCCGAAATATGGCTCTGTCAATCAGTAGGGAAATTGAGGAGGCCATGCTTAAGGCCACAGCTGGGTCCTTCAAAGCCGACTCATCAGAGGCAATCGACATATTCCTTATCCTTTGTTGAACAGTGAATAGAACAACCAAGTTTGATTCCTCAATACGCGGCCGTTTATCGATTTGGTCCTCACCAGAGATGGCTTCTCTCTCGGCGGGGCGCTTTTCCCCCTTTTGCTCAGCCTCCTGATCCCTCTGTTCTCCCTGCTCCATCTCGGCAGTTTCGGTCTGAGCTGTTTCTTCCTCAATAACAGGCAGGGAGGACTCAGCGACGGCAGTGGGTGGAGTTTCCGATCGGATGACCTCGGCTCTCCTCCGGGCGGCCATTCTTTCGGCGTTTCCTCCTGGCAAGTTACGTGAGCGACTCCCCAGCCATATTCTCAGGATACACGCTGGGAAGGTCTCCTAAGTCTGTAAAAATGTCTTCAAATGAGACGTCCCCTTGGCTTGAAGTAGATGGAGGGTTGGATGAATTGAGGCCGGCTTCCTCAAAGGCCAAGTTTAGAGCCTCGTCTACCTTAGCTTCCGGCTGGTTTGGCTCCTCGGCGACCTCTTCGGCTACTTGTTCTTCCACCTGCTTCGAATCGGAGGCTTCCAAACCAATTTTCCTTAGGTTTCTGAAGTTGGGAAGATAAGGGCCGTAAGATGCTCTTCGCCCCTCAGAATTGGAATGTTGTCTGCCACTGAAAACGTTGCGTAAGTCGGCTCGTATCTCAAAAGAATGTGGGTCGCCCTTTCTTGTTTTTGAAGGCTTGGATGGCCAAAGAACTGGAGTGCGATTTTAATTTCCGCAAGTACGGCGTCGTCGGCTGAAACCAAAACTTTCTTCAAATCGTTGCCTGCATAAACAAAACGGTAAGTACATAGAAGGAAAGTCGAATAAATATATAATAATAAAAAAAATGAGCTATACGGCCACCTGGTTCGTCTTTTCATCTTGGCACGGGATCTAGGCGATCTTCACCCTCGCCGAATTCCCAATTGCCTCGGACAATGACCATTACATCGTCAACACGCTTGCTAGAGCTGGCAAGCATAGTCACTAAGTAATGATCGGTATCCTTGGCCCTAAGAAAATAGCATCCCAGCCAGCCAGTAGATTTGGCTAAGGCATAATAATGCCGAATTGCAGGTATACCAAGGTTAATCCTAAGGCGTCGGTTTAACTCTATAATCCCCATTATGATGCGGAAAAAATTTACATCAGGTTGGGAAGGGATTAGACCCTAATATCGTAGGACGGCCCTTAAAAATGGGTGAAGGGGAAAACGAACTCTGCCCTTAGCAATTGATAAAAGAGGAAAGATGATTGTACTTTCATCAGTCCTTTCCATATTAGTGGTGCTATCTGCCACGAGTGACAGATGGACGTCGTCGGGGATGGAATAATGGCGTCGAAAGCCGGAAATTCATTTCGGAGAAAGGAGTTCTTTCAAGTGTTTTGCCATCCTAGCCAGCCAAAGGATTACGCAAAACTAAAAATAAACAAGGAAATGGGATTCGAAATGAAGGAGAAGAGAACTTACAAGCAGCAGAAGAGACAATGAGAAACACGAGGAAGTTGCAGAGGTCGCGAAGTGGAGGTATATCGAAAGGCAAACCAAAAGCTTTGAGTTAAAAAAAAAAAAAAAAAAAAACTTACATTCGAAGGGACAACATAGTTTCAAATCGCATTAAATGAAGAAAGCGTACGAAGAGGCGGGAAGATGTAATGATGCCTAAAAAGTGTGTGTTCTGACATGCGTTGGAATGAGGTTAACTGCCATTCTTTCCTTGACTTTTCAAGTTCGAAACCAAACATGCCGACTAACTGGCGTTAACAGGATGTTTGGGGGGCAATTGTGGGAGTCGGATATTGTGGGGGCAATAAAGCCGAATAACGATATGAGGACAGTCAAGGATGAAATTTGTATTCGGCTTCATCCTGGATGATTGTAACAAGCCTGCGGGGACCTCGCTACAGCTCGGACTCGATTTGTGTCACGGTTCTTAATCTTGAACCAAAGAGTCCAAATCCGGCAAATCGTTTTGGAAAACAGATTTTTTGAAAGAAGTGCCAAACATGGACTGCTTTGCCAGATACAGAGTCGCCACCTAAATATTTTTATTTTGGGAAATTTAGGAAACCCTGACTCGGTGCCAAAGGCCACGTGTCCGTCATCACCAAAGTGCCTCGGCTCGGGAACTTGGGTACGATTGGGGAAGGTCACTTCGTGAGCCCCCGCTCGCCCGGTCAAGAGCCGGCCTCTACTAACCATGATATTTAATTTTGAAAACATGTGAGTTCTTATTCCGTTATTAGCCTAGTTTACTATGTGATGCTCGCAGCAAATAAGTATAGACTGGGCCGCCTGAATTGGAACAAAACATTTCATGTTTGTTTGTTTGCAAATGGTTTGATGGTGCTACCCGCAGGTAGGCTAAGACGCGGATTTGCCACCCTCAGGTGGGCTTTGAAAACATGATTTTGCCACTATCTAGTGGGCTTAAAACAAACAGTAAATGAATTGTCCAATCCAAGTAACTCAGCCTCCACCCACAGGCATTCAAGGCAGTTATATCACATAAGCATATAGCCTCATGGTAAGCATGCTATTCATGGCAGCACTCACACGCATGCAAGGATGCTAAAGCATAAAACTCACCGAGCACTCCAAGCCAAAACAGAAAACCGATTAGAAATCATGCATGATCCTAATCATACAGAAATGCCTAATGCAACACATGCAATAATGCAACTATAGCAGGCTCGGCTATTCTAAACATGGCATATGGAATGCTACAACTAACATGTATTCAATTTGGAATTGAAATACAAATGCAGTTTGTATGATGCGCCGAGCCCGGTGCGTGCAAAACAGATGAATGATGCAAACATGCTGTCATACTGTATGCTAATTGAAGCATGCCCTATATCTAACCATCATAAGCGGGTAAATAAAAGGGAGAAAGACGTGGGGTTGGAAGACATACATCACACTCACCCACACTTATTACAGTTATGCCCTCGCGCAGAGGGTCCGAATAAATAATACAGTCCGAATAACAGAATATTACAGTCCGAAATAATATACAAATTCCTAATTAATTAACAAGTTAACTAAGAAAAACTGTAAACTGGCATGCAAGCCAGGGGTGCCTTGATTCTGACGAATGCTGCGAGTTTGGGCTGCCTTGCGCGGAAATCCACTGGGATGCCCCAATTAGCCTCTGTTTTGCAATGTTTCTCGAAATGCGTGCCAAGCCTCGGAAGACTGCTGATTCTCTATTTCGCTGCAACAGAGAGCAGGAAAGGGGCATAGCAATGTATTTCACAAATATATGCATCCTCGATCCTCGTGCCACCAATCACGCATATCGATGCATGATGGCCGAGGAATCGGATTGCACAACTCAATATAGGATGAATGCAAGTGAATGCTACAACAAAACCTAACTCCATCATGGGTAATCCGGAGTGTCGGTGACTTGGGAATTGAGACGCGTTCCGTCACTCGGAGTACGAAACGTGCCTCGTTTCCCGTGCCCGGGCTAACTCCTATCCTGAACACGATGCAATATGCATGATATGTATGAATGCAACTAAAATACAATCCTAGCATGCACTATGCTATGAAAATGAGATGCCTCGAAATGCGTGCACGCAGGCACGCAAACCGAGCGATAATCCTAAGGCATGAAATGGCATACGCAATGCAAATTGGACTTACACTAACATGAGTTGACCTCAGCCACACTCGCATAAGAGGCCGACGGATAAAAATGAAGCGCCTCGAAATGCGTGCACACGGGCGCGCAAACCGAGGCAATGGCCCTAAGGTATGAAATGACATGAAATATGATATACAATGAGACTAAAATGAGATGTCTCGAAATGCGTGCCCACGGGCACGCAAACCGAGAAAATGGCATACGAAATGCAACAGGACTAAAATGAGACATGTGATGCAATATGGGCTTACACCAACATGAGAGAGCCTCAGCCACACTCACACAGGAGGCCGTTGGATGAAAATGAGATGCCTCGAAATGCGTGCACACGGGCACGCAAACCGAGGCAATGGCATACGCAATGCAATGAGACTAAAATGGCATACAGAATGCAAAATGGACTTACACTAACATGAGCGGACCTCAGCCACACTCACATAAGAAGCCGTCAGATGAAAATGAAGCGCCTCGAAATGCGTGCACATGGGCGCGCAAACCGAGGCAATGGCATAAAGCATGAAATGACATGGAAATGATATGCAAACATGCAAATGGAATTTCAGCACTCACAAATGATGCAAAACAGTCCCGAAAGGTGGGGAAATGACACCAAATGCACGGAATGGTCCCGAAATGCGATATTAAGCACTCGAAATGGCCTACAGCCATACTAAATATGCATAATTGGTACATGACATGCAAAACAGTAGCAAGGCAGCCCCAAAATAGCATTTTTTACAGTACAAGACATGGCGAAATAGTAAGCATAGATAGGACAACAATGGCATGCAAAAATTGGGGCCAAGAGAGGGGTATTGAAACAAGTGATGTATGCGATGCTCAAACTGAAAAATTTCCTTCTACAACACTGATTAGGGACCAAAAATATGAACATTTACAGTAGATGACATCCCTCAAATCAGTATGAAAACTTGCTAAAAATGTCATGCAAGAATGAAGCCAACAAAGGCTAGAACATGAGGTGTGCCTTACATTCATCAAACAGCCTTGGACCCTTAACAAAACATGACAAGAAGGCCAAAATATGGATATTTTCAGTACTGCTCATGGCCGAAAACAGAAGCTAGATAGGCCTAACAAAGCATGCAAAAATGGGGGCCAAAGAGGGATATAAAGACAAGCACAACATGGGGACCCCCAACAAGGTTAATCCCTTCTACAATGTTGTATAGGGGCACACAATAAGCTTACTCACAGTTCATGACATGCTCCAAAACAGATTACATGTAGGTCAAACAAATCATGCAAATTTACGGTAAATATGAGAGATTATGAAGCAAGTGCATGATAGAGAGGCCAAAAAGGGTTGAGCCATTCTTCAATGTTGAAGAGGGGCTCAAAATAGGCCCACTCACAGTTTACCGTATGCTCGAAAACAGATCACTCATAGGCCAAATATTCAATGCAAAATATTGGCATATAAGAGGATATTGAAAGAAGTGTAAGATGGAGGGCTCAAACAGAGTTGAGCCCTTGAACAAATATCAAGAATAGCTCAAAATAGACCTAGTTTCAGTTAAGGTCGGAGCTCAAAACAATAAGCAAATAGGCTTAAGAAATGAGGCAAAAATGGGCTACAAAAGAGGGAAAGTGAGACTTACCCTTGAAGACCTTTCTTTCTTTGCTTCTTGGCTTGAGAAATGTTGCTTCTAAGCCTTTAAGAACCTCTACTTGTTTCTGGAAATGGAGTGGTGATGGTGGTGCTTGATGATGATGAACAAAAGGCACCAAAACTTGAAGATTCGAGAGAGATGGATAGAGATATGAATGTGTATGCTCAAGCCAATTTTTCTAACCCTAGGGACAGAGCTGGGAGGCTCCTTATATGGACAAAAGGAGGGGTGTAAAGGTGGAGGGAAATGCACCCAAGCTTTCCCTCCTAAAATATCCCCCGGATACAGATATTTTCTGGGGGAAACAACTATACAGCTGTAAAGTATGCACTGAGGGAAGCATGGCCGGCTAGGCACTTTTGCTGCAGGTGGCCGGCCGGCCACCCCCCATGGCCAGCCGGCCAAGGGGCAAAATGGTCAACTGAGAATTTCTGGCCGGTCACCAAAGATTGGTGTCCTCCCATGTGTGTACAACAAGGCCCTATGGTTGGAAATTGGCAACTCTGAAACAGGAGAAACAACAAGCCACTTTTCAAAGAGGGTCAAAAATGGAAAGAAGAATTACTGGCCGGCCATGTGTTTTTAGGATCCTTCCATATGTGTACAACACAAATATGTGGTTTTGGCTCGAAGAAAATGGCCCTAGGGTGTTCAACATTAGCCCGGAAGTGAGAAAAACGGGCGCCAGGGGGCGCCGGAAGAGCATAACAGGTTGCTGAGACAATTGCTAGCCTCTCACCCTCCAGTGATCTTCCTGGTGATAAAACAGAGGTACCTGCCAAAAATGAACAAAAACCGATGCAAAACGAATGCTCGTTGGCCAAAACACGCAGTTCGAGGTCCCGAAAACCGGCCGTTAAGCACCGAAAGTGGCATTCGGCCACGAAGTGGGTATCTAAGACCCCAGTGTCCCTCGAAAGGGAGTAAATGAGATGCATGCCAAAAACCGGAGGAATCGGAGATGGTCGGGTGGTCCCGAACCGAGGCACACGGCCTGACGGCTCCGAAAACCGGGGATCGGGCTCCGAAATGGGTAAAATGGCCTACGACCACGACATGTAGCCCACGGCCACTGAGAGACGGTCTACGGGACCTCTCCCTCCCCTCAGGAAAGAAAACAGAGAAAACTGAGTCTGGTTCGCAAACCGAGGCAAGGCACAGAAGAGAGTTCGGAAGTCCGGAGGCAGGGCGCACGACCGCGACTCTGAGACTTCTGAACGAGCACAATATGCAACATCACCGAGCGCTCAATCGGTGACGTCTGAGTCTTAAGGTCGGTCAAAAATGGGGTGTCTACAATGATCCCAAAGCCGAATAGATTAATCGGCCGTGGAACCAGTCGAACAAAAGCCGAATACATAAACGTGCATTGGATTAAGGGTGGACCCGACCCCGAGGCCCAAAAGAAAAATATAAATAAGGAGCATCAGCCAAAGAATGGTATGTGAGAACAAGTAAGATTAACTTGAGATACAAGCAACCAAGAGAGTATACATTGACTTATCCGTCGGAGTGCTTATTCCGGCACCCCCGACCGGAGTGTTCATTCCTTTCAGGTGACTAGTTGAGGATCAAGAGCATCCTACAGGATCCAGAGAGTATTTCCTAACCACTTCTTCACATTTATCATACATTGTGCATTAAACATTATTTCATATTAAACATTGTAAATGTATTGATTTTGAAAAAAATGAGTGAATACCTTGGTGAATCTGGTTTGGGGGTGTAGTTGTGGTTATGATGTTGACTTGTGTGTCCTTGGTGAAAGTCTAAAAACCCATGCAGTTAGGTGCTGATCCTTCTGGTTAGTACCGATAAAATAGCTTTGGTATTACTTGTATAGCCTATTGACAGACACGTACCTAGAGATGTCCAGTGTTTTGTATCCATTCCCCTGTTTTTTGCTATAAAAGGATTATTTTCATGAATTGATTCATAATCTGGCATTGCATTGTTTTGAGATAAAAAATGAGTTATGTTTGACAAATGGCATGCATGTGCATTCAGTTTATAATTTTGCTTAGATTCATATACAGTGTTAGAGTTTCTCTACTAGACTTTGGCTCACCCTATGTGGAAAATAACTTTCAAGTATTGATGATATGCCTCCACCAATGATATAGCTTGGAAGGATTTGGTCTCTAATTAGGGATTACGGTCATCTTGTGGAGGCGGTGTCTCATTTAGAGATCGTGATTCAGGCTGAGGAAGAGAGGATGAGGGGCTCTAGGCAGAGAAGTCAGGAGGTTTAGGGAGAGACTCGGGATAACAAGAGGCATAGGGATTCCACTCAGCAGCAGACCCAGACAGCACAGTTTAGATCTACTTTTCCTATACCGAGTTATGGTCCAGGGAAAGGTAACCAGTGTGGGATCACTTGCTTTAGGTGTGGTTAGCTGGGCCACAAGTCTTCAGTTTGCCCGTAAGGAGGAGGAGGGCAACAGTTTGCACCATTTTCGGCTCGTCCTCAGAGCCAGAGTCAGGGAAGAGGGCAGTCGCCTACTTGTTATCAGTATGCGCAGTTGGGGGTATGTGAGGAGGTTTTGCCGTCAGACAGGTGGCACATCTGGTGCGTTTGGTTTGAGACAGACACAGAGCCATCAGCCTACCCAGTCAGCACAGGCCTTGAGGGCCACTCAGGGAGCCTCTTTGGCTCAGTTGGTTTACCAGTCCTATGCTCCGAGGGGTGAGCATGTAGAGTAGAGACCCACGAGGCATGTGTATGCTGTTACCATGCCAGATCAGTTGCTAGCACCCTCTGTTATGGGAGGTAACTTTTTGTTGTTCAATTTTGTTTCCAATGTGTTTATTGATACTGGTGCATCTCATTTCTTCATTTCGTTTGCATTCTCATCAATTTTGGGATTAGATGTGGCTTAGTTAACATCTCCACTCAGGATAGAGTCACCAGTTGAGGTAAGGTTGACTTGGATCGGGGTTGTCATGATTATGAGATTGAGGTTGCAAGTCACAGGTAGCCAACTTCTTTTTGCATTTGTATTGTTAGATATGTCAGGTTTTGATGTTATCTTAGGTATGGACTGGTTGTCTTCGTATTGTGCTGTTATAGATTGTTGTTGTCAGAAAGTTACGGTGTGTACCTCGAGTAGTGACTATTTTTATTTTCTGGGGGAACCAAGCTGATAGAGTTTTGTGGCCAGTATATGACTCGTGTGGTTAGGGCAAGCTTAGTTGTCTTCTTGCAGCTTTTTGGGTAGTAAGAGTGATGTGGTCTGAGTTGAATTGCTGATGGTAGTTTGTGAATACCCAAACGTCTTTCTTGAAGATCTTACTAGTTTGCCACCCCACCAAGAGATTGAGTTCTCCATTGACTTAGTGCCCGACACGGCACTGATTTCCATGACACCATATAGATTTGCACCAGCCGAGTTGTATGAGTTGAAGATTCAACTCCAAGAGTTTTTAGATAAGGGTTTCATTTGCCCTAGTACATTGCCTTGGAGAGCACCGACTCTCTTCGCTAAGAAGAAGGATGGCACTTTACGACTGTGCATCGATTACCGAAAGTTAAACCTGGTAACTATTAAGAACAAGTACCCATTATCTTGTATAGATAATCTGTTTGACTAGTTGAAAGGGTCTTGTTACTTTTCTAAGATTGACTTGAGATTAGGTTACCACCAGTTGAGGGTGAAGGAGGAGCGTATTCAGAAAACGACATTCTGTATGCAGTATGGCCACCATGAGTTCTTAGTGATACCTTTTGGGCTAACCAATGCATCGGCTTCATTCATGAATTTGATGAATCAAATCTTCTGTGAGTTCTTACACCGTTTCGTGGTTGTCTTTGTTGATGACAACTTGATCTACTCACCCTCCGAGGAGGAACATGAAGAACACTTGCGGGTTGTACTTAAGTTGCTTAGAGCCCACCGTTTATATGCTAAGTTTGGGAAGTGTGAGTTCTGGTTAAAAGAAATTAAGTTCTTAGGCCATGTGATATCTGGAGAAGGGGTGACAGTAGACTCTTTTAAGATAGAGACAGTGCAAGATTGAGAACAACCTAAGAATGCCTTTGAGATTTGGAGTTTCTTGGGTTTAGCCAGGTATTACCGACGTTTTGTTAAAAAATTCTCTAAATTGGCCTCACCATTGACTAGATTGACGAGGAAGGGGGTGAAGTTTGTGTGGAGTGAGAATTGTGAAAAATCGTTCCAATAGCCTAAGGTTAGACTCTCCACTGCTCTAGTATTAATTATTCTAGAGAGGGGTTTGGACTATTCAGTTTATTGTGACGCGTCTCGAGAAGGGTTGGGTTGTGTATTAATGCAAGAGGGGAAAGTGGTAGTATACAGTTCGCTGCAGTTGAAAACACATGAGAGAAATTATCCTACTCACGACTTAAAGCTAGCAGCGGTGATTTTTGCCTTAAAAATCTGGAGGCATTACTTATATGGTGAAAAGTTTGAAATGTTTTCCGATCACAAGAGTTTGAAATATCTGTTTTTATAGAAAGATTTGAATTTGAGACAGAAAAAGTGGATAAAGTTTATGGAGGATTATAATTTCAAGTTGCACTATCATTCGGGGAAGGCCAATGTAGTGGCTGACACTCTGAGTAGGAAGTCAGTAAGCAGTGTAGCTAGTATTTCCATCCGGGAATAAGACATGTTAGGTGCTATTGGTGAGTTCGACTTGCATCTCAGTGAGTCCGTTGAGTCAGCCGTTTTGTTCACTGTAGTTACATAACCTACATTAGTAAGTCAAGTTATAGAAGCACAGTGGGGTGATCATGAAGTAGAGCCTATCCGAGGGAAGATACTGTAGCTCGAATTTTCGCGCTTCTTTCGGAAGACAAATAAGCCCTACAGTATTGGACTTCCGTGGTTCTGAATCTGATTTCACAAAGTGCAACATGAAACAGTGAAAACACAAAAGAGTCTTGTAGACGTCCCCGAACGCCCCGGGAGGGTTTAAGTCCCGTTCTGTTCATATTGGGGTCACTACAGTTCAGGGACTCAAATGTCACGGTTCTTAATCTTGAACCAAAGAGTCCAAATCCGGCAAATCGTTTTGAAAACAGATTTTTTGAAAGAAGTGCCAAACATGGACTGCTTTGCCAGATAACAGAGTCGCCACCTAAATATTTTTTAAATGGGAAATTTAGGAAACCTTGACTCGGTGCCAAAGGCCACGTGTCCGTCATCACCAAAGTTGGCTCGGGAACTTGGGTACGATTGGGGAAGGTCACATCGTGAGCACCCCCGCTCGCCCGGTCAAAGACCGGCCTCTACTAACCATGATATCTGTTTTTGAAAACATTGTATGCTCTTATTCCGATTATTAGCCTAGGTTACTATGTGATGCTTGCAGCAAACAAGTATAGACCGGGCCGCCTGAATTGGAACAAAACATTTCATGTTTGTTTGTTTGAAAATGGTTTGATGGTGCTACCCGCAGGTAGGCTAAGACGCGGATTTGCCACCCTCGGGTGGGCTTAGAAAACATGATTTTGCCACTATCTAGTGGGCTTAAAACAAATAGTCAACGCATTGTCCCAATTCAAGTAGCACAACCTCCACCCACAGGCATTCAAGGCAGTAATATCACATAAGCACATAGCCTCATGGTAAGCATGCTATTCATGGCAGCACTCACACGCATGCAAGGATGCTAAAGCATAAAACTTACCGAGTACTCCAAGCCAAAAACAGAAACTTATTAGAAATCAATGCATGATCCTAAGTATACAGAAATGCCTAATGCAACGCATGCAATAATGCAACTATAGCAGGCTCGGCTATTCTAAACATGGTATATGAAATGTTACAGCTAACATGTACTCAATTTGGAATTGAAGTACAAATGCAGTTTGTATGATGCGCCGAGCCCGGTGCGTGCAAAACAGATGAATGATGCAAACATGCTGTCATGCTGTATGCTAATTGAAATATGCCCTATATCTAACCATCGTAAGCGGGTAAATAACAGGGAAGAAAGACGTGGGGTTGGAAAACATACATCACACTCACCCACACTTATTACAGTTATGCCCTCGCGCAGAGGGTCCGAATAAATAATACAGTCCGAATAATACAGTCCGAAATGATACAGATTCCTAATTAATTAACAAATTAAACTAAGAAAGCTGTAAACTGGCTTGCAAGCCAGGAGGGGCTGCCTCGCTTCGTTCCAGATAATGAAATGATGTATGTTGGCCTGCCTTTGCGTAGAAATACACTGGGATGCCCAATTTAGCCTCTGTTTGCAATGTTTCTCGAAATGCGCGCCAGACTCCGCAAAGTTGCTGATTCCTTATTTTGCTACAACAGAGAGCAGGAAAAGGGCATAGCAATGTATTTCACAAATATATGCATGCCTCGGTTCTCGTGCCACCAATCACGCATACCGATGCATGATGGCCGAGGAATCGGATTGCACAACTCAATATAAGGTGCAATGCAGATGAATGCTACAGCAAAACCTAACTCCATCATGGGTAATCCGGAGTGTCGGTGACTTGGGAATTGAGACCCGTTCCGTCACTCGGAGTACGAAACGTGCCTCGTTTCCCGTGCCCGGGCTAACTCCTATCCCGAACACGATGCAATATGCATGATATGCATGAAATGCAACTAAGATACAATCCTAACATACACAATGCTATGAAAATGGGATGCCTCGAAATGCATGCACGCGGGCACGCAAACCAAGGCGATGATCCTAAGATATGAAATAACATGGAAATGATATGCAATGAGACTAAAATGGGATGTCTCGAAATGCGTGCCCACGGGCGCGCAAATCGAGGATATGGCATACGGAATGCAACGGAATTAAAATGGCATACGGAATGCGATATGGGCTTATACTAACATGAGAGGGCCTCAGCCGCACTCACACAAGAGGCCGTAAGATGAAAATGAGCTGCCTCGAAATGCGTGCACGCGGGCGCGCAAACCGAGGCAATGGCATACGCAATGCAAATGACATGGAAAATGCAAATTGGGCTTACACTAACATGAGAGGGCCTCGGCCGCACTCACATAAGAGGCCGTAAGATGAAAATGAGCTGCCTCGAAATGCGTGCCCGCGGGCGCGCAAACCGAGGCATGGCCCTAAGGCACAGAAATGACATGCGAATGAGATGTGACATATGGCATATGGAAAATGCCAATTTCAGCAGCTAAAATGATGCACAAATAGCCCCCGAATTATGACAAAATTACACCCGATGCTCGAAATGCGATGTTATGCACCCGAAATGACCTACAGCTATGCCAAACATGCACAATATGGACATGACATGTAAAACAGTAGCAAGGCAGCCCCTAAACTAGCATTTTTCCAGTACAAAGTATGGCTAAACAATGATCACAAGTATGGCAAAAATAGCTTGCAAAAATGGGGGAAAATAGGAGAATTATAAAGCAAGTAATATATACAATGCTCAAACTGAAAAACACAGTTCTGAAAAATTAAAGAGGGACCAAAAATATGTACATTTACAAGAGATGACATCTCCCAATTCAGTAGGTAGATAGGCTAAACATAGCATGCAAAATAATGAACCAACAAAGGCTATAACATGAGGTACCAAAAGCATACACCTTAACCACTGATCACTGTTCCTGTTTCACTGTTCTCCAAAACTGAATCGGATATCCGCAGACAACTGATTCTCAGATATGATGATGCCCGCAGGCCTGACTGCAGCCTACCCAACTCATACTGATACATGCATTCCCTGTAGAGACGCACTCTAAAGCACATAGCAGATAAAGTGAGAGCAAAACACCCCTATGTTGGGGTAGGGTTTCCCTGTCCTATTTTGTCAGGACTAGGGTTTCACTACGCACGCAGCGGTTTCAAACACCTATAAATCGGGTAAGCAACCTGTCCTAGTTTGGAATGGTCCTAATGGATCCGATATGCACTAGGTCGAATGGTCAAAAAGGGTGCCCCGGTAAAACCCGGGGTTTTGTTCCCATGCTGTCAGAGCCCAGAGCCGATCAGCCTTACGGACATGACTTGACAAGACAAGCCTCCGGCAAATCGTTCGGGAATGGCATATGGCAAACACGGTGTCCTAGGCGCACCAATGCAAATGCAATGCAAAGAAACACACAAATGTAGTCAAAACCAGATATCAGAGTTCGAGTCAAGTTCTCTAAATCCCCAGCAGAGTCGCCAGAAACTGTAGACGTCCCCGAACGCCCCGGGAGGGTTTAAGTCCCGTTCTGTTCATATTGGGGTCACTACAGTTCAGGGACTCAAATGTCACGGTTCTTAATCTTGAACCAAAGAGTCCAAATCCGGCAAATCGTTTTGAAAACAGATTTTTTGAAAGAAGTGCCAAACATGGACTACCGGCGCTCTCCGGCAATTCAATCTGACTCTCGGCCCTTCGGCCATTATTGATACCTCTTGCCCCTGCCGGGGCCTTGCTCTGATTGAAATTCCACGATGTCTGGCTGATCATCTAACCACCCAGTAACTTCCGCTGACTCCCCGTATTCAAACCAGTGATAGTTGCATCCGCTGATTCATGGTCGTTGAAAAATTGGAGGTTGGCGAAATCCTGTTCCATTGTAGTCAGATCATCTGCCCCTTGTTCAGTCTGTCCCCCCGGATCATGCACAGTTCAGTCTTCTCTGGCAACCCCACACTCAGCTTAGGCTGGCCCATTGACAAAATATATTCACTGGGATCGTAAGCTCTTCCAGCTAGATTCCCGACTGTTCATCCCAGACTCAACAGTTTTGCTCTCCTCGGAAGCCTGCCCCATTCCATTTTCGGTGGTCACCACCTTTGGTTCAGATTGGGTGGTGAAGGTGTCCAACATGCACAATTCAGTGCAATCAGGGAGGATCACCTCCGGCTTGGGTAGGTGGGAGGGGGTAATATAGATACTAGGATCGTAGGACACGACCCCAGTTTGGATGAGATTGACCCTTTTGGGTGGTGGATCTTGGTTATGTTTGGGGAGTGGGTTGGTTGTGACGTTGGGTCTCTCGGGGGGTAGAATGATATTTTTGTCAATGAGGTCCTGAATCTCATGGCGCAGCCAGTAACACTGGTCTGTGTCATGACCATGCTGCTGGTGGTATGTGCAGTATTTGGCTGGGTTGTGGGAAGGGGGAGTGGATTTGGTGGGGGCCTCGGTTCCAGGGGTTTCAGATGCCCCTTTCTGACTAGAACCCCGAGGACTTTAGACAAAGGCATATATAGTGGGGAGAAGGTTCGTTGGCCTCTGGATTGGTATCTTGAGGCTTGGTTACTGCTCCCAGATGCATCAGAAAAAGGTGTGGCCGCTGCGGGCCTTGGTTGGGGAGGGGGAGTGGTGGTGACCATACCGACCTCTGGAGTCCTTGTATTGGCAGAGCCACTCGGGCCCGCATTGTTATTACGGTTGAACGTTCTTCGGGGCTGCTCCCGATCCTGATCGATCAATCCTTGCTTCATCGCATCTTCGATCTGTACCCCCATTTCGTGTAAATCTGAAAAGGTGGGGAAAGGGAGTACGATCATTTTCTGCATTAACTTAGGTTGGAGATTGCGCACAATCATCCGGATTTGATCTTTATCATCATCGATGCCTTTGCTCTCCACCGAGTTACAAAATCAGAGAAAGTCTCTTTTTGTTCCTGCCTCGTCGTTTCGAGATCACGCGTTGTAATCTCGATCTGAGTGTTATATGAATATTGTGCAACGAAGGCCTCGGCTAGCTCATCCCAATTTCTCTTCACATCATCTTCCAATTTTGCGTACCAGATAGCCGCAACCCCCGACAAAGTTCTACCGAACAAAGAAAGCTTCTGTGATCGGGTTAAGCCCATCGGCCTTAAGATGTCGGAAAATAGTCGGAGATGGACCATAGGATCTCCAGACCCATCAAAACGGTCAATCTGCGGCATCTTAAATCTGTTCAGCAGTGTCACGGCCACGTCAGTGTAGCCGTCTTCAATGTCTGGGATGGCCTTCACCCCCTGTGATTTCTTGAAGAGCTTTTCCAATTTGCTCAATTTCAGAGCTGTCTGGTCTACCTCGAACTCAAATGGAGAGTCCGGTGATTAGGTGTAAGATTCTTGGACAGTTGCGGCGGAAGTGGGGGCGGAGCCAGCCCCGTTGGAAGACTCGTGTCCTCTGAGTGTTTGGAAGTTTGGCAGAGCATTCTGTGGATTTGGGAGGGTATTCTGGGTGTTCTGGGTATTCTGAGGATTTGGAGGGGCATTCTGAGGGTTAGAGGATTCGGCAAGGTGTTCTGACCCGTAGGTGCCTGCTCGGGCAGCGGAGCCGCTGGTGGAGGAGGAACCTGGTGTGAAGCAGAGGCTGCATTCTGCTGTTGCAGCCTAGTGATCAGTTCGGACTGTTGGGCCATGACAGCGGCCTGCTGTTTAGAAAAGTCCGCTTGGCGGGTAGCATCATCTTGCATCTGCCTCATGCTCTCTTGCATCTGGCGCATCATCGCCTCTACCACTGATGTATTCTGCTGTTCCATCTGATTGACTGGTATGTCCTCTAATGAAGTAACCCACGGTTCCGGCAACCTCTGTTCTGATACACTGCGTTCCCTGGGCTTTCTCCTCTTTCTTCTAACGATTGGGGGCAGAGAGTGGAACACTGGATGTCCGTCAACGAGATCCTCGGATCGGCTGAGTCGGCGACCTCGTGTCCAGAGTGCTTGGGGAGTATCTACTGGTTCGGAAGCAATCGTGCTAAAAACTGCCCTAGCAAAAAGATAATAAAGCAAAAAGGAAATAAATAACCAGAAAAAAAACGGGCAGCATAACAGCTTAAATCAAATACACACAACACACAGTCGGGCATACAACACGCAGTTTTGATAAGCTGGAAATACACTGTCCTTAACCACTGATCACTGTTCCTGTTTCACTGTTCTCCAAAACTGAATCGGATATCCGCAGACAACTGATTCTCAGATACTGATTGATGCCCGCAGGCCTGATGCCCAAACTCAACTGATACATGCATTCCCTGTAGAGACGCACTCTAACAAGCACATAGCAGATAAGTGAGAGCCAAAACACCCCTATGTTGGGGTAGGGTTTCCCTGTCCTATTTTGTCAGGAACTAGGGTTTCACTACGCACGCAGCGGTTTCAAACAACCTATAAACGGGTAAGCAACCTGTCCTAGTTTGGAATGGTCACTAAGGATCCGAGTATGCACTAGGTCGAATGGTCAAAAAGGGTGCCCCGGTAAAACCGGGGTTTGTGTTCCCATGCTGTCAGAGCCCAGAGCCGATCAGCCTTACGGACATGACTTGACAAGACAAGCCTCCGGCAAATCGTTCGGGAATGGCATATGGCAAACACGGTGTCCTAGGCGCACCAATGCAAATGCAATGCAAAGAAACACACAAATGTAGTCAAAACCAGATATCATGAGTTCGAGTCAAGTTCTCTAAATCCCCAGCAGAGTCGCCAGAAACTGTAGACGTCCCCGAACGCCCCGGGAGGGTTAAGTCCCGTTCTGTTCATATTGGGGTCACTACAGTTCAAGGACTCAAATGTCACGGTTCTTAATCTTGAACCAAAGAGTCCAAATCCGGCAAATCGTTTTGAAAACAGATTTTTTGAAAGAAGTGCCAAACATGGACTGCTTTGCCAGATACAGAGTCGCCACCTAAATATTTTTTAAATGGGAAATTTAGGAAACCCTGACTCGTGCCAAAGGCCACGTGTCCGTCATCACCAAAGTTGGCTCGGGAACTTGGGTACGATTGGGGAAGGTCACATCGTGAGCACCCCCGCTCGCCCGGTCAAAGACCGGCCTCTACTAACCATGATATCTGTTTTTGAAAACATTGTATGCTCTTATTCCGGTTATTAGCCTAGGTTACTATGTGATGCTTGCAGCAAACAAGTATAGACTGGGCCGCCTGAATTGGAACAAAACATTTCATGTTTGTTTGTTTGAAAATGGTTTGATGGTGCTACCCGCAGGTAGGCTAAGACGCGGATTTGCCACCCTCAGGTGGGCTTAGAAAACATGATTTTGCCACTATCTAGTGGGCTTAAAACAAACAGTCAACGCATTGTCCCAATTCAAGTAGCACAACCTCCACCCACAGGCATTCAAGGCAGTAATATCACATAAGCACATAGCCTCATGGTAAGCATGCTATTCATGGCAGCACTCACACGCATGCAAGGATGCTAAAGCATAAAACTTACCGAGTACTCCAAGCCAAAAACAGAAACTTATTAGAAATCAATGCATGATCCTAAGTATACAGAAATGCCTAATGCAACGCATGCAATAATGCAACTATAGCAGGCTCGGCTATTCTAAACATGGTATATGAAATGTTACAGCTAACATGTACTCAATTTGGAATTGAAGTACAAATGCAGTTTGTATGATGCGCCGAGCCCGGTGCGTGCAAAACAGATGAATGATGCAAACATGCTGTCATGCTGTATGCTAATTGAAATATGCCCTATATCTAACCATCGTAAGCGGGTAAATAACAGGGAAGAAAGACGTGGGGTTGGAAAACATACATCACACTCACTCACACTTATTACAGTTATGCCCTCGCGCAGAGGGTCCGAATAAATAATACAGTCCGAATAATACAGTCCGAAATGATACAGATTCCTAATTAATTAACAAATTAAACTAAGAAAGCTGTAAACTGGCTTGCAAGCCAGGAGGGGCTGCCTCGCTTCGTTCCGGATAATGAAATGATGTATGTTGGCCTGCCTTTGCGTAGAAATACACTGGGATGCCCAATTTAGCCTCTGTTTGTAATGTTTCTCGAAATGCGCGCCAGACTCTGCAAAGTTGCTGATTCCTTATTTTGCTACAACAGAGAGCAGGAAAAGGGCATAGCAATGTATTTCACAAATATATGCATGCCTCGGTTCTCGTGCCACCAATCACGCATACCGATGCATGATGGCCGAGGAGTCGGATTGCACAACTCAATATAAGGTGCAATGCAGATGAATGCTACAGCAAAACCTAACTCCATCATGGGTAATCCGGAGTGTCGGTGACTGGGGAATTGAGACCCGTTCCGTCACTCGGAGTACGAAACGTGCCTCGTTTCCCGTGCCCGGGCTAACTCCTATCCCGAACACGATGCAATATGCATGATATGCATGAAATGCAACTAAGATACAATCCTAACATACACAATGCTATGAAAATGGGATGCCTCGAAATGCGTGCACGCGGGCACGCAAACCAAGGCGATGATCCTAAGATATGAAATAACATGGAAATGATATGCAATGAGACTAAAATGGGATGTCTCGAAATGCGTGCCCACGGGCGCGCAAATCGAGGATATGGCATACGGAATGCAACGGAATTAAAATGGCATACGGAATGCGATATGGGCTTATACTAACATGAGAGGGCCTCAGCTGCACTCACACAAGAGGCCGTAAGATGAAAATGAGCTGCCTCGAAATGCGTGCACGCGGGCGCGCAAACCGAGGCAATGGCATACGCAATGCAAATGACATGGAAAATGCAAATTGGGCTTACACTAACATGAGAGGGCCTCAGCCGCACTCACATAAGAGGCCGTAAGATGAAAATGAGCTGCCTCGAAATGCGTGCCCACGGGCACGCAAACCGAGGCATGGCCCTAAGGCACAGAAATGACATGCGAATGAGATGTGACATATGGCATATGGAAAATGCCAATTTCAGCAGCTAAAATGATGCACAAATAGCCCCCGAATTATGACAAAATTACACCCGATGCCCGAAATGCGATGTTATGCACCCGAAATGGCCTACAGCTATGCCAAACATGCACAATATGGACATGACATGTAAAACAGTAGCAAGGCAGCCCCTAAACTAGCATTTTTCCAGTACAAAGTATGGCTAAACAATGATCACAAGTATGGCAAAAATAGCTTGCAAAAATGGGGGAAAAGAGGAGAATTATAAAGCAAGTAATATATACAATACTCAAACTGAAAAACACAGTTCTGAAAAATTAAAGAGGGACCAAAAATATGTACATTTACAAGAGATGACATCTCCCAATTCAGTAGGTAGATAGGCTAAACATAGCATGCAAAATAATGAACCAACAAAGGCTATAACATGAGGTACCAAAAGCATACACCAAACAACTTTGGACCCTTGACAAAACATGAAGAATGGGTCATTTTAAGACACTTTCTAAGCCTGATGAAGGCTGAAAAAAGAAGCTAAGAAGGCCTAACAAAGCATGCAATTTTACGGAATCAAAGAGGATATTACATGAAGTACCAAAAGAATGCACCAAATGACCTAAGATCCTTAACAAAACAAGAAGAATGGGTCATTTTAAGACACTTTCTAAGCCTGATGAAGGCTGAAATCAGAAGCAAAATAGGCTTAAAAAGGCATGCAAAGTGGGGTCAAAGAGAGATACAAAGGCAAGTATAACATGGAGACCCCAAACCAAGTTGATCCCTTCTACAATAATGTAGAGGGACACAAAATAAGCTCAATCTCAGTTAATGACATGCTCAAAATCAAACTTCAAGTAGGCTAAAGAAACCATGCAATTTTACGGTAAATTGGAAGAATTACAAAGCAAGTGCATGATAGAACCACCAAACATAGTTTAGCCCTTCTTCAATGTTGAAGAGGGGCTCAAAATAGGCCCACTCACAGTATATTGCATGCTCGAAAACAGATCACTCATAATCCAAACAAAGCATGCAAAATATTGGCATAAAGAGAGGTATTGAAGGAAGAGCATGATAGAGATACCAAACAAGGTTGAGCCCTTCTACAATGTTGTAGAGGGGCTCAAAATAAGCACAAAATCAGTAGGGGTCAGAGCCCAAAACAGTGAGCAAGTAGGGTAAAGAATTGATCCAAGAAAATGCTAGAAAAAAAGAATTAGAGGCTTACCCTTGGAGACAAGCCTTTTGTGACTTCTTGGCTTCAATTTGTTGATCCTTAGCCCTTGAAAAACACTCCTTTGCTGCTGGAATGGAGGTGGTGATGGTGAGGCTTAGGGTTGATGAAAGAATGGCCTAGGGGCTTCAAGGTTTTTAGGGTTTTTGGTTATGGAAATGGAGGCAATGGAAGAGAGGCTTTTGAGATCAAATCTTTCAACCCTAGGGAAGGAGCTGTCCAGCCCCTTAAATAGGCAAGAAAGGGTGTAAAAGGGGAGGGAAATGCATCCAAGCTTTCCCTCCCAAAATATCCCCCGGAGGGGTGAGATATTTCAAAAAGCAGCTGGACAGCTGTAAAGAGGTGAAAAGCAGAAAGCTGGCCGGCCAGGTAACTTTCTTGAAGGTGGCCGGCCGGCCACCCCAACTGGTCGGCCAGCCACTCCCCCTGGCCGGCCGGCCATGGCCAAAAAATGGAACAAAAAAATTCTGGCCGACCACCACTGTTTAGGGTCCTCCCAGGTGTGTAGAACAAGGCCCCAAGGTTGGAATTGGGCAACTCTGAAACAGGAGTCACAACATTGAACTTGAAAGAGAGGCTCAAAAATGAAAATCACAATTACTGGCCGACCACCACTTTTTGGTGTCCTCCCATGTGCCCTCATCACAAATATGTGGTTGTGGTTGGAAGAAAAGGGGCCTAGGGTATTCAACATTAGCCCGGAAGTGAGCAAAACGGGCGCCGGAAGAGTATAACTGGTTATCTGGGATAATTGCTGGCCTCCCACCCTCCAGTAATCTTCCTGGTGCTAAAACAGAGGTACCTGCCAAAATTGAACAAAAACTAATGCAAAATGAATGCTCGGGGGCCAAACCGCGAGGTTCGGGGCCCGAAAACCGGCTGTAGCACCGAAAGTGGCATTCAGCCGCGAAGTGGGTATCTGAGACCCCAGTGTTCCTCGGTATGATAAAACAGAGGCACTTGCCAAGAATGAACGAAAATCGAAGCGAAACGAATGCTCGGGGGCCAAACCGCGAGGTTCGGGGCCCGAAAACCGGCTGTAAGCACCGAAAGTGGCATTCGGCCACGAAGTGGGCATCTGAGGCCCCAGTGTTCCTCGGTATGATAAAACAAAGGCACTTGCCAAGAACCGGAGGAATCGGAGACGGTTGGGCGGTCCCGAACCGAGGCACACGGCCTGACGGCTCCGAAAACCGGGAACCGGGCTCCGAAATGGGCCAAATGGCCTACGGCCACGAAAAGTAGCCCACGGCCACCGAGAAATAGTCTACAGGACTACTCTCTTCCCTCAGGAAAGAAAACAGAGAAAACCGAGTCTGGTTCGCAAACCGAGACAAGGCACAGAAGAGGATTCGGAAGTTCGGAGGCAGGGCACACGGCCGCGACTCTGAGACTTCTGAACGAGCACAATATGCAACATCACCGAGCGCTCAATCGGTGACGTCTGAGTCTTAAGGTCGGTCAAAAATGGGGTGTCTACAAGTCTAAATCTGGCAATTCTTTTGGAAATCGATGTTTGAATCAAATGCCAAAAATGGATTGCTTTGCCAGATTTCAAAGTTGCCGCCTAAATATTTTTGGAAAATTTAGGAAACCCGAGACTCGTGCCAAAGGCCACTTATCCGTCATCACCAAAGTGTCTTGGCTTGGGAACTTAAGTACGAGAGGGGAAAGTCATAAATTGAGCACCCCACTTGCCCGATCAAAGATCGGCTTCTACTAATCATGATGTAAATTTTATTTACATTATATGCTCTTATTCTGATTTATTAGCTATTTTTACTATGTGACGCACACAAGTATAAACTAATATGCAAGGATTGGAACATTTGATTTCATATTTGTATTTTGAAAAGAGTTTGTGAATATGCCACTTGAAAAAGTGGGCTTAAAATGGACATTAACCAAACTATCCCAATTCAAGCAACTAGCCTTCATCCTCAGGCGTTCAAACAGTTATATCGTTTAAGCAATTAGCCTCATCGAAGTATGCTTGGACATGGTAACAATCACACTCATGCAATAAGCTAAAACTCAAAATTGCTCACCTAGTACTCCAAGCCAAAAAAGATAAAAGAGTTAGAAAAATGCATGATCCTAATTATGTAATATGACTAATGCAACGCATATGATATGCAATTACTAAGCTCGGTTGCTAATATGGCATATGAATCAATTTGATAACATGGAATCTAAGTATGTATTCAAAGAAGTACTAACTAATAATGCAAGTTAGAATGATGCATTGAGCTCAATGCATGCAAGACAATGGATACAAAGCATAAAGATGCTAATTTGAAAAATGATGTTCTTATACTAACCATCGTAAGCAAGTAAGTAAAAGGGAGAAAGACGTGGGGTTGGAAGACATACAATTTATTACATATTGGCCCTCATGCAAGAGGGTGCAAATCAAAGTCTGAAAGTCCGAATTAAACTAATTATTACAAAACTGAATGAATGAATAAGCAAATAATTAACTTGCTAACTACTCTATTACAACAAGGATAATAATGAGAAATAAACTAGCTATTTAAGCTAACTAGCTATAACAATTACAAATGAACAATAATAATAATTACAACACTAATGATTTAACAAGACTAATTATAACAATAATAATAATAAATTAATTACAACAATACTCGAAGCATTAATTTACAATAATGATGTAAGCAATGGTGCGCAAGGGTTGCATGCGTAATGTCCAAGAACAGCTCTGTCTGCCTAGGCCTGCTCTGTTTCACCTTCAGCTACTGCCCTCTGTTTTCTGCAAGATACACTGCTAACCAAACGTTGATGACTAGCTGACCCTCAATGAAGCCCAGCCGGGCCTTAATTTTATGCAAAATTCTGTTTTGTGCTCTGAAGTGAAAACAATGCAGACAGAGTTGTTTTGAACTCTGTTTGTCCCTCTCATACTTCTCGGTCATGGGAAAGCCTTGAGAGAAGGTTGGAATTGTTTCCAAAACCATAAATGAGCAAATTGATTGCTTGATGATTTCCGATACAATTTGGACAAAAATCAATAAATGAAAGGAACAACAGCCACCCTTCTCTCCTATCATAGAGTGAACTCAAAGAGAGAGATAGAGACGTTTCGAGGTTCATCAAAACATTATGAAGTGATGTAAGAAAACCCTTGACACAATAGATTGGGCATAACGTCCGACCGAACCCAAGCAATATAACTGATTTTCTTTATGTGGATTGGTTCATTTTAAGCCAAATTCATTAGTCTTTGCTATCCTTTAATCCATTAGGTCCAAGATAATTGTTACATCCACTAAAGATTACGTCCACTAAGTGAGAAATATGTCAAACGGGAGGTGATTCTCAACATGAAAAAGAGATGACGCCGTTGACGATGAACCTCCGTAGATATTAAGCCATTAAGCATAAATCTCTAGTTCACGTTTTGAATAACTGTCAATCGATTGAAGCAACTCTCAAATGAAAGAAATGAATAGCAAGTTGATTTATTAAAATGAAGTTCTTATACATGGAAGTTAGTTAAAGAAAAGCTAAGAACAATATTCAACAAGCTATGTATGCAAACTTATGAGATAACAATCAAGCTAATCAAAGCATGAACTATTTAAACAACCTAGGACAGCCCTAAAACAACCTTTAATAGGTGAAAAATAGTGGCTCAAAGTACATGAAAAGAGCCTAAAAAAGCTAAACAACAAAGAGAACAAGGCTAGTAAGCAAGAACAAGAAGGGGTGGCTAACCCCTTCACTTTTAAAACCTCAAAGCATGATTTTTAGCCTCTTTTTAACTCTAAAAATCAATTTAGAAAGAAAAGAAAAAGAGTGTAAAACTAAGGGTTTGAGCTATAGGTAAAGGTGTAAGAAAAAGCGTTAATTCTCACTACCCCTTTGGTAGCTCTCCAAACCCAAACTTAGACACTTGAAGGGAGATCATAACAACACAAAACTATAAGAACTAGATAGTAAATGATAGAAATGAAAGCAAGAGAGTAAATAGTAAGCTTATACCTCTTGACAAAGGTAGCTCTTTGTTTGTGAATCAAACTAAGTCCAAACACACTCTCAAGCTTGAATTGGGATGCTCAAGGCTCAACCTAGGCTCCTAGGCTAAGGTGTGAAGGTATATATGGTGTGTGGATATAGGTTCAAGGTGGTAAGCTTACTCAAAGGATTACTTGCACATGAAGAAGGAGCTCTCAAGAAGGTGTAGAGGCTTTTTAGAAATTCTTCAACCCTCAAAACAGAGATACAACTTCGTTTTTATAGAATTTGAGCAAGAGGGGCCATAAATATCTTCAAAAATGGATAGCTGGCGGGCTCCCGCCCAGAGCAATGTTTCTCACTACTAAGGCACGGTCGGTCCTCAATAGCCATGACCGGCCCTCAATGAGGCATGGCCGGGCCTTAATGTGATCCCCTATTTTTCTACTTCGGACTCAACATAAGGTGGCACAATGTGTAAAAATGGATTTCTTGGGTATAATTAGTGGGAATATGGGAGGTCTGGTACTGTTTCGGAGTTTAAACATTGCGCCTTCGTTGAGACCTTGAACCATGCACAACACCACTTTCATCATCGAGTGTACTAGGCAAAGCGCTCGAGCCTTGTAGGCGGTCAAAAATGGGGTCTCTACAGTTGGCCCTCTTTGACAGAGCTCGAAGTTATACAGTGACGTGAGTGAATGTCAAAGCCCAGAGTCGACCCATTTTGACGGGGCCATAAGGCTTGGGCAAGAAATCAAGACATAAATGCAAAGATTGAACTCGAGTGCAAAGCGCAAAAACGAAATACAACAAATAATTTATGATCATGCAATGAAACAATGCGATAAAACATAATGTAAATGAAGCAATGAAACAACGTTACAATCTAAACATGAATGCAACATTTGAATGAAAATGCAAATCAAAGAAAAATAAACCCCGCTGTGTCTCACATGGAAAGAAATGAATAAATAGACACGTCTCACGTGAAAAGGACAAAGAAAGCACAAACCAAACTACGTCTCATGTAAAAAGGATGTAAGAAAACACAGACCTAACTACGCCTCACGTAGGAAGGGTGAAGGGCGACGTAACCATCGAGCGCACTCAAGGTTTCAACCGAGATCCTAACGCGTCTCACGCATAGGAGAAAATGTGGTGTGAACAAACAGGCGCACCTGCTGTTTTTAACCAAAACAAACAATCCTAACGCGTCGCACGCGAGAGGAGGAAAGGTCGTGTGAACATCAGGGACACTCGAAGTTTTTAACCGAAGCAAACAATCCTAACGCGTCACACATGAGAGACGGAAAGGTGGTGTGAACATCGGGCACACCCGATGTTTTTAACCGAGCACTCTTAACGTGTCACACGCGAGAGGAAGAAAGATTGGTGTGAACGAATAGGCGCACTTGCTGTTTTTAACCGAGCACTCCTAGCGCGTCATATGCGAGAGGAGGAAAGATGGTGTGAATGAATAGGTGCACTTGCCATTTTTAACCGAGGTAAATAATCCTAATGCGTCACACGTGAGAGGAGGAAATGTGGTGTGAACATCGGGCACACCCGATATTTTTAACCGAGGTAAACAATCCTAACGCGTCGCACGCGAGAGGAGGAAATGTGGTGTGAACACTGGGGACACCCGATGTTTTTAACTGAGGTAAATAATCCTAACGCATCACACACGAGAGGAGGAAAGGTGGTGTGAACACCGGGCGCAGCCGATGTTTTTAATTGAGGTAAACAATCCTAATGTGTCACACGCGAGAGGAGGAAAGATTGATCAATGGAAGAACAAGCAAATTTTCAGAATTTGGTAAAATGAAACTAACTCTCCCCAGGAAGGCCTCGGAAAATGTAGTCCATGGAGATAATTCAAATCAAGATACAACTCATAAATGTGAATTAGAAGCAAACACAAATTCTACACAAAGACACATAAAATCAAAGCAATCAACGCGATGTAGTAAAGTGAAAGACAATTTGCCCATGTGTTGAAATAATGAACATAACACACTGCGTTTCAATTTGGTTGTAAAATAAATGATGATTTTATTGTGGCACGAATGATTTTATCTGGAACTCCTCTGAATGAACCTTACATACAATATCGTTTGTTTACGAAATAACGGAACGACCTACAATTCAGGCAAAATAATTAAAAGTTCAAAGTAATTAAAAGTTTTAAACAAATCAAATCAAATCATAAGTTAAACTATGAGTTAAATAACTAAGTTTACACAATTTAAATCAAGAAAAAAATAAATCAAATTATGCATCTACACAATAAAACAAAATTCCTCTCTTTTCTTTTCCGAAATTCTTCTTTTATAACCGTTCATTTTTCTCTTCCCTCATTTTCCTTTGTTCCTTTGTCTTTTTCATTGTTTTTCTTCTTCTCTTTCTTTTCTCTCTTCTTCAACTCTTTTTCTTCGCTGTTTTTTTTTTGGTTTGCTTTTATATATATATATATATATATATAGTATTTGCAGATTAAGGCTCCATACTACAAGAAATAAAATAAAGTAAAAAAAACTGAACTAAGTTTACACTGAGAGCCGGCCGAGCCTCGATGAAGCATGACCGGGCTTCGATAGCGACAAGGGCAGTTTCGAGCATTCTGTGTGCCAAGCACATTTGAAACAAACTCAAACCCTTATTTTCTCACACCCTCTTATCCAAAACTCCCTCTCCTCTCTCTCTGACCTCCCTCTCTATCTAGATTTCCCCTTTCCTTGAAGTACCCAACAATCCTTATAAAATTTTCTTTGAAACCCTTTCCCTCCTCTATATTTTAAACCGGACAAAACTTGATTTGGTGGAGTTTGAGCTTTTCCCTTGGTTTTTCTCACATTTTCCCACACTTTCCTTCTTTCCCCTTTGATTTTTTGTAATTTTTTCACTTTCTCTCTCCTAGGGTTTGAAATTTGGGATTTCCACCTATTTTCACTCATCCCCTTCATTTTTTCTTCACTTTTCTCTATTTTTCTCCATGGCTAGTGAGTATTGGGGCTGTCTTAGGCGCATATATAGAGGCCAAGGACGCTCCCATGTTGTCTCCCCTCGTTGATAGGCCATTTCATACGGCCACCTACCGACCACGCACACATGCTCCACCCCCAGACGGTATTTTGAGATTTACAAGCCTTATCCCCGAGATAAACGAGGACATCTTGCTGCGAGAGCCCATCGAGCACTTGTCCGCTGATGCTTCCACGGAAAGCAACCTTCCTTTGTTTTGTACAAATGTTGTATCTCATAAGCAGACCACTAGTTAATGCTATATACGCTCCTCATTTATAGGTGATAGCTAGGAGGATTGGCAGTTATGGATCCATATCCGGGCCTTGACACTGGTATGAGAGACTGCCCCGTAGAGGTCTGCGCACTGGTTGATGCCACCGGCTTTGGGCCCTTCTGCTCAGGGCTCATACAAATAAGGGTTGAGTCGTTGCTATATGGGGCCTTGGTAGAGAGATGGTGGGACACTACGGACTCATTCCACTTCTCGTTGATTGGAGAGCTGACCCTGATTGCATATGATTTTTCGATGCTCATTGGCCTGTGGGTCGGGGTTGGCAGCCCGATCTCATGTGATCCTGACATGACATAGTGGAGAGCCGCACAACATCAGCTTCTTGGGGCGATCCTAGACATCACCAGTCACAAGATGGTGTGGTATAGTTGGTTCCATGATCACTTCTCTAATTCTCAGCCCGCTACTACAAATGAGGTCGCCTAATACACCTGCGGCTTCCTTATGTATCTCCTCGGTGCTACCTTGTTTGTCAACAGGGAAAACACCGTGGAGTTATATCTTCTGGGGGCACTGGTGCACCAACCACAAGTTACAAAGTGTGACTGGGGTGGCACCGTCCTGGTCACCTTATACTACTATATGAGCTTTGTATCTCGCCGTAAGGTGGATTCACTCGGCAGGTACTGGAGAGTTTGGGAGGTACACCTCATATTTACTTTTTTTGTGCATTCTGTTCATTCTACATTTTCTACTCATCTTGGCTTTGCATTTCATTTTCTGCCCATTTTGGTTTTGTATTTCTTGTATATTCTGCTCATTTACCTCATTCATCTTTTTCTACTTACAGCTATGGGTTTACACATACTTCACCTCCCTAGCTCCGGTCCTGGTGAGGTCGATTGAGTTGTTAATACCCCGCTCCCGGTACTATAACTCCTGATTTGAGCGACGCCGCTGCATAGACCGAGACTTCCCCTACTTTCGCTGTTTCTTTGACACTATTTTCCGAATCAGGTAACAAAATACTAGTCTTCACATTTCCATGCTACTGTTTCCATACTGTTATTATTTTCATACTACTGATTCCATACTGCACTGTTCTTGTTATACTGTACTATTCCATACTACATTGTCAGTCTCATACTGTTGCTTTTTATACTACTTAAATCTTTGATATTTGATATCTACTTTCACAGGTTGACTGGCATCCTTGGGCAGGTATCCCTCAGGCAGCGAGGACGACCTACGTTGCTGCATGGTATGCCTCCACCATGTGAGTTCTATTTGAGGACCCCTTTGGCCGAGCTTATTACTTGGGGGAGAGGTTCATTCGGCAGATGCGAGGCGTTGCTGACCCTGACATTCCACATCTTCCTCCTCCAGGCATGAGGGTAGTTGATGAGCTTCAGGATGGTTCTCATATTGACCTCCTGATGTTGGGAAAGGATGGTGAACGACATCATGAGCCTGGCGACTTCACCACTTTCTTGTAAACTCGGATGATGGCGCCTCTTACCCAGGCGTAGCCCATGCTGTTCCAGAGGTTGTTGCTGCTGCTGCTGCTGCCGCCGGAGGAGTTCCTGCTACAACTCTCATTCTTGGGTTTTCGATAATTCCTACAGAGGTCGTATATATGTGGCCAAATGGGATGATGTAGCAGATCTCCCTTGAGCACATTGATGAAAGGGATCATCGGTTGGTGCTTGCTCCCGCCATTGAGCAGGTACACACTCCTTTCTATTTTTGCCCATTGTATTACTTTATGTTTTCACTGTCCTCTATTATTTCTGTTCACTGTACCCTGTTATTTCTGTTCACTGCTCTCTGTTATTTTTGTTCACTGTTTTTCACATGCTTTTCCTTTTGTAGGTACCCAGGGCATATGCTGATGACCTCCTCCGGACGATTGACCGACTGCTTCTGATGGTGTGGAGGAGACAGACTGCTCTGGTCACTCATGGGATTGAGGTATGCTTTTTCCCCTAGTTTACAGTCATGGCAGTCTTGCTCACAACTTTATTGATTTCTTTTGATATCTATACTCTCTCTCTCTCTCTCTTTCTCTTTTCAGCTTGAGCCAGCGCCAGTTGCACCTACAGGACCTTCTCCAGCTAGTAGACGAAGATGGGGCCCAGTGAGGGACAGAGGAGGAGTTGATTGAGGGAGAGGCAGAGCGAGGTTGCGCTCACCTTCCGAGGAGTCCTTTGAAGAGTATACATCTTCTGAGGAGAAGGGCGCGACGGTTGACATGCAGTCTAGTAGCCTCAGTAATGACAGCGATGCATCTCCTCTGCAGCCGAGAAGGAAGAGAGCGAGGATGGGTTGCTGATGATGCTGATGATTTTTTGTTTTGTTTTGTTTTGTTTTGTTTTTTTTTTTTTTGTGTGTGCTTTATAGTTAAAGACTTGTTTCAGATAGACCCTTTTATTTTTGAAGGATTTTCTTTTGTTTTGTTGCTTTGTAAAACAATGATCGGGGTTGGACCAGCTAGTTTATAAAAACAAATTTTTTTAATAATCTCCTTCCACAATATGTGATGAATGGCGTAACCTTTGCATGGTAACTTCGCACAAGACTTAAAACAACGAATATCTGCTCTTGCATTCATTCTTGAATTAGATAATAACCCATAACTAAACAAAATGTAAAATACAACTCGATAACAGGAAAACAAAATAACAACAACTCGAAAATACTAAAAAACACTTATGCAAACAAAACAAGACTTAAAATACAACCACGGTATGTCAGGACAAAGGCCAGCTTTTCCTGCAACTGCACTGATTTGAGCCATCATTTAGACCTGGCCGGGCCAAAATAGGCACGGCTGGGCTTCACTGAGGCACGACCTGGCCTAAGTGTGAGGTTGGTCAGTGTTGCCTAACTGTCATGCACTGTTCCTTCTCATCCTCTATAAATGGTGTTCTTATGCTGTTTTTCTAGTAGAATAGCAAGTTTTTGATATTTTGCTCTCAAGATGGAAACATTGTGCAACAATAGGCACTGAGACTGAATAGCCACTTTGGACGGCTCGAAAAAGGTGAATTTTCGTGGTTTTGGCCTAAATGCCCTTTTTCCTCTAAGCCGCACTTCTCTTTGCTTTCCATTTCTCCATGTCGCTGTTCGATGTTGGAACCCGATCACATATGTGTTTCAATTCGGATCACAAGAGGTGTGTCTGACACTTGAAGAATTTCAAGCTTTGATGGAGTCTCGGCGCGATTTAGAAATCGTACCGCAGCCCCGTTTTGGCTATGCCCAAGCTTTGGGACGGATATGTAGGCTAATATTACACGAGGCTCAGTCATTGGCACATGATGGGGAGCTAGACATCCCCGGTTTAGTTCATTGATTTTCCGCTATTAGAGACAAGAATGACCTTCTTTGGCAAGGCCGCTGGCAACATGTTCTCTGTTTATGCCTTCTTGAACAATTCCTCCTTGCCCCTAGTTTTGGCAGAGCTAGCATCGGGTTGATTGAAGTGGCCCAATGTCTGAAAGAGGGCAAGAGCTACATGGGTTTGGCACTGGCCAAAATCTTGATGGGTTTAGATGCTTTCCGTTGAGGAAAGACTACCCGATTGGTATGAAGTTTGTTACTTCTCTAGGTATTATTTTCTACCCTTCTAATTTATGATTCTCACATCACCCGACACTCAAATCTCTGTTTTTTTTCTCTCATAACCTCTTCCTTACTTTTCTCTTATCATACACCTCTCTATTCTTTAATCTCTCTTATTTTTCATCCCTCTCCAGGTATGGCTTATGGATAAATTGCAAGTAGTAGACCCTTGCCCTGAGTACACGGCCAAAGCTTACTTCTTTCGCCAACGGCTGGTTGATTTCCTTTCAAAAGGTTTATAGTGTGATTGGATGTGCAACAAATCTGCAATTGACATAACTTGGCGTTGCCCCTGGCTTAATTTGGCTGAGATGAGCTACAGTATGTCCCAACAGTCGGGTGTAGAGTTGATTTACCTCACACATTGCGTATTCTACTTCTCTTTTCGGTTCAGACGCCAGTTCGGGCATGATTAGATACGTCCAGATGAGGAAGTCGAATACACAACTTTATTTCTGATTCATGTCTCACACCTGCCCTGGTATCTCGTGGCCTAGAGGACGAGAGAGATTTTGGCCCCTGCCATTAGTTTCAATCACACCTTGCCTGAGAAGTGTTTCACTTTTTTTTTCTTCTTTTTTTTTTTTTTTTTTTCAAGTTTCAAAGATGTAAAAGCAACTTTCATCTAAATCAAAGAGGAAGAATGTACTTGTGTTGAAATCAATAAAATTAAAGTTGCGAGTACTGAAAATTTTTCTTTTGGTCCCAAAAATGGTCCAAGTTGTAAAAGGGTAAAATTTTGAACAAAATCAACTTTATTAAAACTTTTCAAAACAATTTTCGAAAACGATCATCACTTGACACGCACAGAGTCAATTCTCAAGATGTACAGTCCCGAATCAAAAGAAATCACAACTGCCCCTGATTGCATATCATTGCTGTTTTGCACTGTAATCAGCTTTCATTTCCAAATTAAACAGCACAACCGAACTAATAGATGATGAACAAAGATGACCTGATCTGGAAAACAGACAGGACAGTTGAGTTGAAGATAGTTATGGCTGAACTTCAGGGTGAAGTTGCCTACGTATCCAAAAAATGGGAATCAGGTCTTACGTAGTTCAGCTAAGGTTCACTCGTGTATTAACTCTCTCCTTTTACGCTCTAACTTTTGCCAAAGTCGCCCTTTAGGGTTTTCAACCTTGCGAGCTCATTTTCTATTTGTTTCTAATTTTTTATACTCTAACTTTTGCCTACGTCGGCCTTTCAGGTAGTATTTCTTGCTAGCCTCTCAAGGGTAGTATTTCTTCAACTTGTCCATATTGATCGGTTGCAAGAACTCCAGGCCATCCAAGTCCATAAGAATAAATGCCCCTCCTGACCAGATTGATTTGATGATATAAGGACCAGTCCAATTGGGTTTTAACTTGCCCCTAAGGTCATGGATGGGAGCTTGGTTGTCTTTCAACACTATGTCTCCTTCTTTGAGATTTCTAGACTTAACTTTCTTGTTACAAACCCTAGCAATTCGACGTTGGTAGCCCTAGACATAATACAATGCTCTTAGTCCTCTCATCAACAACATTAATTCCTCAGACCTACTTTGCTGCCAATCTACCTTTGCTATCTGACACTCAGCCATAACTCGTAGTGAGGGCATTTCAATTTCGATCGGCAAAATAACCTCCATCCCATAAACGAGAGAATAGGGGGTCGCCTCTGTAGATGTTCGAATTGAGGTCCTGTAGCCCCAGAGTGCAAATGACAATTTATCTGGCCAATCCCTGTAGGTTTCTACCATCTTTTGCAAAATTCTCTTGATATTTTTGTTCGCAGCCTCGACAGCTCCATTGGTTTGTGGCATGTAGGTTGATGACTTACGGAAAGCTGCATTATATTTCTCAAGCAAGTCTATCATGTCTTTCTTGAAGTACGATCCATTATCGGAGATAATCTTATTCAGAACCCCATACCGGAAAATGATATTGTTCTTAATGAACTTAGCCACATGCGACGCTTTTAGCACAGAGTAGGATTGGGTCTCTACCCATTTCATGAAGTAGTTGATCGCTACTAAGATGAATTCATGTTCGTTTGACCCCTTTGGCGTGACTGCGTCGATAACATCTATCCCCCAAACAGAGAATGGCCATGGTGAAGTCATGTTGTAAAGCTTCGACGGCAGAATGTTCATGCGATTGGTATGAATCTGGCACTTATGGCATCGCCGAACAAAACCAATACAATCCTCTTCCATGATTGACCAGTAGTAGCCTTGTCTAAGGATTTTTCAAGCGAGCATCACACCATTCATGTGGGCTCCGCATTCTCCTCTGTGAATGGCCTTCATAAGGCACTTTGATTCCTCTTCCTCAACATATAGTTTATGCATTCCCAAATGGCCTTTTTTGTATAACTTGCCCCTGCAGATGATAAATTGAACGACCAGACGTCGTATTCCCCTTTTGTCCTTGGCATTTGCTCCTGGTGGATATGCCTCATTTTCCAGGCAATTCCAGATATTGTAATACTAGGGGTTCTTGCCTGAAGCCTCATCTATCGTGGCAATAGTTTCATAGATCGGCGTGTACTTCTGTCCATAGGTTGGCTTGAGACACGACCAAGTTCGAATCCCCAATGATGTCTAACATTTTTGCCCCTAATTCCAGGGCGGTTTCTAAACCAATAATACACGCCTCATACTTTGCTTCATTGTTGGATACATTGAACCGGAGTTTGAAAGCTAAGGTATATGTGAGTCATCGGGTGCTATCAGCAACACACCGATCCCATAATCATATTGATTGGCTGCTCCGTCAAAGTACATCATCTACGTTTTCTCCTCTATTTGCAGAATATCTTCATCTGGGAAAAAGTACTCCATCGCTTCATCCCCCTCTACTGGGTGATCTGCCAGAAATTTCGCTATAGCTCTCCCTTTAACCGACTTGCGTGTAACATATTTAAGATCAAATTCGGAGAGAAGAAGCAACCTACGGTCTAGCCTACCTGTAAGTGCTGGTTTCTCAAAGAGATATTTGATGGGATCTAATCTAAAAATTAGGATTACAGTGTAAGCTAACAAGTAGTGACTCAACTTCTAGGTAGGCCATACCAAGGCTAGGCAAGCTTTCTCGAGGGGAGTGTAACGGGTCTCGTAATCTAGCATTTTCTTGCTCAAGTACTAAACGACTTTCTCCACCTTGGCCTTCAACTCCTGAGCTAACATACATCCCATGGTTGAATTTGTTGCTGACGGGTACAAAATCAACGGTTTTTCTGGTTCTGGCGGTGATAACACAGGCGGATTCTGTAGGTACTGCTTAACCTGTTCAAAAGTGAACTGACAGCGATCATCCCATTGGAATTTCTTTCCTTTCTTCAGGAGACCAAATAATGGTTCACAAGTCAAGGTTAATTTGGAAATAAACCGTCTTATGAATTACACTTTACATAGAAAGCCGCGCACCTCCTTTTTAGTCCTTGGTGGTGGCATTTCTAAGATGGTCTTGATCTTGGAAGGATCTACCTCAATTCCTCTTTGTGTGATTAGGAATCTCGACATTTTCCCCGTTGTTATGCTGAAGGTGCATTTTTACAGGTTCAACCTCAATCTATACTATACTCTCTGATTCGCTAAAAGAATTTCTCCAAGGTGGTGTAGTGGCCCTCTCGATCTTTGTACTTGACAATCATATCGTCCGCATACACCTCAACCTCTTTGTGGATCATGTTATGCAGAATGGTAGTTGTAGCCCTTTGATAAGTGGCCCCAGCATTCTTCAACCCAAACGGCATGACTCGATAGCAATAAGTGCCCCATGGAGTAGTGAAAGCGGTCTTCTCCCTATCCTCGGGTGCCATCAGAATCTGGTTATACCCAAAAAACCCATCTATGAATGGGAGCAATGCATAGCCTGCGGTGAAGTCTACCAACTCATTAATATGCGGCAGTGGAAAATCATGCTTCGGACTGGCATTATTCAGATCCCTGAAGTCGACACAGACTCTTATTCTGCTATCTTTCTTTGGAACTGGAACAATATTGGCCAACCACATCGAATACTCAGATACAAACAAGAACCCTACCTCAATCTGTTTGGTAACTTCTTCCTTAATCTTCAAAGCCCAATCTGGGCGAACTCTGCGTAGCTTTTGCTTAATTGGCCGGGCCTCAGGGTCAAGAGGGATCCGATGCTGTACAATCTTAGGATCAATTACAGGCATGTCTTCGTAGGACCACGTGAAAACATCTTTGAAAATTTTTAATAAAGCGATTAAACGCTCGTGTTCCTCCGAAGACAACATGGACCCGATCTAGACCAAGTGAGGATCTTCCTCAATACCCACGTTAATTAATACGATTTCATCTTTCGGCATGTCTATTTGTCATTCGAGCTACCTTGACTCTCTACTGGGCAACAAAATCAATGAATGATTCTTTGGGGTTCTGAGTAATAGCGTCTAGCTCACTAATGGTTACTTCTATCTGGGTGTTATATAAATACTGATTGACAAATGCCTCAGATAACTCCTCCGAATTCCGCTTTGTAGAGTCCTCCAACTTAGCGTACCAGATGGCCGCCATATCAAACAGGGTTCTCCCAAACAAGGAAAGCTTATGTGCCCTAGACAAACCTAGGGGCCTTAATACATCTGAAAACAACTAGACATGCACAATCGGATCCCCACTCCCATTGAATCTGTCGATATGGGGCATCTTAAATTTCTCCGGTAATCTAACCGAAGCCTCAGTGTACCCATCTTCGATATCTAGAATGGAGTTGAAGTCCTAGGATTTCTTCAATACTTTCTCCAATCTAGCAATCTTAACTAAGGTCGGATCAATTTCATTGATATCAAAAGGAAAGATTCCTGCAAGGGGTTGAACTGGAGGCCTATAAGCCGGAGCTGGGGGAAACATTTCCTGAAGATATGGGACTTGGTGATTTTCTATTGGTGGGGGCAGATCCGGGTTTGGTTGAGCAGCCAGGATCAAATGTACGGTTGATCCGGATGCCCCAGATGTACGTCATAGATCGACAATAATTTTATCTTGTGCAACCATCCTCTGGTTTATAGTGTCCATGGTTCTTTGGAAAGCCGCCATCATGGTAGGAAATTCCTCCGCGTTCTGTGCTGTATTCTGTGCCATTGCTGGTCTGGATGAACTAGATGTTGGTGAACTGATTGAGTGAGAACGGATAGGTGTTTGCAGAGTGATTTGTACTGATGCTACTGACTGTCTATTCCTTTTTCGTCGGGTGACTGGCGGAAGTGAGACTAACAATGGCTGGCCACCAACAAGGTCTTGAGCTTTGCAAAGCCCGCCAAAGCGAGTCCACACAACTTGGGGAATGCCGGGTCTTTCTGAAGCTATGATGGTAAACTACCTAGTAAAAAGAAAGAAAGAAAAACATAATCAAAATCGGACAGCACTTCAGCCCAATTCACAATAGTCATAACACACAGCTAAACTATAATCCCCACTGAACTTTGTTCTCAAACTCATACTGATATGAACCACCCTGTACAGTCTCATTGTAAAAGCACATACCAAGTAAAAGAATCAAAACACCCCTATGAGGGGGTAGGGTTACCTTGTTCTAGATTTTTGGAATGATCTAGGCTGCACTATTTCAAACAACGAGTTTCACAACATCCTAGAAATGGGTGGCATCCTGTCCTAAGTTAGAATAGTCACTATGTAGACACCCCATTTTTGACCGTCCTCAAGACTTGGACGTCATCGCTTGTGCACTCGATGATTGTGATTGTTTGTGCTCGTTTTAGTACCCGAAGTCCTCGGTGAAATGCCCTATCTTTGAACCTTTAAACCGCATCCATTATGTGCCTTGTTTTGGACCAAAATCTTCAAGCTTTCATCCTCTGGTGGCTGTTGGCCACCAATTGAGGCTGCTGGCCACCAATTAATCCTGCCCGCCACCCAAGTGGCCGGCCAACCACATTAGTGGCCTCCCGGCCATTGATGCCTTTTTGTAGATATTTTCTTGACAGTTGTTCCAGCTGTTGGCACAATGGGCTTGATCACCATACACATGTATGGATGGATATAACTCAGTTGAAAGCTTGTTTTTCTATAAATATGGGACCTTCCCCCCCCCCAATTGCAAAGGTTTAGAAATTTTGGAGCAAAATTCTCTCTCTCTCTCTCGCTCTCTCTCTCTCTCTCTCTCGCAATTTTGTATACATTTGCTCACAAAGCTTATACTTTTGCATACATTTCCTTGACCAAAGTTGCTTCTCTTTGGGCTGAGGTTACTTGAGACCCTCTTTGACTTTAGAAGGTGGTTGTGTCTTGCTTTGCTGCCTAATTTGTGCCTTGGCTTCAAGAGGTGTACCACTTGCTTTGTTAGCTTGTTTTACATACTTGCTTTGCCATCTTCTTCTATTGTTTTTTGGCTGTTTTGGGCTGATTTTGAACTGTAACAAACTATGTTTTTGTGGCCTAAAGGTGATGGTTTGAGGCCATTTTCAGTTAGAGGGTGGTTCACCTTTCTTACTTCTTTGTTTGTAAAGCTTTTATACCTTTGTTCACCACTTTCAAACCAACTTTTTTGGGCCTTTTAACCACTAAGTTTTAGAGGTTTTTCAGTGACAAAAAACTTGTTTTGATGTCCAAATTTGGAGGGGTTAGCCTTCCCTCCTTGTGTCTTGTTTGCATGCCTAATTAACTCCATATGTTAGCATGTTTTTCTAGCTTAACTTAGCACAAGTCCAACATGTTTTAGCCTCTAAAATAGCCTGATTTAGCTCTATTTTGGGCTGTTTAGTTCATTTGAGTCTTGTTTTGCATGGTTGTAGTGTAATAGTCCTCACAAGTTGGTGTTTTAGGGTCTTAGACACCTCTTGTTTGAGTTGATAGCTTCTTTTAGTGTTGTTTTTCACTCCATTTCAGCAATATAAACTCTGTAACCTCCCTCTTTGCTTCACTCTTTCATTTGCTTTTGAGGGTTGTTTCAAGCTTGGGATCTTTTAAGCTCGAGATTGAGGTCATGCTTAATGGTTTAATCCTCTTTGAGCGTTCATTATCAACGACATGATATCTATCTTGCCTTATATTATCCCTTGGTTGACACTTCTTTCATCTTAGAGGACGCTCACCAATGGACAAATTGATTAAAGAATGATTTGGTAACTAAAATGTGTAAACAAAATTGGCAAGTAAAAGTGGCAAGATAAACATTCCTTTGTGTTGCATTACATGTGTTCAAATTGGACATTAATTTTAATACAAGGAAAATGAGACATTTTATACTCAAAAGTGATGAAATGTGCCACTTTCTTAGGTCTCCGTTGCCCTTGATCATGCATGATAGGGTGATGGTATTTCAGTCTTGTTTTGCATTCATTGAACTTATACAAATTGGTCCCTTAGCCATCATGCATGGAAATTGCTTAATTGATGGTTTGAGGGTCAAATATATCACTCCTTTGAGCTTGTGTTGATGATAAGGAGAGGTACACAGTACATACAACCTGTGAGAATTCCCTCCATTTGCCATGTTTGCTCTCTGTTGCAGCATGAGATTGTGCATCAAAAGTGGCCGGCCGGCCACTGTTACTGGCCGACAGGCCATCACTGTTTGACGGCAACCCTTTAATGGTGGTCGGCCGGTCATCACTTTTGGCCTGCCGGGCACTAGTGAATTTTGGGTAGTGTGCTTGTGAGGCATGGCAGAGTTGATCTGGAGAAGGAAATAGTGCAAAGATTGTGCAAACAGAGGTTTTCAAGGGCAAACCACATATGTTCTTCGGGTGGAAACTGAGCATGCATGGGCCTCCCTTGCTTCCCGAGCCGAGTTATCTTGTTAATTAGCTTAATTTAATTAGCCTATGATTAGCCTCTTTAATTAGTTAGTTGTAGCTAATTAATTTGTGTTAAAATTATTCAATTAGTTAGTTTTCTAATTAGTTCAAAGTGTTGTAATAATTAGTTAAGTAGTGTAACTTAGCTAGTTTCATTTGGACCCACCTTCACGATGGCGTAATGTTGTAATAAGTGTGCGTATGAGCATGCATGTCTTCTAACCCCACGTCTTTCTCCCTTTTATTTACCCGCTTTTGATGGTTAGATTAGGGACATGTTTCAATTAGCATACCTTATGATTGCATCCATTCATCTTGTCTTGCATGCACCAGGGCTCGGCACATCATTCAAATTGCATTGTCATTTCAATAATCTTTGAATACGTGTTTAACCACATGTTATTTAAATTGCTTCATATGTCATGTTAGTAGCCGAGCCTATTAATTGCATATCGCATGTGTTGCATTAGTCATTTTGTATAGTTAGGAATCATGCATATTTTTCTAACTCATATCTTCTTAGCTTGGAGTACTAGGTGAGTTTTATGCTTTAGCATACTTGCATGAATGTGAATGTTGCCATGTCTAGTATGCTTTCCATGAAGATAAATGCTTACTTGATAAACTGTTTGAATGCCTATGGATGAAGGCTTGTTGTTTGAATTAGAACGATTCAACAAATGTGCGTTTTAAGCCCACTTTGTTAAGTGGCAAATTAGTTTTAAGCCCACTATATTTGGTGGAAAATTCGCAAACTTTAAGCCCACTTGAGGTGGCAAATTCAAACCATTTTCGCAAACAAACATGAGTTGAATTGTTCCAAATTGAGCAAACTAGTCTCTACTTGCTTGTGCGCATCACGTAGTAATGCTAGTTTAATAACCGGAATAAGAATGCATAATGTTGATAAAAATCATATCATGATCAGTAGAGGCCGATCTTTGATCGGGCAAGCGGGGGTGCTCAATTCATGACCTTCCCCTTTCGTACCTAAGTTCCCGAGCTGAGGCAACCTTGGTGATAACGGACACGTGGCCTTTGGCACGAGTCATGGGTTTCCTAAATTTCCTCAAAATAAAATATTTAGGTGGCGACTCTGTATCTGGCAAAGCAGTCCAATTTCGGCACTTTTTGATTCAAAATCAATTTTCCAAAATGATTTGCCGAATTTGGACTCTTTGGTGTTTATCAGTTTCACATTGCACTTGTGAGATTAGATTCAGAACCGCAGGAGTCCGAACTGTAGGGCTTCTTTTCAAGCTTCCGAAAGGGGCGCGAAAAAGCCGAGCTACACACTATAGCTTCACTATATGTAACTAGGTCGAATGGTCGAAAGGGTACCTCAGCAAGATAACGTAATATACCTCTCACACCTAACACCGAGAAGTGAAAGGTGGATCAAGCGGTATAGCTGTGATCGAGATCCAAGGGTTGTGTTTCCAACATGGCAGAGCCCATGACCAGTCAGCCTTTTGGGGAAGCCTCCGGCAAACCGTCTAGGAATAACAGATGGAAAACACAGTGACTTAAAGTAACCATGCAAATGCAGTGCAAAGAGCATATAAGTGTAAATAAAATTTCACATCATGAGTTTCAAGTCAAGTTCTCTAAATCTCCAGCAGAGTTGCCAGAAATCGTAGCTCAACTTTTTGCTCTCTTTTCGGAAGACGAATAAGCCCTACAGTATCGAGCTCCCATGGTTCAGAATCTGATTTCATAAAGTGCAATGTGAAATAGTGAAAACACAAAAGAGTCCAAATCCGGAATTCTTTTGGAAAATCGATGTTTGAATCAAATGCCAAAAATGAATAGCTTTGCCAGATTTTAGAGTCGCCACCTAAATATTTTTAGGAAATTTAGAAAACCCGAGACTAGTGCCAAAGGCCACTTATCTATCATCACAAATGTGTCTCGGCTCGGAAACTTAGTTACAAGAGGGGAATGTCATAAATTGAGCACCCCACTCGCCCGATCAAAGATCGGCCTCTACTAATCATGATGTAATTTTTATTTACATTATATGCTCTTGTTTTGATTTATTAGCTATTTTTACTATGTGAGGCACACAAATATACGCTAATTAGCATGGATTGGAACATTTGATTTCATGTTTGTTTTTTTAAAAGAGTTTGTGAATATGCCACTTGAAAAAGTGGGCTTAAAATGGACATTAATCAAACTATCCCAATTCAAGCAACTAGCTTTCATCCTCAGGAATTCAAACAGTTATATCGTTTAAGCAATTAGCCTCATAGAAGTATGCTTAGACATGGTAACAATCACACTCATACGATAAGCTAAAACTCAAAATTGCTCACCTAGTACTCCAAGACAAAAAAGATAAAAGAGTTAGAAAAATGCATGATTCTAATTATGCAATATGACTAATGCAACGCATATGATATGCAATTACTAAGCTCGGCTACTAATATGGCATATGAATCAATTTGATAACATGGAATCTAAGTATGTATTCAAGAAAGTACTAACTAATAATGCAAGTTAGAATGATGCGCCAAGCTCATTGCATGCAAGACAATGGATGCAAAGCATAAAGATGCTAAGTTGAAAAATGATGTTCCTATACAAACCATCGTAAGCAAGTAAGTAAAAAGGAGAAAGACGTGGGATTAGAAGACATACAATTTATTACATATTGGCCCTCGTGCAAGAGGGTGCGAATCAAAGTCCGAAAGTCCGAATTAAACGAATTATTACAAAACCAAATGAATGAATAAGCAAAGAATTAACTTGCTAACTACTCTATTACAACAAGGATAATAATGAAAAATAAACTAGCTATCTAAGCTAACTAGCTATAACAATTACAAATGAACAATAATAATAATTACAACACTAATGATTTAACAAGACTAATTATAACAATAAAATAATTAATTAATTACATCAATACTCAAAACATTAATTTACAATAATGATGTAAGCAATGGTGCGCAAGGGCTGCATGCATAGTGTCCAAGAACAACTCTGTCTGCCTAGGCCTGCTCTATTTCACCTTCAGCCATTGCCCTCTGTTTTCTACAAGATACACTGCTGACCAAACATTGATGACCAGCCGGCCCTCAATGAAGCCTGGTTGGGCCTAAATAAGGCCGGTCGTGCCTTAATTTGATGCAAAATTCTGTTTTGTGCTTTGAAGAGAAAGCAGTGCAGACAGAGTTGTTCTGAACTCTATTTGTCCCTCTCAAACTTCTCTGTCATGGGAAAGCCTCGAGAGAAGGTTGGAATTGTTTTCAAAACCATCAATGAGAAAGTTGATTGCTTGATGATTTTCGATACAATTTGGACAAAAATCAATAAATGAAAGGAACAACAACCACCCCTCCCTCCTATCATAGAGTGAACTCAAAGAGAAGGGTAGAGACACTTTAAGGTTCCTCAAAACATCATGAATTGATGTAAGACAGCCCTTGACACGATAGATTCGGCATAACGTCCTACCGAACCCAAGCAATATAACTTATTTTTTTTATATGGGTTGGTTCATTTTAAGCCAAATTCGTTAGTCTTTGCCATCCTTTAATCCATTAAGTCCAAAATGATTGTTACGTCCACTAAAGATTACGTCCACTACTTGAGAAATATGTCAAAAGGGAGGTGATTCTCAATGTTAAAAAGAGACTACGCCATTGACAATGAACCTCCGTAGAAATTAAGCCATTAAGCGTAAATCTCTAGTTCACATTTTGAATAACCGTCAACTGATTGAAACAATTCTCAAATGAAAGAAATGAATAGCAAGTTGATTTATTAAAATGAAGTTCTTAAACATGGAAGTTAGTTAAAGAAAAGCTAAGAACAATATTCAACAAGCTATGGATGCAAACTTATGAGACAATAATCAAGTTAATCAAAGCATGACCTATTTAAACAACCTAGGACATCCTTAAAACAATCCTTAATGGGTGAAAACAATGGCTCAAAGTACATGAAAAGAGCCTAAAAAAGCTAAACAACAAAGAGATAAAACAAGGCTAGTAAGCAAGAACAAAGAGAGGTGGCTAACCCCTCCACTTTTGAAACCTCAAAGCATGATTTTTAGCCTCTTTTTAACTCTGAAAATCAATTTAGAAATCAAAGAAAAAGAGTGTAAAACTAAGGGTTTGAGCTATAGGTAAAGGTGTAAGAAAGAGTGTTAACTCTCTCAACCTTTTTGGTAACTCTCCAAACCCAAACTTAGACACTTGAAGGGAGATCATAACAACACAAAACTACAAGAACTAGATAGTAAATGATAGAAATGAAAGCAAGAGAGAAAATAGCAAGCTTATACCTCTTGACAAAGGTAGCACTTTGTTTGTGAATCAAACTAAGTCCAAACACTCTCTCAAGCTTGAATTGTGATGCTCAAGGCTCAACCAAGGTTCCTAGGCTAAGGTGTGAAGGTGTATATGGTGTATAGATATGGGTTCAAGGTGGTAAGCTTGCTCAAAGGATTACTTGCACAAGAAGAAGGAGCTCTCAAGAAGGTGTAGAGGTTTTTTAGAAATTCTTCAACCCTCAAAACAGATATACAACTTCGTTTTTATAGAATTTGAGCAAGAGGGGTCATAAATATCTTCAAAAATGGACTGTTGGCAGGCTCCCACCCAGAACAGTGTTTCTCGTTACTAAAGCACGATCGGCCCTCAATGTGTTCCCCTATTTTTTTGCCTCAGACTTAGCATAGGGTGGCACAATGTGTAAAAATGGATTTCTTGGGTATAATCATTGGGAATATGGGAGGTTTGGTATTGTTTCAGAGCTTAAACATGGCCCTTTTGTTGAGATCTCGAACCACGCACAACACCACTTTCATCATCGAGTGTACCGGGCAAAGCGCTCGAGCCTTGCGGGCGGTCAAAAATGGGGTGTCTATAGATACCTAATGGAAAGATATATAAGGGCTTGAACGTGTATTCTAAGTCCAGTATAAGGTATTTGAACCGTCTTTTCATGCTAGAATCTTGTAAAGGGACGTACTCTGAGAGTTTCACTATTCATGCCTTGCGGTACACCCGGGAGGCACAAAGATGTATCACAACCTTAGCAGACAGTTTTGGCAGAGGGAGATGAAGAGAGACGTAGCTTTATTTTTTTCGAGGTGCCTTACTTTTCAACAAGTGAAGGGCGACCACCAACGACCAGCGGGTTTATTATAACCCTTTTTTATAGCTAAGTGGAAGTGGGAGCATGTCACGATGGATTTTGTTGTGAGTGTTCTGAAGACTCAATGGGGTAATGATGCTGTGTGGGTGATAGTCGACTAGTTAACTAAATCAACACACATTGTACCTATGCGCATGAGTGACTCGGTAGATTATCTTGCCGACCATTATGTTAGGACATAGTTCGACTTCATGGGGTCCTTGTGACTATCGTTTCGAATAGAGATCCTCGTTTCACGGCTCAGTTATGGCAGAGCCTACAAAATGCCTTGGGCACTAGATTGATGTTTATTGCTGCCTATTATCCTCAAATTGACGGGTAATCTGAGCGAATTATTCAAATCTTAGCGGACATGCTTCGGGGTTGTGTTATGGATTTTAAGGGGTCGTAGGAGAGGCATTTATCTTTAATGGAGTTTGCCTATAATAACAACTTTCAAATTGGTATGGCGTCGTTTGAGGCCTTGTATAGCCGACCGTGTAGATCTCCAGTATGTTAGACCGATGTGGGTGACGCACCTATGTTAGGTCCTGAATTAGTTTGGAAAATGATGGAGAAGGTCGCGCTTATTCGTAAAAGGTTGGTTTCGATTCATAGTCGTCAGAAGAGTTATGCCGATCGTAGGAGAAGACCTTTATCCTTTGCGGTAGGAGATCACATGTACATGAAGATATCACCGAAGCGGTGTTTAATGAAATTCAAGAAGAGCGGAAAGTTGTCTTCTAAATTTATTGGGCCATTTGAGATTCTAGAGTGGATCAGGCAGGTAGCTTATCGTTTGGCCTTGTTGCCCTAACTTTTCGTGGTTCATGACATGTTCTATATTTATAAGCTCTAGAAATATGAGCCTGATCCTTCACGCGTGTTGGATTGGACCGAGTTAGAGATAGATGATGATGCCACGTATGAGGAGAGACCGGTACGGGTTTTAGACTCTCAGGAGGCAAGACTATTCCATTGGTTAAGGTGTTGTAGCGACACCACGGGGTTGAGGAGGTGACTTGTGAGTGTGAGCCAGAAGTCCGTGAAAAATATTCGGACCTATCTGTTGATATTTGAGACTTATGTTGAAAATATTATATATGTTATAATATATATAAACATTGTATATGTTTTGGGAATTGAACTATAATAGTTGGTGTTGAAAAACTCTATGTGTCCTTGTTACAAGTCTGGATGATATATAATTTGTTTTATTTTCAATGAATGTTAGTGATTTTAAATTTCGGAGATGAAATTCCTTAAGGGGGGAGATTATAACGATTTCAGTTTAGACCCAACTCATTTCTTGCTTTTGAATCCGAGAATCAATGTACTTAACTGTTGTTCATCTCGTTTCCATCTTGTTACTTGTTGAGTTTGGCTATTGGGAATTTTGGTTGTGTTTGAAATAGGTTGGGAAGTTAGTTTTTCAATGAGTTGTTGGTCAGATTTTTACCGGTTCACTTGAGCGGTCTTTCTTGTGCTCGAGCGGTCTTTTTCAAGTCTAAACTTCTAGAAGGGGGTCATTGTGTGCTCGAGCGATGGTTTTGGTCGCTTCAGCGATGTCACTTATTGTATCTGTCGCTTAAGCAGTGTTTTGGTAACTCAAGCAGTCTGTGCGTAAAACCTTTTTCATTGTGTCACTTTTTCAAGTAGTCCCAAAAAAAGGCATTTTGAGTTACTTTTTCATCTCATTCTCTCTTTAAAGATTTCAAAATCCTAAAACCTTCATACACTCTCTTTAGCTCTTACTTCTTGCTCCAAATACTCTCAATCCATTGTGTAGCTGGCTTTTTTTTGCTCCTCGAAGGGGTTTAGTCTCCTCGAATACGATATCCCTACGGTTCGCACTCTCGTGGTTCTGAATTTGGTTTCACAAGTGCAATGTGAAATAGATTAAACAAATGAGAGTCCAAATCTGGTAAATCTTTGGAAAATTGATTTACAATCAAAAATGCCAAAAGTGGACTGCATTGCCAAATTTTAGAGTCACCGCCTAAATATTTTTAGGAAATTTAGGACACCCTTGACTCGTGCCAAAGGCTACTTGTCCATCATTACCAAAGTGTCTCGGCTTAGGAACTTAGGTATGAGAGAGGAAGGTCATGAATTGAGCCACCCACTCACTTGTCAAAGATCAGCCTCTACTAATCATGATGTGATTTTTATGTACATTATATGCTCTTATTCTGGTTATTATGCTGACTTGCTATGTGAGGCATACAAATATAGACTAAGTCACTCGCTTTGGAATGCTTTGATTTCATGCTTTATTTGAAAAGAGTTTTGAATATGTGCTACTTGAAAAAGTCAACTCATATATGCATTAATCAAAACATCTCAATTCAAGCAAACTAGCCTTTATCCACAGGCATTCAAAGAGGTATATCAAATAAGCACTTAGGCTCATGGTAATATGCTTGATATGGCAACACCAACACACTGTAGACACTCCATTTTTGACCACCCTTAAGACTTGGGCGCTTTATTCCAAACACCCGATGATGAAAGTTACATTGTGCAATCTTTTGAATTCTTAGTGAAGAAATTTGGATTTAAGCTCTAATCCCAAACCTAGAACCCCATTTTGACCAAACAATTTTAGACCTTAAAACCCTCATTTCAACATATTTTTCCAAATGCTTCTACCATGTTCCGAGGCTCACATTTCGTTTAAAACATTGCACTTTTCGGTAAACCAGGTAAAGACAAAGTGGAAATAAATGGAAGGGAGGTGAACTCTTTAAAAAAATCTTTAAAACATCTTATTTATAAGTTTGGAGTTGAAGGAAATAGGAGGGGAGGGAAGAAAACTAGTCTAGGAAGAAGTTGAGCATCAAACCGTTGAGAAAGAATGAGCAACCTTCACTAAATTAGGCATATATCTTTTCACACTTAGAATTTATATGTGAGGCCACCACCAGTAGAAAATAAACTTCTAGGGATTCAATTTAGACTCAAGAATCACCTAAAACAGAATCTGGATGAGGGAGATATGCCCGTTTGAAGTTGGGCCTGAATTACAGATTTTTGGACCCGACCGAGTCCATTTAGAACAGGCTAGGCCTCAATGAAAACTTTTCCAGACTTGCTTTTTAGGCCCGGCCGAGTCTTAGTGGCAAGAAACAGGACATCTAGCAGGAATTCGCCAGCTATTGTTTTTTAAAGATATTTTTGACCATTTTGGCTCAAATTTTTTAAATAGAGCCTCTTCCTTCAGAATTCAAGGTAAGCAAATTTTCCAAAAGCTTTGAAGAGCTAAAAAGACCTCTTTCCATCTTCCTTCCTCCTTTGATCTTCAAACCTTTTTTAACTATACATATACAATACATATACCATTGGAGCTTGTTCTTGAAGCTTTTTGCTAGAGTTTCAAACCATATTTCATAAACTCAAGGGTGCTTTGGAATCAAGTTTGTTTAACCAAAGCTTTCTCTCTTCAAGAGGTATAAGCTTGTCACCTTTTTCCTTGCTTTCATTTCCATCTTTTTTTCTTTTTTTTTTTTTAATCTTTTTCTTGTGTTTATACATTGTTTTGGATCCATTCCAAGTGCTGAAATTTGGGGTTAAAGGGCTACCAAAGGTAGAGAGGTTTAACAACCTTTCTTGCACCTTATCCCATAGCTCATACCCTTTGTTTTCCCACTCTTTTCTTTGGTTGACATGCTGATTTTCAGAGCTTAAAAAGGCTAAAAAAACATGGTTTAAAGGTCTCAAAAGTGGAGGGATTAGCCACCTCTCCTTGATTTTGCTTATTAGTGTTATATCTCTGGTTTTGGTCTATCTTTTTGTACTAATTAAACACACTTTTAGCCACTGTTTTGGAGCTGAAATATGTGATTTAAAATTGCAAAAAGTGGAGGGGTTAGCCACCCCTCCTTAGGCTTTGTTTCATAGCTTTTTCTCTACTTTTTTTTACTTACTTTCTCTTCCTTTTAGCTACTGTTTTTGTACATTTTAGGGGCTGTTATGGGCTGTTTAATTCATTTAAATAGTTTATGCTTTGAATATCATAGTCTTCATGGCTTCAGTTGTTTAGGCCTTAAACACCGAGTCATTTGAGTTGATAACTTTATTTACTTAGTTTTCATGCGAAGAGTTTCATTTTAAATAATCAATCTCGCATAACCATTTCTGCAACCTCCCTCTTTTTTTTTTTTTTTTTGAGAGTTATTTCAACCGATTGATAGTTATTCAAAGCATGAGAAAAAGAACTATGCTCAATGGCTTAATCTTTACGGATGTTCATCGTCAACGGCATGGTCTCTCTTTCATGCTTAGAAGCACTTCTCATTTGACTTCTCTTCTCATTTAGTGGACTTAATAATCACTTTGGACAAATTGATTAAAGAATGGCAACCACTAATAAAATTGGCCTAAAATCAATGAAATTGACATAAAGAAAAGGAATTAGAATAGTTAGGTTTGGCCGGATGTTATGCCGAGTCCATCGTGTCAAGAGTCGTCACACATCAATTCATGATGTTTTGATGAACCTTGAAGTGTTTTTATCCCCCTCTTTAAGTTCATTCCATGATAGGAGGGAGGGGTGGTTGTTGTTCATTACATTTATTGATTTTGTCCAAATCGTCGTCGAAATCATCAAGCAATCAACTTGCTCGTTGATGGTTTTAGAAACAACTTTGTTTTTCTCTTGAGGCTTTCCATGATAGAGAAGAGCAGAAGGGACAAACAAAGTTCAGAATAACTCTGTTTGCACTGTTTTCACCTCAGAGCACAAAACAGGGTTTTGCACAAAATTAGGGCACGGCTGGCTTTATTTGGGCACGGCCGGGCCTCATTGGGGACTGGGCGGCTTTCAAAGTTTGATATAGAGTGTGTTTCACAGAAACAGAGGGCAGTGGCTGAAGGTGAAACAAGGCAAATTTCAAGGAAGGCAGACAGAGTTACTTCAAAAATCGCTACGTGCATGCCATCCTTGTGCTTCTATTGTAAATTGTAAATTAATACTTACATTATTGTTGTCATTATTATCATTGTAATTAGTATTGTTGTAGCATCGATTCATTAGATAGTTAGTTTATTTTGTTGTAATAAATTAGCTAGTTAGTCAATTATAGCTTTAGCTAGTTAGTTAGGTGTCGTTTGGTAACACTTACGTTTTCAGTTTTCTGTTTATATTTACAAAAATTTAAAAAACTCAAATAAAAACTTGTTTGGTAAAATTTTTTATTTATAAATCAGTGATCTCAGTTTATAAATTTGGCCAAAAAATGAAAACATAAAAAATATGTTTCCATTTTGAGAGGACGCTCTAGCTTACTGTAGCCCAGAACTCTGTGAGTAACAATTGTGTAAAGATATGTTCAAATGATTATCTTTTGAATACTGAACTGAACTGTTTACTGAACTGGTATTATTTACTGAATGAATGTATGTCTTTTATTTCTGAACTGTACTGTGGCATCCTTAGCACCTACTGTTTACTGTTACTGTTATAGAGATCTCTGTCGGTTCCCTCGTGGAACCACTACTGTTTACTGATTGATGGCCATCATTACTGTTCGGTCTTTTAAGACCTACTGTTTACTGTTATGCTAATGGATGTACCACATATGACTGTTTACCGTACTGAACAACTGATATACTGATTGAAATTAACCGTTTTCATTACTGTAAGGACATTCATTCTAAACCCCTTTACGCATTATGTTATTCACTGGGCTTTAGCTCACTGCTCAAATATATATGTAGGTGTACAGGCACCGGATCAAAGCTAGAGGCGTCGAGGTAAACTCCAGTTTTGTCAAGCCAACCACTGTGCCTCACTGCGAGGTTCCGAGCCTGCCAAGCTAAGGCTTAGGGGTGTTTTTATTTCCCCGTCTATCTCTGTACCGTTTTGTAATACTGTATAGACTGTATTGTACTGTGTTAATAGGGTTTTAGTCCCTGCTCTGAATGGTTGTATATAATGTACATATTGTTTTGTCACTGCCTGTATATATGTGTGAAAAATCTTTTTGCATACAGACTGTCGCAGCTCATTGGACATTGTTTATTTACTGTATTGGCTTCCGCCATGCCCCTGTACTCTATTTTACTGTCTTACTGTCAAGTAGGCCTTCGGTAATCTCGGATTACTGGCCGGTTACGGTGCTAAACCCATAGGGGTGGGTTTGGATCGTGACAGACAAAGTGGAAATGAATGAAAGAGAGGTGAAGTCATTGAAAAATACTTCAAAACACCTTGTTTGGGGGTTTGGAGTTGAAGAAAATTGGAAAGGAGGGAAGAAAACCAAGTTTGGGAGAAGTTCAGCATGAATCCGGGTAGGATCGAAACTAAGCAATCTTCACCAAAAGAGGCATAACTTTTTGGACACTTGGAATTTTGAAGTGAGGCTGCCACCATTGGAAAGAAGACTTCCAGGGCTACAATTTAGGCTCAATAATGACCTACAAAGGAGTCCATATGAAGGAGTTATGTCCGGTTGAAGTTGGGCCCAAAAAGTAGATTTTTTTGTCCAATCAGATGTGGAAGTTTCTGACCATGAATGTGATTTTTTTGGCCATGTGCCGGCCATGAATGGCCAATTCCGGCCCCCTGCCGTCCAAGGGTGTCCCATGCCAGCCAACAATGATGAAATACCGGCCATTGATGCAGAAAGTCAGTTTTTGGCAGATATTTTTGTTCTAGCTGTTACAGCTGTCCCTTTTGGGATATTTTCGACCAAAGCTTGTATTTTGCTATATATAGAGAGGCTTCTCTATGGTTTTAGAGATTTGAAAATTTTAGGAAGAGCTTTGGGAGCCTCTCTCTCTACAATCCTCTCTCTAGATTCCTCTCTCTCTAGAGCTTTTGTGTGCTTAAAGGCTTGCATACATCAAACCTTTGCCTATACATCCTTGACCAAACTTGGATATATTTGAGCTGAGGTTCTAGAAGGCCTTCTTGGAGCTCCTTAAGTGGCTTTTGTCTTGAATTGGTGCCAAGAATCACTCTTCCTTTCAAGAGGTATAACTATCACCCTTTAAGCTTGTCTTGCACACTTGTTTTTCCACCTTTGCAAACTGTTTTTGGCTTGGCTTTAAACTGAAAAAAACTCTGTTTTTCAGTCCTAAAAATGGTGGTTTAACCCCCCTTTTGAGTTTAGGGGTGGTCCACCCTCTTTTGTAGCTTATTTTCTAAGCTTTGTGCTACCTTTCAAAGCCTTTCAAACAATCTTTTCTTGGCCTTTTAACCACTGAAATCCAGAGGAATTTCAGTTGTAGAAAGTTGGTTTTGAGGACCAAAATAGGAGGGGTGGTCCTCCCTCCTCTTGTCTTGCTTGCATGTGTTGATGGCCTAACATGTGAGCATGTATTTCTACCTCCTTGAGGCTCTATCTCAGCATGTTTTTGTGACTTTTTTGACATGTTATAGCTCTGTTTTTGGCTGGTTGGGTCACTTGTTGCTTGCATCTTGCACTTGTAGTGTAATCATGCCTACTAGCTTAATATGCATAATGAGTTAGCCTATCATTTTAGCTTGTGTTAGCTCCATATCAGCATATTTTTACTCATGTTTTGCCATGCTTTAGCTCTATTTTGGATGGTCTTAATCATATGTGCTTTGCTTTGTATAGCTATAGTGTAAATAGCCTTTACTAGCTTTGTGTTTTAAGGCCTCTAGCATGCTTTTCTTGAGGTATTTGCATGCCATAGCATCATTTTATATGTGATTTCAGAGCATATTTCATTGTCACATTCTCACATATTCCACTCTTTTATTGCTTTTGAGAGGTGTGCTTTGTGCCTTGTTTGTGAGCCAACATGTGTGCATGTTTTTCTTGCCATCTATGCTTCCATTTCAGCATGTTTGAGCCACTGATTTGGTATGATTAAGCTCTATTTTGAGCTGGTTTGATCACATGAGCTTTGCTTTGTATGCTTGTAGTGCAATTGTGCTAAATTGCCTAGCATGTGTTATTGTTTTGGCCTCTTAATATAGCTATTCTTAGCTTATTTCAAGCATGTTTTAGAACTCCATTTAGGGTGTTTTAGGACTATTTTGGACTGTTTGTCCTTTTTGAGCATTGTGTTGCATGCCTCTAGTGTTGTGTCTATCACTAGCCTTAATGTTTTTGGCTCTTAACATGTTGTACATGAGTTGCTTGCATGTTATAGTCTTATTTCTCATGCCATATCAGCACTGAATTTATGCAATCTTCCTCCATGCTTCACTTTTTCATTTACTTTGAAAGTAGGCCTAAGCCCCTTGTTAGCTTGAGAATGGAATTGAGGTTCCCATGCCTAATGGTTTTAGCCTTCACTTGAGGGTTTCTACTAACCAAAAGCATGAGGCTTCTTTCATACTCAAGGTGCTTGTGGCTGAGGCCATCTTTCCCATTAGAGAACTTTCACATTGAACTAAACCGGTTAATGAATGACTCAGTAATTTTAAAATGTGTAAACAAGAAATGAATCAAGTAAAACATGACAAAAATAAACATGTTTTGTGTGCATTGCATTGTGTTCAATTGGGCGTTATATTGAACACAAGGTAGATTGGTCCATTTCATACTTCAAGTGATGAAAATGAGCCAATCTCCTTGGTCTCCATCACCCTTGATTATGTATGATAGGGTGGTGGTCCTAGAGTCTTGTTTGTGTGCATTTATTGAATGTGTACAAGTTGGATCTTTGGCCATCATGCATTCAAAATGCTTGATTAATGGTTTTGGATCCAATGGTGCAACTCCTTTGATGTTTTAAGATGATAAGGAGGGGCATGGTACAAACATACCCTTGGGAGACCCTCTATTTTCCTCTATTTTGTGCTCTGTTGCAGTTTGGTGTTGCAGCACACCAGTGGCCGGCAGTGCCTCACAGATGGCCGGCACTGCTTCATCATTGGCCGGCAGAGCCCACTCTTGGCCGGAAAATGGCCGGCAGCAGCTTCTCATGGCCGGTAGGCCACTGGTGCACTCCCCCACATTGTTTGGTAAGGTTCAGCAGAAAGTTCTTGGAGACACCCTGCAAACAGAGCCTCGAAAGAGCAAACCGGAAAGCTTTTCAAGGCGAGAAACCGAATGCATGCATGATTCAACTTTCTGAAGCAGAGCTGAAGTAGTGTAGTTTAATGCTTTACTTATTAGTTAGCATTGGTTTTGTAATTTAATTAATTAATTCGTTAATTAGTTAAGTGTTGTAATAATTAGTCTAATTAGTTTAATTAGATTAGTTAGCTTAGCTTAGCTTAGATTAGCTTAGCTTATTCATTCGGATCCTCCTCCGAGAGGGCACAATGTTGTAATAAGGGTGCGTGTGTGTGTGTGTGTATGTCTCCCAACTCCACTTCTTTCTCCCTTTTATTTATCCGCTTTAGATGGTTAGATTAGGACATGTTTTGATTAGCATACATTATGCTTTGCATGTGTGCATCATTCATTTGTCTTGCATGCACTAGGCTTGGCACATCATTCAAACTGCATTGTATTTTAATACACTTTCTTGAATATGTGTTTCAAATCATGTTATCAAGTGTTGCATTCATATGCCACATTAGTAGCCAAGCCTATGAATTACATTATTGCATGTGTTGCATTAGGCATCTTAACATAGCTAGGATCATGCATGATTTCTAACTAGTTTTCTGTTTTGGCTTGGAGTACACTATAAGCTTTTACGCTTTAGCATATTGCATGAGTGTAATTTCCATAAATGCCATGACAACATGCTTGCCATGAGGCTATTTGCTTAATTGATAAACTGCATGAATGCCTATGGATGAAGGCTTTATTGCTTAAATTTGGACAATTCGATAATTGCACATTTTAAGCCCACTTTGCGAAGTGGCAAAATCATGTTTTAAGCCCACTTGAGGGTGGCAAATCCGCACTTTAGCACACTTGAGGGTGGCACTTTCAAACCATTTTCGAAAACAAACATGAATTATTTTGTTCCAATTCTTGTGATTTAGTCTATACTTGTATGCTGTGCGTATCACATAGTAAGTTAGATTAATAACCGGAACAAGAACACACGTGTTTATAAAACAACATATCATGTTAGTAGAGGCCGATCCTTTGATCGGGCGAGCGGGGGTGCTCATTTCAGGATCTTCCCCTCTCGTACCCAAGTTCCCAAGCTGAGGCAACTTTGGTGATGACGGACACGTGGCCTTAGGCACGAGTCAGGGTTTCCTAAATTTTTCAAAAATAAAATATTTATGTGGCGACTCTGTTATCTAGCAAAGCAGTCCATGTTTGGCGCTTTTTCATTCAAAATTGATTTTCCAAAACCAATTGCCAGATTTGGACTCTTTGGTGTTTATTAGTCTCACATCGCACTTTGTGAGATTAGATTCAGAACCGTGACAGGAGTCCAAACTGTAGGATGATCAAATTCGGGCCCTCTCTGAAAGGGGGGCATGCAAAGAAAGTCGGGTCTACAATGCATTAGTCATGTTGCATTAGTTAGGAGCATGCATGTTTTCTAACTCTTTTGTTCCTTTTGGCTTGCCTTGGAGTACGGGGTGAGCATTTTTATAGTTTAGCATATCGCATGCGTATGATTGTTGCCATGTTTAGCATGCTTACCATGAAGCTAAGTGCTTAATTGATATATTTTCTTGAATGCCTGTGGATGAAGGCTAATTGCTTGAATTGGAACAATTTGAGTAATGTACATATGCGATCACTTTTTCAAGTGGTATATATTTGAAACAATTTTCAAACAAACATGAAATGAAATGTTCCAATTTTTGCAAATTACTCTATACTTGTGTACATCAGATAGTAATGCTAGTCTAATAATCGGAACAAGCACATATAATGTAGATAAAAATCACATCATGATTAGTAGAGGCCAATCTTTGATCGGGCGAGTAGGGTGCTCAATTCATGACCTTCCCCTCTCGTACCTAAGTTCCCGAGCTGGGACACTTTGGTGATGACGGATAAGTGGCCTTTGGCATGAGTATCGGGTTTCCTAAATTTTTCAAAAAAAAAATATTTAGACGGCTCCTCTGTAATTTGGCAAAGTAGTCCATTTTTGGCATTTGATTCAAACCTCGATTTTCCAAAAGAATTGTCGGATTTGGACTCTTTTTGTGTTTTTCACTGTTTCACATTGCACTTGTGAAATCAGATTCAAAACCACGGGAGTCCAAACTGTAGGGCTAGTTATATCCGAAAGGCGCATAAAAAATCAAGCTACAGTTTCTAGCGACTCCACTGGGGAATTTAGAGAACTTGACTCCAACTTCATGATGTGAAATTTTATCTACACTTTTATGTTCTTTGCATTGCATTTGCATTAGTGCTCTTAAATCACTGTGTTTGCCATCTACTATTCCTGGACGGCTTGCCGACAGCTTGCCCAAAAAGCTTGCCAAAAGGCTGGCCGGTCATGGGCTCTGCCATGTTGGAAACACAACCCTTGGATTTGGATTACTGTCGTACCGCTTGATCCTCCTATCACTTCTCGGTGTTAGGTGTGAGAGGTATATTAGGTAGTCTTGCTGAGGTACCCCTTTTGACCAATCTGCCTAACTACATATAGTCAGCCTTAGTGACTTTTCAAACATAGGACAAGATGCCCTCCTATTTACTAGGCTATTGTGATGCCGTTTGTTTAAATAGTAAAGTTGTAAATCACTCCAAAAGCTAGGACAAGGAAACCCTAAACTTTTATAGGGGTGTTTTCAGTGCTTTTATGCAAAATGTGAAATCTTTGGAAATGTGTGATACAATCTTGGGAGAGTCTTAATCTTGAGGTGATTCCTTTCAAACTTGAGGGTCATATCAAAATCAGAATTTGGGTCAAAATCTAGGGGTTTGTGTTTGATATGGGTGAATTTTCAGCAAAACCAAAACCAGGGCCAAAAATTGTATCTTGTTTTGTTTTCACCAACATACCCGGTATCCCAATCTGATGGAGCATTTGTTTTTAATGCTAGGTTTGTCTGAGCCAAAGAAGGAGCCTTACCCAATTTAGCAAAGGCCCCAGCCATCCAAACCTAGAAAAAAAAACCTTACTCAGCAAAGGTCCAGTCCATCTGATCCCCAAAGACCAACTCAGAAAAGATCCATCCAATGCTAAAAGCCCGATTCTAAAAAGCCCAATCCAGTCAAACCTGTCTAGACTAATCCAGTTCAGATACATCAAGTATAACCGGGTCGAAATCCTTGTTAGTCAACTCTTAGCTTACACTCATCTATTTCCCCGATTGCCAACTCAGCAGACCCGTAGTGGCACAGAGTCGAGAAGAAGTTGTGGCCATGATAACGGCCCAAAACTAGGGAATTACCATACAAGATGAGACCATTGCTGAAATGCAACATCCATCTGGGACATCTACCACACATTCAGTCCCGGGCCCCCAGCCGAACTTTGACCCACCTCCACTAACTAAAGATTTGCAAGGACCAGATCCTCAAGAAGGATTGGCTCAGGTTTGAGTTTTTAGACCCCTGGTGCAGCCTAATGAGGGCCTTTTTTCCCTTGATATTAATGATCTCGACTCGACCTTGTTAAAAGTTGCTAACCTTGAGAAACAATTCAAAAAGGCACAAGGAATTGGTTCTATACCCGACATTGAGGATGGGTACACAGAGGCTGCCGTAAGGCTCCCAGACAGATTCAAAATGCCATACATTGACCGTTTCAACAGGTTTGGAGATCCTATGGTACATATCCAGCCTTTCTTAGACGTCCTGAAACCAATAGGTCTGACTAAGCCTCAGAAACTCTCTCTGTATGGAAGAACCCTGCCAGGTATAGCAGCCATTTGGTACGCCAAGTTGAAGGATAAAGTGAAGCAGAACTGGAAAGATTTGGCTGAGGCATTTGTCAATCAGTATTCTTACAATACCAAAATTGAAGTGACCACCCAAGAGCTTGAAGTAACCCACCAGAATCCTGAAGAACCGTTTGTGGAATTTGTTGCAAGATGGAGAGTAAAAGCAGCACAAATGACAGATCAATCTTCTGAGAGGAACCAAGTGCGGATAGTAGTACAGAACCTTGAGCCAGATATGTTACAAAAGTTAATAGTCGCTCCATTGTTTACTTTCAAAAATTTACATGAGTTAGGGATTCAGATTGAGAGTGTATTTAACAAAAGGATTATTCATATAGCAAGCAAACCAATAAGAAGGGTGTTTTTTGGGAGTACCAATGCTAGCAATAGCACTATTCCAAAACCCACTGAAATCAATACTGTCGCCACTAACCCACAAATTACTGACCCATTTGCCAGTACCAACCCATAAACAGCCAGCCCAACCCGAGCTCAAGGCAAACTTTTACCCCCCTCCATATGAGCCTAACTAGCGCATTAAAAGTCCTGATGGAAAGAGGGTATCTCAAACCCTTCTATCCCCAACCTCTTTCTGACCCACTCCCTGCTAAACATAACCCCACCAAATACTGTGCGTACCATCAATAGCACGGTCATGGCACTGATCGTTGCTACCACCTTCGTCATGAGGTTCAAAATCTCATTGACAACCAAACAATAGCTCCACCTCAAGAACCCAATGTTACCACCAACCCACTTCCCACCCTTGACCAAGTACCTCCTCCTCAGCTTAACCTCATTCATACACTACCTCCTACATTCGACCCTAGTATATATATCACTCCATTCTATCTGCCCAAGCTAGAGGTGGTCATTGTTGAAAGTACTGATTTATGCATGATAGATACACCCACCCTAGTTCGGATACATCAAGAGCGCCAAATGGCCGAACCCACTACTACTGAGATGTTGAGAATGATTGAAGACCTTCAAAGAATGGCGGTAGATTTAACCTTTAGGGTTTCAACCCCATTAAAGGATTTTCCAATCTTGGGACAAGCTAAAGGTGGAATGGGCCAATCAAAAGCGAACATTGTCGAAGCAAGTAGCAAGAATGAGTCTGGGCCAAGTATTGATCCCTATGCACATCTTTGGTGGGCTATTGAAACTTTAAAGGTTAAAGGGTTGAACAAACAACAAGTGCTCGCAGTTGTTCCAAAGACTGTGGATGACACTTTTATCACTCAGGTTGAAAGCATTTTGAATCAGGGGGCAAACAATGAAAAGAGATGCTTTACCAGAAACACTCATCCTAATTTCTGTCCCAAGCCCATGAATACATAGCTAACACTTGCCAATCCCTTTGCTAATATTTCTAAACCTAATGCTTCCTCCTCCCAAAAACAGGCCCTCATCCATCTCCATATGAGCCCAACCCTTGCCTTGAAGGTACTGATAGAGAAAGGACATCTCAAACCTCTCAATCCTTGACCTCTCCCTAACCCTCTCCCATCTAGACATGACCCTACCCGATATTGCACATTCCATCAGCAATACGGTCATCATACTGACCGCTGCTTTTGTCTTCGCCATGAAATTCAAGATTTGATTGACAATAAGGTCATCACCTCACCTGAAAATCCTAAAGCTGTTAATAAACCTCTCCTTAACTGCAATAGATTGCCACCCTATAGCATAAATCCCATCCATGGCTTGCCAATAACCAACCTTGACCCTAGCCAGCACAATATACCCACCAATGCCAGCAATGATGGTTGGAATGATCAACCTCAGTCTTAGCTAGGGGAATTGTCCAAAGCATATGAAAAAAGAACCTCCTGAACTAGGGGTATGGTGTGAAAAAGAATTTGTTTCAGTCAAAGAGATGTGTGGGGACAATTGGGATAATTATGAGGCTCAATCTGTGAGACTCAGCTTCAAAGTCTAAAATCAATCCTGCTGAGTGTCGATGTTAGTATTGCTCAATGGAAGGCTGGTTTGAACCCTCTCGTGGGCTACTTGAAGTTATTTTTGAATTTTGCAGATGGACTTGGAACGGAAGAACCCCTTTTCTCTCCAGGATGCTAATTTTGCTTTGAGTTGTTTCTTGTAAATAGTTGAGTTATGAGTTTATTTTCTTTGTCCTTTCTTGCGTTATTGGGTCAGTTGAGTCTTTTCCTTTGAGTCTCTCTCGTGTACCCTCAGGTCTTCATCTTTATAAGAAAGAAGGAGTCAAGTTTCTGATCATTTTGTTGTGCCTACAATAATGCATGTGTAACCTTTTCAAAATAGAAAAATTTTGAATTTTTGTTTTTGAATGAGATTCCGTTAATAAGCGCAAGTGTTGAGAAGGATCCCCCAAATGGTTTGAGTGAATTCTGACTTATCGGCACAAAGTCCTTCATAATCTCAAAAGTTTAAGCTGCTTCTTCAGCTATTTCTTCTACAAAACTTGTGAAGATAGGTTCAGAATTGTGCGTGGTATTCTGCATTGTCCTGGAGATGCTCTTCACCTTTAAGCGATCATTTTGGCAAGCATAAGGCACCTTTCAGACCCGCAAGTACAAAACAGCTTTCAGATTTCACACATCGTAGAATTTCTCCCCCTAGTGTTTTCATTACTTCAGAAAGAAATGGATAAACGAAGCCAAAAAAAAAAAAAAGAAAGAAAAGAAAAGAAAAAAAAAAAACCAAAAGAAAAAAAAAAGAAAAAAGAAAAAAAGAAAAAAAAAAGTCGACTATCAAGCCATGGGTATCTATTGGAATGAAATCCAATCAATTGTGAGGAATGGAACTTTTGTCTAAATCCGAGGAAGCCAATGCGAGAAAGCACCACATTGGGAGAAGAACTAACTCTGAAAATGGGGCAAACGAAAAGAAGAAGACATGCATAAGAGAATGAAGTACCAAACTCAAATAAAGGTGAAGTCAGTTCTAGTGTTAGGGCAAGGATGACTAATTGATCAAATTTATCGCAAATGTTGTAACGCTATCCTTGAAAGGCTCGCTAGGCCGAAAACCCGAAATGGCGACCCAGGCAAAAGTTAAAACTTGAAAAATGAGAAATCAAACGAATATAACTCGCAAGGTTGAAAACCCTGAAAGGAAGACTTTGGAAAAAGTTAGAGCGCAAAAGGAGAGTGTCAACACCCGAGTGAACCTTTGCCATGAACTACGTTGACCTGATTCCCATTCTTGGGATACGTAGGCAACTTTATCCTGAAGTTCAGTCTCAACCATATCCATCTTGTTCGTCTCGACCCTATAACCTTGCTCAATTCACGTCGTTAGCTTCACATCAATCAATAAGCTATACCGACTGCTGTACATATCATGCTTGCGTTGAGTAAGAAAGAACTAGCTTGAATCAACAAGTGGAGAAATTTTCAATACTTGAATTTGTTAGTTGAATCTCTAACTTGAGCAAAAAAGGAATCGAACCTTGGGTTTTGCGAAATTGATTTCTGAAGGGAACATAAGTAATACTAGGGGCACTATGAATAATCAGTTACTTTGAGTCTTTTTCTGTTTTTGGATCAATTATGAGTTCAGTTGTGTTGTGCCTGGTGTTTGTCTCAGTCTGCACTCTTTATTGAGTCACCATAACGTGTCTGTTGCTCAAAAGTGCTCTTCATCAAGTCACCCTGTCGATTCTGTCGCTCAAACTTCAACAAAGTGGCATCGCCAAAATTCCATACACGAGTGCTTGCTCCAAACTCAAAAGCAAGTCCATGTGTGGAATTTATAAACAAACTGAGAGTGCCCCTACAAGGGGCATTGCATTCATGATCATTGCAAAGTGTACGTGAGGAATTCGTCACTACTTTGGGAGAAAATGGAGTAGATTCTCAACATGCTGGGATAGAAGAGAAGCATCAGTCTGATTGGTTGGCAACCATTCTAGGATCTGATGATCCCCATCACACGTACCTGTATAATGTGAAAAAGGTGGCCATTTACTGGACACTAGGGGCAATTTTCAGTATATCTGATCAGGCCATCCATTGAACAAGAGGCGCGAACCCAACCAGTGGCCAATGGCTGGACACTAGGGGCAATTTTCAGTGCATCTGATCGGGTCATCAATTGAACAAGGGGCATGAACCGAACTTTTCTCTCAATCCGCTCAGAGCCATTTATTGGGCACTTTTCCCTGGGTTAGGGTGAGCTCACCCCCATGATGATTCTAATATGGTTCAGCTTTCGAAAGTTGTCTCTGACCATTTCAAAACTCTCTTGGGATTGCCATTTTCCCCTCTGATTAATACATGTGCTTTGGATTATGCATATATGCTCATACATTCTGTTTGATTTGAATTGCATGTTTGGTTGCTCCTGTTACATTGAGTTACCTTCCGCAATGTTTTTAAATTACATTTCAATAAGTTGTGGCAAGTTGATTTCAAATAAATTGTGGTAAGTTGCCCTGCACTCATTTCATAAGGTACATGATGCACTACTCTATGTACTGCTCATTTCCCTTTGTATACCATATATCTTACCCTGTATCACACTGTTTTGTGCACCTTGAGTTCGTAATGTTTTGTGCACCTTGAGTTCGCAATGTTTTGTGCATCCACTTTGAGTTCGCACTGTTTTGTGCACTTTGAGTTCGCACTATTTTGTGCACTCTGTCCCGCATTGTTTTGTGCACCTTGAGTTCGCACTGTTTTCAGCATTCACTTTAGTTCACACTGTTTTGTGCGCCTTGAGTTCACACTGTTTTGTGTATTCACTTGTATCACACTATTTTGTGCACCTTGAGTTTGCACTGTTTTGTGCACCCTACATCGCATTGTCTTGTACAAACTTGTATCGCACTGTTTTGTGCATTCACCCTACCGCACACTGTTTTGCGCATCCACTTGCATCGCACTGTTTTGTGCACCATGTATCATACTGTTTTGTGCATTTACTTTGTATCACACTGTTTTGTGCACCTTGAGTTTGCACTATTTTGTGTATCTTAAGTTAGCATTATTTTGTGCACCGTGTATCATACTGTTTTGTGCACCTTGCATCGCATTGTTTTGTGCGTTCACTTTGTATCGCACTGTTTTGTGCACCCTGTATCGCATTGTTTTGTGCACCTTACATCGTACTATTTTGTGCATCTCCCCCACGTTGTTTTGTGCACTCACTGGGTCAAAGAGACCTTAAATCCTCTAAAAGTGAAATTCATTTGGTATTTGTCATGCTTGAACAGCTTCAGGTGGTCTGGTATAGCCACGTAGCTGTGTTTGTAGTTAGTTCCTAGGAGATCAATTGAAACAGTGGAAACTAGAGTTCGAATGGTGATGCCTAGAATACAAAGGTTTGGAATTTCTGAGACTAAAGTCTGGTTTAAATACCCAGGGGTCTATCATCAACTTGAAATCTGTATGGCAACCCCATAGGTTGAGGTAGTTTGTACGTGCTTCAATTCTGGATACTGAACCAACCTAGTCTGTTACCCTATTGGAGAATAGGAAAAGTTGCAAACATGGCCAGGGAGAAAAGTAGTACCCGTGTTTTGGAAGCACAAGATGAAGGAAGAAGCCTTAAAACCAAGAAGAAGAGGAAGATCCCCAGCAGGATAAAGTGAGTCCTCGCCAATTACCCTTGTAAGTTACTTTCATTTCCTAGCTGTTACATCATATTCATCATCTAGTATCATCTATTACATTGCATATAACATCTATTGCATGCATCTACTACACTATCCATTACATCCATTACATTGTACCATTTTATTACTTGCATCATTTCCATGTTTAAGCTTAGTTTAGCATATGCTCATACCTTTCCCTCGTTGAAACATGGTTCTGTCATGTGTAAGTACCCATGCTGCACTGAGGCCAGTATTGAGGGTGTCGGCACCTTTTCTATGTTAGACGTGGTCTGTTTTATGTCCATGCTCTTTCTAGGTAAGATGTAGTTCAGCCTGTGCCCTTTATTCACTTCATCAATTGCATTCATTGCATCGTACTTTGTCTTTTTGCATTTAGCATTTAGGATCATTATCCTTCCCCTGTAAATCATTCCTCACTTATATCATACCACCCAATTACTTGTACTCTTTCTCTTTTTACGAAAAACATAGTTCTGCATGTGCTCACACCCCTTTCACGTTAAAACATGGTTGTGTTATGTGTAAGTATCCATGCTGCGTTAAGGCCAATATTGAGGATGTAGGCACTTAGCCTGTGTTAGGCATCGTTTGGCTCGTGCCCACATTTTTTTTTCTATATAAAACGTAGTTTGATTTGCATCCCAATTTCTTTATGATATTTGTGTGGTAAGCACTGCTTGTGGTTTGATGATTTCGTTATATACATACATTATATATCATTTGCATTGTTTCGTTGCATTGTGTATCATTTTGCATTATGTCCCTGAATTACACTGGTTTGATATCTTACAAAGGGATACGTAGGCAACTCTTGGGTTCAACTAACTGTATCTGCATTTTATTTGTTTGCCCAAGTCTTACGACCTTGTCAAAACGAGTTGTCTTCGAGCTTTGACATTCACTCACGTCATTTCATGACTTCAAGCTCTATATAGAGGGACAACTGTAGACATTCCATTTTTTACCACCCTTAAGACTTGGGCGCTTTATTCCAAACACCCGATGATGAAAATTACATTGTGCAATCTTTTGAATTCTCAGCGAAGAAATTTGGATTCAAGCTCTAATCCTAAACCTTGAACCCCATTTTGGCCTAACAATTTTAGACCTTAAAACCCTCATTTCAACATATTTTTCCAAATCTTTCTACAATGTTTCGAGGCTCACATTTCGTTTAAAACATTGCACTTTTCGGTAAACCGAGTAAGGACAAAGTAGAAATAAATGGAAGGGAGGTGAACTCTTTGAAAAATATTTAAAACATCTTATTTATAGGTTTGGATTTGAAGGAAATAGGAGAGGAGGGAAGAAAACTAGTCTGGGAAGAAGTTGAGCATCAAACCTTTGAGAAAGCATAAGCATCCTTCACTAAATTAGGCATATCTCTTTGAAAAGTTAGAATTTAGATGTAAGGCTGCCACCATTGGAAAGTAGACTTCTGGGCTTCAATTTAGACTCAAGAATCACCTAAAATCGAGTCCGGGTGAGGGAGATATGCTCGTTTAAATTTGGGCTTGAATTGCAGATTTTTGGACCCGGCCGGGTCCATTTAGAACCCGTCGTACCTCATTAACGCCCAGCCAGGCCTCATTTAGAACCGGTCGTGCCTCATTAATGCCTAGCCAAGCCTCAATGAAAACTTTTCCAGACTTGCTTTTAGGGCCCGACAGTGGGTTTTGGGGCCCAGCTGGGTCTCAGTGGCGAGAAACAGGATAGCTGATGGGAATTCACCAGCTGTTGTTTTTTGAAGATATTTTTGACCATTTTGGCTCAAATTCTTTAAATAGAGCCTCTTCCTTCAGAATTCAAGGTTAGCAAATTTTCCAAAAGCTTTGAAGAGCTAAAAAGATCTCCTTCCATCTTCCTTCCTCCTTTGATCTTCAAACATTCTTTAACTACACATACACAATACACACATCATTGGAGCTTGTTCTTGAAGGTTTTTGCTAGAGTTTCAAACCATATTTCATAAACTTTAGGGTGCTTTGGAATCAAGTTTGTTTAACCAAAGCTTTCTCTCTTCAAGAGGTATAAGCTTGTCACCTTTTTCTTTGCTTTCATTTCCATCTTTTTCTGTCTTTTTCTTGTGTTTATACACTGTTTTGGATCCATTCCAAGTGCTGAAACTTGGGGTTAAAGGGCTACCAAAGATAGAGAGGTTTATCAACCTTTCTTGCACCTTATCCCATGCTCATAGCCTTTGTTTTCCCACTCTTTTCTTTGGTTGACATGCTGATTTTCAGAGTTTAAAAAGGATGAAAAACATGGTTTAAAGGTCTCAAAAGTAGAGGGGTTAGCCATCTCTCCTTGATTTTGCTTACTAGTGTTATATGTCTTGCTTTTGTCTATCTTTTTGTACTATTTAAACACACTTTTAGCCACTGTTTTGGGCTGTTTGGGGGCTGTTCTTAGACTGCTTTGGGGTTGAAATATGTAATTTAAAATTTCAAAAAGTGGAGGGGTAGGCTTTGTTCCATAGCTTTTTCTATACTCTTTTTACTTACTTTCTCTTGCTTTTAGCTATTGTTTTTGTACATTTTAGGGGTTGTTATGACCGTTTAATTCATTTAAATAGTTTATACTTTGAATATTATACTTATTGTGTTGTAAGTCCTCATGGCTTCAGTTGTTTATGCCTTAGACACCGAGTCATTTGAATTGGTAGATTTATTTACTTAGTTTTCATGCGAAGAGTTTCATTTTAAATAATCAATCTCGCATAACCATTTCTACAACCTCCCTTTTTCTTTTTTTCTTTTGTTTGAGAGTTATTTCAACCAATTGATAGTTATTCAAAGCATGAGAAAGAGAACTATGCTCAATGGCTTAATCTCTACGGAGGTTCATTGTCAACGACATGGTCTCTCTTTCATGCTTAGAAGCACTTCTCGTTTGACTTCTCCTCTCATTTGGTGGACTTAATCATCACTTTGGACAAATTGATTAAAGAATAGTAAGGACTAATAAAATTGGCCATAATCAGTGAAATCAACATAAAAAAAAAAAAGGAATTAGAATAGTTGGGTTCGGCCGGACGTTATGTCGAGTCCATCGTTTCAAGAGTCGTCACACATCAATTCATGATGTTTTAATGAACCTTGAAGTGTCTCCACCTCTCTCTTTAAGTTCATTCCATGATAGGAGAGAAGGGTGGTTGTTGTTCATTCTATTTATTGATTTTGTCCAAATTGTCGCCGAAATCATCAAGTAATCAACTTGCTCGTTGATGGTTTTGGAAACGACTTTGCTCTTCTCTTGGGGCTTTCCATGACAGAGAAGAGCATAAGGGACAAGCAGAGTTCAAAATAACTCTATCTGCACTATTTTCACCTCAGAGCACAAATTGCACAAAATTAGGGCACGACCGGCTTTATTTGGGTCCGGCCGGGCCTCATTGGGGGTCAGCCAGCCTTCAAAGTTTGGTACACAGTGTGTTTCGTAGAAATAAAGGACAGTGGCTGAAGGTGAAACAGGGCAAATTCCAAAGAAGGCAGACAGAGTTACTTCTGAAACCGCTACATGCATGCCATCCTTGTGCTTCCATTGTAAATTGTAAATTAATACTCTTATTATTGTTGTAATTATTATCATTGTAATTAGTATTGTTGTAGCACCGATTCATTAGATAGATAGTTTATTTTGTTGTAATAAATTAGCTAGTTAGTTAATTATAGCTTTAGCTAGTTAGTTATTTATTCATTCATTCGGTTTTGTAATAGTTAGTTTAATTTAGACACTCAGACATTCATTTGGACCAACTTGTGTGAGGGCAAACATGTAATAATGTGTATGTCTTCCAAACCCCACGTCTTTCTTCCTTTTATTTACTTGCTTATAATAGGTAGTTTAAAACATCATGTTTTTTTTTAGCATTTTCCATGCTTACATCCACTTGTCTTGCATGCATCGAGGCTCGGTTCATCATTCTAAAAAAAGCATTGCTGTTTATTACTTCGTTGAATACGTGTCTAAACCGCATGCTATCAAATTGACTCACATGACATAATTAGCAGCTGAGCCTATTAGTTACATATCGCATGTGTTGCATTAGTTAGGAGCATGCATGTTTTCTAACTCTTTTGTTCCTTTTGGCTTGCCTTGGAGTACAAGGTGAGCATTTTTGTGCTTTAGCATATCGCATGCGTATGATTGTTGCCATGTTTAGCATGCTTGCCATGAGACTAAATGCTTAATTGATATACTTGCTTGAATTGGAATAATTTGAGTAATGTACATATGCGATCACTTTTTCAAGTGATACATATTCGAAACAATTTTCAAACAAATATGAAATCAAATGTTCTAATTTTTGCAAATTAGTCTATACTTGTGTGCGTCACATAGTAATGCTAGTCTAATAATCGGAACAAGAGCATATAATGTAGATAAAAATCACATCATGATTAGTAGAGCCGATCTTTGACAGGGCGAGTGGGGTGCTCAATTCATGACCTTCCCCTCTCATGCCTAAATTCCCGAGCCGAGACACTTTGGTGATGACGGATAAGTGGCCTTTGGCACGAGTCTTGGGTTTCCTAAATTTTCTAAAAAAAATATTTAGATGGCGACTCTGAAATCTGGAAAAGCAGTCCATTTTTGGCATTTGATTCAAACATTGATTTTCTAAAAGAATTGTCGGATTTAAACTCTTTTTGTGTTTTCACTGTTTCACATTGCACTTGTGAAATCAGATTCAAAACCACGAGAGTGCGAACTATAGGGCTAGTTATATCTGAAAGGCGCACGAAAAGTCAAGCTACACACACATGCAATATGCTAAAGCAAAAATGTTCACCTAGTACTTCGAGGCAAGCCAAAGGAAATAAAACAATTAGAAAAATATATGCTCTACTATTCAAGTGACAAATGCAACACATACAAAATGCAACTACTAGGTTCGGTTTATTAACATGACATATGGCTCAACTCAAAGCACGCGTTTAGTGCACGTATTCAAGTAAGTAAGGAATGACAACAATGGTAGAATGATGAATCGAACCCTATGCATGCAAAAATGGGTATTTTGTACATAGTAATGATATGAAACCAAAACATGAATGCAACCATCATAAGCAAGTAAATAAAATGGAGAAAGAAATGAGGGTAGGAAGAATGAATGTCCTACTTAAACTAATTATTACAACATCGAATAAATGAATAAGCTAAATTAGCTAATTATTACAAATCCGAATTAAACTAACTAATTAATTACAATACATTAATTATTAAATATAATTTAAAGGACTCGCACGGGAAGCGAGGACCTGTGTACACACAACCGAGAACATCCTCTTGAAAACCTCTATGTTTGTCGCCAGATCCTGTTCTGTTTTGCAGTCAAAAAATTATTCTATTTTTGCCTCGGCTTCTGCTATGTTCTGCAAGAAAAATACCACTGCATGTACAACAAGGTAGCCGGCCAACCTTGGGAAGTGGACAGAAAGGTGGCTGGCTAGCCACTGTTTTTAGGTTCTGCTCTGCTACCACAGAATCAAAACAGAGCAAAGACAGAGTGTTTTTAGGAGATGTTTATTCTCTCTGCCTCTCCCTATCATGAAACTGCTCAAGGGAGGAATAGACTCGATTCACAAATCATCAATTGTTACAAAGTTGTTGCAAGATGATCTATGAACTGATAGGACAAAAGATCAATAAATGGAAATAAAAGACCAACAAAACCATTCTCCTATCATGGAGTTATCTCAAGGGAAGTGGTAGACATTGCTTCTTGAATCATTAACATCACTAAAGAGTATGTAATGATTCGAGACGCAATAGATTCAATATAGCGTCCGATTGAACCCATCCCAATTTTATTACTTTTTTACCTTTTTTGTTCCAATTTTATTAGCCTCTTTTATATTACCTTCCATTTCTTATTCATTTTTGTCCAAAAGTGATAATTACGCCCACTAAGTGCCAAAAAGCGATAAAGAGATGCTTCAAACAAGAAGTTGTGCTTAACATGAGAGAGATGTAATGCCTTGGTAATGAAACTCCGTAGAGATTAAACCATTAAGCATGAAAAGTCTTTTTCTCATGCCTTGAGCAACAAACTAGTGTTTAAGACAACTCTTAATCAAAGAAAGCAAAGAAATGAGGCAAGTTGCAGAGATGATTAGGCAAAGGTGATCATGACAACTATGAGTATTTACATTGAAATTATGTAAAGAATGCTATCAACTCAAATAGATTGGTGTCTATAGCCTAAACCACCAAATCTATGAGGACTTACAACACCACAAGTATAGTGTTCAAAGCATAAACTAAATAAACAACTAAAACAACCCCAAAACTAATAAAAATAGTACTGAAATTAGGTTGGAAAGCTAGAAAAAGTAAGCAAAAATGGAAAAGAATAAAACTAGTAAGCAAGTCTAAGGAAGGGTGGCTAACCCCTTCACTTTTTGGACCGTAAAATCACATGTTTTAGCCTCTGAAAACAATCCAAAATTGTGTATAAAAGAGAAGAAAAGAGTAGTGCAAACAAGAGGAAAGATGGCAAAAGCTATACCTCTTGAAGAAAGGATGTTCTTTGGTTCACAAACCACAAAGTGATCACTCTCAAGAGCTGAAATTTTGATTCAATAATCTCAGCAAGAAGCCTCAAAATTTTGGTTTAGGAAGTGTACGTATAGTGTATGTATATTGCAAGATAGAGAGAAAGAGTGTTTGACAAGTTTTTGTCTCTTGACAAATTTTTCTAACCTAAAACCATAACAAATGGTCATCTATTTATAGAAAAACAGGTTCCTCTGTCAGAAATATCTGTATTGAGCCAGCTGGTGCAAGGCATGCATATGAGGGGACAACTGGCAGCAAAATATCTATTGGCCGCCAAACATGGCTGGCCGGCCAATAAAAATTGGCCTGCCGGCCACCTTTTGGCCAGAAAGGCTCTGAGTGGGCAGGATAGAAAAAATTAGGTTTTGGTCTGAAGGAGGTGTAAGGTTTGGGCTCCGAAGCTTGAAAACCAAAGCCTTTTGTTGAATAAATTGAACGATTTGGACATCGTAACAATTCATCATTAAGTGTTCACCATGAGGCAACCAAGTCTTAAGGGCGATCAAAAATAAGGTGTCTACACATTGGTTTCCTCATCCTAGTCCTTTGGAGAAAAAGATAGACCACGTCGAGGGCTTCGATTCAATCGGAGGAGCTATTGTTTTTAGCCCTGCCAAGTTCTACCTTGTGCTTTCCCTTGTCTTCTACTTTGAGGTAGGGATTCTTTTGACTTTTAATGTGATTTTTAGCTTAGTTATTTATTTTTTAAAATAGGCTAGTGATTTGGAGATTTTTGAAAAAACCTAGGGTTCGATTTTGAAATCAAAATAGGGGCTTTCCAAATGGGTTCTTAAAAATGGTTGTGGGGATATGTTTATGGTTGAGATATGTTAAAATGGTGGATATCCTCTCTTAAAATTGATTTTGTAAGTAAATGGGGCTTTTGTTTTAAAACTTGGAATATTTGGATTTGTGAAAGAAAATGAAAATGATGTTGGGTTTATAAGATTGGAACAATGTTAATGATGATGGTGGAGTTTGATATGTAATATCACTCCCATTGTAAAAGGATGGAATTAAATATTTTGATTGGAAACTGTCTATGTATAGAAATATCTGTTTTAGGATATCAGTGGAGGATAGTCTTGATTGTTGTAGACATTGTATGAGGATTAGGTTAAAGTGAAACTAATTTATCATACATTTTGCATTAAACATCATTTCATATTGAACATTGTAAATGTATTGATTTTGAGAAAAATGAGTGAATACCTTGGTGAATCTGGTTAGGGGTGTGGTTGTAGTTATGATGTTGACCTGTGTATCCTTGGTGAAAGTCTATAAACTCGTGTGGTTAGGTGCCAATCCTTCTGGTTAGTACCATTAAAATGGCTTTGGTAGTGCTTGTATAGCCTACTAACAGACACGTACCTAGAGATTCCCAGTATTTTGTATCCACTACCCTATTTTATGCTATAAAAAGATTATTTTCATAAATTGAATCATAATCTGGTATTGTATTGTTTTGAGATTGAAAACGAGGAATGTTTGACAAATGGCATGCTTGTGGATTCACTTTATAATTTTGCTAAGATTCATATACAGTGTTAGAGTATCTCTACTGGGCTTTGGCTCACTTTATGTGGAAAATAACTTTTAGGTGTTAATGATATGCCTCTACCAAGGATGTAGCTTGGGAGGACTTGGAGCTAACAGCTTCATTTTATTTATTTATTTTGTGTGTGTATTTATTGATGTAATTTTTTTTGCTTTAAGTCTCGGGCTTTATCTGTATTGAGTTAAACTCATTTTGTTGTACCCAAGTTTCGACTTGGAAAGTTGTGGCCACTGGGGCATATAATTCTTTGGTTTACTTTATATTTAATTTATATATCCATGTTATATGCTATAAATTCAAAATCTAGGATTTATGAATATATATCGCATATATCATCTTTTCTATTGATCAAGGCTATGAATGGAATAGAAGCTATAATGTTGTTGATCAATTGTATATAATGTTATGAGATGAATTATTGTTATTTATTTCGGGGCGTTATAGCCGATGGATTGGCCAAGTTGGACGCAAAACAAAATGAATTGTTAGTTGTCATGGATGACCCCTCCAAATGAAATCTGCAGGCAAGTTGTAGCTAGGGGTGTAATTTTGGCCCGAGCCGGGCCCATGTCTAGCCTTGCGGGCTCCCACCAAAAATCGAGTCGGTTCGGTCTGGGCTTGGCCACGGGCTAGAAAACTAGGACCAGACCTAACCCTAGGCCCATGGGTATTTGGGCTTTGGGCGGGCCAGTGGGCTGGGCCTCGAGCCGAGCTCCTGGGCTTGGGCGGGCCTAAACAATTTTTTTAGTTTTTTCCACCAAAATTTTATTATTTTCCATTAAAAATAACACTGAGCCTCGGGTGGGCCGGGCGGGCCAGGGCTCAGGCCGGGCTTTTGGACGAGCCTTGAGCGGGCCGAAGGGCCGAGTCACAAGCCGAGCTCATGGGCCGGGCCGGGCTTCAAAACGATGGCACAAGCCCTGGCCCAAGGCCTCGGGCTAGGCTTGGGCCCGGGTCGCGGGCGGGCTTCGGGCCATGGCCAAAATTACACCCCTAATTGTAGCTGATATGTTTGGGCAAAGCCACCTTAGACCGGGTCCTAGTGGCCTTTAGTTTTTTTTAGTTTCTATTTGCGTCTTTCTTTCCATTCCGATGTACCAAAAAAGAACAACATCAATTTTATTTTTTAACGTTTTTATTGGGAAATTACAAATTGCTTGTTGTTTTTCAAAATAATTACATATCCATGGAAAAGTTTATGACTTTAATAACTAAAATTTTAAAATTTACTATTAATTTAATTTTTTTTCTTCCAAACATACACTGATTGATTTTTTTTTTTTTTTTTTTTTTTCGGGGTAGCATGTTCTCATTTCATTTTTATTTTTATTTTTTTTCTTTTTTTTTAGGTTAGCATGTTCTCATTTCTTTGGAAAGAAGGGGTAAATTTGTGATTCAAAGTTGCGTACCTGATTTCAAAAGGGAAGAAAATCTGTCCTACAGTGCCACAAACACTAGATGGGGACTGGACAGGACTCCCTGGGCTGTGCTCGTTTTAATGTCAATGAGTACTTCCGTTTTTTTTTCTTTTTCTTTTTCCTTTTTTAAATGTCTCAGTGTCATTACTGCAATAATGCTTTCGAGTCCAGAAGGCATATCTGTTGGACACATTAAGGACTATTATGGAGTGTTTTAGAAAATTGGTAAAAAAATTAATTTTTTAATTTTTTTAATTTATTTTGTGAATAAAAAATGTAAGAGGTGATGTGATTCAAAATAGGTAAAAAATTAAAAATTCGATAAAAAGCTACTTCCCAAAACATCCCTATGCCCAGGGGCGGAGGCACTCAAGGGTCGGGGGGTCACGTCCCCCCCCCTCGGGTTTTTGGAATTTGAAATTTTTTTTTTCAAACATAAAGAAAATATTTTAAATAAAAAAATTTATAAAAATATTATTTAAAGTGAAATGTCAATGATATTTTTAAAATTATGAGAATAATAATGGTTATTTTGATTGAAAGTAAAGAGATTATGATAAGTTATATTATTATTTATAAAAATTTCAATATAATGGTGATATCTATAATTATTGACATGTAAACATAATTAACCTCAATGAAGATATATGAAATTTATTGAATTGTTACGTACATTTGACATGTAGAGTTTGTCCTCCATATGTTTTTTTTTCCATTCATAATTAAAATGACCATTATATAAATTATAATCAAGTAACACATCTTCAATTATAAAAAAAAATAAAATAATTACAATAGGTCATAACTAATATCAAAATGAGTCATAACTAACTATTACTTGATATATAGTAATAGCCAAAATAACAACCACAAGAAATTATAACTAAATTATATCTAACACTCTAATGTGTCATAACTAAAGACCACGAAGATCATAATTACGATATATGATAGACACTTTTTTTTATGGTGTGTTTTATAGAATTTCTCTACTAAAATATATTATTTCTATTTCAACTTATCTTCTTTTTTTAATTTTTCAATCTACCTATAAATAGTTACTCCCCAATATTTGTATAAAATTTAATCTCAAATCCTATAATTTAAAATTCACATTTATCCAAATGGACTCTTAATATTTAAGTTTATTAATATCTCATTATTGTTTATTATAAAAATAAAAAAAAAAAAATTGCTTGGTTAGAGTTTTTCAAAAATACTTTTCAGAAAATTCTACTTTCTTGTTTTTCGATTTTTTTTTTACTGAATTTTTTTAATATTTTAAGCAAATTTTTTAATTTTTAGACATATCCAACATAAATATACCTAAAAAGTAAAAAAATTGTGAAAAAACCTTTTAAAAATTCACTAAATACCAAAAATATAAAAATATATATATGAAAATTCTGTACATTATTTGTATTTTTATGTATTTATTAATTTTTTAAAATATTTTTTCACAAATTTTTTACTTTTTAAATACATCTAAAAAAGTAAAAAAAAAAATATTTAAAATTTTAAAAATATTCACTAAAAACAAAAAAATACGAAAACTAAAAAACTCAATTCTCAAAATACTTAGGGGTTGTTTGGGATGACATAAATAAGTGTACTTTTTATCTTTTTAAGAAAAGATGTACAGAAAAGTAGAGAGGTGATATGATGAAAAAAAGATAAAAAATAAAAAGTGTGTACTTATTTTGGATAGCCAAACTTGGCCTTAATCCAAAAAATTCAAACTAAACAGACTGATGTTATCATTAATTTGTGCCCCCTCTCCATCAAATTCCTGACTACGCCACTGCTTGTGCCCTATACATTGAACAAATTTTTTTTTTTTTTTGGTTGTTCTGGGTTTTAATATGTGGGCTTGAAGGGCATTTAGAATACCCCTACCCTACTTGGTTGGGATTGATTAATGGTTTTAATTGACCGATGGTGGTGGAAAAAATTATTGATGAAATATTAACTAATAATCTTATGATAATAAAGCGGTTTTTCGCTAGTTTTAAAATATTATATAACATTATTTATATAATATTCTTAACTAATGATACTGACTCATTTTATTAGATAATTGAAAGACAATCGACGATCTTACACCAATTTTTTTTTTTTTTTTTTTGTTACAGAAAAATTTTCCCTACTCTACCGCAGGTCTAAGGCAGCGCCCCTTTGTAGAGATCACCAATGTGTCCTATTAGACGTTCCGAGCGAGGAGACTATAACCTGGGAACTTGTCCCGACCTCCCAAGACAAGCTCCGCTTAAGTCAGGACTCGCACAGCGGGGGAGTATTGAACTCACACCAAGTATTGGTTAGACAACTTGAGGTCCAACCTCCTAACCAACTGTGCTACGCCCAGGAAATTGGCCTAAGGTGGATTTGAACTTGTGACCTGAGGGCTTAATCCCCATATTCTTACCCCAAGGCCACCCATCCCTGAGTTAATTTTGCAATTTCTCATTTGTTAAGAATACCATGTAACAACAAATGGTTCTTCACAATTATCTTTTAAAGGAGAAAATATATACTTTACTTGTTAATGATGATGAGAACTCAAGAGAGAAGATAATCGAAACTACCATATGTCTAAGATCTCCAATAGAAAATAGTATTGTTGGTCAACCAGAAATACTTCCGACATCCAAGTCACTCTTCCATTATTAGAGAGTTTTCAATATGGAGAGGATGAGTGATAAATAATGTGTCTTTTAACGTAAAAACATATTAGTGTCCGAGACTGTCTAGATACTTCAAAGGACATTCTTAAGAATTTCCCATTTTCAAAGTAAATAGATTATTTTTTTTTGGCCATATTTACCATTTCTTTTCGAATCAAAATTCACAAGATGCCTACATTCGATCATCATTATTTTTATTGATTATGATGAGTCTTAAATGGCATTTTGGTATGGATATGTATAAAAGATGAAAAGATGAATGAAATTCATCTTGTATAATCAATCAGTCTACCTTATGCATATAATCTCAGGGAACTGGATGTAAACGACCACTTTCAATGCCTAAACCGACTTGTTAAAAAGCTTTGCTTTTAGAAAATGTCAAAAATATATGAAACAAATTTAATTTTCGTTAACTTATTTTAACAGTGATATTACATATACCAATTAGTATACCAATATATGTTATAATATTGTTATTTCAAAATTATAAACCACATCCATTATACAAACTATAAAGATTTAAAGTCTCTAAGATTATATCACATTATCCGTTAGTATATTAATTAATATATTAATTTATACATATAGCTTATTCATAAATAAATAAACTAATTTTTAGGTAAGTACCAAATGATTGCCAGTACCAAGGCCTCACTAACTCTCAAAAATGGTATTGACTATCCATATGAATGAAGTGGGTGGGTTGGAACATTAATGCCATAAAAAGGAAGAATTTGAGGAATTGCTTAATTTGCTCAAGGCAACTAGAGGGGGAGTAGCATAGCATAGACTTTCTTTGCCTGCACAAAAATTTGCAGCCTTAAAAAGGGCCATTCATTGTTGGGTGTGTTTGTTGATGGAACCATGGGTGGGTCACTCATATTATGAGAGAGAGAAGGTACAGTAGCCATGACCCACACCATGATGTACCGTCCAGCTATTTTTGGCTATGCCAATTTTTTAATTTTAATTTTTCTTCCCTAAACAAGAGAGATGACATTTTGTGAAAATGTGAGATTATTGTTTGGCCATATTTGTATGAGTACATGGTAAGATTGAATGATATTATATTAGAGATTTAAAATAAATTATTGTTGTTTATGCTCTAATATTGTAATAATAGATAGTCGAGATTAAATTTACAAAATTATGTAGAAAATTTTATTATAAAAGATAACTTTGCTACTTTTTGTAAAATGAGGATAATAATATCTTTTCACCTCCACTCTCATGGTATTGGATTGTAAATTCCATCTCCCCAAACGTTATTCACTTTTGTCCAACAATATTAATAATTTAAAAAATCATATTATGCATGCGTAACTGGCTATTTGTCTACCCATCTATCTACTTATATGTCCATTGTCCCGGGTTTACCTGTCCCATGTGTTCACTTATCATTTTAGATCCCCAATATTTAGGTTAAGTTTAGGTAAGTTGTCAAAAAGTTAAAAAGTTAAAAAATTACTCAAAAAGTTCAAATGTTATCATTATTCACCAAAAGTAAAAAATTACGGCTACACAACTCTCAATCCTAATTTTCCCATACACACTAATTTATATAATTTTTTAATATACATTTTTTCATAAAAAGTCAAAAAATTAACCTAAACATTCATATTTTTTTTTTCAATTTTTTAATCCAAAAAGACAAAAAGTGCACTTATTTAGGACACCCCAAACAATCCCTAGATTGTGACATTTAGTCCCAAAATATAAAATATATTTTAATTTGGTACTCTAGCCTAATTTAATCTCTTCCATCTCTTTTCATCTGAACCAAAGGTAAAGTATATAAAACATAAATACACATAAGCAAGAACTGAAGGGAAGAAGAAAAAAAAAAAAAAAGGCTAAAAAATTATTTTTCATTAAAAATATATATATATATATATCATCCAATATGTATATATATATTTATTTCGGTAAATAAAGATTTATATATATATATATATAAACCTCATATCAAGAGTAGGAGTTTAGGGTAAACAACCCCTAGCATCATTAAAGAGTGTGCTGAGATGCATGATGGAGAAAAAGGGTAAACAAAAAGCAGTAATGTTACAGATTCAAATAAAAAAATTTAAAAATTATTTAAAATTTCATTTTAATGATTCAGATTCATTTTATATGTAGATCCCATACTTTACCAATTTAATTTCTACTGCACATACCCATTTTTTGGTAATTCTGGGTGCCAAATTTCTGCAATCCTAGCTTTTTGAACAAAGAAGCCTTCAGTAATGTTGCTTCCTTGGTTAGCAAGAATGTCCGCACAGAAGTTGGATTCACGATAAACACGATTAATTGTGTTCACTCCTAAGTGATTCAAGAAGTACTTGCAATCAAAGATGAAATTGTTGAGATGGTGAAACTCATTTGTTGTTTTCCAGAACAGAAGCGGTACACGGCCCGAAAGGACAACGGCTCGAATGGCTCGAATTTGAGAAGGAAGGAGGAAGAAGAAGAAGAAGAGAAGGAGGAAGAAGAAGAAGGAGGAGAAGAGGAACTGGAGGGGCCATCAAAATCGGGTGGAGGCAGAGCGGAGGCGGGCGGAGGCAGAGGCAAAGGCGGAGGCGGAGGCAGCGATGCGACGATCGGCCGACGAGCGACGAGCTGCGATGATCGGCCGACGAGCTGCGACGACGACGACCTGCGTTCTCTCTCTCGCTTCTGTGTTCTCTCTCTCGCCTGTTCAACTCAACGAAGAAGAAGAAGGAAAAGAAAGAAAATGAAGAAAAAGAAAAAAAAAAAAAATCAAAACCCAAAACAACGTCGTTTTGGGTTTTGAGCCAAGTTCGAGCCACTGATTTCGGGCCCTCAAACATTTTTCTTTCCAGAATGACAATTTTTACAATTTGGGCATCGGTTTCAACTTTCAAATCAACAATATTCCTCTTCATTGCCAAGTTCAGACCATCTCTCAGGACCCAAAGTTCAGCCTCTAATTATTTCAATGTATATATGTTACTATAAATAAAAACATATTGGATAACGAAAGAAAAACATTGATGAAAAAAATCAGAGATGAGAATCACATTTATCATGGAAAGTAAGTTTTGAGTGACAAAAACATCCAGTGTGTTTGATTTGAGTTTCCTGAATTAAATTTTTTGAAAATTGTGTTTTTTGGTTTTTCGTATTCTTTTGTTTTCAATGAATATTTTTTAAATTTTAAACATTTTTTTTACTTTTTTAGATGCACCTTAGTTAGATGTATCTAAAAAGTAAAAAATTTGTGAAAAATATTTTAAAAAAATTAATAAATATATAGAAATATAAAAATGTACTGAATTCTTGTAATTTTTTTTTATATTTTTGGTATTTAGTGAATTTTTAAAAGATTATTTTTTTTTACTTTTTAGGTGTATTTATGTTAGGTGTGTCTAAAAAGTAAAAAAATTGCTTAAAATATTAAAAAAAATTCAGTAAAAACAAAAAAACACGAAAAATAAGAAAGTAGAATTTTCTGAAAAGTATTTTCTAAAAAATAAAAAACAAGCAAGCTGATTGGCATTGCAAAAATTACGTTTTGTGAGAATATTTCCGCTCAATGATAAGTTAACTTTTTTTTTTTTTGATGATGTGTATTTACTTATTTTTCATGCTTTGTCTAGAAAAAGAAACGAAATTATATTGAGGAATCAAATCAAGACACCTTTATAAAAAATAATTGATATAATTTAAATATTATGAAAGAAAAATAATACATATTGCATATTTTGGAGACTAAATGAGTGATTTATTTAATTGAATTTTCATATTTATCCATACTTGTAATGGCATTTATAAACGGGGTTAGGTTGGAGAATCAAATCAAATAATTTTTGATAGATTGAGAAATGAATTAATGCAATTTATATATTATAAATTAAATGAATAATACTACAAAAAAATTAATTAGTATACTAATTACCACATTAATTAAGATATAAGACATACATGTGGATTCCACCACTTGACATGAGTGATGAACACCACCTAATATTGTATCTAGTTGGTGTGTTAATTGATATACTAGTTAGTTAGTGTTCCTAACGTTACTCTATCTATATCTATCTATACTATATATTAAGCAAAATGGGGTTTTTAACCCCAAGTCTTGTGGGAGCTCCAATCTCCCAATTTAAATTTCTTTGATTTTTTGATTTAAAAAAAAAAATCTTAACATTTATTAACTTCTCCCAACTTTCAAGTCTTACCATCATAATAACACTTTAATGCATTAAGAACAAGTATAAAAAAAATTCTTTGAAATTCAACACAAATGAATTCCTTAAAAAGTCTCAACACATATGATTAGTATCTATCATAATAACACTTTAATGCATTAAGAGCAAGTATAAAAAAAATTTCTTGAAAAGTCCAACACATATGATTATTATCAAAATATTAAACTTTAATATAATATAATAATAAAAAAAGACATTTAATTCCTTGAAGTCTCAACACATATGATTATTATCTATCATAATAACACTTTAATGCATTAAGAGCAAGTATAAAAAAATTTCTTGAAAAGTCCAACACATATGATTATTATCAAAATATTAAAATTTAATATAATATAATAATAAAAAAAGACATTTAATTCCTTGAAAAGTCCAACACATATGATTATTATCAAAAATATTAAACTTTAATATAATATAGAAAAGGAAAAAAATAAGACATTTAAAAATCACAATTCACATATATAGATAATTGTAAACACAATCCATGCATAACACGAGTGATATGCTAGTATAATATAAGCAAAAGAGAATTTTTAACCATGAGGGCTCCCAGAGCTCTAAAACCTCAACGTAATTATGTTTATTTTTCAATTTTAAAATAAATAAATATTTTATAAACCCACATATTTGTCCCACAATTTTGCCTTTCCTATAATAAAAAAAAGGTAATTTTTTTCACATTCTCCTATTTCTCTATAATAATAATAATCATAAAAGTAATTTGTCTAGCATCTCTCAACCTCATATATACGGTTTTTATTTTTTTATTTTTTTATTTTATCAATTTTAAAAATAAATAAATAATCTATTAAACCACACGTCTCTCCTAAATTTTACTTTTCTTAAAATAAAAAAAAAAAGCAATTTCTCTTACATTTTTCTATAATTAAAAAAGTAATTTTTCTTACATTCTCCTATTTCTCTATAATAAAAAAAAGTAATTTGTCTAGTATCTCTCACACTCATATATACAGTTATTTATTTATTTATTTTAAAAGTAAATAAATAATCTATTAAACCGCCCGTCTCTCCTAAAATTTTACATTTCTTAAAATAAAAAAAAAAGTAATTTCCCTTACATTTTTCACTTTTTCTATATAATTAAGAAAATAATCTATCTTATATCTCTCACACTCTCATATACATATATGATTTCTCTTAAAATAATAGTGACAATCACATTACCCTACATTTCTTATCTTACCGCTTATACTTTCTCATTACAACCGGCAAACAACAATCTCTACTATCAATAATGATAACAAGTTAGTCAATTCATTTACGTTATTGGTTTTATTGGTGTTATATACGTGTAAACATAAACTCATTACTCCCTCACATTTTCTAATGGATTACACTGCCTAATTGTTGTTTAAACAAACTAGCACTTCAATTTCAACAACAATCTATGTTTATTGTTTATGGAAAAAATTAATACTATTAATGTGGAATTTATGATTGGTAGTATGTTGGGTATGTGTTGTTGTGCTCTTCCACCTGCTTACACTTAAGAAATTGTCAAGAGTTTTCAGAATAAATTTTTTTGATATTTTATTGGGTAAATTACACAAATAGTCCCTATAGTTTGGGGCTTGTGTCACTTTGGTACCTGACTTTTCAATTGTGACACATTTGACCCTAAATTTTGAATCTTGTTTCAAATAAGGACAATTGAATATATAATTAGATTTTTCAAGAGTAAAATTGTCATTTTGATAAAATATAAACTAATTTGACAAAAATAAATGTCAAGCAAATATTTTTGAGTTTTTAAAAATTATTTCTACCTACTAAAATAAAATTATGTAAAATTGATAAATCTTTTGGACATTTATTTATTTTTTTTACCAAATTAATTTTTATTATGTGTTTGGATGATGATCATGTAAAATTAATTTTAAAAAATTAATCATGTAATTTTTATTAATTTTAAATAATTTTATCATTGGTGGATAAAAATAATTTTAAAAAAAATTAAAAATATTTTTTTGACATTTATTTTTGTCAAATTAGTTTATATTTTATCAAATTAACGATTTTACCCTTGAAAAATCTAATAATATTTTCAATTGTCCTTATTTGGAACAAAATTCAAACTTCAGGGTCAAATGTGTCACAATTGAAAAATCATGAATCAAAGTGACACAAATCCCAAACTATAAGGACTATTAGTATAATTAACCCTATTTTATTTTAATTGTTATTGATCTAAGCAGTAAGATTTAATACTTTTGTGTAATATTTTAAAAAATGGTACAAGACCAATTATTGATAAATGATATGACACTAATTTCCTTCCGCTACCCGTGGCCATAGCTCTGGTGGCTTGCCCAGCCCAGTATTTTTAAATTTTGAAATAAATATTTTGTTAAGTCATTTATAACAATTATTATCACATAAAAGTCAAACCTCCATTAAATACTTAAACCTAGAAACACAACAAGGGCAAAGGAAAAAAAATGAAAAAATGAAAAAATGAAAAAATATTTATATATATATTTTCTCCATTTATTTGTTTTTTGTAAGGAAAATTTTTCATTTTAAAAGCTATAAGATTCTTTCCTCTCTTTTTTCGTATCTTTTTTCCCACCTTTCTTGGTTTATTTATTTAATCTTTTTTTTAAAAAAAAAGCTCAAGAAAAATTTGTACTATGCACAGATAAATTTTTATAAATTCAGTTAATATATCAATATAATATATGATATTTTTCTTAATCAATATCATGAATAAATATAAATTATTCATTTTATTGTTATCTATATTATATCAAAGAGACATTTTGTCTAAGAATCTTTAAGAATTTCGTAGTATTAATCTAAATTTCTTATTTTTTAAAATTTTAAAAGTTAGAAATGCAGGTGGCATGAAAAATATTGCTCCAACTTATCATATAAACAATTTGAAATTTTAAAAATCTTTGCATAGAAAGTCAAAAAAAAATTATTAAGATATTTAGCTATATTTAAGTCACATCTAATTTGAAACTTAAAATTTTTTGAAAGAAAATTCCAAATGTAATTTTAATTTTATATAATTTGAAATTTTAAAAATATTTATTTCAAATACTAAAAATTTATCACCATAACAAAAAAATTACATTAAAAAATGTAAGATTGAGAAATAGAGGATGGGAAGGAGAGAAAGGGAAAGTAAAAGGCAAAGACACCCCCCTCCCCCTCAAAAAAAAAAAAAAAAAAAAAAAAACAACTTCACAGGATTACAATTATGGTCTAGACAATGTAATTTTATAATTTATTTGTTTTAATTTTACCAATTAAATTATAATACATGTATTTATCACATAATACTTGGAAAAAAAATATATTATTGGCAATACGTACCGACACAAAACACATTTTTGTGTAATTTTTTTGCACATTATAAGTTAAATTTAAGTAAGAACCTTGTAGTGAAGTGGTTTTGGAATACTCCTTCAATCCAAACAAGCCCTTGAAATATTTTTCCAGCTATCACTTGAAACAGAAATAAAACTCTGGTCGATGGTGCCAGAATTAGCACTCCGGCATGGTCAGCAAGCTAGCTTCTACTGAAAGAGTAGTTTTTTTGGGTTTCTTAGGGTACAATTTTTTTGCACATACCTTTTTTCTCATCCTCCTCTCTTATGTAGAAATTTTCCTCATTTGTAGCTTAGGCCTTCATCATTACTTTGTCAGTGCCTATCTCTATACTGCACTCTTTAGAGAGGGATGTAGACATCCCATTTTTGACCGACCTTAAGACTCAGACGTCATCGATTGAGCGCTCAGTGATTGTGCATGTTGTGCTCGTTCTGAGGTTTCGGAGTCTCGGCTGAGAGCCTTGCCTCCGGACTTTGGGACTCTCTTGTGCTTTGCCTCGGTTTGCGAACCAGGTTCTGTTTTCTCTTCCCGAAGGGATGGAGAGGTCTTGTAGACCATCTCTCAGTGGCCATAGGCTACGTTTTGTGGTCGTAGGCCGCTTTTCCCGTTTGGAGACCAGTTTCCGATTTTCGGAGCCGTCGGCCGTGCGCCTCGGTTCAGGACCGCTTAACTTTCTCCTTTTGCTCCGGTTCTTGACACACACCTTGTTTCCTCTCTCTAGAGGGACACTGTGGCCCGGGAGACCACCTTCGTGGTCGCACGCCACTTTCAATGCTTAACAGTCAGTTTTCGGGGCACCTAGCTGCGCGTTTTGGCCCCCGAACCCTCGTTTTGCATCCTTCTTGGTTCATTTTTGGTATGGACCCTATTTTCATTGTTTGGAAGGTGGTACAAGGGTGGGAGACCACCTTTTCTCTTGGAGACCACCTCTTCTCCCACCGGCCGATTTTCTTGTCAAGAAGCCAGTCTCCTTGATTTTTGAGCCACATTTGTGGGTCTCCCACCACACCACTTGCTTGCTTTGAGTGTGGAGACCACCCTAGGAGCCAACCGACCACCTGAACCTTTTGACCCTGGTCGGCCGAGTAGGGGGAGTGGTAGGCCGACCACCTGAACTGGTCGGCCAGCTTTTACCTTTTCTGTCTCACTGAGTTGGTGCCAGCTGTGCCAGCTGGAAACCACAGATTGCATCCTCCATACACGTGTATGGAGGATGTTTAACCTTGGTTTTAAGCTTCTTGAAGAAGCTTTAGACCTTTGGCTCTATAAAGGGAAGACTCCCCTTCCCTTGCAAGGGTTCAGAATTTGGTTGGAGCATATACCATATCTCTCCCCTTTGTCTCTATATTTTAGCCTCCAAAAGAGCCTTGATCTTGGCCCTTTACACACCACCTCACAACCACACACTTCTACCATCACTCTAAGGTTCTTGGAGCTTGTTTTCAGAGGCTAAGGAGTTGCTTTTTTGGTCCAGAAGCTGCTGGAGTTCTTGGCTACAAGGGTAACACTCTATTTCCCTCTTTTTGTCATTGTTTTGCTTCATCTTTTAGCCATACTTGCAAATATATTTGGGCTTTGTCATAAACTGAAAAAAGTCTTATTTTGAGGTCTTTAACATGTTTGTTTAAGACCATTTTTCTGTTGGGGGTCTTCTACCCCCTCGCATGCTTCATTTCATCTTGCTTTAAGCCATGCATTAAGGCCTTTGTGTTGAGCTTTGTTGGACCTTTTGACCACTGAAATCTAGCAGATTTTCAGTGGTTATTATGCGTTTTTTAGCACCAAAATCAGAGAGGGGTGACCCTCTCACCCCTTGTTTTGTTTTCTAGCATATTTGGTCTAACAAGGGAGCCCATGTGTGCATGCTTCCAAGCCATGTTTCAGGCCATTTTTGGTGAGTTTTAGGACCTTCATGAGCTCTTTCCAGAGCTGTTTTTTCCATATTAGGTGTCCCCCTTGCATGAGTAGAATAACCCTCTTCATAGCATATCAAAGGAGCCTATACTTGCATGCTTCCTAGCCATGTTTCAGGCCATTTTCAGTGAGTTTTAGGGCCTACATAACCTCTGTCTGAAGGTGGTTTTGTCACATTGGGTGTCCATTTTGCATGTGTAGAACAACCCTCTTCATGGCCTATCAAGGGAGCATCTCATTCTTGCATGCATAGACCATATTTCAGTGGGTTTTTGGGGTTCATTTGGCATTTCATACCTCTGAATTTTTCTGGTTTAGTGACCTCTTGAATGCTCCATATACTTGTAGTGTAAACCCTCTTCACTAGCTTGTATTGCATGCTATTTTGGTCTATGAATCTAGCACTTTTTGGCCATGCCTTAAACTGAATTTGTGCATGTTTTGGACTGCCTTAGCTCTGCTTTTATGCCTCGTGGTCGAATGATGCTTGCTATGCATGGTTGTAGTTCAATACTCTTGCCTAGCTTTGTGTTTTGGGGCCTATTGCATGCTTATGTTGAGGTGTTTCCATGTTTTAGGACCATTGTGCATCATATTTTAGAGCTTACATGTATGTCATATTCTCATGTTTTCTACTCTTTAAATGCGTTTGAGAGTTGTGCTAGTTTGCCTCGTTTTTGGACCATTGCATGAGCTTCATTTCTATGCATGTTGAGCCCTCTTTTTAGGCCAGTTTCCCACTGTCTTGGACCTGCCTAGGGTCTGTTTGGGGCTGGTTTTTCCATTTGTGCATTGCTTTGTGTACCTCTAGTGTAACGCACTTCACTAGTTTCGGTATTCGGGCCATCTAGCATGCATTGTGTGACATATTTACATGATTCGGGACCATTGTATATCATGTTTCAGAGCTAGAAAATGTGTGTTTGTATGCCATATTTCATCCATTGCCATGCTTTGAAAGAGTTGCATTTGGTACCTTAGGTTCGGTCCCTTGCATTTGTGCATATTCGCATGTGTTTTGTTGCCTAACTTCATTGTGTTTGGCCACTGATTTAGGTGTGGCTGAGGCTCACCCATCTTGGTTTAAGTCCATCTTGCATTGTGTATGCCATTCTAGTCATAGCATTGTGCATGCCATGTAGTCGGTTGCATCGAGTATGCCATTTGATATTCGCATTGTGTATGCTAATCGTATGTTGTCATATTGTTGCATAAGGTGTCTTGCATCGAGTATGCCATGTAGTTCATAGCATTGTGTATGCTAGTAGTACGTTTGTATGTCATTCTCTGCATATTTGCATCATTTAGTCTCATTGCATTTAGGTTGCATAGTCTAAGTCGCATCGTGTATGCCATGTGTATTGCATTGTGTTTGGAATAGGGTTTAGTCCAAATACGGGAAACGAGGGACGTTTCGTACTCCAAGTGACGAGACGTGCCACGATTCTCAGTCGCCGACACTTCGGATTACCCATGATGGAGTTTAGGCCTTGTTGTGTTTATATGTGCATTCATTTCACATTGAGTCGTGCAATTCCACTCCTCGGCCATCATGCATAGAGATGCGTGATTGGTGGCACGAGGATCGATGACTACACTCCCTAGAGCTCATGCAATGACGGGGAGAGTGGTCATGCATACATATGTTAAAAATACTTTGCCATGCCCCTTTCTTGCTCTCTGTTGCAGCAAAAACTAGTCAAGCAGCCTTTTGGAGCTTTGTATAGTATTCTGGGACCAGTCGCAAACAGAGGCAAATCGGGGCATCGCGATGGATTTCCCGACAAGGCGGCCCGAGCATACATGCATCCCTATCATTTGGAACAGAGTTGAGGCAGTCCGTTTTTATTTAAATTTGCATGCTAGCTTATTTATCTTAGTTAATTTGTTAATTAATTAGGGTCATGTAATAATTAGATGTAATTCATTATTCTTTCGGTTGTGTATTATTTATCCGGACCCTCCGAGGAGGGCAATGTTGTAATAAGCGTGCGTGTGTGTGATGTATGTCTTCCAACCCCACGTCTTTCTCCCTTTTATTTACCAGCTTATGATGGTTAGTTTTAGGGCACGTTTCAATTAGCATACTTATGCTCGCATGTTTGCATCCATTCATCTGTCTTGCATGCACCGGGCTCGGCGCATCATGCTAACTGCATCGTATTTCAATTCCAAGCTGAATACGTGTATCAGTTGTTGCATTTCATATGCCATTTTAGAATAGCCGAGCCTATTTTAGTTGTATTTTTGCATGTGTTGCATTAGGCATTTCAGCATAGTTAGGATTCATGCATGATTTCTAATTGGCTTCTTTCTTTGGCCCGGAGTACTCGGTGAGTGTTTATGCTTTAGCATCCTTGCATGCGTGTGAGTGACTGCCATGATAGCATGCTTACCATGTGGCTATGTGCTTATGTGATATAACTGTCTGAATGCCTGTGGGTGAAGGTTGGATTGCTTGAGTTGGAATAATTCGTCGAAACCCGTGTTTTAGCCTACTTGCGAGTAGCAAACTTCAATCCATTTCCAAAACAAACGGACATGCGATGATTTGTTCCAAATTAGGCAATCCAGTTGTGGGGGGCGAATATATTGAAAAATCAGAAGGTGCGTATCATTGGAAGACTGATATTAATCGGCTGTATCCTACGAGAGCGGGAAGCTGAATATAATATATGTGCCGAATAAGTGTAAATCCTTAGGGCCGAATAATAGAAAGGACAATGATTAAAAAGTAGGCCCTGGACCCGAGGATCAAAAGGAACAGGTATAAATACAAGAACAATGGGTTGAGAAAGGTATATAAGAATCACTTCACTTAACTTAGTAAACAAGCTATCTTGAGTGTCTGAACTAACTTGTCCGTCGGAGTGCTAATTCCGGCAGCCCCGACCGGAGTGTTTATGTCTTTTCAGGTGACTAGCTGAGGATCATTAGCGTCTCCCAAGATTTGAAGAGTATTTCCAAACCACTTCTCCACACCAGTCTATACTTGTATGCTGTGCGCATCACATAGTAATCCTAGGCTAATAACCGGAATAAGAGCTCATATTGTTTTCAAAACTCGATATCATGGTTAGTAGAGGCCGATCTTTGATCGGGCGAGCGGGGGTGCTCACGAAGTGACCTTCCCCAATCGTACCCAAGTTCCCGAGCCAAGGCAACTTTGGTGATGACGGGTACGTGGCCTTAGGCAACGAGTCAGGGTTTCCTAAATTCCCCCAAAAATATTTAGGTGGCGACTCTGTATCTAGCAAAGCAGTCCATGTTTGGCACTTCTTTCAAAAAAATATGTTTTCAAAAACGATTTACCGGATTTGGACTCTTTGATGATTCATCGGTCTTGCATTGCACTCTGCGAGATTAGATACAGGACCGTGACATTGAGTCCTGAACTGTAGTGAGCCCAAATGAACAAAACGGGATTCCCTCCCCAGACGTTCGGGGACGTCTACAGTTTCTGGCGACTCCGCTGGGGAATTTGAGAACTTGACTCGAACTCATGATATCTTGTTTTGTTTCCACTTATGTGTTTCTTTGCATTGCATGTACATTGGTGCGCCTAGGACACCGTGTTTGCCATATGCTATTCCTGAACGGTTTGCCGGAGGCTGCGTGCCATAAGGCTGACCGGTTACGGGCTCTGCCACGATGGGAACACAAACCCCGATTTTTACCGGGGCACCCTTTTCGACCATTCGACCTAGTACATATTCGGAATCCATAGTGACTATTCCAAACTAGGACAGGTTGCTTACCCGATTATAGGTTGTTTGAAACTGCTGCGTGCGTAGTGAAACCCTAGCTCCTGAAAAAATAGGACAGGGAAACCTTACCCCAACATAGGGGTGTTTTGGCTCTCACTTGTTTGCTATGTGCTTTTAGAGTGCGTCTCTACAAGAATGCATGTATCAGTTTACAAGTTTGGGTATCAGGCCTGCGGGCACCAGTTCAGTATTTTGGGAATCAGTTATCTGCGGGTATCAAATTCAGTTTTGGAGGGCAGTGATTTGGGAACAATGATCAGTATTTGAGAACAGTCTATTCAGCTTATCAACTGTGTGTTGTGATGCCCAACTGTGTGTTGTGTGTTTATTTACGCTGTTATGCTGTTCGTTTGTCTGGTTGTTTATTTCCTTATTATTGCTTTATTTATCTTTTTGCTAGGTAGTTTAGCACAATTGCTTCAGACCAAGCAGATATTCCCCAAGCACTCTGGACTAGAGGTCGCGACTCAATCGATCTGAGGATATGGTCGACGGACAACCAGTGTTTTGTTCCTTACCCCCGGTTATCAGACGAAGGTCGAGAAGACGCAGTGTATCCGAGCAGAGGTTGCCAGAACAGTGGTCTACCCCGTCAGTGGACAGTCAGGCTGAGGCTTCAGTTTTTACCACAGAGATAGATATACCAATCAGTCAGCTGGAACAACAGAACATGGTAGGGATGGAGGACATGGTGCGCCAACTTCAAGAAAGTATGAGAGCCATGCAGCAGGACACTGTTCGTCGAGATGAATTTGCCAAACAACAGGCCGAGATCATGGCCCAGCAGGCAGAGTTAATTGCCAAGCTGCAACAACAAACCGGGGCATCTGCTTCACACCAAGCTCCTTCCCCACCAGGAGTTCCAGCACCCGGGGAAGCACCAAATGTCCAGGGAGATACGGATATTCTGATAGGGCCGGCTCCGCCCTTGATTCTACCCTAACTATCCAAGGCACCTATGCCTATCAATCAACCGGACTCTCCTTTTGAGTTCGAGATGGACCCTACAGCATTGAAGTTGAGCAAGCTTGAGAAGTTGTTCAAGAAATCCCAAGGGGTAAAGTCCATCCCAGACATCGAGGACGGGTATACCGACGCGGCTGTGACGCTGCCAGATCGGTTCAAGATGCCACAAATCAACTGCTTTGATGGGTCCGGGGATCCCATGGTGCATCTCCGTTTGTTTTCGGACATACTAAGGCCGATGGGCCTCACCAGACTACAGAAGCTTTCATTGTTTGGCCGGACCCTGTCGGGTGTGGCGGCCATCTGGTACGCAAAACTGGAAGACGAAGTCAAGAGGAATTGGGATGAGATGGCCAAGGCTTTTGTCGCTCAGTACTCCTATAACACGCAAATCGAGATTACAACCCATGATCTCGAGACAACAAGGCAGGAGCCTAAGGAGAGCTTCTCTGAATTCGTAGCCCGGTGGAGGGCTAAGGCCTCAATGATGACCACTAGGCCCACTGACAAAGATCAGATTCGGATGATTGTGCGCAATCTCCAGCCCAAGCTTATGCAGAAAATGATCGTGCTCCCCTTCCCTGCCTTTTCAGATCTGCATGAGATGGGAGTACAGATCGAGGATACCTTGAAGCAGGGCTTGATTGATAATGACAAAGAGCAACCCAGGAACCTTCAACTACAACAACAATGCAGGCACAAGCAGTGCTGCAACTACTAGAGCTTCGGAAGTAAGCATGGTCACCACCACCCCTCCAAGAACCCCGGCAGCTACGCCATTCTCCGGTGCATCCGAGAGTAACACATAAACAACCAAATTCCAACCTCGAGGCCAAAGAACCTTCACTCCATTATATATGCCCCTGTCCAAAGCTCTGGGGGTATTAATCAGGAAAGGGCACTTGAAGCCCCTGGAGCCAAGGCCATTGCCGGATCCACTTCCTCTCTCTCATAACCCGGCGAAATATTGCGCATTCCACCAACAACATGGTCATGATACCGACCATTGTTTTAGATTACGTCATGAGATTCCGGATCTCGTTGACAACAGGGTGATTGTGCCTCCAGAAAAACCCAACGTCACAACCAACCCTCTCCCACCACACAACCAAGCTCCACCTCCCAAACGGATCAACTTTATCCAAACTGGGGTCATGTCATACGACCCCAGCATATATATCACCCCATCCCACCTACCCAAGCCGGAGGTGTTCCTTCCCGATAGCACTGACTTGTGCATGTTGGACATCTCCCGAGCCTAACCTGAACCAATGGTGGTGACCATCAAAGATGGAACAACGATGATTTCGGAGGAAAATGGGGTTGTTAATTCAGAATCTGAGGAAACTGGGAGCTGTGCTGAGGAGATATATGACCCGAGTGACTACATTGCGTTAGCGGGTCAGATTAGGCCAAATGTGGAATTGCCGGTGGGGGCAGAAATTTGCGTACTGCGGGGGGATGGATTTGATCAGAGGATAGATGACTTAGCAGTTCTGGAAGGAGACATTGCTGATCTTCAGATTTTCAACGAATAAGATCCAGGAGACATGGCAGTCAACTGGTTTGATTTTGAGGAGTCAGCAGAGGTTGCAGGTGGCTTGACGACCAACCAGATATTGTTGAAGAATCTCAGCAGGAAAAGGGCATGTCAGAGGCAAGGACATCAATTGTGGCCGGAAGGGTCGGAAGTCAGAATGCATCGCCGGAGAGCGCCGGTGCCAAGAATTTCGCTCGGGATCTGGGCATTTTGAATACAGGAAATTTTGAACAGCAGGCTGCATTGACGCAGTTAGAACCGGAAGGAATTGAAGACTCCGAGAGAGCCAGAAAAACCAAGGCCCCTGTGGGGACTGAAAGTGCTGTGTGCACAAGAACAGAGGATGCTGCGAGCATGTGGACAGAAAGTACCGTGAGTACAAGGACAGTGGTAACGGAGCCGGACAGGTGTCTGTCGGCTGCCGGTGGAATGTGGTGGGAGGACGATGATTTATGTCTTGCCCACACAGATGAGGATTGGGGGAGTAACCAACCGGACGATACCTGGTCCATAGGCAAAGTTGACTATATGACTAGGAGTGGCCGGTATTTCAAGCCCCCACACCTAGATCAGCCAGAGGCATCCGGGAAAGACAAGGAGGTGGAGAAACAGAAAGAGAAGCAACTCGAAGAAGAGGCTGTACTGAAGCAGTTGAAAAAGATACAAGCAGACATCTCTATCTAGGGACTGCTTATGGCTTCACGTGTTCACAAACAGGCTGTTCTATCGGCCATGGACAAGGCCAAGCTCTCAATAGACACCACGCCTGAACAGCTAGTGGGATTGGTCTTTCCGGGAGGAGGTTCCCCGACGTTGACCTTTTCTGACAAAGAACTGTCGCCTAAGGGCGCGAATCATAACAAACCGCTCTACATCTCTGTGGAATGTAGAAGCAAATGGATACCGGTAGTTCTTGTCGACACAGGATCCGCTATTAATGTATGCCCGTCGAGGACGGCATATGCAATCGAGTTAAAGCCCGCGGACTTCGTGCCAACTGCCTAGGTGATTCGGGCGTATGATAACACAAGCAGGGAGGTGATGGGGACTGTCAAAATTCAAACCCAGGTTGGTCCGGGACAACACGAGATTGACTTTCATGTCCTGGACGTTCCTGCAACCTTTAACCTAGTTTTGGGGTGACCGTGGTTGCACTAGGTAAAGGTAGTCTCTTCCACCTTACACCAGATGTTGAAATACCGCCACGGGAAGGGGGTGGCCATTGTTTTCGGGAATTCGTCAATCCATCTACCGCCAGAAGTGTCTACACCAGTCTTGGAAATCGAGCACGGCCACAGAGGATGTGTTCTTATCGGGGTTTACTCTGGCTGAGGCTCGAGTCGTGCAAAACATCTTGGCTGTTGATGAGGGGGTGTATGTCAGTGCACAATCAATATACCTCATGAACAAGCTTCAACACATCCCCGGGATGGGATTGGGAAAGAGTGGCCAGAAAGGCATCGCAGTATCGGCCGAAGTGCCGCACAACCCGCATACATTTGGCCTGGGTTATCTGCCCACCAAAGAGAACTGGGTTAGGAAAGGTAAGGAGATGGCTGGGAGAGCCTGAGCAAAGCGGGCGGGGAAGCTTTTTGAGTTAATGCACCGACCCATCCAGGGTACCCTAAACGGACGCTTCGTTCGGGAGGGGGAGGACTTTCCATTTTGTGGCTTCCCAGAGCCATGGCTGAATGCGGAGAGGAAGCGCGTGCCGGGTTTTGAGATCTTCTTTGACCTGCAGTTATCCGGGGATGATGTTGCTGAGGAGCAGACAGACCCATCAGCTGAGGTTGAGCAGTGCAAAAAAGTGGATTCTGAAAGCGCTGAAATTGAAATGGGGATAGCACTGGCTTGTCTACTTTCAGATCCTCCGATCGTATAGAAGTGCTTGGGGGATAACTTCTCAGTGTCCATGATCAGGAATGAAACGGCTGCGAGGCCTACCGTCAAACATTTTGGATGCATCCATCGCACCCTCTCTCATCTGGCAATACGAGGAGGGATTTTTGTCAAACAGCACCGGGTCAGGTAGTGAGCCGGAATCTGATTCCACCGAGCCTAGTGAGTCGGAATCAGGTTTCAGCTCGACTGAGTCTGAGTCCGGTATTCCTGAGGGTGACAACCCGGATACCACAGTACTCTCTAGGTCGTCTTTTTCTTTCTCTTTTGAGTCTGTTGTAACAGAAGAATCGGACGATTTGGAAATGTTTAATGAGAATGGAATGGATGTGGTTTCTGAGTACTTTTCTGTGCCCTTGATTTATTGTATCAATCAAGACTTTCAAAATTTTGATGAAAACGACGGGGAAGAAATTCCTCCGATTTTACAACGCTTAATTGATCAAGAGCAAGAAAGATTTGTTAAACCTTTAGTTGATGAAATCACTACTGTTAATGTTGGTACTGAGAAAGACCCGCGGCTGGTCCAGATCGAGTCCACGTTGTCTTTGGAGGAACGCGAGCGCTTAGTCGCTTTATTAAAAGATTTCAAAGATGTTTTCGCGTGGTCCTACGAAGACATGCCTGGAATCGATCCTGAGATTGTACAGCACCGGATCCCTCTTGACCCCGAGGCCCGACCCGTTAAACAGAAACTCAGGAGGATCCGCCCGGACTGGGCCCTCAAGATTAAAGAAGAGGTCACCAAGCAAATTGACGCAGGGTTCCTGCTGGTATCCGAATACCCAACTTGGTTGGCCAACATTGTTCCGGTGCCGAAGAAGGATGGCAGGATCCGAGTATGCGTGGATTTCAGGGATTTGAACAGAGCCAGCCCGAAGGATGACTTTCCCTTGCTGCATATTGATGAGTTAGTGGACTTCACAGCGGGGCATGCGTTGCTTTCATTCATGGATGGATTCCCGGGCTATAATCAGATAGTGATGGCACCTGAAGACCGGGAAAAGACTGCTTTCACCATCCCGTAGGGAACTTATTGTTACAGGGTGATGCCATTTGGGTTGAAGAATGCTGGAGCTACATATCAACGGGCCGCGACCACAATATTGCACGACATGATCCACAAAGAGGTTGAGGTGTATGTAGACGACATGATTGTCAAGTCCAAAGAAAGAGAGGGCCACTACACCGCCTTGCAAAAGTTCTTCCAAAGGATCAGAGAATTTCGGTTGTGGCTGAATCCTCAGAAGTGTACGTTCGGTGTTACAGCAGGGAAAATGCTGGGGTTTCTGATTACACAGAGAGGTATCGAAGTCGACCCTTCCAAAATCAAGGCCATCTTAGAAATGCCACCACCAAGGACTGAAAAGGAGGTGCGAGGCTTTCTGGGTAAAGTGCAATTCATAAGACGGTTTATCTCAAAATTAACCTTGACTTGTGAACCACTTTTTGGTCTCCTGAAGAAAGGAAAGAAGTTCCAATGGGACGGTCGATGCCAAGCTGCTTTTGAACAGATCAAGGAATACTTACAGAACCCTCCCGTGTTGTCACCACCTGAGCCGGGAAAACCGTTGATTTTGTACCTTTCAGTGACTGAAACTACGATGGGCTGCATGCTTGCGCAGGAATCAGAGGATAAAGTGGAGAAAGCTATCTACTATCTGAGCAAGAAGATGTTGGATTACGAGACCCGCTACACTCCACTCGAGAAGGCTTGTTTGGCCTTGGTATGGGCTACCAGGAAGCTGCGGCACTACCTGTTAGCTCACTCCGTAATGTTGGTTTCAAGATTAGATCCCATCAAATATCTCTTCGAGAAACCGGCACTTACGGGTAGGCTAGCTCGTTGGTTGCTGTTGCTTTCCGAATTCGATCTGAAATATGTGACGCGCAAGTCAGTAAAGGGGAGAGCGGTAGCGGAGTTCTTAGCCGATCATCCAGTGGAAGGAGGTGAAGCAGTTGAGTACTTATTCCCAGACGAGGCCATTTTGCATATCGACGATGAGTTTTGGATGATGTATTTTGACAGAGCGTCAAACCAGTACGGGTATGCGATAGGGGTGTTGCTGATAGCACCCGACAAGTCTCGTATCCCTCTAGCATTTAAACTCCGGTTCAAGGTCTCGAACAACGAAGCAAAGTATGAAGCATGCATTGCTGGTTTAGAAGCAGCCCTGGAACTAGGGGCAAAACGATTGGACGTCATCGGGGACTCGAACCCTGTTGTATCTCAAGCTAAAGGCGACTGGAAAGTCAAAGAAGAAAAGATGATAATGTATCACCAGACCTTGGACTTGTTAATTCCTCGGTTTGAGAAACTAAACTTCGCTCATCTACTAAGAGAGAACAACAGGTTTGCAGATACGCTAGCAACTCTATCTTCCATGATAGACATCCCTTTTGGAGTCCAGATATGTCCGATCATCATTGACCAGAAGTTTGCACTAGCCTACGAGTCGATTGCTGCTATAAATAAGGTTCAAGATGAGAACCCCTGGTACTACGATGTCTGGAACTTCTTGGAGAAAGAAGCGTTTCCGCCAGGGTCAAATGCCAAGGATAAGAGGGCAATCAGAAGAATGGCTGCTCAGTTCATCATCTGCGGAGGAAAACTGTATAAGAGAGGTCATTTGGGAATGCATAAACTGTGTGTCGATGTCAAAGAATCGAAGAGCCTGATGGAGGCCATCCATGGAGGAGAGTGCGGAGCGCACATGAATGAGGCGATGTTAGCTCGGAAGATTCTCAGACAGGGTTACTACTGGTCCACCATGGAGGAGGATTGTATCGGCTTTGTTCGGCGATGCCACAAATGTCAGATACATGCAAACCGCATGAACATCCCGCCGTCGAAGCTATACAATATGACTTCGCCATGGCCATTTTCAATTTGGGGAATCGATGTGATCGGGGCTGTCACTCCAAAGGGGTCTAATGGGCATGAGTTCATTCTGGTCGCGATAGACTATTTCACAAAGTGGGTTGAGGCCCAATCTTATGCAGTGTTGAAGGCTTCACATGTTGCGAAATTCATCAGAAACAACATCATCTGTCGCTACGGGGTCCCGAACGAGATCATTTCAGATAACGGTTCCCACTTCAAGAAGGAAGTGATTGACTTGTTGGAAAAATACAACGTGGCTTTTCATAAGTCATCCACATATCGGCCGCAGACCAATGGAGCGATTGAGGCCGCCAACAAGAACATCAAACACATTTTGCAGAAGATGGTGGAAACCTACCGGGACTGGCCAGATAAGCTGCCATTTGCTCTGTGGGGCTACCGGACTTCAATTAGAACCTCTATTGGAGCAACTTCGTATTCATTGGTTTATGGGATGGAGGCCGTTCTACCTATTGAGATTGAAGTTCCGTCATTGCGAGTGCTGGCTGAGTGTCAGATAGCCGAAGCAGATTGGCAGCAGAGCAGATTTGAAGAACTCATGCTCTTTGACGAGCGCAGACTGAAAGCACTGTACCATGTTCAAGGTTATCAGCGCAGAATTGCCAAGGCTTTCAACAAGAAAGTTAAGTCTCGGAATTTGAAAGAAGGAGATTTGGTACTCAAAGACAACCGAGCTCCCATCCACGACCCTAGGGGCAAGTTCAGACCCAATTGGACTGGTCCCTACATCATTAAGTCTATTTGGTCAGGTGGAGCTGTCGTTCTGATGGACCTAGATGGCCTAAAGTTCTCACAGCCGATCAACATGGACAAGTGGAAGAAATATTACCCCTGAGAGGCTCGCGAGGCCGAAAACCCAAAAGGGCGACCTAGGCAAAAGTTAGAGCATGAAAAATTTGAAATTACAAAAACTGAGCTCGCAAGGTTAAAAACCCGCAAAGGGCGGCCTTGGCAAAAGTTAGAGCGTAAAAGGAGAGTGAAAATACTCGAGTGAACCTAAGCCGAACTACGTAAGGCTTGATTCCCATCTTTGGGATACGTAGGCAACTTCATCCTGAAGTTCAGCCATAAACTTTTCCCTGATCAACTTTGTCCATTTGATCATCTCAGTCATCTTTGTCTATTCAGCATTCAAGAGCTTCGGTTGTGATCTCCAGTACAGTGCTATTCAGACTAGGGGCAACTTTCCAGTTGCTGAGATCCGGGGTTGTGCATCTCAGTGATAGATCTCAGGCGTGTCTAGTTTTGATCCATGTCGAAAATGGTTTTGAAAAGTTTTAATAAAAGTTGATTTTGTTCAAATTAATCTTTTTACAACTTAGACCATTTTTGGACCAAAGCGGAAAATTTTCAGTACCTACAACCTTCAATTTTATTGATTTCAATACATAGTCCTCTTGCTCTTGCATACAATTGAAGTTGCTTTTGGCTACATTCATAAAGAAAACTTGAAAGTACTAATAAAGCAATAAATCCGGGGCATAGCTAAGTCAGGTGTTCCTGCGCCCCTTCCCAGAGCTGGTCGAAGCTTCTGACGCCAAATGGGCCCAATCTGTGCCTCTTCATTGAGCCAATCTATGCACTCATCAGAGAAAGTGCAACTGAAAGTGGGAGCGGGGGCCAGGAGTTCTCTCGTCCTCCATGCCGTGGCATACCGAGCAAGCTGTGTGCCTTGGACCGGGAATGCAGCAGGGTACTCTATCCCCTCTGGCGGGCAAGTCTGATCATGGCCGAACTGACGCCGGAACCGGAAAGGAAAGCAAAACACGCAATGTGTCAGGCCGATCAACTGAATCCTGGGCTGGCAAGACATACTGTAGCTCATTGCCAGTAGATTGAGCCAAGGATAGTGCCAAGCAATGCGGTCTGCGGACAAACTGCACATCCAGTCGAACCACCATCCCTCATCAGGGGCATCGACTAGACGTTGCGGAAGAAGTAGCCGCGAGCTGAGTATGCTGGGCAAGAGTCCACAACCTGCAACTTGTCCATCAACCACACCTGGGGAGGGATGAAAAATGAGAGATTAAAGAATAGAGAGGTGTACGTTGAGAGAAAAGTGAGAAAAGGGTTTTTGCGAGGAAAAAAAAAAAAAACCGAGCCTGAGGGCCGAGTGATGTGAGCAATATATATGTGAGACAGGGTGGGAAACATTACCTGCAGCAATAGTGGACTCCCCGAGAATCTGGTCGTCTCCCGGCGGTGGAAAGCATCCAAGCCCATCAATGTTTCGGCCAATGTCATGGCAATGCAGCTCTTGCCCTCTTTCAAGCTTTGGGCAACTTCGATAGATGAATGCTAGATCCTCGGAGCCTGAGGCAAGCAAAAATGAGATAGCATGCACAAGCAAAGGGCATGTCGCTGAAAACCTTGCCAATGATGGTCGCCGCGGTCACGGCGTCAGAAAAGCGATGAATCAAGCCGAGGATGTCCAATTCCCCGTTGCAGATCAAAACCTAGCATCATGCATAGTAAGCCCACACATCCGTCCTAAAGCTTGGGCGTGGCCAAAGCGAAACTAGGGCAAGATTTCTTCGCTGCGCTCGGATTCCATCAAAGCTTGGAAATCTTCGAAGGTAGGACACACCTCTTGCCCGCCAAAGCTAAAAACATGTGTTACCGGATTCCAAAACCTCGCCGCGGCATGGAGGAATGGAAGATGCAGCGGAGTGCGGCTCAACGTGAATAGTGCATTCAAGCCGAAGCCCCGGAAGTTCAACTTTTCCGAGCCGTCTAAAGTAGCAATCCAAGCTGCGAGATTTTCAATGAGGAATGCCTCCATTTTGATGCAAAACTGAGATGAAATGAAAGAACCACGAAGCTGGAACTTTTATAGAGGATAAGGCACTGTTTGGGGACACGTGTCAAAAATCTGGTGGTCGCCAAACCAGGTGGTCAGCCAACCACTTTTTCTGGTAGGCCGACCACCCCTTTGGTCTCCAAGGAAAGCAGCTGGTCGGCCAGCCTCCTTGGGTGGTCGGCCATGGAGAAAAGCAGGGCTTTGGTCTTGTCCTAGGTTCTAGAAGAGAGTTCCTAGCTTTTCCATGTGTTGGGAGTATCGAAGGTCCGTGTTTCCCTCTATTTCGGACACATTCCATCGCCCGTTTTGTCCGAATTGCATTTGTATATCGAGTTGTCGTTGAGTTTTGTTTATCGAGTTGTTGTCAAGCTTTATTTATCGAGTTGTTGTTGAGTTTCGCTTATCGAGTCGAGTTGTTAAGTTTTATCGAGTCATCGAGTCTTTGTACATCGAGTTGTTACTCTCCTATTTATCAACATTGTCGTGTTTTGTTTATCGAGTTGTAAACTTGCTAAGGTTTTGTTGTTTCTTAGTAAGTTGAGTTGTTTAGTTTGTTGCGTCGGTTCACTACCTGACTTGGTAATGTACGATGCTCAATTTTCATTCAATCTCATTTTTGTGCAAAAATGATGCGATACGATGCTAAGAACATAAAATATAACACCTTTTGAACAAAAAGCTGTTTCATTCCATCATAGTTCTTTTTATAACAATTTACAACAAGGGTACAAGTTTTACAGAAAATAAAACTGCCTAATAATGTACAATGTGCTACAACTACTAGTAAAAAAGGAAAATAAAGCAGGAACAGCTGCATCAGTGCTATCAAGCGTAGGAATAAGAGGCCCTCTTCGTCCTCTTCTGTGGAACAACCTCAGCACCACCATCTGAGTCGGAGCTGCTGTCCTCGGAACCCTCCTCGGCATCACCTCCGCGCTCAGAACCAAACTCAGAGTCATCCTCTCTGCCTGCAGATGTCTCTGACTGAGGATGCGCGGACTCCTCCTCGCTAGACTCCTCCTCTATGGCAGGCACTCTGCGTCCACCTCGGCTGCGAGTCAAACCCCCTCTCCCAGCTCCCCGAGAAGGCCTAGATGGCCCGGCCTGTAGTGGTGGCATCTAAAAGGACAATTTGAGTACATTAGCCAACATATATATCAGATGCAGAGATAAGAATACTACATAGAGTGGGTGTATGCAGATACAATGTATGAATATGTGTGTGTGTCAGATGTGCTCTACGCATACAGTCAAGCAATGCAGTGAAATGGGTAAATATAGCATGTCATCAGAAGTATGATAAATGCAAGGAAATTGAAAAGCACCGAGACGCCGACAATGAATAGTTGTGTCTCCCTCCTCAGAACCATGCCCTCGAGCGAGGCCATCACTCCGAGCATCCTATCCATGTACTCAATGGAGGGCTGCAGATGCAAGTGCAAGTTACCAGTAAATGAATAAATGTCCAAATATCTGAGTGATAAATCAAAACTGTAAAGCATACCGCTGGCGAGTCAGGGTCTCTGACGTATCGGTGATCAGGCACTGGGGGCTCCAATGGAATCGGGTAAGGTGACCCGTATCGCCATCCAGTCAACTCGGTCGGCAGATCTGGCCACCCGGCGTGCTGATAAGTTTGAGGAATCGGAGGAACCAGTCCAGCCCCACCTCTCGATGTACCGGCCCTGTTGGTCGAAGGAGCATCTGTAGCCCGGACTCGACTCGATGATGGCATGCCAACAGACCTCCTCGTGGGAGTGGGGACACCTGTAAATGGGGGCATCAAGTATGTATGACGGTAGGTCGCGTACTCCCCCTCCTCCAAATGTAGAACACATCAGTGCCCAGCATAGCCAAATCAACCTCCTGGGGAGTGAGTCCCTCAGTGGACCGCATGTCGTCCGGAGGTGCTGCGGGGACACTCTGCTCGGGGTAGCCCATCGTCTGGCGCATGAAGCGGTCCCCCAGAAACCAGGCCCTGCCAACTGGCCCCTCAAATAGGATCCTGTACCGAGAAGCGGCCCACCCCCAGGAAACTGAAATCAGGTATCTCCACCCAAGGGCGCCTAGGGCTGCCATGTGATCTGCGGATAACCAATGCATAAGCCGATTAGAAATTGTAAATGTGCAAGATGAATCAAAGATGAAAACATGAAGAACTGAGAGTTCTGAATTACCTCGGTCGTCCGCACTGTATCGAAGAACTGCCGCAGGTAGGGCAGAGTCTCCCGAGCTCTCGGTCGGTACTGGCCCTCAAATACGAGCGAGTAAGGAATCACAAGAGGCGCCTCCACCTCGAGTTCCGGGGCTAGCGTCGGAAAGTACGCGAAAACCCATAGCTGTGGAAAACAGGGCAATAGCCATCAGAGTACAGAATGCTGAGTGCAGAATGTGAATATAGGATGTACAGAGAATGCAGAATGCTGAGAGCGGAGTGCAAAGTACAGAATGTAAAGTGTGCCGTGTGTGCAGTGTACAGATAATGAAAAGCAGAAATGTAAATCAAGAGGGCAGAAAGTACCTCCCAAGCTCTCCAATAGCCGCCGACTATGTTCCCCCGCCCGGGAGGTCGCACTCATGTAGCAGTAGAGGGTAGCAAGGCCGGCGCCACCCCAATCATACTGGCTGACCTGTGATAGGTCTACCAGAGCACTCAGCAGATAAAGTCCAACGGTGTTCCCCCTATCGGAGAACAAAGTGGTCCCGAGGAGGAACATCAAAAACCCTCGAGCGTACTGCTCTATCTCCTCGAGAGTCTCGGGCACAATCTCTCTGAAATGTGTGGAAAACCAAGTGTACCTGACTCTGCCCGAAGATCGGTCAATCGGTGGGCGAGCTCCCAACAGATAAATCCAGGCAGCCTCCCACTCGCCCATATCCTCGTCGTAGGGGACCGGTCGGCCAGCCGAATCAAGGCCCGTCAGCATCACGAAATCGAACGGGGTCATCGTCATATCCCCGGCAGCTAAGAAGTGGAACGAGTTGGTGGTGTCCCACCATCTCTCCACGAGTGCCCCCATCAGGGTCCTGCTCGCAGGATAGCGTGATATCCCCGCGCAGAAGGGTCCAAACCCTGCCTGGTCAACCAGATCGCGAACGGACTCTGGGAGCTCTGCGTACCACTCCCTGGCGATGATCGAGCCATAGCCTCGTGTAACACGAGAAGATACCTGCATTCAGAATGAACAGATGTATTCAGTTTCAAAATGAAAGTACAAGCTGTGTGCAAATCAAATCAGATACAATGTTGTGGACTGCGTGTTCAGTATGAGCTGCGTGCAAATGCAATGAATGAGCTGCGTATTCAACATAAAGTATATGAGCTGTGTGTTCAAAATTGAAGTATGTGAGCTGCATGTTCAACATAAAGTATATGGGCTGTGTGTTCACTTCAAGAGTTTGGGCTGCGTGTTCAGATTTCAAAAACTGTGGGTTGCGTGTTCACCATCAAAAGTTTGGGTTGCGTGTTCAACTTTCAAAAACTGTGGGCTGCGTGTTCACCATCAAAAGTTTGGGCTGCGTGTTCAACTTTCAAAAATTGTGGGTTGCGTGTTCACCATCAAAAGTTTGGGCTGCGTGTTCAACTTTCAAAAATTGTGGGTTGCGTGTTCACCATCAAAAGTTTGGGTTACGTGTTCAACTTTCAAAAACTGTGGGCTGTGTGTTCACTTCAAGAGTTTGGGCCGCATGTTCAGATTTCAAAAACTATGGGCTGTGTGTTCACTTCAAGAGTTTAGGCTGCGTGTTCAGATTCCAGAAAACTGTGGGCTGTGTGTTCACTTCAAGAGTTTGGGCTGCATGTTCAGATTCCAGAAAACTGTGGGCTGTGTGTTCACTTCAAGAGTTTGGGCTGCGTGTTCAGATTCCAGAAAACTATGGGCTGTGTGTTCATAATCAAGAGTTTGGGTTGCGTGTTCAGATTTCAAAAACTGTGGGCTGTGTGTTCACTTCAAGAGTTTGGGCTGCGTGTTCGACTTTCAAAAACTGTAGGCTGCGTGTTCACTTCAAGAGTTTGGGCTGCGTGTTCAGATTTCAAAAACTGTGGGTTATGTGTTCACATCAAGAGTTTGGGCTGCGTGTTCAGATTCCAGAAAACTATGGGCGTGTTCATAATCAAGAGTTTGGGCTGCGTGTTCAGATTTCAGAAAACTGTGGGCTGTGTGTTCACGACAAAAAGTTTGAGCTGTGTGTTCAGAAATTCAGGTGCTTGAGCTGTGTGTTCAAAATACAAACAGAATGCTATGTTATAGACTAAGTGTTCAGAACAAGCTATGTGCCAACTCAACAGAATTCTGTACTGTGAGATATGTGCTAAAATAAGCAGAAGTATGGTGCGCAAATGTGTTCGGAACGAGCGGATAAGCATACATAGCGAAAGCATGAAATGAGCAAGAAATGCAGAATACATTGCAGAAAATGTAAAAGAAGTACGTACCTCTCGTGCCTGGTGAGAGAGGTGGGACTCTGGCTCCCGTAACAGCAGATCTGCGGGCGCCCGGCGATCAAAATCCGTAAAATGGTAGAAAGTACTCACGGGAAGGATGTGCTCCGGAGGGTCGTACCTCTCGGGATCAAAGGGGCGGATCCTCGGAGGCAAGGACATGATGTCCGGCTCACCCTCGGCACCTGGAGGACCTCCGCCATGAGGGAAATAACCGCCATTTCAAGAAATCTGCAAAAAGGAGCAAAAATGAGCAAAATGAGCCAAAATTGAAAAAAGTCAACAAAAGTCAACTCTCGGGAAATGAAAAAGTCAACAAAAGTCAACTCCGAGAAAATGTTCCAAATGTCGAGACAAACTTACCTCAAGTGGTGAAAATGGAGAAAGAAGCTCCGAAATCAAATTTTAATCGGTCCAAAGTGAAGAAAACTGAAAGATTTCGCGAAACAACTTTGCGTGGGGCGTTGGAAAACGCGTATAAAGAGCAGATCTGAGAGAGAAAATGGTCTAGGAAGGAAGGAGAGCTGATTTCGGCCTTAAGGTGTGAGAAAAGTGATTGGGCCATGTGTATTTAAAGAAACAAGTGCAAAAAGACAAAACTGCCCCTGATTTGGACAGGTGGTCGGCCGACCACCTTTCTGGTAGGCCGACCACCCCCTTGCACCAAACCTGGTCGGTGGCACTCTAGGGTGGTCGTGGCCCTCCTGGGTGGTCTCCAATGCCTCTTTGTTCTCCCTGCAAATTTTGGTGGTGATCGGAGTCCCCGGCTCTCGAGAAAGTACAAGGAAAGTGCACTTTTCGGCGCGAAATCCTTTCGCGAGAACTTCAAATCCAACCTTCGATGTGTGGTTCGTCGTTACTCGCCAAGAGCAAGGTGTATCCTTTTTGAGTACGTTGCGCCCCCTCCGAGAGGTAAACCGGAGGTCACATTTGAGTTGCCCTCATCGAGGCTTACATTTCTTTGCTCGATGTTTTGTTTCAAATACGCTTTTGAAGTTGCATTTATCCTGCATTGTTATGCACGTCACTGGCATCATTATGCGCATCACTTGCATTGTTACGCACGTTTCATTGGTATTGTCATGCCCTTCATGCTTAACTTGCGTTGCCGCGCGCGTTTTCTCTTGCATTGCGATGCACTTTTCCATCGGCACCATGTTTGTCTGCGTTGATGTAACATTGAACATATGTTGCTAACTATGTTGTGCTTGTTAAGTTTCTCTCTTTTGCAGGCACGATATTGTATGTACGGTTCATTTGAAGCTGGTGTGACCAGACGAACTGCACAGGTATTGTATCTTCTCCGTGTGAGACGTAGCGAGAATTGTAATTCTCTTACATCCTTACTGCATGAAATGTAGTTTTGCTTTGCATTCTTGCTTAAAACTGTTGCATTTATTGTGAATATTTGCTTCATTACAGCTTGCTGCTTTGCATAATCGTGAGTTACGTTCGGCTTTGTGCATGTCATTTTGCATTTTGCCCCTGCCTGCGGGCACGCCTGCGGGCACATCTCTTCGTTTATCTTGCCTGTTTGTCTAAGTCTTCGGCCTTGTCAAAAATGGGTCGTCTCTGGGCTTTGACATTCACTCCCGTCACGTATGACTTCCGAGTTCTGTCAAAGAGGGGCAACTGTAGACACCCCATTTTTGACCGACCTTAAGACTCAGACGTCATCGATTGAGCGCTCGGTGATTGTGCATGTTGTGCTCGTTCTGAGGTTTCGGAGTCTCGGCTGAGAGCCTTGCCTCCGGACTTCGGGACTCTTTTGTGCTTTGCCTCGGTTTGCGAACCAGGTTCTGTTTTCTCTTCCCGAAGGGAGGGAGAGGTCTCGTAGACCATCTCTCAGTGGCCGTAGGCTACGTTTCGTGGTCGTAGGCCGCTTTTCCCGTTTGGAGACCAGTTTCGATTTTCGGAGCCGTCGGCCGTGCGCCTCGGTTCGGGACCGCTTAACTTTCTCCGTTTGCTCCGGTTTTTGGCACACACCTTGTTTCCTCTCTCTAGAGGGACACTGTGGCCCGGGAGACCACCTTCGTGGTCGCACGCCACTTTCGATGCTTAACAGTCAGTTTTCGGGGCACCCGGCTGCGCGTTTTGGCCCCCGAACCCTCGTTTTGCATCCGTCTTGGTTCATTTTTGGTATGGACCCTATTTTCATTGTTTGGAAGGTGGTACAAGGGTGGGAGACCACCTTTTCTCTTGGAGACCACCTCTTCTCCCGCCGGCCGTTTTCTTGTCAGGAAGCTGGTCTCCTTGGTTTTTGAGCCACTTTTGTGGTCTCCACCACACCACTTGCTTGCTCCACCCTCCAACTTTTTGACCCTGGTCGGCCGACCACCTGAACTGGTCGGCCAGCTTTCTCCTTTTCTGTCTCACTGAGTTGGTGCCAGCTGTGCCAGCTGGAAGCCACAGATTGCATCCTCCATACACGTGTATGGTGGATGTTTAACCTTGGTTTTAAGCTTCTTGAAGAAGCTTTAGACCTTTGGCTCTATAAAGGGAAGGCTCCCCTTCCCTTGCAAGGGTTTAGAATTTGGTTGGAGCATATACCATATCTCTCCCCTTTGTCTCTATATTTTAGCCTCCAAAAGAGCCTTGATCTTGGCCCTTTACACACCACCTCACAACCACACACTTCCACCATCACTCTAAGGTTCTTGGAGCTTGTTTTCAGAGGCTAAGGAGTTGTTTTTTTTGGTCCAGAAGCTGCTGGAGTTCTTGGCTACAAGGGTAACACTCTATTTCCCTCTTTTTGTCATTGTTTTGCTTCATCTTTTAGCCATACTTGCAAGCATATTTGGGCTTTGTCATAAACTGAAAAAAGTCTTATTTTGAGGTCCTTAACATGTTTGTTTAAGACCATTTTTCTGTTGGGGGTCTTCTACCCCCTTGCATGCTTCATTTCATCTTGCTTTAAGGCCGTTGTGTTGAGCTTTGTTGGCTCTTTTGACCACTGAAATCCAGCGGATTTTCAGTGGTTATTATGTGTTTTTGAGCACCAAAATCAGAGAGGGGTGACCCTCTCACCCCTTGTTTTGTTTTCTAGCATATTTGGCCTAACAAGGGAGCCCATGTGTGCATGCTTCCAAGCCATGTTTCAGGCATTTTTGGTGAGTTTTAGGACCTGCATGAGCTCTGTCCAGAGCTATTTTTTCCATATTAGGTGTCCCCCTTGCATGTGTAGAATACCCTCTTCATAGCATATCAAAGGAGCCTATACTTGCATGCTTCCTAGCCATGTTTCAGGCCTTTCAGTGAGTTTTAGGGCCTGCATAACCTCTGTCTGAGGTGGTTTTGTCATGGGTGTCCATTTGCATGTGTAGAACAACCCTCTTCATGGCCTATCAAAGGAGCATCTCATTCTTGCATGCATAGACCATATTTCAGTGGGTTTTTGGGGTTTATTTGGCATTCATACCTCTGAATTTTTCTGGTTTAGTGACCTCTTGAATGCTCCATATACTTGTAGTGTAAACCCTCTTCACTAGCTTGTATTGCATGCTATTTTGGTCTATGAATCTAGCACTTTTTGGCCATGCCTTAAACTGATTTTGTGCATGTTTTGGACTGCCTTAGCTCTGTTTTATGCCTTGGTCGAATGATGCTTGCTATGCATGGTTGTAGTTCAATACTCTTGCCTAGCTTTGTGTTTTGGGGCCTATTGCATGCTTATGTTGAGGTGTTTCCATGTTTTAGGACCATTGTGCATCATATTTCAGAGCTTACATGTATGCCATATTCCCATGTTTTCCACTCTTTAAATGCGTTTGAGAGTCGTGCTAGTTTGCCTCGTTTTTGGACCATTGCATGAGCTTCATTTCTATGCATGTTGAGCCATCTTTTTAGGCCATTTTCCCACTGTCTTGGACCTGCCTAGGGTCTGTTTGGGGCTGGTTTTTCCATTTGTGCATTGCTTTGTGTACCTCTAGTGTAACGCACTTCACTAGTTTCGGTATTCGGGCCATCTAGCATGCATTGTGTGACATATTTGCATGATTCGGGACCATTGTGTATCATGTTTCAGAGCTGGAAAATGTGTGTTTGTATGCCATATTTCATCCCTTGCCATGCTTTGATAGAGTTGCATTTGGTGCCTTAGGTTCGGTCCCTTGCATTTGTGCATATTCGCATGTGTTTTGTTGCCTAATTTCATTGTGTTTGGCCACTGATTTGGGTGTGGCTGAGGCTCACCCATCTTGGTTTAAGTCCATCTTGCATTGTGTATGCCATTCTAGTCATAGCATTGCGCATGCCATGTAGTTCGTTGCATCGAGTATGCCATTTGATATTCGCATTGTGTATGCTAATCATATGTTGTCATATTGTTGCATAAGGTGTCTTGCATCGAGTATGCCATGTAGTTCATAGCATTGTGTATGCTAGTAGGTTTTGCATGTCATTCTCTGCATGTTTGCATCATTTAGTCGCATTGCATTTAGGTTGCATAGTCCGAGTCGCATCGTGCATGCCATGTGTATTGCATTGTGTTTGGAATAGGGTTTAGTCCAAACACGGGAAACGAGGGACGTTTCGTACTCCAAGTGACGAGACGTGCCTCGATTCTCGGTCGCCGACACTCCGGATTACCCATGATGGAGTTTAGGCCTTGTTGTGTTTATGTGTGCATTCATTTCACATTGAGTCGTGCAATTCGACTCCTCGGCCATCATGCATCGAGATGCGTGATTGGTGGCACGAGGATCGAGGACTACACTCCCTAGAGCTCATGCAATGACGGGGAGAGTGGTCATGCATACATATGTTGAAAATACTTTGCCATGCCCCTTTCTTGCTCTCTGTTGCAGCAAACCGGAAACCAGCAGCAAAAACTGGTCAAGCAGCCTTCTGGAGCTTTGTACAGTATTCCGGGACCAGTTGCAAACAGAGGCAAATCGGGGCATCGCGATGGATTTCCCGACAAGGCGACTCGAGCATGCATGCATCCCTATCATTTGGAACAGAGCTGAGGCAGTCCGTTTTTATGTAAATTTGCATGCTAGCTTATTTATCTTAGTTAATTTGTTAATTAATTAGGGTCATGTAATAATTAGCTGTAATTCATTATTCTTTCGGTTGTGTATTATTTATTCGGACCCTCTGAGGAGGGCAATGTTGTAATAAGTGTGCGTGTGTGTGATGTATGTCTTCCAACCCCACGTCTTTCTCCCTTTTATTTACCAGCTTATGATGGTTAGTTTTAGGGCACGTTTCAATTAGCATACTTATGCTCGCATGTTTGCATCCATTCATCTGTCTTGCATGCACCGGGCTCGGCGCATCATGCTAACTGCATCGTATTTCAATTCCAAGTTGAATACGTGTATCAGTTGTTGCATTTCATATGCCATTTTAGAATAGCCGAGCCTATTTTAGTTGCATTTTTACATGTGTTGCATTAGGCATTTCAGCATAGTTAGGATTCATGCATGATTTCTAATTAGCTTCTTTCTTTGGCTGGAGTACTCGGTGAGTGTTTATGCTTTAGCATCCTTGCATGCGTGTGAGTGACTGCCATGATAGCATGCTTACCATGAGGCTATGTGCTTATGTGATATAACTGCCTGAATGCCTGTGGGTGAAGGTTGGGTTGCTTGAGTTGGAATAATTCGTCGAAACCCGTGTTTTAGCCTACTTGCGAGTAGCAAACTTCAATTCATTTCCAAAACAAACGGATATGCGATGATTTGTTCCAAATTAGGCAATCCAGTCTATACTTGTATGTTGTGCGTATCACATAGTAATCCTAGGCTAATAACCGGAATAAGAGCTCATATTGTTTTCAAAACTCGATATCATGGCTAGTAGAGGCCGATCTTTGATCGAGCGAGTGGGGGTGCTCACGAAGTGACCTTCCCCAATTGTACCCAAGTTCCCGAGCCGAGGCAACTTTGCTGATGACGAGCACGTGGCCTTAGGCAACGAGTCAGGATTTCCTAAATTCTCCCAAAAATATTTAGGTGGCGACTCTGTATCTAGCAAAGCAGTCCATGTTTGGCACTTCTTTCAAAAAAATCTGTTTTCAAAAATGATTTTCCGGATTTGGACTCTTTGATGATTCATCGGTCTTGCATTGCACTCTGCAAGATTAGATACAGAACCGTGACATTAAGTTCTGAACTGTAGTGAGCCCAAATGAACAAAACGGGATTCCCTCCCGGGACGTTCGGGGACGTCTACAAGGGATAACCTGGATTTACCTGACATGGTCTGGCCAACTTATCCGATATACTCGGCTCAGTCGTGTGGCCCAAGTACCCTTTACTCGACGTGCTCCTCATCATGTTTCTATGTCTATTCGATAATGACTTTTAGTCCAGTGGGCTTTGGCCTCGTTTGGCCCATCCAAGATGGGCTTAGTTGTACTCTGTTTGTCGTTTTAGATTTATTTTTACTCGACTCCCACAATTTCCCTCCGAGCACTTGGTTAACTCATATGTTGAATGGGCTGTGTGGTCGGCTCCTGTCGGACTGGCTTCATATGGATATTTGAAACCAATCATGCCTCATGCCTAGAAATTCGGATGTGTGATGGACACGCAATCACACCTGACCTGATGGATGGGACCCGATGGAGGATATGTAAAACTTCTCGTTTCTTTACACTCTATTGGCTCCACATTTATTGCAATTTCAAAAATCTACCGCCTTTTCTCCTTCACTTCCGAAAAGACTTCATTTCTCCACCCCTTCAGTTTCTACCACTTGATTGCAATTATAGCAGCGCTCATTTGTTCAGACACTCCTTGTTTTGATCTTGTAAGTCTTCTGAAACTCCATTTTCATCTTACTTGTGTTTTTATTGAATTTTTAACTTTGCTCCATTACTGGTCCACCTTTTTGCCTCTAGTTTGTCCATTTTTCAACATCTCCACGGCAAACTACCTAAAAGCCTTGCTCTTTGAGAGCCAGGTCGCTCTTTTTGCCCCCATTATTCTATTCCTGACGACATTCGAATAGAGCTCATCGTAGATATGGTGGTGGACATAGAGAGAACGGACATTGGTACCATAGTGTTTCCGTTGTTAGCTATTATCGAAGATAGAGTATGATTTTCCCCTCACCCCTTTCTTCAAACTATTCTTCATTATTGGGGGTTGATTCCCTCTCAACCGAATGTAAATTTCTATCAAATAATCATGGGCATCGTAGCACTCAATTGCCGATTACGAATTAATCTGGGCATCCCTACTATTCGGCACTGCTACGCCCCAAAATTTAGACAATTAAATATTAAATTAGGACTAAATCTCAATCAATATTCATTCATCTAAATCCTAAGGGTGAAACAAAATCTAAATATTTTATTCTCAATTTGATTTTAGTAAATTTCAATGCTCAAAAAAAATTACAAGGGGTAAAAAAAAATTGAAAAAACGCCAACCAAACCATCCGTCATAAATTCGTAATTATCCAATTCCTCCAACATTAAAGTAGAAACAAATAGTAAAAACAACTTAGATAATGTAAAGTTAGAAAATAACTCACAATACCAAATTATCAAAATACTAAGGTCATAAAAATAAATAAATAAACCAATATCAACCCTAAACTCAAGAAAACACAAGAAGTCCGAGAGACATGTCCTACAACCATAGTTATTTCTCGTCACCACCGTAGTTCCAACTAATCCTGCAAAAGAAGCTCGCATGTGCTCAAACAGAACGCATCTGTGATGCGAAGAGACAATACGGGTCAGTATACAAATATACTGGAACGAGTACAAGATTTAATTCTTGTTACGGGACAAGACAAGTAGTTCCACCCGCACCGAGACGAAGGGGTAGTTTCCTGAGATATAGTGGCATTGAGTTTCTTACCCGTACACAACTAAATATAAATTGAGTTTAAAAAAATATGGTGGGTTAGCCCTGCATAAAAAGTTAGTAAGACCCACCATTCTGCAAAAACTAAAGTTGGTATAATTTAATCATAAGCAAATTACTGAAGAAGTATAAAAATGCACCGCGTCATACTTGAATCATTTAAATTGACCAAAATATTTTGTTCTACAGAATCGAATTTCCTAAAAGGTAGTGCGGAAGGATTTAGTGAAAACTAAACAGGTTGAGAGGAAAAACTTGATAGAAGAACCTAGACAAAAATCGACTGAAAAACCCGAAGCTGAAAATAAAAATAAACTGCCTTAAGATGATTTTTTTGGGAAAAGTTCAAAACACAAAAAAGTGTTTAGAATAATGTTTTACTTCAGTTTACATAAAATCAATGAAAATGAGCTCGTTTCGTGGGTTAACACAGCATCTCAAGTCTGCATTGCTAAAATGAATAAAAACTATTGTAACCAAGATCATCCGATTACAAGTTTTAATTGATCTTTTTAGTAAAAAGTTAAAATACAAAAGTTGTATAGAATTGCATTTACATGTTTTTTCCCAAATTTCATAATTTATCGAGGTTGTTTACTATTTTTCGAGATGTACAAATCAAAACAATTCAAACTATACCAATAAATTCATATTTAATTCTTTGTACATTAACTCCACCACTTCGGCCCTTCACTTTTGGCCTACACATATATCCCATGTGTTTCCCGTATACCTAACACCGCTCCGAAGCCAAACTTGCACGGGGATATTGTCCCGAGTTTGACCCACACTCCTCAGACAGTTAGCATATACGTACGTGCGTAAATCAAAGCACTCGTCTACTCTTGAGAATGAGGCAACAATATATACACACAATCCCTCATTTACTCATGAGAATAAACATAACAATGCCGAGCCTAAGGTATTCAAATAAATCTCATAATCTTCACTTTACTTTTTTTTTTTTGTTACACTTTTTCTTACCAACACTCAAATAAAATAGCAATTCATAGAGTCATGGTGGAATATACGGAATTTATTTATGGGTTCCTAGTTTATTTTAATTTCATATATCCACGAATGTGAAAATAAATAAATATATAAACCCTAAACCTTGCATACACAACTAACCAAAATAGTTGAAATCAGTCCATTATCTACATGTAAGTTACAATATCAAACCACATCAAATAAATTAAAACAACGAAACAAACATAAATCAAGGAAAGTGGGTTTTGCACTCACAATTATTTTTTCAAAGATCAAAGAAATACTTGGAGAATTAATGAAACCACCAAAATAAAATCCTAACCCTTTTGTTTTTCTCTCTACCTCTCTTCTCTCTCCCCCGTTTCTCTTTCTCGGAACTCCCCGCACACAGAGCCCTCTTTCTTTTTCTTTTCTTTTTTTTCTTCTTCTCTTCCTAATGACAACACCCTTAACCTAATTTACTATTATATTATATTTTATTATATAAATACAACATATATAAATATGCTTTATAGGATCAATATAAATAACACTTTATATATATATATATATATTCGGATTAATTATTTATGATTAAATATCACATTAAATTCTCATGTATCCATGCAATTAATAAAGCCAAAAAAAAAAAAAGTAATAATAATAATAATAATAAATAGTGACTTAAGAAAAATTAGGGTCGCTGCATACGCCCTTGCCAAATCATCTGGATAGCTAGGGCGATTCTTTCTTAGGGCCAAGGACACGAATCTCTAACTGGTGACCATGCTTGCCAACTCAGAAAAGATGATGGATGATGTCATGGTCTTAGTCAATGGAAATTGGGAATTTGGCATGTAAGAAGACCGTTGGAACCCAATTCCTAAGTAAAAAGGGAACCAAGTGGCCGAGTAATTCATAAGTCATTTTTAATTCTATTTAATGCTCAATATATTAACAACTTTCTTCCTTGTACGGTAAAGATCTTAAAAAAAACGATCACCTTAGAGAACGAAGCCATTTTGGCCTAAGTCAAGACTACTCTTAAGTACACTGGCCTAAAGAATCTCGAAGAGTAAGGCCGTGCTGCCATATTCATTTGAGATATGATCTGTCTTACTCCACTTTTGTTGATGTCGATTATATTCCCGTTCTTGAAAGAGAACGACAGCTTACCGCTTTGATTTTTTAAAGTTACATTAACTTGAAGGACGTAGGAATTGTTGAAGTAGTAGATAGTGAGAGTAGCGAAGAGAGTGTCGAAGAAGCCAATCAGGGTACTGAACAAATAGATCAAGGAGTCGATAATGAAGACACCGAGCAAGCGTAGCAGGGCATCAATTCGGCTATCGAGATTGCCGAAAGTGAAGAATCCAACCAACGGGATCTGGAATTAGTGCCATCTCCCGCTCAAGTTGATTTGGAAGGCGCTCAGGAAGAGGCCGATATATTTCTTAACTTGAACGATTTGCCTGGATCCGGAGCCAAAAACATGCATGTGAGTCCCTTTCGCTCGCCCAATTCGCCAAGAGAAGAAACGTCGAGAGGATGGCAATGAAAAGGAGAACGAGCACCGCATAAGGTAGCCAAGAGGTCCCTCCACCAGCGGTGACCCATTCGAATGAGATCGCTGTTCACTTTGACCCTACAGAATTGCCATAACCAATTCTTGAACCTACGACCGAAGAAATGGTAACTAAGCAAAAGGTTGAGAAGCACCCCGCCAAGTCCATTCAGACAGTTAAGCAATCGATTGAGAAAAGACCAAGAGCTTCACCTACCTTGGACCTGGCGGCATCGTTTTCGATTTAGCCAAAGATAAAGGAAACGCTCGTCACAACGGGCGCTTTGACAGTGAAAACGCATGGCGTTGCATTGAGTATGGCTACTGCCATCACTCTTCCTTTGGACAAGCAACGTTCCACACCGAGCTAAACATTGTTTCAATCGCCATGGCCACACAATCAGCTATTCTGGTGAGTGGATTTCAACAAATGTATAATTGGTAAAACCTCATTGTTTTCTTAATATATATATACATTTTTTATTTTGAAGGTAGCTAATCATATTGCTGAGATCGGCCATTGCCATCGTATTGCTATCAAGTTGATTAGTCATCTCAAAGTAGAAGTGGCGGCCGAGCAAGGTAAGGCAAAGTCGGCAGCTACCAAATTGGCCATAGCAATGTAGAGAGCTAAAATCGAAGCGAAGAGGGCCGATGAAGAACATACAAGGGCCACCGCCGAAGAAGAAAATACAAAACACGTTGACCTACTTCGTCGTGCTATCGAAGAAAGGGCAAATCTTTTGGATGTCGCTTTGAAAATAATGAAGGAAGACCTGGAGAAGCTTAGGGCTAAGATACTGAAAGAGAAGAAGGCGATAGAAGAGAAGCAGTCGACGGCGTCTAAGGCCTTTGAAGACGTTAAGATGTCGGCTATGGAAACGTATGCTGACGAGGCCCTGAAGTTTAAGAACCGGCGCTTCAAACACGACTAGCTGAAGGCATTGGTAGCCACACAAGTGACGCTCGACGTGTCGATTCCATTTGAGCAGAAAGATATAGAGCCACTAGAGTCGAACCTAGAGTAGTTTTGAGGCCGAATAGTTAGACTAAGTGCTTCAGTTATGATGTACTGTATTTTGTTGTTGTTGTTGTTTTTGTTTTTGTTTTTTTTTTTAATTTTTTATAATCGATGTGCTAGGGCCGTTTTCATATGTAAAGTGACTAACTCATGTATCAAGTTAGTTTATAAATGAAAACATTCTATTGTGCATCAAAATTATCTTATTGAATGGGTGTAATTGAACTGTACTTATCGTTTATGAATTGATGCTCGTACAATCGACATAATGTAATTATTAACGCAACTTGAACAATGTTAATTTGGCATCGTTTGTGATTTGGAAAATGAGGTAGACTTTATTGTCGAATAAATCTGCATATCCGCCCTTATGGTGATTAAGAGACCAAGGGTAAATATGTGGCCTAAACCCTAAGGCAAAGCGGGAATCGAGCGATCGAGTTGCCGTTTCTCAAACGGGGTACACTATGTTAATTCAATACCTTTCTATGATTTTCACATGACTTATCTACTGAATAAATTCATATAACTGCCCTTACCCTAGTTAACAACAGGTGCATTGTGCATGGCCAAATGCATATCGTCAAGTTACGGGCGGACAATGCCTAAGTCCGACTAGATTCATATATCTACCCTTGCCCCTGCCCTGGTTGAGAACAAAGGAATGGTATGCCAAAAATGAGCTGACTACGTATGATACGCATCGGCGGTGCGCACTAATGATTAATGGGATGGAGCATACGTGGAGTCATTTTGGTATTATCGAGAGTAATGCCTTTGTAGTTAATATAAAGTTGTATACTCAGTTAACCTATAACTAGTTTGGTTGCTTTAAATAGATTCATTACATTTGACGAAGAGGTTTAGTTGTTGTGAAGGGTCCACTGTACCTTACATTCTATCACTGGAGCAACACCAAACATAGAAGAAACCCTTTCCTTCATCGAAGCTCGCATGATCGTGTATGTTAGGAAGGCTATTCTTCAATAGCAAAAGAGAGAGGAAGAGTTTGGTAGAGCTAGATGCGGAGATGAGTCGGGAAGTGCCCAGTGATTCTTTTTGCAAGGGGACCGTGGGACCAAATAAGCAAAATAGACGTCGATCGCCCAGGCAACAGGGGACGGTCAAGAGGGATGAGCGAAGCAGATTACCCAAAAGTGGAATCTAGAAAAAAATGGAATAATAGAATTGCTAGTGGCTATGCCCCACTTCGAAACGAGTTGAGTAGGCCACCATGTCCATTGAGCTTCTCTGTTTTATAGGGAATAAGCCCATGACTGAAGCCAATTCGATTGTCCACGACCCAAATGTTGCAGTTGAATTCACGCGGCCAATCTTCTCCCCTGAAGTGCACTAATCAATGACCGATCGGGGAAACTATAAAGTCTTTAGAAAAGGGGTCCATGGGACTATTAAAGGACTCTATAGTTCTTATAAAGTTGGCATATGCCTTTGTGCCGCTCAAAAAGAATTGAATACAAAGATGGGTAGATTTGGAACTTGGAGCGCCGACTTAAGGAAGCCCATGAAAGAGCGAAGAACGAGGCTTGAAAAGCTAGAGTTGCTATGTGTAAGGCGGCAAGGGCAATGAGTTCGTCAACATCAAATGACACAATTACACAATGCCTTATGGATCAAGTGATAGTCGATCGTGATACTGCTAGTATTTTTGCAAAAGAGACCATAGAGACCTGAGCTTATAACAGGAACTTCTTCGAAGGAATAAAGATTGGCATTGACAAGACGATGGAGAAGCTGACCAAAGCACTGCAAGCAGCAAGTATAGATTCTGCTTCGCAATTATACCAGGACTATATAATGTCGTTTGAGGCCGATGACGTCGAGAAATCGGATGATGAAGAGGCCACGAACCGTAAGAAAAGTTTATCAGCGTCATAAACTTTGTCTTTGATTTCTAATTTTGTAACTAGGATGTTGGTCGGCATTAAGATGAATGTCTGTAATATAATTTGAATTTATCATGATAGTTTCTCAATAAAAATGCAGTTATGTTTGTTTGAAATAATCTTCTCAATAAAAACGCAGTTATGCTTGTTTGAAATAATTAGACTAAGAGGGCTTTGAATTCGGAGGCTTATTGATGGTGCTTCGTGCTAAGCATGAAGAGCGCTTCAATTTCGGAGGCTTACTGATGGTGCTTCGTACCGAGCACAAAAGCGCTCTGAATTCGGAGGCTTATTAATGGCCCTTCGTGCTGAGCATGAAAAGATCTCTGTCCAAATTCGAAGGCTGAATAAAATTAAGGTAATCAGAGTTAAATAAACAAGGAAGTAACATGACATTTTTTTATCATTGATTGATTGTACGTATACAAGGTGGTAATATACACAAAAGTCAACAAACATTAATATGATAAAATTGATGAAGAAATTAACATAACCATCAATACAAATGAGAATTTGTGGAGATGAGCTGAATTCAAGGGCCTGGGTAACTTCTTGCTGTTCATGTTAGAGAGTCGATATGCCCTTGCCCTTGCCCCTATGATGGAATTAATCTGGTATGGGTCGCCCCAATTTGGGCTGAGTTTATCATCTGTAGGATTCTTAGTAGTAGGTAGTACTTTTTTGAGGATCAACTCTCCAAGAGTATATTGGCGCAGCTGCACTCGTCGATTGTATGATTTAGCAAGGTTCTACTGGTATCGTGCCATAGTCACAAGGGCCTGATCTCAGCACTCTTCAAGTAAATCCATATCCAAGGCTAGTATCATGTCATTTCAACCTGCATCAAAAGCTCTCAATTGAAGAGTTGGTAAGTTGATCTCTAGGAAGATGATATCTTCATTGCCAAAACACAAGGCAAATAGTGTCTCCCCCATAAATTGTCTCGGCGTAGTGCGATGGGCCCACAATACACTCGGCAATTCCTAAACCCACTTGCGCTTGGCTTTTTCCAAACGGTTCTTGATGCCGTACAAGACTACTTTGTTAGAAGCCTCTGCCTGTCTGTTACTCTGCGGAAAAGCTGGCGAGAAAAAATAAGGTCGAATGTCATACACGTCACATAATTCCCGGTAGACGCCACAATCAAACTGAGTGTCGTTATTTGAAATAAGTGCCCTGGGAATATGTAGCTCGACTTTTTACGCTCCTTTCGAAAGACGAATAAGCCCTACAATATCGAACTCCCACGGTTCTGAATCTGATCTCACAAGTGCAATGTGAAATAGATAAACATCTGGCAAATCTTTTAGAAAATTGATTTTGAATCAAAATGTCAAAAATGGACTGCTTTGCCAAATACAGAGTCGCCTAAACATTTTTAGGAAATTTAGAAAACCCATGACTCGTGCCGAAGGCCACTGTAGACGCGCCCGAACGTCCCGGGGCTCCGCGCGCGAAAATGGGCACGAAATCCCGTTTTGTTCATTTGGGCTTACTACTACAGTTCGAACTCAATGTCACGGTTCTGAATCTGATCCTGCAAAGTGCAATGCAACATCGATAAATCAACAAAAGAGTCCAAATCCGGCAAATCGTTTTGGAAAACTGATTTTATAAAGAAGTGCCAAACATGGACTGCTTTGTCAGATACAGAGTCGCCACCTAAATATTTTATTTTGGGGGAATTTAGGAAACCCTAACTCGTGCCTAAGGCCACGTATCTGTCATCACAAAAGTTGCCTCGGCTCGGGAACTTGGGTACGATTGGGGAAGGTCATGCAATGAGCACCCCCGCTTGCCCAATCAAAGATCGGCCACTACTAACATGATATCTTGTTTTTGAAAACACATGTGTTCTTATTTCGATTATTAAACCTAGAATTACTATGTGATGCGCACAGCATACAAGTATAGACTAGATCGCCTAATTTGGAACAAAGCATTGCATACTTGTTTGTTTTGAAAAATGGTTTGAAGTTTGCTACTCGCAAGTAGGCTAAAACGAGGATTTGATGAATTGTTCCAATTCAAGCAATCCAACCTTCACCCACAGGCATTCAAGCAGTTATATCAACTAAGCAGTTAGCCGCATGGCAAGCATGCTATCATGGCAATCAATAACACACATGCAGTATGCTGAAGCATAAACACTCATAGTGTACTCCGAGCCAAAACTGAGAACTAGTTAGAAATCAATGCATAATCCTAGTTCATGTTAAGATGGCTAATGCAACACATGCGAAGATGCATCTAAAATAGGCTCGGCTATTCTAAGATGGCATATGAAATGCAACAATTGATACATGTATTCAACTTGGTATTGAAATACAATGCAGTTAGTATGATGCGCCAAGCCCAGTGCATGCAAGATAGATGAATGTATGCAAACATGCGAAGCATAAGGATGCTAATTGAAATATGCCCTAAAACTAACCACTGAAAGCAGATAAGTAAAAGGGAGAAAGAGATGGGGGTTGGAAGACATGCACACACGCGCGCACACTTATTACAAAATTCGCCCTCTCGACGGAGGGTCCGAATGAATACGCTAAACTAGCTACGCTAAGCTAATCAACTAATCTAATAATCTAATTAGACTAATTATTACACAACCAAATTGAATAATTAGCTACAACTAATTATTACAACAACTAACTAATTAACAAATTAATTAATTATTACAAAACTTAAGCTAGCTAACAAATAAGGAAAATAGTAAACAATGCTGTTCCAGCTCTGGTTGGGGGAGAAGAGGATGCTTGCTCGGTTGCCGTCCTGAAAAGCTCTCCGGTTGCTCTTTAGAGGCTCTGTCTGCAGGGTGTCCTCAAGGAATTCCTGCTGAATCTTACCAAAACCAGCCTGGGGAATACACCAGTGGCCTGCCGGCCATGGGGAGCCATTGTCGACCATCTGCCAGCTAAGAATGAAGGTCTGCCGGCCATCTGCAATGCACTGCCAGCCACTGGTGTGCTGTGACACCAAGCTGCAGCAGAGCACAAAATATAGAAAATAGAAGGTCTCCCAAGGGTATGTACGCACTATGCCATCCCATATCATCTCGAAACATCAAGGGAGAGGCATAGTCGGATCCAAGACTATCAACCACGCATCCCGATGCATGATGGCCAAAGATCCAACATGTGCAAATCAATGTGAAATGAATGCACGAAAATACATAAATGCCTAGAACTCTATTATGCTTGATCAAGAGCGTCGGCGACCGAGAATTGAGATACATTTCATCACTTAAAGTATGAAACGTACCTCGTTTCTCGTGTTCGGATTAACACTTAATCCAAACGACAATGCAATACAAGCATGGCATACACAATGTAATGTTACCTAAGCATACACAATGCAAAATATAAGGTATAAACAATGGGATGTAATGCAAGCATGCAAACAAAATGTAATCAACCATGCTCAATGAACTTAAACTGAAACGGACAGACCTCAGATATGCCCAAATCAGTGGCCAAAATGCTAAGACAAAGGCACCGAAAACACATACAAGCATGCATGCCAATTGGCTCACCAATTAAGGTATAAAGGTGCAACTCTCAAGAACACCTAAAGAGTGAAAAGTATGGAAGTGTAACAACACCAAGTGCACTGAGATGAGGTAAGAAATGATGCCAAATCATTTAAACAACACAAGTAAAGCATGCGAAGGTCCTTAAAAGCATGGAGCTATCAAAGAGGACTACAAAGGAGACATGCAATACATGGCACAAATGCATGAACTAAGCATGGACAGAGCTCAAATATGTCAAAATAAGGACCTAAACATGCTGAGATGAGGGCCCAAAAACCTAGGCATGCAAGCATACAAGCTAAGCAATAAGCTAGGCAATAATGCACAACACTCAAAGGCACTTAAAGCATGATTGAAGTGGGAATATGGCAATGCTATAGGCTCAGAATTGTCATGTTAAGTGATGCCAAATCACGTACACAACACAAATGAAGCATGCAATGGTGCTCAAAGCTTGAGGCAAGTAAGAACATTTATACTACAAGTATACAAAACATGAAGCACGTGGTTAAGGCAACCCAAAACAATCCTAGAACATGTTAAAATGAGACTAAAACATGTATAGAAGTAAGCCAAAACAAGCTAGCATGGTGAGCATGAGGCATAATGCATACAAGGCAAATAAGGTGGATTACACTACACCTATTAAGACCAAGTATGGGATGACTCTACCAACAAAAATTAGAGTTAAGGCATGTCAAAATAAGCCCAAAAACCCACTAAGATGGCATCCCAAAGACCTAAGCATAGAGGCATGCACAATGATCCATTCATGAGGCATAAAACACAAACTCTCTAAGACATTGAAAGCATGTCAAATGCAAGTGTATGACCACATTACATGGACTGAAATAACATAACAAGTGATGCCAAATTGTTGAAATAGGCCAAGTAACACATGCTAGTGGACTTGGTGCACAAAGCTAAGCTAGATTGAACCATGGCTATACAAAGCAAGTCATGCATGGCCAAAACAACTAAAATCAGACCTTAAACATGGTAAAACATGAACAAAATCTTCTCAGAGCTAAGCCAAAAGCATGCTAAAATGACATGTTAAAGCATGATGCATGTTAAGGCAATAGAGAGGATTACACTACAAGTGCATGAGGCATGTAAGGGCCAACCAAACCAAACCAAAATAGAGTCATGACATGGCAAAACATCACCAAAAATATGCTGAAATGGAAAGAAAACAAGCTAGAATGGCATGCTACTTCATAAGGCATACAAAGCTAGTTTGTGTGATTTACACTACAAGTGTGTTATGCATGCATGGAGTGACCAAACCAAGAAAAAAAAGTGGTATGCCTCAGCAAAATAACCACAAATACAAGCTAAGATATAGCCAACAAAGGCTTAACAAAGGTGCTCAAACATGAGGCATTCAAAGCAAGTAAACAAGACACAAAGGAGAGGGGACCCTCTCCTATTTAGGATACCAAAACTACCTTTCCACCACTGAAAATCCTCTGGATTTCAGTGGTAGAAAGGTCATGCAAAGGCTTCAACAAGAGCCTAAAGGGATGGCTCAAAACAAGGCCTAACAAGGCCTAAGAGGGGGTAAACCACCCCCAACGAAAAAGTGACCTTAAACAAAGGTCTAAAGCATGAAAAAATAGAACTTTTTTCAGTTGAAAGAAAGGCCTAAAACAATATGCAAGGATGGCCAAAATGAGGTACAAATAAATGCAAAAAAGGGGAATATACTCACCCTTGAAGTTCAACTTCGAAACCAGCAAGCTCTAAGGCTAAAAACCAACTTTTAGAGCTCAAGTAACACTTCCAAGAACCTCAGCCCAAAGGTGGTGGTGTACCTCTATGTGTTGTAGTGCAAAACTGCAAGAAAAATGGACTTTAGAGCACTATTCTATGCAATATAGAGAGAGAATGAGAAATATAGAGAGAGAGAGAGAGAGAGAGAGAGAGATACAACTTCTCTAAAAAAATGGCTGACCCTGCTAGAGAGGAAGGGCCTCTCCTTATATAGAAGAAAAACAATGCAAAGCTTGTTGAACAAGCTTGGCAAGAGTTTCATCTCTCCATACACGTGTATGGAGGGGAAAGGAGTGAAAACCAGCTGGCTCAAAAGATCTGGCGTGAAACCTACTGAGACAAGGGGTCTGTCGGCCATCAGTGGTGGCCGACAGTGGCTCATTGATGGCCGGCAGGTTTCATCAATGGCCGGCAGTGCACCAAGAGAATCAAGCTGGAAGGGCCAATACATAGTCCAAAAATGGGGCAGAAAGGATACAGGGTTTGGAAAGCTCAAACCTGTGACGTTTCGCCGCGACAGTCGAGTACTCGACGAGCAATCAAACTAGTGGTTGGATGTACCTGCAAGCATAACCAAGTCTTGAAGACGGTCAAAAATGGGGTGTCTACAGCCACATGTCCATTATCACCAAGATTGTCTCAGTCCGAGAACTTAGGTACGAGAAGGGAAGGTCATGAATTAAGCACACCCGCTCGCCCGATCAAAGATCGGCCTCTACTAATCATGATGTGATTCTTATTTACATTATATGCTCTTGTTCCGATTCATTAGGCTGAGTTACTATGTGATGCACACAAGAATAGACTAATTTACAAAAATTGGAGTATTTGATTTCATGTTTGTTTTTTAAAAGAGTTTGTGAATGTGCCACTTGAAAAAGTGGGCTCCAATGTATATTAATCAAACTATCCTAATTCAAGCAACTAGCCTTCATCCACAGGCATGCAAACAGTTTAGCAGATATGCACTTAGCCTCATGGTGAATGTGCTTTGACATGGCAACACTAACATTCATTGCAATATGCTAAAGCAAATAAAAGCTCACCTAGTACTCCAAGCCAAAAAAGATGAAAGAGTTAGGAAAAATGCATGATCCTAATTGTGCAATATGATTAATGCAATGCATGCGATATGTAATTATTGGGCTCAGCTACTAATATGGCATATGAATCAATTTAATAACATGCGGTCTAAATACGTATTCAAAGAAGTACTAACTACCAATGCAAATTAGAATGTTGAACTCAGTCTAGATGCATGCAATACAAGTGGATGCAAACATGAAGTATGCTAAATGAAACATGATGCTCTAAACTAACCATCATAGGCAAGTAAATAAAAGGGAGAAAGACGTGGACATGGAAGACATACAAGTTATTACAAGTTTGCGCCCTTACGCAGGGGGTCCGAATAACTAACTAGCTAACTAATTAAAGCTATTACAAAACTTGTTATTACAACAACAAATAATCTAACTATGCTGGCTAGTTATTACAAAACCAATGAATTAATTAACTGATTAATTAATTATAAATTAGAATTAACTAATTAATTACAACATGAATACAACATGAAATAAGTAATTAAATTAACTAATCAGCCCCGAGAAGTGAGGAATGCTCATGCATATGCAGATTTCCACCTAAAAAGCCCGCTATTCTGCTGCTAGAATGCTTTTGTTGCACAGTAGAACATCTTTTTTGTTGCATAGTAGAACATCTTTTCACCTCAGCTTCTGCTCTGTTTTGTTCCAAAAAGTTGCTGCTCAATTTTATAAAAGTGGCCAGCAGGCCAAAAGTGGTGGCCAGCCGGCCACAAATGATAACCTGTCGTCCAGAAATAGTGGCCTGCTGGCCACTAAAGCTTGGTTATTCCTGCTGTAACAGAAAGCATACAGAGCACAAACAGGGTATTCTCAAGGCATGTTTGTACACTTTACCCCTCCTTATAATCAAACAGCTCAAAGGGGTGGCAAGCTCAATTCACAAGCCATCAATCGATGCAATTTCATTTCATGATGGCTTATGCATCAAGGAGTATAAGTTCAATAAATGCAACATAAAAGACTCTCAAACCTCCTCCCTATCATGGATTGATCAAGGGAAGGGGTTGACCTTGGAACACTTGAACCATTTTATCACTAGCAAGTATGAAATGCCTCAAGTTTCCTTGTGTTCAATTAACGTCTGATTGAACACCCAATTACTTATTATCTTGCATCATTTTTAGTCTAAATTTTATTACTCCATTTTAATTACCAACCATTCATTAGCCAATTAAGTCCAAAAGTGAGCTTTAAGTCCTCTAATGGAAAGGAGTACCAAACCAAGAGTTGTTTTAGGCATGAGAGAAATGTCATGCTGTTGGTAATGAACCCCCAAAGGGATTAAACCATTAAGCACAAGATCTCAATCTTAAGCTTGAACAAACAAGTAGCTTGAAACAACTTTCAAAGCAAAGAAAAAGCCAAGAAAGGAGGGAGGTTGTAGAGGTGATTAAAGGTGATCACAAGTATGGAAAACAAGAAATAAATGTTATCAACTCAAATAGATTGGCGGCTAAGGCCTAAACCACCAAGCCTATGAGGACAATTACACTACAAGCATGTAATACAAGGCTCAAATGTAATGAACAACCAAAAACAGTCCTAAAACAATCTAAAAACAATCTTAAAACATGCTAGAATTAAGACAAAAATAGCCAAAATGATAAGCTACAACATGGAGCTATGTAAGCTAGTAAACAAAGCATAAGGAAAGGAGGCTACGCCCTCCATTTTTGGACTTCAAAACATGGTTTTAGCCACTGAAAAAGCTCTGAGATTCAGTATTTAACAGCTCAAAAAAAAGTGGGCAAAAGGTAGGAAACACAAGGGCAAAGGCCTAGGAAGTTAGGTGGAAGGAATGGTGAACCACCCTTCCACCCTTATTGGCCTTGAACCACAAGTTTCAGCCCAAATTTTGAGTGTAAACAGCCTAAAAACAGTCTAAAAATAGTAGGCAAAATAGCAAACAAAGCAATGCAATAAGCCAAGACTTATACCTTTTGAAGAGGAGAACACTTTCTAAGCAACAAATCAACACTTACACACCCTCAAGAGCTCAAAGTAGGCTCAAAATTACCTCATTTGAAAGACCACAAGGTTTGGTTTAAAGTGCATAGGCAAAGGCTCAAGAATTTCCAAGAGAGAGAGAGAGAGAAGTGTAGAGAGAGAGAAAATATTTTGCTCCAAATTTTATAACCCTCAAAAATGGAATGTCCTCTATATATAGGAAAACATGCAACTCCCACAGAAACATCCATACAAATACGTGTAGACAGATGCAAGCATCAGTGGAAACAACTGGCACAATTGGCATAAATATCTGCCAAAACACACTTGTGGCCAACAGGCCACTAATGTTGGCCGGTAGATCACACACATGGTCGGCAGCTAAGATCAATGGCCGGCAGCCAATAGCAGTGGCTGGCAGCCCAAAAAAAGGGGCCTACAAGTCCAAGTGTTTTTAGGCTTGAAAAGCTAGGGTTTTTGGTCCAAAATAGGGCAAGAGGTGTGTAGGGTTTTGAAGGCTCAAAGCTGTGGCATTCTGCTGAGGACTTCGAGCACTTGACAAGTATGTACAACTTCATCATCAGGCATGCAAACGATGGTATCCAAGTCGTAAGGGTGGTCAAAAATGGGGTGTCTACAGTATACTGAATCGAGTAATGATATTCTTCCAAACAAAGCACTTGATATCTATATCCCATATATGTGCCAATGGTTCTGTTTCAACCTACTTCGTGAAATAGTCAGTAGCAATAATTAGGAACCACTTATTACTTGGAGCTTTCGACAGTGGCCCAACTATATCCAAACCCCATTGAGCAAAAGGCCAAGGACTGGTCACGGAGTTCAGTTCTTCGGGGAGCAGATGTGTTAATGGAGAAAACTTCTGGCACTGTTCACATTTCTTAACATAATCCTTAGCATCGGTACGCATATTCAACCACCAATACCCTTGAGTAACGGCTCGGTGAGCCAATGATCTACCTCTTGAGTGAGCGCCATAACTGCCTTTATGTATTCAGCCAGAAAATCCTTAATCTTGTTGGGATGGACACATCCTAAGTAAGGTCTAAAGAGAAATTTTTTTATAAAGTTATCCTTGAGGATCCAAATAATGTCTCAAGGCCTTATTCCACAGCTTGTGAGCTTCCTTCTTATCCTCTGACAATTGTTCTGAAACATGGAATGCAACAATGCCATCCAACTTGGTCCTCTTTGGATGGCGTACACAATAGAATATTCAAGGATATTGATACTCGGCTTCGAAATAAAACCTATTTCGATGGTTTATTTAACTTCTGAGTTTACAGCTGAAGCTAAACAAGCCAGAGTATCAACATGTGTGTTTTGATCATGAGTAATCTGATTTTGTTCATGGCTATCAAATTTCACAAGCAAGGAGTTGGCCATCCTCATGTAAGTTGTCATGCCATCATTTTTAGCTACATATTCTCCCTTTAACTAGTTTATGACCAATTCGAATTACAAAAGATTTACAACTGTCTAGCTCCCATTTAAAGCGAATTTCTAAGGCTGACTAGAAGGGCTTCGTATTCGCCCTCATTGTTTGAAGCGTCAAAGTCAAATTTAATCGATTGTTCTACTACTGCTTCTTTGGGGGTCATAACAACTACTCCCGCCCCACTACCATGCTAATTAGATGACCCATCTGTAGCTTGACCTTTCGTGCTCCTTTCGGATATGATAGCCCTACAGTTCAGACTCCCGTGATTTTGAATCTGATTTCACAAATGCAATGTGAAATAGATAAACACAATGAGTCCAAATCTAGCAATTCTTTTGGAAAATCGATTTTGAATCAAACTGCCAAAAATGGACTGCTTTGCCAGATACAGAGTCGCCACCTAAATGTTTTTAGGAAATTTAGAAAATCCAAGACTCGTGCCAAAGGCCACATATCCATCATCACCAAAGTGTCTCGGCTCGAGAACTTAGGTACGAGAGGGAAAGGTCATGAATTGAGCACCCCACTCGTCCGATCAAAGATTGGCCTCTATTAATCATGATGTGATTCTTATCTACATTATATGCTCTTGTTTCAATTATTAGATTAACTTTACTATGTGTTGTACACAAGTATAAACTAATTTGTAAAAATTGGAACACTTTGATTTCATGCTTGGTTTAAAAAAGTGTTTCGAATATGTACCACTTGAAAAAGTGGGCTCGTTTGTACATTACTCAAATTATTCCAATTCAAGCAATTAGCCTTCATCCACAAGTGTAGCTCAACTTTTTCGTGCCCCATTTCGGAAAATGAATAAGCCCTATAGTATCGGACTCCCGTGGTTCTGAATCTGATCTCACAAGTGTAATGTGAAATAGATAAACACAAAGAGTCCAAGTCCGACAAATCTTTTGGAAAATCGATTTGAATCAAAATGTCAAAAATGGATTGTTTTGCCAAATGCAGAGTCGCCACCTAAATATTTTTGGAAAATTTAGAAAACCCGTGACTCATGCCAAAGGCCACGTGTCCATCATCACCAAGATTGTTTCAGCTCGGGAACTTAGGTACGAAAGGGAAAGGTCATGAATTGAGCACCCTCGCTCGCCCGATCAAAGATCGGCCTCTACTAATCATGATATGAATCTTATTTACATTATATGCTCTTGTTCCAATTTATTAGGCTAGCATTACTATGTGATGCACACACACAAGTATAGACTAACTTGCAAAAATTGGAACACTTGATTCATGTTTGTTTGAAAATTGTTTCGAAATATGTATCACTTGAAAAGGCGATCGCATATGGACATTACTCAATTATTTCAATTCAAGCAATTAGCCTTCATCCACAGGCATTCAAGTAGTTATGTCATTTAAGCAATTAGCCTCATGGCAAGCATGCTAGACATGGCAACACTCACACTCATGCAATATGCTAAAGCACAAAAATGCTCACCTAGTACTCCAAGCCAAAAAGATGAAAAGAGTTAGAAAAAATGCATGATCCTAATTATGCAATATGGCTAATGCAACACATACAATATGCAATTACTAGGCTCGGCTACTAATATGGTATATGAATTAATTTGAATTATTTTGATAGCATACGGTCTAAGCACGTATTCAAAGAAACACTAAACTAACAATGCAAGTTAGAATGATGAACCGAGCCTCGGTGCATGCAATACAAGTGGATGCAAACATGAGAATGCTAAACAAAATATGATACCCTAAACTAACCATTATAAGCTAGTAAATAAAAGGGAGAAAGACGTGGGGTTAGAAGACATACACATTATTACAATGTTGCATCCTCACACAGAAGGGTCCGAATGAACTAACTAGCTAACTAATTAAAGCTAAACTAATTAATTAACTATTACAAACCCAAATGAATAATTGATTAACTAATCTAGCTAATTTAAAATAATTACAACACGAGACAAATTAGCTATTCTAACTAATTAATTACAAAGCCACTATTTTAAGCACAACACTAATATATTTACAACACAGATCCTGAGGATCGATAGAGAGCTCATGCATGAATGAGGTTTTCACCCGAAAAAGCCACTGTTTCTGCTGCTGAATACCTCTGTTACATAGTAGAACATTTGCACTGATTTTCACCTTCAGACCAATTATGTTCTGCTTCAGAAGGACACTGCTTGATTTTGTACTGGTGTGTAACAACCCTCGTACTGATTACCGTTAAACCACTGAATTATGTACTGATCATTGCTAAACTGAACTGATAACGACTGGTAATTGGATTAACTGAGTTACTGAATAAACTGATTGAAATCGAAACTGAAATTGAATAAGTTTGTCTATTGAATTGTATATTGCATCTGTTTGATTGATTGATTATCTGTTTGTGTTTATGTGTTTAAACTGCTAATTGAAGGCCTTATCGGCGGCCGAATTAGAAACCGTTTAGTGTTCCAGGATCAGTAGAATATTTCTGATTTAATGGTATATTTATCTGAAAATTGATTAGGAATGATTAAATTAGATTTAAATGAGTTAATTGCCAAGTTCAACCTATTTACGAAATTGCCATGTGAGTGGCCCCTTTGTTTATTACCATTAGAGGGCCTTAATACACTTAGATCAACAATTGATCAGCTCCTTCTTACCTTTACAACCGACCAAGAGTTAGAGAGAGGGAGAGTTAAGAGAAAATTTGGGTTCATTTGTTGAATTTGCTAAAGAACTTGAAGATTGTAGCATAATTGCTAAATTGAGCTTGCTAGACTTGAAATCAACACTCTAGGTAAGAAATATTCATCTTCTTTTGTTGCCTTGAACTCCATCTTGCAAGTTCTAGGTTCCATTGTAGAATCAAGCCATGATTTAGTGCATAGAGGTTGAATATTGCTTGGATTGTTGCATGCATGGCCATTTTGGTGCATTTTGGAGTGGAATTCATGATGGATTGTACATGCATGCTCATGTTCTATCAAAGTTCATGTTTTCAGTTTGTTTTCCAACTATTGAGCTCCTTTGAGCAAGAATGAAAGCTTGACTTTGGTTAAAAACCCATACATTGCATGTTTTGAAAGTGTTCTTGAAAATGTGTTTGATAAATGGTTTTAATTGACCAACTCTTGGCCCTTGCATGTGTAAAATGGCTTTTGAAACTTGTTGTATATTGAATGTGGATGTATTTTCCAGAATTTGGGGCAAGAGGTTGAGTTTTGGGTGTTTGAATGCTTAGTTCGAACTTGGGAGACAAATCTGGAAATTCCAGATTTGGCTTCCTCGCTCGAGCGAAGGATTCCTCGCTCAAGCGAGCCCTTTGGTTTTGCAAGCTCGCTCGAGCGAGCATCGAGCGTGCATCGCGCGTAAAAATCGAGCATCCAGTACTTTTACTGTTCATCAGATCGCTCGAGCGAAGGATTGTTCGCTCGAGCGAAGCCTTTGATTTTGGAAGCTCGCTCGAGCGAAGGAAGGCTCGCTCGAGCGAGGAGCCTGTTTTCAGCAACTTTTGAAAAATGCCTTCTAACTGTATTTTTGCATCCTCATCCCATTCTAGGCATTCTTAGGCCTAGTTTAAGACATCTTAATGAGGATTTAGACGTAGAACCACACCGAGGAAATTTAAGGATTCAATTATCATCCTTCCCGACTGTTAAACTTAGTGTGCGTTCTATTTGTTAACTGTGTAGGGTTGGCATCCCGAGGAGACGCTCTAGCTACTGATAAGCCCAAACTCTGTGAGTAACAATTGTATAAAGATATGTTCAAAATGCTATCTTTTGAATACTGAACTGAACTGTTTACTGAACTGTTTACCGAACTGGAATTATTTACTGAATGAATGTATGTCCTTTATTTCTGAACTGTACTGTGGCATCCTTAGCACTACTGTTACTGACTGTTACTGTTACAGAGATCTCTGTCGGTTTCCTCGTGGAACCATACTGTTTACTGAATGACTGGCCATCATTACTGTTCGGTCTTTATGACCTACTGTTACTGCTATGCTAATGGATGTACCACATATGACTGAATAACTGTTCTGACTGAAAGACTGAAATACTGTTAAATGAACTGTTTTCATTACTGTAAGGACATTTCATTCTTAACCTCTTTATACATTATGTTAATCACTGGGCTTTAGCTCACTGCTCATATATATATGTAGGTGTTCAAGCACCAGGCCGCAGCTAGGAGCGTCAGGCAAGCTTTAGTTTTGTCAAGCCAACCATTGTGCCTCACTGCGAGGTCCCGAGTGTAATCAAGCTTAGACTGCTTTTGGGGTGTCTTAGCTTCACCCAACTGTCATTGTACTGTATAGACTGTTTACTGTTTTACTGTACTGTTATTGGGGGATTAAGTCCCTGTACTGAATGTTGTATCTGACCGTATATAGACCGTACTGTTGAACTGTATGAATGCATGAAAATGTTTTTGGCATACAGATTTTCACAGCTCAATGGACACTAGTTATTTACTGTATTGGCTTCCGCCAGGCCCTGAACTCTGTTATACTGTATTACTGTTGAGCAGGCCTTCGGTAATCACGGATTACTGGCCGGTTACGGTGCTAAACCCATAGGGCCGGGTTTGGGTCGTGACATGGTGGCCGGCAGAGGGCCTGCCGTCCACTAATGATGGCCTGCAGGCCACAGAAGGTGCTGACTGGATTGTCCTGCTGCAAAAGAGAGCAAATAGAGCAGAGATAGTGTATTCTCAAGAGTTTGTTTGCACAATTTACCACTCCTTATCATTTGAACAGTTCAAGGGAGTAATAAGTTTAATTCACAAACCACCAATGGATGCAATTTTATTGCATGATGGCTTATGAATCAAGTGTGCAAGTTCAATGAATACAACAAAACAAGACTCTCAAAACCACCTCTCTATCATGAAAAATCAGGGGAATTAGTTGACAATCAATCTTGAACCGTTTTCATCACTAATGAGTATGAAACGACTCAAGACTCAAGGGTTCAATTAACGTCCGATTGAACCTAAACCAAATTATTATCTTACACCCTTTTTTATTCACCAATTTTATTACTTCATTTTAGATTACCATCCATTCTTTAGTCAATTGAGTCCAAAGGTGAATTTCATTCCTTTAATGGAAAGAGGGCTCAAACCAAGTGTTGCTTTGGGAATGAAAGAGACATCATACCGTTGATAATGAACCCCCAAAGGGATTAAACCATTAAGAATGATATCTCAATCTCATGCTTAAACAAACAAGTAGTTTGAAACCACTTTCAAAGCAAAACAAAAGCTAAGAAAGGAGGGAGATTGCACAGGTGATTAAGAGTGATCACAAGTATAGAAAGCTATAAATAAATACTATCAACTCAAATAAGATGGTGTCTAATGCCTAAAACACCAAGCTTATAAGGACAATTACACTACAAGGATGCAATACAAAGCTCAAATGCAACAAACACTTAAAAGCAGTCCTAAATAAGTCCCAAAACATGCTGAAATTAAGACAAACATAGCTAAAATAATAAGCTAAAACATGGATCATGCTAGGGAGGCTAACCCCTCAAATTCTGGATTTTAAAAAATGATTTTAGCCACTGAAATAACTTTGAAAATCAGTGTTTAAAAGCTCAAAAAAAGATAACGTAAAGGTGGGAAACACAAGGGTAAAGGCCTTGAGAGCAAGGTGTAAAGAAAGGTGAACCACCCCTTAACCTTTAATGGCCTTAAAACCCAAGTTTCAGCTCAAAAATACAGAGTTTTTACAGCCCAATAATAGTTGGAAAATTGTAGGAAAAAGAGTAAATAAAGCAAGTAAAAAGACAAAGCTTTATACCTCTTGAAGATGAGATCACTTTCAAGCAATAAAACAAGGCAAGCACACCCTCAAGAGCTCAAACAAGGCTCAAAGATACCTTAGCTCAAAGATGGAGAGGTTTGGTTAAGAGTGTATAGGCAAAGGTGAAGAGTGTACAGACAAAGGTGTAGAGATTTGCAAGAGATAAAGAGAATTGTAGAGAGAGAGGAAAAAATTTACTCCAAAATTTTTCTAACCTCAAAGCAAGAGAGGAGGTCCTCTATATATAGAAAAACATGAACCTTCCTCTGAAACATCCAGCCATATACGTGGGAGCAGATGCAAGCATCTGTGCAAACAGCTGGCACAGCTATCACAAAATATCTGTAAAAGATATTGGTGGCCGGCAGGCCACACCATTGGCCAGCAACCAGAAGCAGTGACCAGCAGCCCATATCAGTGGCCGGCAGGCCACCAGAGGTTACAGGCATGAAGATCACTGGGTTTGGTACAAAAACAAGGCAACAAGGGGTGCAAGGTTTGGAAGGTTCAAAGCTGTGGCATTCCGCTAAGGACTTCGAGCACTTGACATGCATATTCATCATCATTGTGTGTGCAAGCAATAACGTCCAAGTCGTAAGGGCCATCAGAAATGGGGTGTCTACAACAGGCATTCAAACAAGTATAGCACTTAAGCACTTAGCCTCATGGCAAACATGCTAGACATGGCAACAATCACACTCATGCAATATGCTAAAGCAATAAAGCTTACCCCAATTCCCAAGGCAAGCCAAAAGAGAGAAAATAGTTAGAAAAATGCATGATCCTAACTAATGAAATATGCCTAATGCAACACATGCGATATGTAACTAAATAGGCTCGGCTACTAGTTTATGATATGTGAATCAACTTGATAGCATGTAGCTTAAGCACATTTTTTAATGAAGTAGTAAACGACAATGCTTGTTAGAATGATGAACCGAGCCTCGATTCATGCAAGACAAATGGATGCAAATATGGGAAATGCTAAAAGAAACATGATGTGCTACACTATCCATCATCAGTGGATAAATAAAAGAGAGAAAGACGTGGGGTTGGAAGACATACACATTATTATAAGTTTGTCCTCACGCAGAAGGGTCCGAATAAATGTCCTAGCAAATTACTACGAATTAACTAACTATTACAAGCCAAATGAAATAAATTAACTATGCTAGCTAATTATTATAACACCACAAATTAACTAACTACTTTAGCTAATTAATTAAGTACAACAAAAAACTGACTAGTTATTCTAACTAAACTAACTAATTAGTTACGAGTTCACCATTTTAAGTACAACATACTACTATTACAACATTATTTAACAGATCCTGAGAATCGAGGGATGGTTCATGCATGGATATGGATTTCCACCCAAAAATGCTCTTTGTTTTGCTACTGGAATGCTTCTGTTGCACAGTCAAGAGATTGTAATGATTTTTCACCTCAGTTTCTGCTCTATTATGCAAGAAACAGTACACTGCCTTGTTAGGAAAAAGTGGTTGGCAGGCCAGAAGTAGTGGCTTGCCGCTCAGTAAAGGTGGCCTGTCGACCACTAATGTTGAATTTCTCCTACTGCAACAGAAAATAAACAGAGCACAAACAGAGCATTCTCAGGGGATGTTTGTCCACCATGCCTCTCTTTATCATCAAACAACTCAAAAGAGGGATATGCTTGATTCGCAAGCCATCAATCGACGCAGTTTCATTGTGTAATGACTTATGAACCAAGGGATACAATTTCAATAAATGGTAAGAAAAGATCAATAAAACCTCCTCCCTATCATGGATTGATCAAGGGAAGAGGTTGACATTGACTCTTGAACCATTTTTATCACTAATAAGTATGAAACGACTCAAGACTCAATAGGTTCAATTGACGTTTGATTGAACCCAAACCATTTTATTATCTTGCTTCATTTTAACCCCAATTTTATTACTCTATTTTAATCACCTTCCATTCATTAGTTAATTAAGTCCAATAATGAGCTTTAAGTTGACTATTAGAGAGAAGTGTCAAACCAAATGTTGTTTTAGACATGAGAGGGAGATCATGCCATTGGTAATGAACCCCCAAAGGGATTAAACCATTAAGCACAATATCACCCTTCAAGCTTAAACAACACTCTTTTTGGAGCAACTCTCAAAATAAAGAGAAAAAGGCCAAGAAAGGAGGGAGATTGCAGAGATGCTTAGAGGTGAACACAAGTATGGAAAGTAAGAAATAAATGCTATCAACTTAAATAGGTTGGTGGCTAAGGCCTAAACCACCAAGTGTATGAGGACCATTACACTACAAGCATGCAATACAAACCATAAATGAAACTAACACATAAAAATAGTCCTAAATTAGCTCAAAACAGTGTTGGAATTAAAGTAAAAATAGCTAAAAGAGTAAGCTAAAAACATGGAGCAATTAAGCTAATAAACAAGCCCAAGGAGAGGAGGCTACCCTCTCCATTTTGGGGACTTCAAAACATGATTTTTAGCCTCTGGAAAACTCTAAAAACTAGTGGTAAAAATTTCAAAAAAGTTGATAAAAATGTGGGAAACACAAAGGTAAAAGCCTATGAAACAAGGTTCAAAGAATGGTGATCCATCCCTCTACCTTTAATGGCTTTAAACCACAAGTTTTAGCCCAAAAATACAGGTGATAAATAACTTAAAAATAGCAAGAAAAGATGAGAAATAGATGGTACAAAAGAACTAGAATGTATACCTCTTGAAGAGGAATGATCCATTGAATTTCGAAACCACTAATTTCACACTCTCAAGTGCTAAAATGCAAACTTAAGCACCTCAGCAAAGATCCCTCAAGGTTTGGTTTAGAGTGTCTAGGAAAAGGTTATGTAAGTTGCAAGGGAGAGAGAGAAGTTGCAAGGGAGAGAGAGAAATGTAGAGAGAGAAATATTTTTCAAAACTTTTTGCTCTCTAAAATTTTCTAACCCTAAAAATGTGAGAGAGAGTCATCTATATATAGAAATTTATGAGACCATATCAGAAATATCTATACAGACACAGCTGGTGCAGTGCATGCATCTGTAGAGACAACTGGCACAGTTGGCAAAAAGATCTGAAAATTTACACAAGTGGACGGCAGGCCATATTAGTAAGTTTGCAGATCCCTAGATGCCCAAGCCTGAAAAACAACTATTTCAGTCCAAAACAAGGCACAAGGTTTGGAGGTTTAAAATTGAGATTTCTTTCTGAGAAAATCAAGCATTTGACAAGCGTACACATTTATCATTGAGTGATCAATCAGTGGCACCCAAGTCTTAAGGGTCGTCAAAAATTGGGTGTCTACACCATCACAATACAACTGCCAAATATCCCTAATATACATTCTCCATTTCGGCCGTGATTGGGGAGCTGACTGGTTCTGGAGGTTCAACTTGGCATTTGAAGTAGGCATAATAAACTCGACAACAAAATCGGCCAAGACTTACCCTTTGATAGCGTCCTTGGTGAAAACTGGAGGTCATATTGTCCAGGTTCTAATGCCCACTTGGAAACTCGTCCTGATGATTATGCTTTGTGAAGGACCAAACAGAATGGGTGATCTATCAATACTTTAATGGTATAAGCTTGAAAGTAATGCATTAATTTTCTGGGGACCACTACAAGAGCTAGAATTAACTTCTTCAAGGGTAAATCTCGAGTTTCAGCGTCCATCATTGCCTTGCTAACATAGAATATGGGCTTCTGCTCACCAAGTTTCTCCTTAAGCCAAATGGTGCTTATTGCTCGATCGAATACTGCCAGATATAGGATAAGCACGTCACTTGGTGAGGGGGTAGCCAAAAGTGGGACAAAACTGAGATATGTTTTCAACCCTTCCAAAGCGGTTTGACATTCTAGAGTCTATTTAAATAATTTTCCTGCCGAAGTGTTTCAAAGAATGGCCTACACCGATCTAAGGATTGGTTGATAAATCTGTTGAATGCTACAGCTATACCCATTAACTTCTGAACTTCTTTGACCGACCTTGGCAAGCCGAGTTCCATGATGGCCTTGATTTGTTTTAGATTAGTTTCGATTCCACGATGATTTACAATATAGCTGAGAAATTGCCTGATCCAATGTTGAAAACACATTTTGAGGCGTTGAGCGTCATTTTGTATTTTCAAAGAATATCAAAGGTTGTGGCAAGATCGGCTAAGTGTGTACTGTTTTCTTTAGACTTCCCTACCACATAATCGATGTAAATTTCTATGGTTCTGCCGATTTGATCTTTGAACATGGTAGTGACCAATCTTTGAATGTTGCTCTGGCATTTTTCAGTCCAAAGGACATGACCTTGTCACAATAGGTTCCCCTTGGAGTAAGAAATGCCATTTTATCTTGGTCGACCGAATCCATAGCAATTGAGTGATACCCCCTATAAGGGTCTAGGAAGCTCATGCCCTGGTGTTGGGCGGCTGCGTCCACAAGTTGATCAATTTGGGATAAAGGAAAATAATTCTTGGGGCAGGCTTTGTTCAAATATATAAAATCTATGCAGATATGCCACGACCCCATGTTCTTTTTTACCACGACAGTATTGGATATCCACGTGGAATAGGTAACTTCCCGAATTGCCCTAGCTTCCAATAGTTCGTCAATTTCGTCAATTATGGTCATGACATGTTCGGCAGCTAAACGACGACTTTTCTGAACGATTAGCTTAGCTTTGGGATCAACATTCAGGCTATGCATAGCTATGGCGGGGTCTACTCCTGGCATGTCGTAAGATGACCATGCAAAAACATTGATGTTGCCAAGGAGGAAAGAAACCAGCTCTTGTCACTCGGCGACACTAAGACCTATGCCGACCAAAAAGAATTTCTCAAGATCATCATTAATTATCACTCGGTCTAGATCTTCTGTTACTTTTTCAGCTGGGGTCTTCCCAATATCCTTAAGACTCTCGTGATCCAAAATTTTAATTGAATTTTCCTTTAGTGCTTTTGGCTTCTTTACCAAAGCTGCGAGATAACACTCATTCGCTGACTTTTGAGAACCACAAATTTGCTCGATGTTGTATTGAGTCGGATAATGAAGGAGCTGATAGTAAGTACTCAGTATGGCCTGCATTGCATGGAACCACGTTTGGCCAATGATCATATTGTAAGGTGATGGAAGCTTAACGACTGAGAATTCAACCTCTAACGTCTTGGTGCCTACACGCACTGGTAATACGATCTTACCTAGGGGGTATTCTAGATTGTCATTAAAGCCAAAAAGGCGGTAGTCGGCCGACATTAGATCTGCATCCTTAAAGCCAAGCTTGAGAAATGTTTTGTAGTACATTATCTTAGAGGTACTCCCTTGGTCGATCAGGATACGCCCAACGGCGAACTTATTTACTCATAACTCGATCACAAAAGCGTCATCGTGAGGCACTGTGACCCCTTCAAGATCGGCGTTAGAAAAGCTAATTTTGTTCGACAACCGCTGTCGTTTGGTTGATGTGCTAGACTCAAAATTGGGTTAGGAAGATCATTGCAATTGGATTGTATTCACCTTGTTTGGTGGGTATAAGCTATATATCATGTGAATTACGCCAAGTGGAGGTGAATCGGGGTGTATGGCGAGTACACCTGGTAGGTCAACCCTTTTTGGGAGATATTCAGTTAGTCGGTCACTTTAGACCAAGTCTTCCAAATGATCTTTCAGAGTGTAACATTTGTTGGTCACATGTCTATGGTCTTTGTGATACTCGTATCTCTAGTCTCTTCGTCTCATGTTAGGGGGCCCGGACATCTTAGTCGGCCATTTGAAGAAAGCCAGATATTGAATTTTTGGTAGAATCTCAGATAGTTTTATGTATTTTTTATCTGACCACCTAGAGTGCTTGTTTTCCACCTGATATTGTTCGCTTTGTTAGCGCGAATCTCGGCAGTTCTCCCTTCTTGATTGGCCTCTTGGCTCTCGGCTCCTCCTTGGTGGGGTTCTATTTGGTGGTGCAGTAGTCAGTGATTGTACCAGGACAGGTGCTGCCGATTCCGCAGCTTGCAATCCGACTTTAACTCGGATTGCATCATCTTCCACTTTGCAATATTCTTCGACCTTCTTCATCAAAGTGTAGATTGTCTTAGAGGGCCTTCGAGTCAATGAACTCCTAAGTGGGTGTAACATGCCCGGGAGGGTACCCGCGCGCGTTAAACAGTTCGGACTCCCGAGATCTCTTTGATCTCAAGTTTCACGAGTGCAATGTGAAACATAGATGAAAGTCCAGATTTGGCAACTTTTATTGAAAATCCATTTTATTGCAATTTTGTCAAAAATGGACTGCGTCATCAGAACTCAGAGTCGCCACCTAATATTTTGGGAAATTAGGAAACCCATGACTCGGTGCCAAAGGCCACTGTTCGTCGTAACCAAGGATGCTTGGCTCGGAACCTTAGGTATGAGAGGGGAAGGTCAATAATGAGCACCCCCGCTCACCCGATCAAAAGATCGGCCTCTACTAAACCATGATATGACTTTTATTTTCTTTATATGTTCATATTCTGATTATTTTAGTAAATCCTAAAATTTACTATGTGAAGCATATAAGTATAGACTAGTTTGCTCAAATTGGAACAATTCAATTTCATGTTTGTTTTTCGAAAAGGGTTTGAATTTGCCACTTGACAAAGTGGGCTTAAAGTTTGTGAATTTGCCACTACAAAGTGGGCTTAAAACGTACATTTATTGAATTATTCCAATTCAAACAACAAGCCTTCATCCACAGGCATTCATACAGTTATATCAAGTAAGCAAGTAGCCTCATGGTAGAATACTAACACATAGTAAGAAAAACACACACAAATGGGATGCTAAAGCATAAAAACTCACAGATTGACCGATGTCCCTCGAACAGCTACAAAACAAAATTAGTAAAATATGCATGATCTTATATACAGAATCCTAATGCAATTCACTCATGAGATGCACTAAAGATTCGGCTTCTAAAATATGGCATGTGAATCATCTCAATAACATGAGGTAGCGCATAGAATCACAGAAGAATTGATTAAATCCACACATGTAAATGTAGCCGAATCTTAATGCATGAGACATAAATGTAAAGCATGGATATGCATGGCATGTCAGATATATACATACAAACAGTTAGGGAAAGCGATAAAAGAATGGGATAAAAAGAAGCGGGGTGGGGGGATTATTACAACACTTTAATTATTACAGATCCGAATGAGGGAGAGAGGAGAATAATAAATATTACAACAAAATATAAAAATCCTCACAAACTCTCAAAATAAAAATAAAATGAAGCAGTGACACCTTGATCGCTCTTAGCAAAGACGGCTGAAGCACAAACCACAAATGACAAATTTAAAAGTGAGGCCCATCACCCATGATCATCAGTATCCATGTTGGTCCAATATATCAAATCCCCTTCTTTTGTAAGGGCCCACATGTTTTACACCCCAAATAGCACACTTGAACCCACATGGATAGAAAAATACCACAAACCAGCCCATGGTAAAAATAGCCCATGATTGACCCATACAAAACCACTATTCAATAGCCAATATCCCATGGGCCAAACAAACTCACATATATAAAATCCAACAAGTCCATATAGCTGTACAGCTGTACAATAGCCCAATGTTTCAGCCACATCCAACCATTTTAATTAGACTCGATCCATCTCCATTTAACTTGTACCAAGCCCAACATCATGCATCACCAACTCTATGTAAACATGTAGCATCATGCCTGTATCAACAAAATGGGCTCATGCATAAACATAAACCAACCCACGCATAACCAACTATAACAATGAGTCATATATACACCAGCAGCATAAAAACCGAATATGGGTGCATGAAAGAGAGAGAGAGGGGTGCCGAGAGTGAGAGAAAGGTGGGTGTGTGCACGGTGAGGTGGTGGTGTGTAGCCATGAGAGAGAGGAATGTTAGAGAGAGAAGAGAGAGCTCCCCTTGGGTCTTGTGTGTCAAGTCTGTGTGTATGGAGCATGGGTAGTGAGTGTAGCTTCTCCTCTCCAAAATCCAGCCGAGAGAGAGAGTCTATGGAAAGGAAGAGATGATGAGAGAGAGAGAGACTGGGTCTGCCCGTGTGCATATGTGGATGTGCTAGGTTTGCTGGGTTAGAGAGAGAAGAGAGAGCCCGTGTGTTGCCTTGTGGCCATGTGGTGATCCCCCCCTCAAAAACGTGTCTCTCTTGTGTGTTTGTGCTGCCTCAATGGTGTGTGTCATGCATCTCCGTGAGCTGGGTGTGTTGTGCATGGGTTGTGTGTTGGTGTGTGGTGCTGTATCAGTCCGTGTGTATAGTGTGTGTCTGTGAATGCCGAGTGTGAGAGGATGGCAGTGTGTATGTGGTCTCCCTCTATGTTGCCATGTGTGTGTGTGTCTGTGTTTAGTGTGGAGTGTGCCGTGAGAGAGAGAAGAGGGAGGGAGAGAGTTTAGAGAGGTTGTAGGTCCCTTTCTTTTGCCTCTGTGCATCCCCCCTAAAGCCGTGGGTGTGTTGCCCCTCCTGCCATGTGCATGTGTGCGTTGTAGGTTTTGAGAGAGGAGAGAGCCTTGTCTCCCTGTGTCCATGTGGGGGTGTGGGAGGTGTCTGGGTTTTCCGTGGGTGGGTGTATGGTTTGTGAAGCTAAGTGTGCATGGGTGGTGTGAGATGAGAGAGATGGGGTGCTGGGTGTGTGTGCAGTGTGTATGAAGCTGTGGTGTGTACTGTGAGTGTGCCGTGTGTATGTGCTGTGTGTGTTAGTGTTGAGTGTGTGGGTGAGTCTCTGTCAGTCAAAAACCGTGAGGGAGGGAGGTGTATGGGTGTGTTGGGTGTGTTAGTGTTGAGTGTATGGGTGAGTCTGGCTGCTGTCTCGTGTGTTTAGAGAGAGAAGAGAGGGAGTTGTTGATCCTCCATTTTCATACATGTGTCTCTCTCCTCTGTATTCTTTTTTTTCTCTCTCCCTCCCACCCCCGTATTTCTCCCAAGTTCTCCCACTAAACCCGTGTGGTGATGGGCATGAGTGGTGTGTGAGTTGTGCTGGGTCCGTGCATCATGTGTGTTGAGTGGTGCATTTGTTTATTTCCTCCAATATCCCCCCTTGATCATGCCTCCTTTATATTCCACTATCAAAACATATTCCACTATCAAAACATTATCATACTACGCATACACACCACCACCACATTTCTTTCTTTCTTTTTTTATTTTATTTTTCTAACCAAACCCACTCAAATCCACTGAATTAGGCCACCATCTTTTTTTTTCTTTTGGCTCCTCCTTTTTTTTATAATCGTAATGACCATCCTATTTTTTTTCTTTTTTTAATCTTTTCTTTTCTATTTATTTTTTTATTTTTTTATTCTTTTTGTTATCAAATATCAAATGCCAATTTATATAAACACACCTAAAAAAATGTACAAACACACAAAATTATATAAAATTATAAATTCAAACCAAAATGAGTGAGTTTCGGGATTAAAATTTCAATTTGATTTTTTTTTGATGAGGGTGGTCAAAATAAAATGCCCAAGTCTTAGGGCCGGTCAAAATGGGGTGTCTACAGTGGGCTATGAGGATGTAATCCCATCTTAAAGGCAATGATTGCCATGGAACCATTGCAATCGTCATCCACCGAATTAAAGCACTCCCAATAGCGCATTGAGTACTCACGCAAAGTCTTGTTCGACTTGATTTTCATTGCCTACAAAGAGTCTGCTTGTTTCAGCTGAGTCTCATTGGTGATGAATCTAGCCCTGAAGGATTTTTGGAGTTGACGAAAACTTTCAATCGAAGTCGATTCAAGCTTGTAATACCATTTGTCAAACTACTAGGAAATATTTGATACATGAGTACCTCGTCGTCTACATGCAGTGTCATTGTTGACTTGTAATGATGAAGGTGATTCGTGGGGTCCGACTTTCCATTGTATAGAGTGAACGACAATGCCTTAAACTATTTAGGCAAGACAATTTTTGCAATTCGACAAACAAAGAGGTTGTGCCTATCTTCTGAATCTAAGTCTTCGTTTTTTCATGTGCGTCAAGCTCGCGAAGAATCCTTTCCATCAGTTGAACTGAAATCATCATTTTGGGTTCATTTCTTAGGTTTCGACTGAGATGAATTTCAAGTGATGCTATCGTGCCTCCGAGGCTAATGTTGTCGCCTCTTCTGCCCACCTGGCGACCGACCGCGTTCATGGCGAGGTGACAGTTGTTGGGACTTTGCCAACTCCTAATGCAGTCGCTCATTCTCCGATGCCATATCTTTGAGATGCTGTTCATTACGTTGCATTTGATTCATCAATGTTTGTATGGCATTCTCTGTGGATGTTAAAGGCTAAAATGGGGTTACCGGGTCAAAATTCAAAGACCTCATGGTGGTGGTTTCTTCTGGACTGAAATTTACTCCTACTGTGACATTATCAACTTCGGCGACTGGAAGAGCTTGATTTGAATTTGCCATGGACAAGTTTGAGTATTCCCACAAACGGAGCCAATTGTGGGGAAGTGGTTTTGGAATGCTCCTTTAATCCAAATAAGCCCTTAAAAGATTCTCCCAACTGTCACCTGAAACAAAATAAAAGTCCACTCGATAGTGCCAGAATTAGCACTTCTACGAGCAAGTTAGCTTCTATTGAAAGAGTAATTTTTTGGGTTTCTTAGGATACAAGTTTTTGTGCACATGCCTTTTTTTTCTCATCCCTCCTCTATTTTATAGAGATTTTCCTCCTTTGTAGCTTAGGTCCTTATCATCACTTTGCCAGGGCCTATCTCTCTATTGTACTCTTTAGAGAGGGACAACCCGGATTCACCTAATATGGTATGGCCGACTTAGCTGATATACTCGGCTTAGTCGTATGGCCCAGGTACCCTTTACTTGACGTGCTCTTCATTCTTTTTCTGTGTCTATTCGACAATGACTTTGAGTCTAGTGGACTTTGGCCTCGTTTGGCCCATCCAAGATGGGCTTAGTTGTATGTACTATGTTAGTCGTTTTAGGTTTATTTTTACTCGCCTCCCACAAACCTAAAACTAAGAATAGCTTGAATTCTTAAATACTACAAAAATTTAACATTAAGTCTAAATAGTAACAATGAAAATTCTAATTATTGAATATGTGGAGTAAACATATTTAAACCGTAATAATGAAATTTATAACTTTTGATCTTACTAGATAACATGCTCAAATACTATTTTAATTTAATTTTTGTAATTTAAAAGTAAAGTTTGATATTTCAAAATTCAAACTTGAACCTTAAAAGAAAAAAAGGAAAAAAAATTAGAAGTATCATGTTGATGATTTATTTAATTATCTAACGCATCAGCATTAAAAAAATAAAAAATAAAAAATAAATAAAGAAAGACAATAATATTCACACTTATAAAACAAAAATAAGTGATTTAAAATGAAGTATAAATATCATTTAAAATAAAATAAAATAAAAATTATGGTACCATTTGCATCTTTATTAGAAATAATACAGACTCCCTTTTTTTTTTACCCTTACAATCTCCACATATACATATTAACCAGAGATAAGAGGAAAAAAAAAAAAAAGTTGGTCAATCACAATGCATGTTACAAAAAAAAAAGGTGGTGGGAGTTCCCAAAAAGGGGTCCCAACATTTTCATATGCATGCTAAAAAATATAACTTTTTACTTTTCATAAAAAATGTAATCTTAAAATATATAATTATTTTCCCTTCACAAAAAAATATAACTTTTTTTTTTATTTTTTTTTACGTATGTATGATTAAAATTATATTTTTATAAGTGCACGCCATAATTTTATTATTGGACAATCTTCACTGTATTTAAATAAATTAAATTCTGTTGTGTACTAAACAACAACTAGAATAAAAAGAAATAAAGGAAATGAGAGAATTTGTTTGATTACAAAAATCAAACTCGAAATAAAAATAAAAATAAATAAATAAAAACAGATTTTATTTTGTTACAAAAACAAATTTAAAATCTGATTTAAATAAATAAATAATAAAACAGAATAATAAATTAAACAACTTACTTGATTAATTTCTTCGAATTATAATCTGATCAAGTCCAGTGTTTGACACTGTGTCCTTAAGACAGATTCGTCCTCTCCACGGTGCTTTCAGAATTTAGACGTCTATCTCCCAGGATAAAATGATCTACTACAAACAATAGCAGCACTACAAATTGTTTGCCTAACGAACACACTAAGTGTTTATACTCTCTCTGACAAGAAAATACTGTAGCAACATGAAGAGAATGTTTTCAGAATTATGAAGGACGAAAATTAGAGTTACAAAATCCAAATGAGGGCTGTCCTATTTATAGATGTAAAGGTGGCTCTTGGTTTGTAATTGAACAGGTATGAAACCTGTTGGTTTTGAATTCAAACAGATTTGAATCTGTTGAGTTATATTTCAAACAGATAACAAAAACGGGAAGGGCCCTGTTTGGTAATGCAATAATACCAGACTAGTTTATTTCGGGAAGGGCCCTGTTTGAATGTACAGAAAAACCAAACCAGTTTATTTCCGGTTTTATTTGAATTCTGGATTTTATTTTATAAAATTAAATTCAAATTTTTTGGCCCAAAAAGATTAGTATTGGGCAGAACAAGCCCAACCCAACCTCACACCACGCACTCGCGCCCAAGCTCAGCCCAGCCTGCCCGACCGACTGGACAGACGGCGGCGGCGGTGCGCGGGCGCATGTGTGGTGGTTTTTTGGGTTCAATGGGTCTAGCCCATTTTGCCCATAACCTCTCCCTCTAAAACACTTGGGTACCCCTTGGGGCACACCCCAAGTACCAAACCCATACCTTATAAACCCATTCAAAACTTCCCACCAAATCAATGTGGGACAAGCCTTATTCAAACCTTTAAGGATTTTCCACCAAAACTCCATTTCCATGGAGCACACTTTGGCTTCAATTTCCCATTCACTCGGTAATGGTTTTGAGCAACCAAATATACCACGTGAATCATAACGCGGCATAGAACGCGTTACCACTTTGACCCGTGTAAATCGATGCACGGGGCCCACCTAAAAAATAGACCAAACTTAGGATAAAATTCTAGTTTTACCCAGAATTTATAACCATTTCCAACAATCCCCCACATGAATGGAATTTGATGACAACGGAAATGCAACAATATGCAGATTTATCGAAAGAGTATAAGTCGAAAATATCTTGCATCAGGATAGGTAGTTTTCGGCCTTGAACCTTCTCTAGTGATAACCTATCGGACTTACTGGCTAACCAATGGACGCGATGCCTTGAATTGTTCAGCCGTTTATGTAAGCCAAGACAATAGATTTCACACAAAATATCTTCTAACACATCGTGGTTATCATTGTTGTGTTCATTTTGGCCTTGAACGCTTCTGGTTTTCATGAGTGTTTCTAGAGAATGTAGCCTTTTTCATTCTCATAGAACCAGCCCCAGTTCAACACTCATATAGATGATTCTTATTGTGAGTATCTCCTTATATTCGTCTTGATTTCCATGCCTTAATCAAGATATAAGTAATCATTAAAAGCAAAGCTTATCCTTATACCCCTGCATACAACAAATGTTGCAGATATCACTCTCACCATAGGAATGGGTAAGGAATTTTAATCCCTTGGTGATTTCTGGCGAGCCATACATAACTTAGTTGTCCTTTTGAACTTAGTTCTTGGGATCTCAAGTCATATAAGTAGGGTTACCATTATGACAACTCTTATGTAATAGGCTTTAATCTCATCCCCTTTGATGAACTATACACTAGCTCTTTTGTCAAACCTTTTGTTAACGGATCCGCAATATTCTCTTTAGATTTTATATAATCTATTGAGATTATTCCATTTGACAACAATTGCCTTACGGTATTATGTCGACGATATGTCGTGACTTACCGTTATACATATGATTCTGTGTCCTGCTTATTGCAGATTGACTATCACAATGAATGCAAATAGCTGGCACAGGTTTTGGCCACATTGGAATGTCTTCTAAGAAGTGACGAAGCCATTCTGCTTCTTCTTCTGCTTTGTCTAAAGCAATGAACTCGGATTCCATTGTGAATCGTGCAATGCATGTTTGTTCTGTGGATTTCCAAGAAACAGCAGCGCCTCCCAGAGTAAAGACATATCCACTTGTGGATTTTGAATCTTTAGTATCCGATATCCAATTTGCATCACAATAACCTTTAAGTACTGCTGAATATCGAGTAAAGAACCATGATCACGGGTGAATCTTAGATATCTAAGAACCCGAATGATCGTTTTCCAATGGTCTTCTCCGGGGTTACTAGTACTCAATTTACTGATAGCATAAGCTATATTAGGATGAGTACAATTTATTAGATACATTAGGCTTCCAATGATTTGGGAGTATTTTAACTGAGACACTGCATCACCTTTATTTTTCGATAAATAAAGACTGATGTCTACAAGTGTTCTAGTTAAATTCAAATCATCCTTGATAAATTTATCAAGAATTTTCTCAATATAATGAGATTGAGATAATGCATATCCGTCAGATGTTTTAGTAATTTTCATTCCTAATATAACATCTGCGACCCCCATATCTTTCATATCAAATCTTTTGTTAAGCATTTGCTTAGTTGATTTGATCATGTTTTGACTGCTTCCAATGATAAGCATGTCATTCACATAAAGACAAACTATGACATTCCTTTTGTCTGTAATCTTTAACTACAAGTCTTGCTTTATACTTGTCAATTGAACCATCTGCTTTCATTTTTCTCTTGAATATCCATTTATATCCAAGAGGTTTAGAACCTGGTGGAAGATCCACCAATTCCCAAGTATGATTTTGCATAATGGATTCAATTTCATTTTTAACAGCCTCTTTCCATAAATGTGCTTCAGGACCTGTCATTGCTGCCTTAAAGATTTGAGGTTCATTTTCTAACAGGTATGTCAGAAAATCTGGACCAAAGGATTTTGATGTTCTCGCTCTCTTATTTCTTCTTGGTTCATCATCAGTTAAATCCTGTTGGTCGAGACCATTACTAGTCTCTTGTGTTTGATTGTCATTAGTCTCTTGACTTTGTGTATAATCATAAGTTCTTTTCTGTGAACTTAATTCCTGTTCTTTCTTGTAAGGAAAGACATGTTCAAAAAACACAGCATTCCTTGACTCTATAATAGTGTTCACATTTATATCAGGTATTTCTGATTTATAAGTCAGAAACCGATATGCACTACTATTCTGAGCATAACCAATAAACACACAATCTACTGTTTTTGGTCCAATCTTAGTCTTTTTAGGAACATGAACTTCAACTTTTGTCAAACACCCCCACACTTTTAAGTATTTGTAGGAAGGTGGTCGACCTTTCCACAACTCATAAGGAGTGCTGTTGGTTTTCTTGTGGGGTATTCTATTAAGAACATAATTAGCAGACAATATTGCTTCCCCCCACAAGTTCTGTGGTAAACCTGAACTTAGTAACATGGCATTCATCATTTCTTTTAGGGTTCTATTCTTCCTTTCAGCAATTCTATTTTGCTGTGGAGAATAAGGGGTTGTAGTTTGGTGAATAATGTCATGTTGTGCACAAAATTCATTTAATGGTGCATCATATTCACCACCCCTATCACTTCTAATATAAAAAATATAACATCCATCACTTGTTGTCTATGATGTGTTTTATTCACAAATTCCAAAACATGATTCACGAAAAATCCAAAATAATTATGATTACACAAATCATAATTAATGTTTTGACAAAATCATATCCTCATAAAGATTTTGCCTAAAAATCAAACAAGTCAAAAAAACCTATTTGATTGTATACATACTTGTAACTCATTTACGAATAAATGTCACTGTCATAAAAAAATATTTGTGACAGAAGAAAATTAAAATATCTCATCTGATGCAAGAGATACACCCCCATATAAATAAAATGGTTTATGGTTTAACAAATTCTACTACGCAAGTAAAATAATAATTGACAACATTTTATGTCACATATTCAACAAATAATAATCCACATAAAAGATTTAAAATTTACTTCCAATTAAATGGAACAATATAACTACATACATCTTCATGTTTAAACTTCTCTAGTGTTTAAACACCCATTCAAAATTGATTGGAAAAACTCAAATTAATCAACATATCAATTTAACATTCTAAATCACATGAAATTATTTGTTAGGAAATAACTTGAGTTGATATCATACATGCATATCAAACGCATCAACTAAAAATAATGAATAAATTAATCATGCATGATCCCAAAACTTGCATCATGAAAAAAGATTCTCAACTCATAAATAAAATTCAATGCGTTTTGAATTTTAAACTCCAAAATGACAAAACATACCTTCATTTAATCAGTTTGATTTGTACATAAATAAACTAATTAAATATGCATTCAAATGTTCTTGTGAATATATATATATATATATATTTTCCGACTCATGTGCAGAGACTATTCACGACTACGGATCCATACACAGAAAATAAAGAATGATTCAAAAAATAAGAAAATAATCTTGCTACAAAGGTTTCTTCATAATAAAACTGAAATTTAGTTTGTAAAACTAATATATAACTCCAGAATTAAATACTTCCATGTATATTCATAATGAACTATGAAGAAGTCAAAAGAATTAACACCTTTTCACAAAGGGTTCAAAAAATTAAGTGATCTCCCAAATGAAACCATAAGTCACGTACAATATTTACAGATTGTAACCGAAACACAAAATTACATGATTGATTAACAAAATTAATTTTCTAGTTACTAAAACCACAAAATAAATTATAATACAAAATAATTTTATTTTCTATGTTACTAAAACTAGAAAATAAAATACCACAAATTAATTTTCTAGTTACTAAAACCAGAAAATAAATTATAACACAAAATAATTTTATTTTTCTTGTTACTAAAACTAGAAAATAAAATAATTTTATTTTCCTTGTTACTAAAACTAGAAAAATAAAATACCGAAATAATATCTGATTACAAAAATCAGAAAAACAAAAAATAATTTTCTAATTACCAAAACCAGAAAATAAATTCTAGTTACTAAAACTAGAAAATAAATGATAACAATAAAATAATTTTATTTTCCTTGTTACTAAAACTAGAAAAATAAAATACCAAAATAATTTTCTGTAACACCAAATAATATTCTGCAATTGTTAATGACACCAGTATATTACTACTAGTTGTCAAAGAAAAGAGACAGTATATTACTACTATCTATCAAATAGCATAAACCACTATTTGTTTTTCCAACCAGAATATTACTTTGGAAACACCGAAAATTAAATACAATGAAGATACCAAAAATGGTCTGTCTTAAGATTGTTGGACAATCTTCACTGTATTTAAATAAATTAAATTCTGTTGTGTACTAAACAACAACTAGAACAAAAAGAAATAAAGGAAATGAGAGAATTTGTTTGATTACAAAAATCAAACTCGAAATAAAAGTAAAAATAAATAAATAAAAACAGATTTTATTTTGTTACAAAAACAAATTTAAAATCTGATTTAAATAAATAAATAATAAAACAGAATAATAAATTAAACAACTTACTTGATTAATTTCTTCGAATTATAATCTGATCAAGTCCAGTGTTTGACACTGTGTCCTTAAGACAGATTCGTCCTCTTCACGGTGCTTTCAGAATTTGGACATCTATCTCCCAGGATAAAATGATCTACTACAAACAATAGCAGCACTACAAATTGTTTGCCTAACGAACACACTAAGTGTTTATACTCTCTCTGACAAGAAAATAATGCAGCAACATGAAGAGAATGTTTTCAGAATTATGAAGGACGAAAATTAGAGTTACAAAATCCAAATGAGGGTTGTCCTATTTATAGATGTAAAGGTGGCTCTTGGTTTTGAATTAAACAGGTATGAAACCTATTGGTTTTGAATTCAAACAGATTTGAATATGTTGAGTTATATTTCAAATAGATAACAAAAACGGAAAGGGCCCTGTTTGGGTGTGCAATAATACCAGACTGGTTTATTTCGGGAAGAGCCCTGTTTGGATGTACAGAAAAACCAAACCAGTTTATTTCCTAATCTGCGCCCAAGCCCAGTCCGCCCGACCGACTGGACAGACAGCGGCGCGTGCTTGCGCGTGTGGTGGTTTTTTGGATCCAATGGGTCTAGCCCATTTTGCCCATAACCTCTCCCTCTAAAACACTTGGCTACCCCTTGGGGCACACCCCAAGTACCAAACCCATGCCTTATAAACCCATTCAAAACTTCCCACCAAATCAATGTGGGACAAGCCTTATTCAAACCTTAAGGATTTTCTACCAAAACTCCATTTCCATGGAGCACACTTTGGCTTCAATTTCCCATTCACTCGGTAATGGTTTTGAGCAACCAAATATACTACGTGAATCATAACGCGGCATAGAACGCGTTACCACTTTGACCCGTGTAAACCGATGCACGGGGCCCACCTAAAAAATAAACCAAACTTAAGATAAAATTCTGATTTTACCCAAAATTTATAACCATTTCCAACAAATTTCACTATGCATTCTTTTCAAAATAAAAATCGTAATTTCTATTACAAAAATTTATTTATAAGAATGGTAATTTGCTTTCACCTAAGATCCATAATAACAGAACTCACCCTCATAGAGAGAGAGAGAGAAAATTATTTGGTTCTCTTAAGATGTCGTGTGATGATATTTTTCCCATCAATTATAATACATTATGCCTTTTTTCTGTTTTCAAATGCTTAACAAAAGAAAAAAAAAAATCATAAATTTCATCTATTTTATTAATTATAACACTATTGAGACACCCTGCACTGCTTGACTGTGCCTAAAACCAACCAATTACTCCACAATAGACAGAGAACTAGGAGGCCAGGTTGAAAAAGAAAGGATGAATTCCAGCTCATACTCATTGTTGTCAAAGAAAGCGCGACCCCACGTGGAGAGGCTGCCAGTTCACGGGGCTGTGCAGAGAGAGAAAGAAAGTATCCATAAAACCATAGCTCCGTACAGCTGTCTCCTCGTCTCTAACGCTGTCTACAACCTAAGATAACGTGCCATTTTAAGCACATAGTAAAAAGTAAAACGCAACAAAATCTCTTTCAGAAATGTCAAAAATACAGTCTTAAAATTATAAATTAAGACCTATAAAAAAATAAAAAAATAAATCTCTTATAGTAGGTAAAGATATTTTAATTATTTTAATTTAATTTGACACCATAAATAAATATTAAATTAAAAAGTAAAAAATTAACTTTTTATCAACTTCCCAAATCACTTTTAAAAAAGTCGAAAAATTTGGTAAAAAGTCAAAATATAATTTTTATTAACTTCCCAAAACAACCCTGTGTTGTTTTGAAAAGTCGGTAAAAAATTATTTTTTTAATTTATTTTATTTTTTGTGAATTAAAAATATGAAAGATAATATAACTTAAAATAAGTAAAAAATTAAAAATTAAGATTGCGTTTGGTAGAGTTTTTTAAATATGATTTAAGAATAGAGTTATATTTTGAGTTTGTGAGTTTTGGAATTATGAGTTGAGTGTAAAAAATTTGTTTGGTGAATGAGGTTTGAAAATAATTTTGAATTGAGTGAGAAATTTTTAATGTGACATGATATTTGATAGAAAAATTTATAACTCATAATCAAACACACAACTCAAAATTGTATTAAAGCTCATAAATTTTTTTTAAAAGTTCAGAAAATATTTTTTATTGAATATATAAAAATTATCATGTGTCAATTGTAAAAAAAAAAAATAAATAAAAATTTCACTGTTCCGGTCAATCAACCGGACGAACGGTGGGATGACCAGTTAGTCTAAATTTTTCCACCTTCGATCGTGTTTTCAAAAGTAAGTGTGAAATTAATTTTTGAAATTTATAAACAAACACTATATTCAAAACATTCCAGAACTCCACGAAACAAAGCCTAACTTTTTTTTTTTTCTTTTTTTTTCCCTTCCCAAAAGACCCCAATGACCACCTTTTCCCCAATCCCTTTTTTTTTTCTACACTCTCGACAAAATAGATGATCAATTTATAATTGATGAAATTATAAAAAAATATTATATAACATTATTTATGTGATACTTTTAAAAAATTGCGACACATTAATTAAATTATAATTTATCTCTCAATTAATTAATAAAAATAAATAAATGACCATGTTTGGTTTGTGTTTTAGAAAAAAAAAAAATCATAATTTTTTTTTATAAAAAAATGAAAAATGGATTGATAAAAAAAATATTAAAAATATAACTTAAGTTTTTAAAAATTATATTTGGCCTCCTATAAGATAAAATTATATAAAAATGATAAAACTTTTAAATTTTTATTTATTTTCCCAATTTAAATTTGAACTTTTAAAAGCAAATAAATTTTTAAAAACTAAACCAAACAATATGAATATGTTTGCCTAATAATTTTTTTCACAATACCCTATGGTGCTCATGAACTACAAAATAATTATCAATTTTATATGGGGTTAATTATATCCCGTTCGTATGCTCTTTTTAAGTTTTACAGCAAGTATAATGATATATAAATAAAATTTCATTTTTAAATAAAAAAGCTATTAAGATATTCTTAGCAAAATTTCAAATTTGCTTTTTATTTTTTATTGATTAAACTATTATAAAAATATGCTATTTATATCAGCTAATCATTTTTTTTCCCATTTATATGCTCTAATACTCTATATTTTATCTATTTATCGATACAAACTTTTAAAGGGCATGCTTGGGAAGAGAGTTGGGTAAAAATAATCTATTAAAAGATAAAATAGACTAAAATAGTTAATAAGATAAAATGTTACATCTAATCCATAACAATTTCAATTTTTCTCTTACAGTTATCAAATCAACTACTAAAATAGTCCCCAAAAAAAAAAAAAAAAAAAAACTAAAATAGTCAGTTTTCTAAACAAGGCCAAAAAGACTCAAAACTCTCTAAATATAACTAGTTTGGAAGAATTTTAAAACACTAGCAGCACTCTTATTGAATGCAGCCTCAACTAGAGAGATCAACTTGGGCCTTTGAAAAGGAAGTAAAATAGGTATGATTGGTATATCTTATTATAAAATGAAAATTAATAATAAAAAAGTAAAAATTAAAAACAACTCTCCTTTCAGTTTTTAAATAAGAGAGACTTATTTATAAGTCCTTTTTCAGACACTTATGGTAGGCTAAGTCCTGTGAAATTTCTTATAGGGTCTCAAATCCTATTTAGATCGGAATGTATTCCACAAGATCCTCCATAAACGTAACGTAACGTGACACCTATATAAACGTAACGTAACGTGACACCTACATAAACGTAACGTAACGTGTCACGTTATGTTTCGCAAACTTAATGAGTTTTTATTTTTTTAAATTGAATGTGAAAATGTTGCTGGTTTATATTGGTGTCACGTTACGTTTTCATATAAATATGATCTATGGTAACATTCAATTTCCTATATGGGAAATTGAATGTTGCCATAGATTATAGGTGTCACGTTACGTTTATGTAGATATGATCTATGGCAACATTCAATTTCCTATAGGTGTCACGTTACGTTTATGTAGGTGTCACGTTACGTATAGATGTCACGTTACGTTTATGTAGGTGTCACGTTATATTACGTTTATATAGATATGATCTATGGTAACATTCAATTTCCTATATATGATTTTACTATTATTTATGAAATTAACAACTAATATTGAGGGTAAATGTGTCAATAAATTTCCCACAGAATTTATGGGAACATAAATTTTTTAGTAGGACCATATCTAGCATAAGTCTCCCTAATAAGACTTATAAATAATTTTCCCTTTAAATAATCAACTTATTTAAATTATTTTTCACTTAATAATTTAAAATTGTATAAAATAATTTAACACACTCTTAAATTAAAATAAAATCTTCGTTCTAGTTGGGAAAGCTAACTGGAGGGTATTGTTGCCTTCGTGGGCTTATCACATAACTCACATCGATGATTTGAACTGTTTAAAGACTTGTCGAGTAATTCATTCTTGCAAAAAAATATATTGATTAGATATCAATAATCACTTAATCAAATTAGATTTGTGTCAAAATTTATTTTTAAAATTATATTTACTGTTGACATAAATATAATCTAATTAAATAATTAATGATATCTAATGATTGTGATTTGTGTAAAAATAAATTACTCAATGAACTTTATATATTAAATAATTTAAGTTGTCAATGTGAGTTCTATATAGGGGTGTAATTTTAGCCTGGGCCATGTCGGGTCTTGCGGGCTCCCGCCAGAAAATCGAGCTAGTCCAAGCCAGCCCACGGGCCAGAAAACTAGGCCTAGGTCCAAACCCAAGCCCAAGGGTATTCGGGCTTTGGGCGAGCCAGTGGGCTGGGCTTTCTGGCGGGGCCCCTGGGCTCGGGCTTTGGGCAGGTTTGGGCAGGCGTAAACAAATTTATTTATTTATTTTTATTTTTTTTCACTAAAATTTTATTATTTTTCATTAAAAATAACACTGGGCATCGGGTGGCCCGGCGGGCCGAGCCTCGGGCCCGGCTTTTGGACAGGCCTTGAGCGAGTCCATGAGCCGGACCGAATTTCAAAATAATGGCCCATGCCCTGACCCAAGGCCTCGGGCTGGACTTGGATTCGGGCCTTAACCGGCGGGGACCACAGGCCAAAATTTCACCCCTACTTCAATAATAGCCCTATGACAACCTAACAAGGCTCTCCAATATAGGAAAAATATGAAAGGAGATAGTAGTTTTGCTACGATGAAACTTCAAGCATGCATTTCCAAAGCAATAACTAGTGGAGAATCCTTCAACGTCATAACCACCAAAGAGTCGAAAAGATTCAGTGGTTTGATTTGAGTTTTTTGAATTAAGTTTTTTAAAAATTAATTTTTTTGATTTTTTGATTTTTTTGTTTTTAGTGAATATTTTTTAAATTTTAATTTTTTTTTACTTTTTTAGCTGCACCTTACTTAGATGTATCTAAAAAGTAAAAAAATTGTGAAAAAATATTTTTAAAAATTAATAAATACAAAAAAATATAAAAAAAATGTACTGAATTCTTGTATTTTTTTTTTTTATATTTTTGATATTTACTGAATTTTTAAAAGATTTTTTTTACAATTTTTTTTACTTTTTAAGTATATTTATGTTAGGTGTGTCTAAAAAGTAAAAAAATTACTTAAAATATTAAAAAAATTCAATAAAAATAAAAAAATACGAAAAATAAAAAAATAGAATTTTTTGAAAGTGGAAACAAAGGGCCTGTTTGGTAACGTTTACGTTTTCAGTTTATATTTACAAAAATTTTATAAACTGGTTTTTGTTTATTTTTAGAAAAACATAAACTACAAACGCGTTTGGTTTAGACAAAATGTTTAAAAAAATTTAAAAATATAAAAAATAGTGAGAAATGGCAAGTGGTGGCAGGTGGTGGGTGGTGACAAGTGGTGGCGGCGGAAGATGGTGGTAGAAAATGATGGCGGGTGGTGGTAGCAGAAGACGGTGATGGAAAATGGTGGCAGAAGATGGTGGTAGAAAGTGGTGGCAAGTGGTGGGTGGGTGGGTGGTGGTGGCGGAAGACGGTGGTAGAAAGTGGTAGCAAGTGGCGGGTGGTGGCGGCAGAAGACGGTGGTGGAAAATGGTAGCAAGTGGTGGGTGGTGGCGGCGGAAAACGGTGGTGGAAAATGATAGCAATTGACGGGTGGTAGTGGCGGAAGACGGTGGTGGCGGGTAGGTGGATGGTAGTGGTGGCGGGTGATGGGTGGCGGGTGGGTGGTGATGGCGGGTAGGTGGCGAGTGGTGGTGGGTGATGGTGGTGGTAGTGGTGGTAGGTGGTGGTGGCAGGTGGGTGACAAATGGGTAGTGGGTCGTGGGTAGTGGTTGGTGGTCGTGGTGGTGGTAGCGGGTGGTGGGTGGTGGTGGTGGTGGGTGAGTGGCAGATGGGTGGTGGGTTGCGATGGTGGCGGCGGGTGGGTGGTGGGTGGGTGGCAAGTAGGTGGTGGTGGCGAGTGGGTGGCAGGTGGTTGGTGGTGGCGGTGGTGGCGGCTGGTGAGTGGTGGTGGCAGGTGGTGGTGGGGGGTGGGTGGTGGTGGCGGAAGATGGTGGTGGAAAATGGTGGTGGGTGGTGGCTAGTGTTGGATGGTAAAAAAAAAAAAATTCAAAACTCAAAACAGAAACACATTTTTTTAGTTTACATTTTTTGGCCAAATTTATAAACTGAGATCACTGATTTATAAATAAAAAATTTACCAAACAAATTTTTATTTGAATTTTTTAAATTTTTATAAATATAAACTGAAAATTGAAAACGTAAGTGTTACCAAACGACACCAAAATGATTGCTTCTTCTTTTGTTTTATTTGGGGATAAACTGAAAGGTCAAATGGTGCGAGCGCGAAGACAATATAATGGTCTTCCAATAACATATAATAATACGAAATTAGCCTGACGTTACAACCTTTTTACATGTGTGACTGACCAACCTTTTTTGATTTTTTTAGTTTTAGATTTCGGTTTTAACGCAGCCTGACCACCAATAATTCATATTCAATTGCATGTTTGTCTATCTGTTTTGATTTTTGTCTTTTAAAATATGGTAAATTATATTTATTTTTTTATGAGACTTGAAAAAATATAATAAATTTTATAATTTTCATATAATTATATTATATTTTTAATTCATAGAATAATCATTCCTTTTTATTCAATAATTTATTAGTTATATACACAAGAAAAATAATATTATTATTTACATTATACTATAATGTGTATATGTTTTTGTTTGTTGTTGTATTTTTATACTATTTATACTAATTTTGATTTATTTAATTTTACTAAAAGGGAGATAAATATAATTGTGTTAAAGTTATAAAGTATTCTATATTTTATTTAAACTCAATAGATGTTAGTGTAAACCCTTTAAAAAATGAAAACACACAACTGAAAAAATTATTTTTTTAAAAAAAATATTCAAAAAGCTATAGTATATTATTTAGATTCAAATATGTTATGGTGTAGACTACATTAAATTAATTTGAGTAAATTATAAAAACATCTTTTGAGATTTGTTTAAAATACGAATTGTCTTCTATAGTTTAAAAAATTACAAATATGTCCTTATCAAAAAAATTTATTTAACAGAATAAACTGAAAAATTAAAATTTCTAATTACTCTCCTATACAATAATAAACGTACCTTAATTATTAATTGAAATAAATTTATGAAATTATTAAAAATTATTATTTGACTTGATGATTTATTAATAAAATGAACTATTTGTAATAAAATTAAAAATTTCAAAAGGTAAGATGTAATTCATACGACCATAGAGGATAATTCATATTTTAAACAAGTCTCTGAATATATATTTATAATTTACTCAATTAATTTTGGTTTATCATAGAGTTGTTGAGCATAATATGTAGATTACGGCAAGGAATCCTCTGAATCAGGATCCTCTCGTTAATTCATCTCCTTACCTTTTTACTTGCTAGGCCAGTGGACTCATTTTTGGGCTCAATTTCGATGATCTGAACCGTTCATATTTTAAGATTTATTGAGTATATCATACCTGTAAAAAAATCAAGTTGATCAAATATGATAAACCATGTGTTTGGAAAATTGTTTATTATATTTTTTTAAAAATAATTTTTAGTTCGATGATCTGAACACAAGTAAAAGAGTTGAATCAACTATTGAAATTTTTTTTTGACAATTATGACTAAAGAATGCATTGGAACAAATTTAACAGAAAATTCTAACCAAAAAAGGTGCATTGCGACTAGGGCTGAGTAAAGAATCCGTGAAATCCGTAATCCGGTCCAGTCCAGTCCAATCCGATAGGTTTGGATTAGTTTTTTGAATCCGTGGTTCGGTTCCAGATTGAAGAATTAAAAATCCGTAGTCCACGGATTGGTTCAAAATTAAACCCCACGGTTCCGGATTGGAACCGATCCGGACCGTATGCAAATAGTCTATATTTTTATTATACATCCTCCCTCATAGCATCTTTTCTTATTCTATATAAAACCTAAACTCAAACCTAAACCCGTATAATATCTTCTTTTATTACTTTTGTTTGTTAATTTTTAGTTTTAATTTATAATGATCTAAATTTTTATGGTGAAACCAATTTTCTTAGGGTTGTTTAAATTTTAGAACAGTATGTCGCTATTATAGAAAAACATGTTGCTATTGTGGAACTAATATAGCGCTATGTTTATGTTTTTATAAAATTAAAGTGTTATATATATAGTTTTTTGTTATTTAATTATGTGAATCCGTGGTCTTAAACCGATCCAATCCGTGTTTAAATGGATTGGTTCGGATTGGTTCCATGATTTAAACGGATTGCATTGGTTTCAATTTTTTAAGAACCGTAGATAACGGATTGGTCCTGATTTTACTCCAATCCAGTCTAATCCGGACCATGCGCACCCCTAATTGCGACAGGGATATCCGGGGACGGGATCCCACCTAATATCATAGATTGGAGTGACAAATCCCAATTTTTCTATGTATTAATTTGATTTCGTTTTGGCAGTTTTAAAGTTGGCTTTTGTAAGGGTTAGGAACGTGGGAGTCACATGAGAATGTTTGAATAAACACCTAAAAAAAATTATTATATAGTTGGCAAATATTGAAGGAGTGATACTATATCTACTTAAGAACTTAATAATAATATTATTAAAAATATATACGTTCAAAGATCATTAGATGTTTAAATGTTATTATTTTTTTTGACAACCAATCATATTTAGTCTCTTATACTTTTAATAAAATTATTAATATGCTTAGAATTATTCATATTGAATTATGTGTATCAATCCACCATAAACATAAACAGCAATGGTAGAGGGCTCTAATTTTTGTGGCTCAAATGGCTCGAATTTGCCAAAACGACGTCGTTTTGAGTATAAAACAATATCAAAATTGCCAAAACGACGTCGTTTTGGCAATTTTGAACTATTTGAGCCACAAAAATTAAGGCCCCCAAACATTTTTCAAACATAAATACCAACGAAGTAGGAAAAAATAAAATAAAAAACACATGGACCAAGTGATTTGAAGTTGGCTGTTCTAATGATCACAACAATTCTTAAAAGGAACAATAACAGGACAGTATTAAGGGAAAAAACTGACAAATACATTTAAATTTGTCATAATTAAACACACCAAAGCATTGATTGTGGTCACTAATACTCATTAGAGTATTAAATCAGTGATGAGTTTCTCGCACTATGTGAACAACACCAATTCAGTTGGCCACTTTAAGCTCATATAAACATTTATTTTGTTGATTTAGTTAAAAAGATCATTCATACAACAAAAATTAGATCACACAATTAGATGACATATATTACGGAAAAAATTATTCATACAAAAAAGAATAACATATTATTTTGAAAATTGGCCGTCAATTTTTCTAAAAAAATATAATTCAATCATATGATTACTAATATCTAATTAACTTTATTTTTTTTTATCTAAATAGTCATCTCTAACAAGATCTATAAAATCAACAGTTAAGATCAGGGTTGGCGTGAGACCACCCTGGGCCAACTGATCCATGTTCATGTGTGGAATAGATTCCAAATTGGTGATACTCGTGTGGAAAGCTATGATGATGATCAGAGGGTCCACATTGATGGTTAGGAAGACCCCACAATGGGTGTATGTATGTGAAAATTTAATGATATCCAAACAGACCTAATGTGGAAAATATAAAGAAAAACAGAGGAGTTGGTTTTATAATTAAAAAGTGGAATAAAAAAAACAAAAAAAGCTGGGGTAAGTTGGGATAGAGAGTCCAAACAGAAATACATACCCAAAAAAAATAAATAAATAAAAAAATAGTCCAAACAGAAAAGAAAAGAGAACATGGGGGAGGGAAGAGAACACAAAAAGGACAAGTAGAGTAGAAAAGAGGGATGGATGGAAAGAAAAGGACCAATTTTGATTGGAGAGTGGAAGGAGGGTTTATTTTATTTTTTTTGGGTGCTCCGGAAAGGATTTATTAAAGCAAAGACAGGGAGGACCAACTCAAGTGCACCCTGTCACGCAGCTGTCATTCGATTATACAAATCCAGCTAGACCTCTTTCTGTTTTTAATACTTCCTCCGTCCATTTTATTGGTTTACCTTTTAATTTTAAATCCAGCTAGACCTCTTAATCCCGCTAAACCTTTTTGTTTCAAAACTACTCTTTATATATCATTGTAAACATTATTTAAAATTTAAATAGACCTTGTTTGGTAGGATTTATTAAAGCTTATTTTAATTTTTAACTTAATTTAAGCTATTTTGGTGTATTTGGTTCAGCTTAATAATACAAATTATAGTTTTTTCTAAGCCAAAAATTAGCTTTTTCTTTGAGTGGGATTGGAGAAGCTTTTCCAAACAGCTTAAGCGCGCAGCTGCTATTTGAGGGGCAAAATGACTTAAATCCCCCTCACAATTTCAAGTTATGACAAGTGTGCCATTACTAAAATAAATTTTATATTAATTGATACTAATTAATAATTTTAGTATTAATTGATTACAAAAAGCCATTAATTGCCACTAATTAATTTATAATGAAATAATTTTATACTAATTGATTTATAATGAAAAAATGAAAATAATAATTTATAATGAAAAAATGAAAATAATAATTTATTATGAACAAATGAAAATAAGCCATTAATTGACACTAGTTAATTTATAATGAAATAATTTTATACTAATTGATTTATAATGAAAAAATGAAAATAATATTTATAATGAAAATAAGCCATTAATTGACACTAATTAATTTATAATTAAATAATTTTATACTAATTGATTTATAATGAAAAAGTGAAAATAATAAATTATAATGAAAAAAAGAAAATAAGCCATTAATTGACACTAATTAATTTATAATGACAAAATGAAATAATTTTATACTAATTAATTTATAATGAAGAAATGAAAATAATAATTTTTGTAATACTAATTATATTAACCTTTTATTAATGAAATAATTTTTTTAAAATTAAAACTAAAAAAAAAATGACAAAATAATCATTTTTATATTATATAAGGGCAAAAAGGACAATTACACAGCAAAAAGTTATTTTACATCTTATCAACCAAACACTACTTTGTTGTTTAAATCCATAATCTCACAGCTATACTAAACAGATTAACAGCTTATGTTCACAGTTATAAATTATAATTTGTTAAGTTATAATCTATAATCACTTTTCCACAGCTCTACCAAACGGAGCCATAGAATGGCAATAAAAAAAAATTAAAATTTGAATCAAAATATAATGATTGTATGTCTCCGTATTAGGCTGAATTTTCTATAATGGACAAATAAATTGAGACGGAAAAAGTATTTTTTTATCGCCTTAATTTTAATTTTGATCAATTATGATTAATTAAATTAGCCTTGTTGGAACCTATTTTCTCACAAAAGTTAAAAATGTGAGATATTAGTTACTTGTCTATTTCGTGCAGTTTCTTAGTTTAAAATGATTAATTAAAAAGTAAAATTTTAAATATTATTTTCTAAATGTTTTAATATTTTATTATCTTAGTTTGTATATTATTATTTAACCCATAACTTTTAAGATAGAAGTTATAACAAAAAATTTAGTACAAGTTTTTTTTTTTTTTAAAAGAAAGAAAGAAAAGAGAAGTTGTAGACAGCCCTTAAATTGTATCAAATAAGTCATTATTACATACAATTGATCAAGACCAAATTTAGTAATATTTAATTTCAAGCTAACAGATAGTTTCAGAAACAAATTGAAAATTATAAATCACGTTAAGGGAGTTATTTTATATTTCACAAGTACCTAATAAAAATGTATCATCACAATCCTAAATTATTTTACTAATCAATATTGTCCCGCCTATAAAACTTTTTAATTCATTATTAACTTGCAACAAACCCATGCTATGCACAAAGTAAAATTTTTGAATTTTTTTAAATGTGAAATGTTATAAAATAAAAATAATTTATCATATATATTTGAACTCTAAAAAGTAATTTCTAATAAAACAAAAATAGTTCAATAATTTTAAACTAACTATTAAAATTAAATTATAAAAAGATTATCAAATTTTATTAAGAACTATTATATTTTATATTGATTATGTGAATTACTACTAAAGTATATTTGGTCAATATTGATTATGTGTCAACCCAACGCCTACACAATATAATTGATTGAAAAATGATGCAGACCACTAATTAGTGGTTGCTCTAATTATCCTAAACCTGACCCTAATTTTTTTTTAAAAAAGTTTTAAGTCCGCTCATCTAATCTATTATGCATAGGTGTCGTTTGGAAAGTAGATTGACTTTTTAATTTTTTAATTTTTTTTGACTATTTTAGCCTGGGCTAAAAAGCTTAGTTTGGGAATGACTTTTTGACTTTTTAGCTTTTTTGAATTTTTTTTTGGTGAAAGAAGAGTGTAATGATTAGGGGTTGGTTATGATGTTTTGTTTTTTCTAGCTAAAATAGCCTATTTTGTCTTTTGTAGCTAAAATAGTCAAAAAAATCCCAAATAGCTCTTCCCAAACGGAGCCTAGACTATTATTATTATTAGGGGTGTGTACGGTGCGGTTTGGACAGTTTGAGTGGTTTTGGACAGATTATCAAATGACGGATTGACGGATTGCAATTTGAGTGGTTTTGGACAGATTGATAAATTGAAAAATGTTATAACCAATTATCAAACTTTGGCATAATATATAACACTAATTTGTATAATATTTTTCATATATATAACACAAGCTAATTTTACTACTGATTTGTACTCACATATTAAATCTTTTTCACACATATTTTTACTTTAATATTTCATTATAAGTTAAAAAATATATGTATTAACTATAACGGAGCGAAACAATTTCAAAGGTGAATTATAAATTTTAAAATTTAAACTGTGGTTAGTGGATACGGTGGTGCGGACTGATGCGAATCGGTAAGGTTTTAAGCAGATTAGATAGTATTTTGCACAACCCTAATTATTATTATTATTGTTGTTGTTGTTGTTGTTGTTTTGGGGGTGTCTTGGAGTACTTTTAAATAAATTTGCCATTTTTAATAATAATTTCAATTTGAACCATTAGCAAAATTCAATTGAAAATAATTTTTGCCCTTTTAACAAATGTTTGCGTTTAAGCTCTAAAAAAAACACACAGACATATATACATATATATATATGTTATTGTTCATTTTTTTTTTTTTACAAATGTTTTGAAAAAAAATGTAAATAGGGAAAATGTTAAAAATAAATTATTTTAAAAAATATTGTTTAGTTCAAAACCACAAAATTTAGAAAAAGAAAATTTTGATTAAAGAAAACTAAAATGAACCAAAATAATAATTTTGTAACAATTAAAAGAGCTAATGTTAAGATAATCAGTAATTCTGTATTTGCTAAATTCATGCACGTGATTTATTTATTTTATAAAGTATAACTAAGTTAATGAATAAGTATAATTTAATTTGGCTATAGAAAAAAAGAAAAGAAAAGAAAAAGTGGCAAAGTCATAATATTTTGAAACTCAAAGACATTTTTTGAGTTTTTTATTTTTCATTTTTTTTTATCTTTAGTAATTTTTTTTTTCATGTTTCACTGATTTTTTTTTTTTTTATACATACACTTAATTTAAATGCACTTAAAAAGTAAAATTTGTGAAAAATATTATAAAAAAAATCACTAAAAATGAAAAGGTCAAAAATAAAACAAAAAAATGCACATTTTTGGTAGTGTTTTTTCTTTAGTAATTTTTTGAAAATTTTCTTTCTTAAATATCTTAATTTGTAGATATTTGATTGAAATATTAAAAATAAAATGAATTTATTGAAGATAAAAAAAAAAAACAAAACAAAAACCCAAAAACAATTTTAAGAAATTAAACAAAACAAATCTGATAAGTATATTTTTAATAAAAATAAATAAATAATTATTAATAATTTTTGTTCCATATGTTTCCTTCTATGTAAGAATTTAAAATACAATTTTTAAAATCTTTCTATATTAGTTTTTCCATATCGTTTTTCTTAAATCATGTTACCACAATTGTAATGTAATATTATTTGAAAATAACTATTTTTTTTGCAATATTTTCAAATAATTCTTAATTTGGAAAATAAAACCCTACCCCTAAATCTTTCCAAAATTTAAAATACAATTTTGAAAATCTTTTCATATTAGTCTTTGGAGGCAATATAATTAAAGAAAATTTGTAAAGTCATTATTAATGAATTAACTTAATTTAATTTTAATGTTATTTTCAAATTGACTTTTGTAGGTATAGAGTTTCCTTTTCCAAATTAAGAAAATAAATTAGAAAATAACATTAATTTTAACTAAACTTTATTTTTTCTGGTAACATAGTTTAAAAGTGTTACGGTAATCTATTGCATAAATTAATATTTTAAGCGATAAACAAGTATTTATATGCGTGAAAAAAATGTTAAATTGGAGAAAAACGAAAAAAAAAAAAAAGAGAAAGAATTTAATCTCTTGTTTAGAACTTTTGTAAGAGATAGGTTTGGACAAATAAGAAAAAAATTTCTTTTAACTCTGGTTTTGGAAAAAACATAAATTATGAAATAATTAGTATTTTTATAATTATTACATTAATATATTAGTCAATAATTTTAAAATTACTTTTTAATTCAAAAATTTAATTAAAATTTTGAAACTCTCACAAATCACTTTATTATAATATATAGTATATACTAAAAAAATACTATGAATAATGATCGTACTACTGAATAATTACTCTTTTGAGACACACAACTCCTATTACAGCAAAAAAAGAGTTTGCAGCTGTCGGATCTCTCTCTCTGTTCTCCCCTCCTCTTTTCTCTCTCTCTCTCTCTCTCTCTCCTCCCACCAGCTCTTGGTTTTTCCCTTCCTCTTCTAGTTAAACACAAACTCCTACTCCAAACAACCCATGAAACATTAACAACACAACAAACAACAAAAACCTCTCTCTCTCTCTCTCTCTCTCTCTCTCTCTCTCGGTAACTATTTATATTTTGTATAGTACTGAGAGAAAGAACCACAACCTCCATTATCAACCATATATTTGATGTGCATCAAGAGTTGATGCAGAAGAAGAAGATCCCAATTGTTGGTTTGATGATTTAGATGCCATGGCATATCAGCATTATCGATCGCCGTTCGGCGACACGACTTTCACCAAAGTGTTCGTCGGAGGACTGGCTTGGGAAACGCCGACAGACGTAATGCGCAGTTATTTTGAGCAGTTCGGGGGAGAAATTCTTGAAGCTGTCATCATCGCCGATAAGAACACCGGAAAGTCTAAAGGATACGGATTTGTAAGTTAAAACCTTTTAGTAATTTGATTTTTCTATACTATCTAATTAGTTGCGATGGTAATATATGTATTAATTAATATACTAATTTATATATCAATATAATTATGATATTATTATTTTAAAATTATGACTCTACTTATTATATAAATTATAAAAATTTAAAATTTTTAAAATTATGACTCCGCTCATCATATATATCAATTAATGTATATAGTATTATTCAATCAATTATGCTTCTTATGTTTGTTTTGTTGGATGAACCGTTAGTTTTGGGATTAGTGTTGGGGTTGTTTCCAATTCGATACGGTTATGTTGGCCCATTTGTGAGCCCACCACATATTTGATCTGATTTAAATAGTTTATTTTGTAAGTTTTTTAAACATATTATTCATAAAAAAAATTAGCCAAACAATATCGTATTATATTTATCTTAAAAAATATGCTGTCTATTTATTTGAATATAAATTAGTATTTTGGCTTTAATTTTTTGAATTTAATTTTTTGAAAATTAAGTTTTTCATTTTTCACTTTTTTTTAAATTTTATTTTTAGTGAATATTTTTAGAATTTAAACAATATTTTTTTTTTATTTTTTTAGATAAACCTTACTTAAATGTATCTAAATAGTAAAATATTTATGAAAAATTATTTAAAAAATTATTAAATACATAAAAATACGAAAAATGTACTGAATTTTTATATTTTTTAAATATTTTTGATATTTAGTGAATTTTAATTTTTTTTTCCACAAACATACTTTTTAAGTGTATTCATGTTATGGGTGTCTAAAAATTAAAAAAATTGTTTAAAATATTAAAAATATTTAGTGAAAACAAAAAAATATGGAAAACGAGAAAATTATATTTTTTGAAAAGTGAATTATTGAAATAGAAACCAAACTGAGTGAATGTGATTCCATTATGTAACTATAATTATTTAGTTAATTTGAGTGAGGACCCCGGAAGATAAAAAATTCACAAAGATAGAACCCTTGAGTTGGATTTACCAATTGGAGTGAACAGTATTGGGATTATGGGAGAAATTGTATGATAGGTCTCAAGTGCACCACACCATCACAGTCTTATAGGGTGCCCAACTATGAAGCATGAGTATGAGTATGTGTACGGGTATAAATATTTGTACTAGTATGATATGAGTATGTTGATATGGTAAAATTAAAATAAATAAAAAAAAAAGGTATGAGTACGCCTTAGTACGTTTGTAAAAAAATATTTATTTTTAATTTAGAGTAATGTAAAAATTAATTAAATAGTTTAATTTGTTAAGGTCTAACCTACAATTAATATTTAATGTCAAAAGTAAAAATATAAATCAAAATTAAATGTCAATATATTAAATAACTTACAAATTATAATTTAATTTTAGAATTATGCTAAGCATAAAACGAAAAATAAAAAAAGAAATCTAGTGAGAGGAGTTTTTTTTTTGTTGTAGAAGAAAATATTATTTCAATTGAGGTATGGTACGACTTGGGTATATACTAGATACGTCTGGGTACGCCAAAAATTGAGAAGAAAATTTTTGAATACGTGTTTCGTGTACTTGGTACATATGCAGAAGTACCATACAAGGTATCATACGCCGGTAAATACTCAGTACAAGTACAAAATATTTTTCGAAGTATCCACACTTGTAGGTGTCCAACTAATGAAGTTTTAAAAAATGTGGTAATTATTTGTAAAATTTCTAAAATTACTTCATGTGTATGTATTGTTTCTGTTGGCTGGATACACTGCTCATGTGGAACTCCAGACCTATGGTAATAATTCTCAGATTGAGGAGTCGCATGAAAACAGGTTAAAACAATCAAAAAAAAAAAAAAGGGGGGTCCAAAAAAAAAAAAAAAAAAGCTAAAAAATATAAAAAAGTTGTAAAAAAAGTTAAAAATTCTTTCTCCTTCTTTGTATCTTTTGTATTTTTTTGTTTTAAAAAGTCAGTTATTTCTAAATTTTAATATTTTTCAAGTCACATTTTAACTAAAAGGCTATTAAAAAAGTTAGTTTCCAAACAAAATTATGTTCTCAGAATATCTCAGAATAAGAGGAGATTAATAGAATTATGTTTATTTAAAATTATTAGTAGAGATGAACTATATAATGTAATGATTATAATTTAAGAATGTTTTAATCTTTTAACCCTTAATCGAACCCTCTTAATCTGCATTTTGTATCCCGTGCATTGAGATATACAAGATTGTCAAATGAGAAATTCACTTTGGTATCCAACATGCATAAGATTTAGGATTAATCAGAACACACAGTACAATCCCAACAACACAACCAAGTTTTTGGAGGCCTAAATTTGTCAATGAACAGGTGACTTTCGGTGATGCGGAATCGGCAAGGAGGGCTTGTGCTGAACCAAACCCTGTCATTGATGGGAGAAGAGCAAACTGTAACATCGCTTCACTAGGGCGGCCTCGACCATCACCGCCACGAGGTAGATATATATAGTTGAATGCATTATTATATCTATGCTCATTTTTTTTCCCTTGATTTTTTGCCTATCATATAGTTTGGTAGTTATGTGATTTGCATTATTTGTATATTAATGAGGAACATTAATTTTTGTTTTTTTGTTAATGTAGGTAGAAATCAAGGTGGTAGTAATCCTTATCATGGAGGTGCAGTGGCACAGGGTACATCATCATCATCATCCTACCGAGCACTGCCACCGCCACCATTACCTCCACCACCTCCTCCGCCTGTCATGTATCCACCTTATGGGTAAGTTGCTGTTTTTTTTTTTCATGTGTTAGTGTCAGTAACCAAAATAAATAAATATAAATTTCATTTAAAAAATATATATTCACTCAATAAATATGATGTATATATAGGGGTCGATTAAATCTGATAATAGTAGAATTCAGTGATAGGCAATGGGCAAGCATAGAATTGACAGAAGACAGCTTAGATACTGCATTATTTCTCATTATTAAATATTTTGTTGAGGGCAGTTGGTTTGGCGTGGCGGGTCAATTAATGTACAATAGATGAGTTGGCCATTAGAGTGACATGTGTAAGGCTTTGTTTATCAGCATGCATGCTTGATCACAATGAATTCTCACAGGGATTGGTCCAAAATTATTGATATTATACTGACAAAAAGTTGGGTTTGAAATTTCTATTAGACCAGTGCAAATTTAAAATAATATAACATGATAATAAAAATAAATGAGTTGAGATAATATTAAAAAAAGAAAATTATAATTTTCATGGCCTGATCTCTCTAGTCACAATCTATTACCTATTTTCCAATCAGGTCTCGTTTGGCAACAGACCGTTTTAGCCAAAAAGTTAAGAAGTTACTAAAAAAGTCAAAAAGTCAATAATCCATACCAAAAAGTTAAAAATTCTCTTTTCTCTTTACTTTTTGCACATCTTTTCGTAAAAAATCAAAAAATCATCCTAAACATATTAGTTTTTTTTAGCTCATATTTTAACTAAATAACTAAAAAATTACTAAATTAACCTGTTACCAAACGAGACCTCAATCTCTCTCTCTCTCTCAAAATTTAAATGAAAGTTGCACCAACTGTTACTTTATGTACATAGTCAAACTACGTACATTTGTCTCAAAGAATGGGGTCCCTGTACTAATGAGTGTAAATGTACAGTTCATTTGTACATGGATACCACGTTGGTCCTGGGTGACAGAGAGATATAAATTTTATAGATAAATTATAAATACATCTCTTGAGATTTGTTTAAAATATGAATTGTCTCTTGTGGTTTAAAAAATTAGAAATACTTCTCTGTCAGAATTTTTTATTTAATAGAATTAATTGACAAAATGAAATTTCTAACTGTTCACCTATATAATAATAAAATTATCTGAATTATTAATTGAAATAAAATTTTAAATTTATTAAAAACTGTTAATTAACTTGATGATTTATTAATAAAATGACCTATTTGTAATGAAATTAGAAATCTTAGGAGGGATATGTAATTTCTAAAATCATAAGAATAATTTGTAATTTAAGTAAATATCAGAAAATGTGTTTTTAATTTACCCTAATTTTATTAGAAAAAAAATTGACACAATTTAAATATTAGAGATAAAATTAAAATATTTTTATACATTAGAGACTAAAATAATACAAGATTCATATTTTGAGAATAAAAAATATAATTAATTCTAAAATTCATATAAAATGATGTGCCAAATTAACATTCATTTATTTTAAATTAAAAGACTTATAAAGTAATTTATTATTTTATATTTTTTTTATACAAAAATTTTATTTGCCAATCGCTTATTCCTTAAATAAAATGTACCCATACCAAACATAATAGCTTGGAAAAAGCGAGTGAAATAAGTGAGCAGTCCAAGCAACATCCTGAACTTGGCACATGATCTTCCACTCAGGTCTGTACATGTTCAATTTCAACATGGGATTGGGGTTGGGGTTGGTGTTATTTCTTAGCAAAATGCTTCGTAGCTTAAACTACTTGATGCTCAAGTAGGTACAATAGATGAGTTGGCCATTTGAGTAAGTCTTAAAATTTCGAGCTACCTAGTGGGGTTATATTTTTTATAGGCACAATACTGTGTTGTAAGTTTTTTGAGGTGTATTTTAAATTTATTTTACTAATAATTTGAATAGTTTATAGTGTAGGGTTTATTGAGTAAATTATTTATAAAAAAATTTAAATTAATTAGAACACACAACAAAAACACATTTATGTTTAGGAAAAATAAACAGTTAACATGATTTTAATAATTTTTTAGGGTTATTATTCAACTTGATCTTGTGGTTATACTTATCTGATTAAATTAATTTTTTATACGAATGATATATTCAACGAATCTTGTAATATAAATAGCTTAAATCATCAAAATATGGTTTGAATAAATCTTACGGGATGTGACAATATACTTATCAGATTAAATTAATTTTTTATATGAATGATATACTCAATAAATTTTGTAATATGAACAACTTAAATTATCAAAATATGATCCGAATAAACCTCAGGGACTACACCAACCCCAAATTCCTTGAATTATTTGCTTTGATGTTTATTTATTATTTATTCATAAATATTCAAGTCGAGTACCCACCATAACTAACCGTATGGTTGGTGTTAGTTGCTTCAGATGTAGGACCCCAATTGTTGTTTGTTCGGCGCAAACATAATTCTCTATTTTTATTTATTTATTATTATTTTTTAAAACATTAAATCCCATTTAAAGTAATATCCAGTAAAAGAAAAAGGATTATATTGTAGGTGATCAAAAAAAAAAAAAAAAAAAAAAATTGACAAACATGGTAGACTAATTTCTTTTCAAGGGCAGATTAATTTAGATACTAATAGTTCATCTTCACTCTAATTATAACTTGTTTTGCTAAACAATTTTAATCGATCCTACATTTGCAGGTACGCAGCTTACTCACCAGATTATGGGTACCCTCAAGTAAGTGTCCCCCCCCCCCCCTATATATATAACACTAGTACATAAATATATAAATATTTATATTGTATTTAGTTGAGAGATTTAAGAATGGATTTGGATAGGGAAATGAAAAGAGTAAGTGAGATATTCACATAATTTTACACATTTTTTCTTTTTTCCTTTCTAAATTCTTCTTCAAATTTTTCAACCAAATACAACGTTAATAAATATATTTTGAGTGTGATTCATGTCATCCAAACGTGCCCAACTCGAATGAGACTTGAGCTCAGCCTGAGCCTAAGGTTTGAAGCCCCGATATGTTGATCCATCAAAAATTATGAGAAAATAAGAGAAAATTCTAAAATTCAAAAAATAGGCTTTGAATCACATCTGTTTGGCTAAACCCTCTGGTTGGGTTGCAAGTTCAGTTGACCCGTGATGACCTGCAAGTCCAATTGATATGTGAGAGATTTGACCCGCATATTGGCACGACCCACTGCTCCGTTAGGTAGAACTTGGGCTTAAGATTTTGACATGTGGTTGAGCAGAGCCAACCCCACCCTAGGTTTACATGACTTCAAAATTTTAATTTAGGATAAATTATGCAAATGATCTCTGTAATTTACATGATATATCAATTTGATTTTTGTTATTTTAATTTGTTCGATTTTGTCCCTTAATTTAACGGATTGTGTCATATTGGTCCAATAAAGAATGACCATTAAATTTGGTTGATGGAAAATTATCATATGCTCAAACGATGTGTCAATTTAGTCCTTATTGTTTTAATTTGCTCGATTTTGATAGAGACCAAATTAACATATCGTTTGAATTTCTGTTCACCAAACGTAACAGCTGTTATTTATTGAACCAATATGATACAATCCATTAAATTAAGGGACAAAATCGAGCAAATTAAAATAACAAAGACTAAATTGACATGTCGTGTAAATTACAGGAATCATTGCATAATTTGCCCTTTAATTTAACCATAGTTTTCAAAAAATATAATATTTTTTCCAATACAACCTTTTTAAATTCATATCATATGTTTATGTAACTGGGCAGAGTTTGTATAACCCACAACTTCAGCAAGCACAATATTACCATCAACTTTATGGAGGGTCATCATCAACTATGGGCTCTCCATACTTCTATGGATATTCCATGCAAGCTTCAAGGGGACCATTTCCTACGCCCCAGGCACAACGTATCCAAGGACCATCTTACCTTCACTATCCTACGCAGATGGAGGGGTCCTTCTCTCCCTATCCATCCCCCCCTCCTCTTCTACCCTTGCAACCACAACCACCACCACCACCACCACCACCACCACCAACAACAACAATAAGGCATCCCCATCCTTCTTCCACTGGTAAGTCCTAACCATCCCTCCCATTCATATGAAGTAATGTTATAATAATAATTATATTCATAATTCTTGTAATTTATCTTTTGTATCAATCTAGTTACTGTAAATATAATTGCACCAATTTTATCATTGAAAATTTCATATTATGTCTAATTGATAAAGACTCTTTAGAAATCATACTCATATAAGAGATATAATAATCTATTTTCTCTATTCAAAGTGATTGAGAGTTTTATATCTTATTTGAAATGGTTCAAATCTCTTTTAAATAGACTATTTTGTATGTGATTTGTATATAATTTTTTAATAGATCAATTAGATTAAATTGATACAGTATAAATAATTATAAACAAAATTGATATAATTAAAATTATAATAATCAAATTATAAAGACAACAAATATAATTTACCCATAAAAAATGAAGCGTATATATTAGATCCATTCAAATATAATAATATCATACTTTTAAGTCCACACCTCATTTTTTTAACAATATTTTGAATTATTTTTTATTTTGATTTTTTCTTTTTCTTTCGTTATATTACATGACTAGACATATGTGTCAACTACATTCACAAATTTGAGTGAGGAGGCATGTGTGACTATTTATGTGTACTGATCATATTAATTACTACATTGAGATTGAGATGATACTAGCACAGTCCTCTATGTATGATATGTACTGATCATATGGCATGCACCATGGGCGGGGGCACACATGGGCAGGCACTAGCATGTGACATTAACTGTCCAATTTGTGGTGAGAGACGAATCACAGAAGTAAATTTATAATTTTAAATAACGGTATCAGTATTTAGAAAATGATTATTTTAATTATTTTTAAATTTTTATTAAAAATACATAAATAATAATAATAATAATTTATAATAATTTTTTAATTAAATGATATTTAAAATCTGGTCAAATGAAAATATCATGGCAGAGGGGAAAAGTGTAAACTAACGGTGACCGCATCTGCATGCACGTGGACTCAGTCCAGTAGCCGTTGGGACAGGCCCACAATCCAATGTTTGATGCTCAGTTTTTAACAAAAATGGTTTTTTTTTTTTTTATTAACCTTAAAAAAAATTTGTCAAAAATTTAAAGTCAGTTCACTACATTCTTCTAACAGCAATGTTAGGTATCATGAAAAATTTTTTATGAAAATAATCATGAAAGTTTTGTGATCTTTAGATTATACTGAATAAAACACCACACACTAATCAAGATAATCCAAGAATCATAAATTTTTCATGATCATTTTCATAAATTTTTTTTCATGATACTTAATTTTTCTCATTTCTAATTGAGCCCCCAATCCCACAACCAATAACGTGAATGAAAAAAATTAAGTTTAACACAGAGAGAGAAGGATGTGGATGTATCTTTACGTCAGTCCCAGACACATTATTAGGTGTGAAATTGGCATTCAGGGGATGAATTATTTTTCGTTAGGACTAAAAAAGCATAAAAAATAAAATAATTTAAATAAATTAATAAAATAAAATATTACATTGAAATTATAATTATTTTATTTTTTCTCTTATAAAAATAAAAAAAGTCTAAAAAATTTTGCCAAATGAATTTTTTTAGTTCTAAAAGTTAAAAAAATCACAACTCCAAAAAGTTAATTAAAAAGTTTTTGCCAAATCACAACAAAATTTACGGTCCCGACACATCTCCTAATTGAGGCCTCCAATTTCATCTCAATGACCTGGTTAAGGCCCATGTGAAACGGTCTCACACTCTTCTATTTCATCTTTTGGCCTCTCTAAATTCACATCATTGGGAGACAAAATTAAGGAAATGAATCATTTTTCATGTGTATAGTGATTTATTTAGATGTTGCTCAAATATCATATAAAATTTAAATTTATATCATATTTTATAATTTTAACTTAAAATTCTTGAAATATGACTCTTAAATTTATCAACAATGACATAAATTATTTCATGTCAATCACGTAATACCCAACTCTTTCCATATTATTAGGGTAGAATTCAAGGATCAAGATCTCTAATATTTATATTCACGAAAAAACAGAGAAGAAGAAAGGTATAAAAATTATAAATTATAGGAACATAAAACAATATAAAGTTGATGTGATTTCCACAAAATTAGAGTCACGTTTATGGTCACTGTAATTCTATTTTATGATAAAAGGTACAAGTGATAATTGTCCCCGTAACTACATGTATTCAGTCCCGTTTGGGGGCTGACTAAATTAGTCAATTAGTCAAAAAGTTATTAAATTAGTTAAAAAGTCAATCACTCATACCAAAAAGTCAAAGATTCTCTTTTCTCTTTACTTTTCGCACATCTTTTCGTAATTAGTCAAAAAGTCATCCCAAACATATAAGTTTTTTTTACCTACCTTTTTAGCCAAATAACTAAAAAATTACTAAATTAGCCTATTCCCAAACGAGGCCTGAATTAGGTTAACAAATCACAAGTACAAAAATATCTTTATTCCAAATTCTGGTTGGGTGTCAACCACCCAAACCTCCAAGGAGAATCCATAATTTAAGTAATTAGTGCTTAATACTTATTAAGTCCTCGTTTGCCAAGTTAACATTTTAGTCAAAAAGTTAAAAAAATTATTAAAAAAGTCAAAAAGTCTATAACCTATACTAAAAAGTAAAAGATTTCATTTTCTCTCTACTTTTTGCACATCTTTTTATAAAAAGTCAAAAAGTCACCCCAAACATACTAATTTTTTTTATCTCATATTTTAGCCAAAAAACTAAAAAATTACTAAAATAACCTGTTTCCAAACGAGACCTAAGATTCAGACTATCGCAATAGCGCGTCACTGGCTTGGTAACCCATCCAAACCCCCCATCCCAATCTCTACTTTCAGACCTTGAGATTTATACTCTAGTCCATATAGAATTTATATAATTCTTTCTATGTGTACATTAAATGAATAAAATTGGGATGAATTTTTTGGCACATTTATTAAATGGGCCAAATTTAGAAATATGGTTTGAAGCCTAACCTGACTTGATTATCATTATATATCATAGATAAATTCTATGTGTTATATATATGTATTAGTGTGTATAGTACATTATATAATTTATTTAGTTTTATTTTTAATAGTAAAATAAATGCATTCAAGAAGGAAAATGCACCCAACAAGACATGAATTTAGTATTGCCTTAATAATAATTTTTGTGTCAACTCAATTATGAATTTGTTGATATTTAATTTTATATCATATATAAATTTGGTTGGCGAATTTGTAATTGTAAAATCTTTCAAGGTTGGGTGCAAACAAGATTTGTAGGCGCAATGTTGGCCAGATAGGGCCCAGGCCCAATCCTACTCGGCTCAGCCCGTTGGATGGTCATCCTACTTTTTCAAACTTTGTAAACCATTCTAAGGTTATTTTTGAACAAATTTTAAAAAGATTATAACAAGGTGTTTTGAGAATGTGGTTAAAAGTTGATTTTTATATTTTAACTAAATTTTTTAGAATTTTTTGAAAAGTGATTTGCAAAGTTGATAAAAAGTGTTTTTTGACTTTTTAGATTAATATTCATTTATAATGTCACATCATAATCAAATGATCAAAATACTCCCACCCAAATTAAGAAATTTACCCTCAAGTTGTAAACATGGAGGGTAGTCTTGTAATTTCACACCATGCGTTTTATGGTCTTCCCAAATGATAATCTGGCATTTTTTTGCTGTTGTGGGCTGCGTTTTTCGAGCTGCTGAACGCAACTTTTTGCTGTGTTCTCAAAAGAGCACAAAAGCTAAAACACTTTCAATGCTCTTAGGAGTTGATAGAGTCCTCCTTTTATATCGTCTTTCCTCTAGCTAAGTTAACTAATTGAGAAGTAAGAAAGTTCAGGTTTTCTTCCATTCTATGCAATTGAGTGAATGAGTTCAAGGCTTCGAAAGGACAGTTTTCAAGTTTTTATTTTATTTTCTCTCAATATAAATTATGTATGTTAGTTTAAAGTATTCTGTGAAGTGTAATGCTATATAAATATAAATTTGATTCTTTTATCTGTTTTCTTTTTTTAACTACATGACACAAATGTAGTGAGGTTTACATTAATAATTAAATATACATATTATTCATTATTTTGTATCCAATGATAGGAAAAATCTTACAAGAAATTGATTTAAGCTTGTGACAAAGGTTATTTACAATGTATGTACTCTATTTTTATCCTAATTTTAACTTATAAATTGTTATGGTTGGTGTCAGATTTACAGACTCCACAGTATACCTCAACAATAGAAACAGCAGTTGTTGCCATTACTTCAGAAAGTCCAAATACCTAAGGGAGAAACTCATCCAAATATATATGGTTTGATGAAAAGTTTTCATTATACAATCTCAACAAGTTACTGTCCTCATCTTTCTCTCTAAATCTCTCTCTAATTACTCAACTGGTCATAATTTTTTTTGTTTGGTCCAAAGCTATAGCTATTGGTGAAGGCCACTTGCAATCTCAACAGCTATGGGAGACAAAGATGGACTAAGCAATCATCTTATGCAGATTATTTATTTATTTATTTATTGCTCCAGACCAACAATTTTTTTTTTCTTTTCATTTTTTTTTTAAATTTTAATTTGGGTTACTAAATTATGAATGTGTGGACAGAAGGGAATTGCAGCCCCTGCAATGAAGAAATTTTTCTAAAAATATTGTAGGTTTCTAATTAATTTTTCCCTATTTTTTGTGGGAAAAGAAGTTTAATATAAATGACATGAACTTCTATGTCAAATTTGGACTGTGTTTAAGTTGATCAATTCTTTTGTTTTTTTTGGATGGCATGTTGATTAATGTTTTAGCATGCTACTTTTGGGGGATTAATTATAGAAAGGGTACATGGATGCTCTAGCTAGTAACAATGATATCAACATGTGGGATTAATAATTTAATATCATTCAATTATGGAATGGGAGATTATATTAAATCAAATACGTTAAAGATGGCGAACTTTCTATGATGGATACGTTTTACTTATTTTATTTTTTGGGAAGATGGAAGTTTGGATTTGGATTTGGATTTTTGTTTAGCGAGGACAAAACTATACACATTTTGTTTTCTTATTTGAAAATCTCATATCTAAAATCCTAAATATAGAAAATCGCTAATATGTACAATTAGTTTGGAAATTTTAAAGTAGTAAAAAAACGAGGAGGATTCCCTCGGGTCCAAAATCTGGGCTAGAGGGGGCTGTTTGGGCCCGTGGAGCTTATTACGAGTCCCGTTTTATGATCAAAACTATTCATTTTGTCAGGCAATTCATGTATTTCATTTACAAAAAAATTAGATCAATCCGATAAGTGTATTTTGCCTAATTTACCACATTTTTCACTAAAAAATAGATGACAATTATGTTTTTAAAAAATGAACGATAAATTTTTTTCATAACAAAAATAATAAATTAAACAAGTTGCAATTATCGAATCGACTTAATTTTTTTATGAATGAAATATACGAATACCTAACAAAATGAATGATTTGAATAATCAAAACGGGACTCGTAGTAAACCACACGGCCTAAACAACCCCGTCCAGTAATCCTCCTCCAAAAAACAAAATTTTAGATGAGTAAATGGAATTTTTTTAAAATAGAGTACTTTAAGACTGATAATTTTTTTCATGCAATCTCTGACTTAAGGTTTTAGAGAGCCTTGCGTATTTGGAGAAACAATAACAAATTTTGTTGTGAAACAGTGGCAGATTATGAATATTTTTTTATTTTATTTTATTTTTTTTAAGAACTCAACCTAAATATTAAAATGAGATTTTATCATTTTAGTGGACTTTAAATGATGAGCTAAGTGGTCAAATTGTTTTTTTTTTTTTTTGATGACCAGGTGTTCGAGTCAGTTTACGCACACTTCAACTAATCTCAGGATTCATGCAAAGTGTCCTCTCCACGTGGATCGGACAAATCTCGAACATAACTCGTAGAAGTGATCTCAAGAAGTTGATAGTCCTTAGTGGGAGTTGAACCTTGGGGCTTAAGTTGGATGGACCTTTCCAATGTATTGATAATGAACAGAAAACCAGAGTTCTGGAAGTTGATTTCTCGGCATTAGAGGTCCGGGTTGCTATTAAAGGGTGTGATGGTAATAAAGCATCTGGTCCGGCCGGTTTCAACTTGACCTTTTTTTTTTCTTTTTTTCCAGAAATGCTGGTCAGTGCTCAAGAATGACATCATGTGCTTTTTCAAGGAATTCCATGAGCAAGGGAGGTTGCTTAAAGGGCTTAATAGCTCCTTTGTGGCCCTTATTCTTAGGAAAGATAATCATATTAGTATAGTTGACTATAGGCCAATTAGTTTAATTGGGTCAGATTATAAAATCTTAGCTAAGGTACTTGCTGCAAGGCTGAAGTTGGTGCTGCCATAGATCATAGGGGATGTGCAATTTGCTTTTGTGGGAGGTAGGAATATACAAGATGGGGTGCTTATTGCCAATAAAGTGGTGGATGATTGGAAGAAGAAATGGATGATTCTAAAACTGAATTTCGAGAAAGCTTACGATTTTGGGATTTATTTATTCTCTATGTTGGCTAATTTTGGATTCGAAACTAGATGGTTTATATGGATGAAAGCTTGTGTGACTACTGCAAGAATCTCAGTTCTAGTAAATGGCTCCCCAACTAATGAATTCAACCTTGAAAGAGGTTTTAGGCAGGGTGACCTTTTGTTACCTTTCTTATTCATTATTGTGTCTGAGGGCTTAAATATTTTGCTAACTAGAGCAAAAGAATTGGGGTTGTTGAAGGGAGTGACAATGGGCAATGGTGATGAAAACATATCTCACCTACAATTTGCAGATGATACAATAGTTTTTTGTAATGCTAAATGGTGGGAGGTCATGAATGTGAAAAGGATTCTAAGATGTTTTGAGATCATGTCAAGACTTAAGATCAATTACCATAAGAGTAATATCTATGGAGTAGGTGTTCCAGATGAGGTGGTGACTGATATTGCATCTAAACTGAATTCTATGAAGAAATGACCTTTCACTTATTTAGGCCTTCCATTGGGAGTAAATCCCAGAAGAAAGAGTACACGGGCACCTATAATTGATAAGTGTAAAAAGAGGCATGCATCTAAAAAAAAGAAGATTTCTCTCTTTTGGTGGTAAACTTACACTTATCAAATCAGTATTATCCAGTTTGCCAGTCTATTATATGTCTCTGTTTAAACTACCTGAAGGTGTTGCAAGGACTCTTGATAAAATCCAAGCTTCTTTTCTTTGGGGGAGTTCTGATATGAAAAGAAAGGTACATTTGGTGAAATGGGAAAAGGTAACCAAGAGTAAAAAACAAAGGGGGCTGGGGGTAACAATGATCAGAGACTTCAATGATTGCCTTCTAGCAAAGTGGTGGTGGAGGTTTGCGACTAAAACTGTGACGACCGGCCTTCTTTTTCCTTTTCTTCCTTCTTTCTTCGCTTCATTCTCTTTTTATTTTCGTTTGATTGAAATGTCCGGAAATGGTTTCCTAATTCTTATTTCTTCCGATGCTGAATTTCGGTCGTTCCGGAGGGTGTGCAGGTGAATCCGGGGTGCCTGGGAGCGAAGTTAAAAATTTGGGTTGCTGGGCCAGGGCCGCACGTGCGGGGCCCAAGGCTGCACGTGCTGAGGAGGGCCGTTCAAGCGGTGGGAAGGGTCGCTCGAGCGGTGAAGCTTGACACCCAGATAATTCTATTCTGAAATCAACGCATGAGCGGAGGAAATGGAAAGCACGAGCGGTCAAGGTGGGCTGCTCGAGCGGTGGGAAAGGCCGCACGAGCGGCCAACTGGGCAGTCCGAAACTCTGTTTTTTTCCCTCTTTTTGGTCCGAATGTATCTTTCATTATACACATTTCTTTCTCACTCCAAACCCTATTTTCCTCCCCATTCTCTCTAGAAAACCCCTCAACATCTAAAACTCTTTAATTTTGCAAACTTTGGGGTCAAGATCTTCACCATCTTCCTCTAAATCTTGAAGATCAAGAGCTAGGGTTCCTTGTGGTGTAGTGCAAAGTGAAGGATTAACCATTTTGGCTCTAGGGTTTCATCTCATCTTTCATCAACAAGCTTGAGGTAGGGATTCTTGAGTTATATATACTAGTTTTGCTACTTTGATGATGATTGAAAAGTTTTCTCCTAGTTTCTTTTGATGATTTCAACTTTGTGATTTCAAAATGTAGAGATTTTACTTCAAAAGAGGGTTTTTCTTTAAACTTTCAAAATGTTGGTTAATCTTGGAGGGTTCTATCTTGTTCATCAAAGAAAGATGATTTGATTAGGGTTTTCACCAAGAAATGGAAAATATTGGGTTTTGATGAGAACCCTAGAAAATTTGGGGATTTTGGGCAAGTAAGAGATATACCTATGAAACCCTTTGTTATTTTGTGTCAAGAGGTTAAATGAGAATAAACCTCATATTTTGTTTGGCTAAAATGGAAACCTATTGATATATGAGAAATGAGATGTCATTGAAATATATTTTGTTAAACACTTGAATGTATGTGTGTTGTTGAAAAGTGGTCAATAATCATGTATCATCGAATGTGGAAATTACGAAATCATAGAGATTATGTTGAAAGCATCTCATATTGCCTTGAAGAGGCTACCTTGTGTGATTTGTGCATGTTGAGAATTTGTTATTAACATGAATTGATGGCACATGAGCATTTTGGTGAACTAGTTTTGAAGAAAGGAAATGAGAAATGGGATTAATTGTTGTTGTTGTAGAGATATTTTGAGGATAGAGGAATCCAATGAGAATGGAATTATTGCATCATATTTTCAATTGATTCATTATCATCATTGTGCATCTTGACATGAGTTGGAAAACGTTTACATTGAGAAAGATTATATTGTAACGAGAACATATTCATTGTGATAAATTTAACGGAAATGTGTATGGGGTAAATACGTTGGTAAGTCCGGATAGGAGGTGTAGATGAACTTGATAAGTTGGCCTGAGTGTCCATGGTGAAAGACTAGAAACCCGCGCAGATAGATGTCGAGTCTTCCGGTTAATACCGGTAAAAATGACAATTTGGTAGTACTTGTATAGTCTACTTGCAGACACCAACCTAGGGATTACCAGAGTCGTATTTACCGCCTCCATTGATTTAAATATTAGAAATTGTGAGAATCAATGTGATTGATAAATATTATGAAGAACATGATGATTTTCTTAAATAGTGCATTGAAATGAAATTTTCCTTTATTATTGACATTGGCATGGCATTACATTTGCATTTCTAATATTGAGGGAAATTGCATAACTGTATATACTTTGTGAGAATTCTCTACTGGGTTTTATGCTCACTCCTATGGGTTTTGGTACAGGTAAAGACGTAGTGATCCCGCCAAATTGAAGGCGTGGATACGTTCATGAGAAGAGTAGATCACTCTTTATTTTTGTTGTAAAATTTTTGTAAAGCCAAGGGCTATTCTTGTATGGGTCCGAGATGCCACTTTTGTGTAATCAGGCTTAAGCCTTGGAAGTTGTAGCCCATAAGGGCATTTTATTTATTTTAGAACTTTATGCTTCACATGCTATAGATTCATGTATAAACTAACCTATGAATGTGTAAATTGCATGTGGAACCTTTTGTATAAACCTTGGAGATTAAGATGTAAAGGTTGGAGAATGGTTGTATCTATTTGATGAATGTGGCTAGATGTATTAGATATGTTGGGATTATTTTGGGGCGTGACAAAAACTAAGGCCTTTTGGAGAAGAATTATTTGCTACAAATATGGAATCTCAGGTGGTGGATGGTTTCCTATCAAGGAACTTGAGATCAAGTACTCTAGGACATGGTTGGACATCTTGCTTGTGGCTGACAGTAATCAAAGTCTCAAGGATTTTTTTGCCAATAATACAAAGGCAATTAGTAATGGAGCTAGAGTTATGTTCTGGGATGATTTGTGGTTTAGGAACAAAGCAATTTCAAAAGACTTTTCTAGATTATTTATGCTGTCAATTGACAAACTAATCCCTTTGAGGGATTGTATTCAACAGAAAAATATGTCTGAGGGTTGGAATATGAGATTTAGAAGACCATTATTTGCATGGGAAGAGGAGGAGGTTACAACATTATATTCTTTGTTGAATGCATCAATACCTGTGTTGAGTAACCATGATGGCATGCTCAAATAGAAGGCTCCCCCATTAAGCCAATCCTTGGTGTCTTCATTATACCAGAGATGTGTACCAGTAGTGGGTATGGATCCTTATATTTACGATTTTCTTTGGAAAAACATCTCTCTCCCAAAAGTTCAATTCTTCGGATGGTTAGTGTAGTAGGGTAGGATTAAAACTTCTACTTATTTATAGAGAATTGGTGTACTTGGTGCCAACATGAGTAACTTGTGTATTTTCTATAACACTGATATGGAAACAACTGATCATGTGCTGATGGGCTGTTATTTAATTTGGAAGGTTTGGTCTCATTTGATGAATTTGTGGGGATTTTACTGGGTTATACTAGGCTGTTTGGTAAGACTGTTGGAATGGTAGGCTGGTTTTAAGTATAGAAAGATAGAAGCAAGATTGTGGAAAGCTCTGCTGCTGGTATTGGTGTGGTCTATGTGGAAACACAGAAATGAATGCAAATTCATGAATGTTAAGCCAAACTTTGGGGAGTTGAAGGAACTGATTAAAGTTAGAGTGGCTTTTTGGATTAAAAGCAATGTAAGGGGGCTGTGTTACTCAATTCATGATCTAGTCTCTAATATCCAACAAATTAGAACATCATCCAAGGATATTTGATGAGTGGCTTGGGCTGCTAAGTTATTTTTGGGTGGTGCTTGTGCTTCCTATATATTTTTTAGCTGGTGTTGTCTTTCTTTTGGCTTTCTTCTCTGTTTTCTTGTTCGGTTGGATCCTCTCTAACTTGGTGGTGTGCTAGCATATGATTGTGCTTGCTTATTGGTGCCAATATAGTTGGGATTGTCTTGTGTAGCTATGATGTTTTTTGCACTCACCTCCCCTTATCTTTTTTGATGTATTCGCTTCTTGTTTGTTAGTTTATATCAATAAAGATTTTCTTTTTTTCCTGATCAAAAAAAAAAAAAAAAAGTTAAAAAATTATTTATAAGTCATATTTAGAAGACTTATTTAATGTGAAGTTCTATGAATATTCTTTTAGAGTTTGAAGTCCTATTTAAATAGGAATGTGTTCCATAAGATCCTATGAGTTGTAAATAAATGATATTATTATACCCCCAATTTGTTTCCATATTGTACCTTATCTTCTCATTCATCATATCATGTTTGAGAAGGCTTTTAGGAAAGACAAGTCTATAGGCAACAACCATGCAAGTTGTTTTTGCCTTGATCGCGGGATTCCAGTGTATTTTCAAAATGCTGCTTAAATGGATGTGGATATGGTCGATGATATGATGAAGTTTGAGGGTTGTGTGTTGATTCCTTCGATAGATTTTGACTCCAATCAATTGAGGGGAAGAGGTATGTTTTTTTTTTTTGTTGAAGTGTGTTACTGTTTGTTGAAGTGTGGATTGTTCATCTTTAATAGGGCATTGACAATCTATTACATTCATTGATAGGCACATTTTGGTCAATGTTCTGATTGAATGTATGTAGTTGACATTGTGATGGTTGATGCGTTTTGATATCTTCGATGTGCGGAGTGGTGTGTATGGGTTCAAGGGTTGGGTTTGGGGTATTTGGGTTTGGTTGTTAATTGGATGACAAATGTGAACCATAAATTGGTTTTTGGATTCTGCTGCTACAAGGACAGGAGTATTAGAATCATGATACACAGCCAAGGAAATGAGTTGAGCCAAAGTCAAGAAGAGAGCCCAGCCATTTCAACAAAATTAGTTAGCTAGTTATAACTATAGTTAGATTGGTTTGGTTAGTTGTAATTGTAGTTAACTAGTAGGCAACCTTTTATATAAATAAAGTACAAACTCTTTAATTGTGATTTATTGAATAATATCTTCTATAGATCTGGTTTTCCTTTATGGTATCAGAGCTTAGAAAGCTCTTATGAGCACAAGTCTCAAAGGTTCATCAATGGCATCATAGCTTTATCCTCCTCTACTACTACCTCACCTACTACACCTTCTATACCTCCAAATCTTGCTCTTCTTATCTTGAATTTGAATTCTTTGGTGAATGTCAAACTTGATTCAACTAATTACATTATCTAGAAAAGTTCAGAATATTCTCAGAGTAACATAGCTTATTTGTTTTGTTGATGGCACCAAGGTATGTCCATCATCTACCATCACTAATGAGCATAACAATGAAATCTTGAATCCATATTACACTCAATGGATGATTATCGATTCTCATCTACTTAGTTGTTTAACTGTTACTCTGTCTCCATCTATGTTCACCTTTGTATTTCATTGTTCTACTAGTCATGAGGTGTGGAGTGTTCTTGCCAAACGCTTCACATCTTTGTCAAGATCACATATAGATCAATTGAAGAACAAGCTTAATTACATTGTTAAGAAAGGAAATATAATGGAGGATTACTTGATGCATATCAAATTGCTTGTTGATTAATTTGCCTTAGTTGCATCACCTGTTAATGATGAGGATCTGGTCTTATTAATTCTAAATGGTTTGCGTAATGAGTATAATGTCTTTAAAACCTCTATCAAAACTCAATCTGGCTCCATTTCAATTGAGGAATTATATTCTTTGTTGAACTTTGAGTTTATTCATGTTTAAACATCCACTAAACAGTCTTCTGTTTCATATATTCCTTTTGCTTATCATGTTTTCCATTTGCTTATCATGTTTCAAGAACTTCTACTCGAGGAGGCTATAGAGGTAGTTCTCATAGAGGTTGAGGATGAGATGGAGGCATATATTTTAGAGGTGGTTCTAGTAATCATAATAGAGGTCGATTGTATCACAATTCTAATACTCAAGGTCCTTATCAAGGTAATCAAAGCAATCAACAAGGCAATCAAGGCTATTATCAAGGAAATTCTACTACTTCAGCAATCAATTCATCTTCTCAACTTGTTTGTCAGATCTGTGGTAAAACAAATCATTTAGCCTTAAATTGCTAGTACATGATGGACATTTCCTTCCAATCTACAAGGTCTCTAGTCAATAAAGTTTATGTTGCTTCCACATCATCTCAGTCATCTCAGTCTGGTGGTGACCTATCTGGTTCTAGTTCTCACACAAATTGGTTTATGGATTCTGCTACTACAAGTCATATCACAAATGACTTGAACAATTTATCTTATGATCAACCATATCATGGCTTAGATCAGGTTACTATTGGTGATGGTAATACTTTTCCTATTCACCACACTAGTAAATGACTCATTCCTACTCCTTTTTTTCCCTTTTCATCTCTCCAAAGTTCTTCGTGTACCTTCTATTTCTTCCAACTTGATTTTATGTCCAACAGTTAATTTTTGATAATCATTGTACTATTACTTTTGATAAAGATGTGTTTGTCATATAGGACAAGAGCACCCAGAAGGTCCTATATAGAGGCTATCACTCCCATGGTCTTTATCATCTTCCTAGCTACATCTTTTTCACCTGTGCCAACGTTGTTGTGTTTTTAAAAATCACAGACTACCATTTAGCTTGTCAAATTCCACTGCTAATAAACTGTTGGCCTTTATTCACGCTGATGTTTGGGATCCATTTACTTCACCGGTTTCATCTTACAAATATTATGTTTTGTTCATAAATGATTTTAGCAAATTTACATGTTGTTTCCTCTTCATTACCAAAGTGAAATTTTTACTAAGTTTTTGGATTCAAAGCCTTTGTTGAGAATTAGTTTTGTACACAATTAAAAATTTTAGGAAGTGATAATGGAGGTGAATATCTCAACACTAAGTTTCAAGAATTTCTAAAGAGTCAAGGGATTGAACATCAGCTGAGTTGTCCTTATACACCTGCTTAAAATGGTGTAGCTGAGAGGAAGCATAGGCATCTCATAGAAACTACTATTGCTCTCATGCATCACTCATCTTTGCCTCTTGCTTATTGGTTTGATGCTCTTGCTACATCTATTCTTCTCATTAATCGACTTCTTACTGCTAAACTTGGTTTTCTTACTCCTTTTGAAGCTTTATATCATAATCCTTCTGATTATACATTTCTTAGAACTTTTGGTTATAATTGTTATCCTTGGATTAGACCTTATTCCACTTATAAGCTTCAACCTAGATCTATACCCTGTGTTTTTCTTGGATATATTCCATCCACTAAAGGCTATAGGTGTCTTGATTTTTCTACCGGCAGAGTTTATATCTCTCGACATGTGGTCTTTAATGAACATATGCTTCCCTTTGCTTTGTTAGATTCTTCATTTTCTCCATCTTCGCCATCTACATTGACTCAATTAAACACTTTTTTTTTGGTCTTCTTAGTCTTCTCCTTGACCTTCTCATACATCTGTCTTATCTATTCCATCTGCAGCCCAGCCTCCTCTAGCTGCATCTCCTATTCCAGCTCAGCCTATTTCTCAGCATGCTATCCCATCTGCAACATCTGTTTTGCTTGAAACTCAACCTACTACTCACTATCCAACTCAACCTACTTCTCAGCATGGTACCCCATCTGTAGTACAATCTCCTCCTCAGATTCCTACTTCATCTGCAGCACAGTCTCCTCCAGCTTGGCCTGCTCATCAGTCTACAATGTTGACTGCTACTCTGTCTCTAGTTTAGTTTGCTTCACACACAACAGCTTTACCAATTTCTGCTATCCTTTTTCTCCTTATATTTATTCTTCTCAATTTTCTCAAATCCCTATTTCTTTTATTTCTATTCATCTTCCTACTCTCCCATCTGCCTCTCACTCTATTCCTTCTACTAATATTCACCTCATGGTCACTCAATCTAAATGTCATCCTCCTATTTGTTTCCTCACTTCTATTGATCTCACTTCTACTAATCTGGTTGAGCCACAATCTTATCAAGAAACTGCTCAATTAGCCGTCTGGGTTGTTGCCATGGTTGATGTATATATAGCTTTAATAAGACAAGGAACTTAGTCTTTGGTCCCTCTTCATTCTAGCAAAAAGGCTATTGGTTGCAAATGGGTTTTTCGTCTCAAGAAAAATTCAAATGGTATAATTGCTCGGCATAAGGACAGATTGGTTGCCAAAGGATTTCTCCAAACTTAAGGTATTTATTATTTTGAGACCTTTAGTCCAGTGGCAAAGCAACCTACTATCAAACTTCTCTTATGTTTGGCTCTTCACTTCAAGTGGTCCATCAAACAACTTGATATCTCCAATGCTTTTCTTCATGGTGTCTTAGATGAAGAGGTTTATATGCATCAACCTCTTGGTTTTGTTGATAAAGAACATCCATCCATGGTTTGCAAATTGCACAAGGCTCTTTATGGGCTCAAGCAAGCTCCCAAAGCTTGGTTCTCTACTTTTTCTACATTTCTTCTCAAACAGGGCTTCCAGGCTAGTCATTGTGATTCATCCTTATTTGTTAAGAAGACTTCTGCCTCCATCACTATTCTCTTAATATATATTAATGATATTCTTCTCACAGGCAGTGGTCATTCTTATATTTCCACTCTAATCACTCAGATGCACTCTATTTTTTTCATGAAGGAATTGGGTCTTCTTAACTATTTTTTGGGTATATCTGTTACCTTATTTGCCTCAGGCTATTTCTTGTCTCAAAAGAAGTATGCTACTGAGATTTTTGCCAAAGCTAGTATGACCAATTGTAAATCTACCCCATCTCCTATGACTCTCAAGTCTACTGCTTCTACTGAGGATTTACCTTTTTCTCAGCCTTTTCTTTATCGAAGTCTTGTTGGTGCCCTACAGTATCTTACTATTACATGACTTGATTTGGCTTTTGTTGTCAATCATGCCTGTCAGTTCCTTCAAACTCCTCTTACCAGTCATTTTGCTTTGGTCAAAAGATTACTTAGATATCTAAAAGGCACTCTTTATCATGGTCTACATTTTACACCAGGACCTCTCACTTTAAATGCTTTCTTCGATTCTGATTAGGCAGCCAACTCTATTGATTGAAGATCTACAACTGCTATTGTGTCTTCTTAGGTCCCAACTTGATTTCGTGGTATGCTAAGACGCAATCTACAATATCCAGGTCTTCCATTGAGGCCGAATATTGGGCTTTTGCTCACATCGTTGCTGAACATAACTGGCTAGGTATTCTTTTATCTGATCTTCATATCTCAGTTCCAGTTCCCACTCTTTGGGGTGATAATATGTCTGCCATCTCTTTGTCCAATAATCCTGTCTTTCATGCATGGTCCAAACATATTGAGATGGACTACCATTATGCCAGGGAAATAGTTGTAGCAAAGAAGCTTCATATTTGTCACATCTCTTCTATGGATCAGCTTGCTGATATATTCACCAAACCACTTTATTCTTCTCGATTTTAGTATTTGCAGCACAAGCTTATGGTCTCTCAAACTCCCTTAAGCTTGAGGGGGCATGATAAGGAGCTAAGCCAAAGCCAAGGAAAGGAGCTGAGCCAAAGTCAAGAAGAGAGCCCAGTCATCTCAACAGAATTAGTTAGGCAGTTATAACTAGAGTTAGATTGGTTTGGTTAGTTATAATCATAGTTAACTAATTGGCATCCTTTTATATAAATAAAGTACAAACTCGATAATTGTGATTGATTGAATAATATCTTCTATAGATCTGGTTTTCCTTTAGCTATGCACGTGAGTCTTTTTGGAGAGAGAAAGTGCCAGCTTATTTGGTCTATTCAGGAGGAGGGAGAGAATTGTGCGTACCGATCATTTTTCCTTTCCTATTATGAGGCTCTTTTTTGAAATGACTGTTAGTGTTGGGCTTGTAAGTATGTGTTGTTTGACTTTCTTATATAGTTGATTGTCTAGTTTAATATAATTCTCTAAATATTTATAAATAATCTCCTACCGATTGAAGAAAAAAAAAAAAAAAAAAGCAAACTCTAAACACAATCATGTTTGCCTCCATCTTTTTAGTGATACATGATTGTATGATTAAAATTATACCACGACAAAAAGATTTGAAGATAAAAGAGTTTGAGAATTGATAATCCCATAATGTTTGTCTTATATGATCTCGATGAGTTGAATAGTAGCATATAACATTTTATTTTTAAATTCAATGCCAATAACAAACAATAAGTCTTAAACAGCCCATCCCAAAACAATACAATATATGGAAATGGAATAGACAAAACATAGTTATAAACTATGTTCATTCCAATTACTCTAATGTCTTGGAGGGAGAAGCACTTGCTTAATCATTTTCTCCAGATTCAAAAAAGATGAAGCAGATGAACTCGTAGTGGCCTCTTCGGCCATTTTCCTCCATTCCATGGCCCTTTTCTTCATCTCCTTGCCCTTGTTTCCAGCCACCAACTCTCTCACAAGCTTCTCAACTTCATCTCTCTTAACATCATTGTCTATCTCTACTCCAATTCCCCACTTAGTGCAGCAGGACCAACAGTTGGTTTGTTGATCTGCAAAAAATGGCCAACAGATCATTGGCACTCCACCGGAAATGCTTTCCAGAGTGGAGTTCCACCCACAATGAGTTAAAAACCCTCCGATAGATGGGTGGGTGATAACTTCCTCTTGTGGGCACCAACTTGCAAGTAGGCCTCTTTCTTTGGTCTCTGTCACAAACTCCGGTGGAAGAACTGCCGAGTCACCGGTAACAAGATCAGACCTTATTATCCACAGAAAGGTGTGATTGCTATTAGCAAGTCCCCAAGCAAATTCAACCAGTTGATTTGGTGTCATTATAGTTATGCTTCCATAATTCACATAAACAACAGAGTTAGGTTCTTTAGAGTTGAGCCATTCTAAGCACTCAGGTGCTTCTTTCCACAGATTTGATCCCATGGACTTCAAACTATCATCATTGATCTGATTCGCAAGTAAGTGTAAAGGTCCAATGGTGTAAATTGGAATAGACACAGATGAAAGTGCGTCCAAAACTTCATACTCCAATTTCTCAAATGTATTATAAATAATTGCAGAAGTTTTGTGAGAGACCTTGCTTCCGTCCAACACAAATTTAATCATAATATCATCAGGGTCAATGGATCGAATAAAGGTTGGGAAATCCTTCAGACGTATACCTTGCATACCGGGTATCCAATCTATAACCATATCCAAATACCCATTTGTGAGATAACTCGGGTCTGCACATCACAAAAATGGTAATTTCAACAGTTGAACACCCATGTCTAAAAAAAAGTGCAACACCATACTGAATTTATATGTTTTTTTTTTTTTTTTGGACGACTACTGAATTTATATGTTGATATACAAATAATATCTTGGTATAAATATATGCTCATCATACTAGCTTATGCAGGGATGTACCTAATGGGTGAGTATGAGTCATGTTGGTATGACTTAGAGCCAAACCTAGAAACGAATCGACCTTGATCAATTCTAAATTTTTGGCCCTAGAACCGAATCAATGATCTCTTAAAACTGAGAAAATCTAATCCAAACGAATTTAGGATCGTTCATATTGTAGAAAACAGTTTGTAGAAAAATTTAATATTAGATGATTGAATGTAACAATGTTTATGGTAATAAATTATCAGAACCAATTACATAAATATGTGTATACTATTTACAAAAAAGGTATAAAATTTATGGCAATTCTTAAGTGTGTAAGTGTATATCATACACTTGTGTAAGTTCTTACAAATATATGCAAGTTACTTCATAAAATTACGTACGTTTTTACAAACATATGTAAGTTAACTCATAAAAATTTGAGAAATTACAACTTACGTATATTTGTGAGATTTTACGTAATTTTGTGGGTTAACTTATGTATATTTATGAGAACTTACATAAGTGCATAAAGTATACACCTTACACACTCAAACACTTTTCAAAATTTATTTATATGGTTGGTTTTCGAGTCCGTTCAAGTTATCCTGAGGCCAACCAGTGAAGCAACTCGTTTTGGTCATACTGGTCACTTTAAGATCCAGAATGGTGCAATGCCTTTCATGAACCAAACCAACCCATCCTATGAAAGCCAAGTTAGTTTGATTTACTGGTTTTTCACATCATTTGCCCACCCCTATTGTGGCTGGGGCAACATCACAAGTTTCAAAACCTCTCCTATTGTAGTAGTATTAGTTTAGAATATTTTCTAATTGGCAAAATAATATTAATAATATTGTAGAACTTAGTTTATAAACTATTTTAATTGCATAAATGTTTGTATATATATGGATAAATTATACAAATAGTCCCTATAGTTTACACGATGTGTCAATTTGGTCCCTGTAGTTTCAATTTACTCGATTTTGCTTTTTAATTTAACGGATTGTGTCATTTTAGTCCAAAAATAACGGTTGTTAAGTTAATTTAACGGAAAGTCAAATAATGTTTCAATTTGGTCCCTATCAAAATCGAGAAAATTATAACAATAGGGACCAAATTGACACATCGTGTAAAGTATAGGGACCAAATTGATACATTGTTTAACATTCTGTTAAATTAACTTAACAATTGTTATTTATTGGACTAAAATGACACAATCCGTTAAATTAAGGGGCAAAATCGAACAAATTGAAACTATAGGGACCAAATTGACACATCGTATAAACTATAGGGAATATTTACATAATTTACCTTATATATATATATATATATTTAAATTACTTATACATTCATCCATGAAGTTACAAATTTCACTTTGCCTCCATGTTTAAGCCCTTGTGCGGATGACCCCATATTTATTTGGAAATAAACATACAAGCTTATGTGGTTTGTAGAATAAAGAGTACTGTTAATTTTTAAGACGTATCCTTTATACACCTTCAAATTTATAGGAAAAAATATATATTATTTCTTCTCTCCTGGTCTCTATTGTTCTGTTTCTTCTACTCCCTCTCTCTGTCTCTCGTCTACATCCTCTCCAATCCCTCCCTCATCCCACACAATCATTTGGACTCCCTCCCGCCTCTCGCGACAGCCCAACATCCCTTTCCCACCACCACGGCCCTACAAAATCAACTCAAGCTTCATGAACTTTAATGGCCTACAATAAAACCAACTCATAGTGCTACACTAGCATATGTATAGCTTATAGATTGATTGTCCAAATCTGGAACTTTTTGATGCCACATATATATAAATATGTCTTTTCTCAATTATTTTGCTTGATTTTTGATCGATTGAGTGGTTGGGTCAGTGGGACATTGGTTAAAGCTTGAATTAATGATAAATTTTTGGTCTGCTATATATGGTATCTACATTTATAATATAATAGACAACGAATAATTCTTTAGGTTGCGTGCTTAATCGAATTTGGCCAAAGAAACATAACTGTGTAGTGCCCACCCATCAATGTCAAACCAACAGTCTCCTTGTGATCAGCTTTGTGGCGATGGGTTCGTTGTTCTGATCTTCATCCCCCCTGCCCCAATGTTCCTATCATGTTTGTATGTTAGGAAAAAAAAATAAAAAAAAATTCCCTTGGTGAAAGCTTGGCTGGGTGGTGTTAATTGAAGTTGTAACTATAACTATGTAGAGCGGGAATGTGCTTTGCGTGTGAATGTATTTACAGGTGCTGCTAGCAGAAGCTAATGGTGCACTTTGGTTTTCTTATTTCTAAAATGACGGGGGGTCATTCACAATGGGATAAAGTGCGATTTGACCGTGTTAAAATTCTCTATTTGTCACTGCTTGCATATATAAATGTACTCGTATAAACATGAAAATATACATGTGTGTGCACTTGTTTATGTATGTAACGTAAGTAGCTTATAATTACTACCTTTGAGTGGTATGATACCCTCTTCGATAAGAAAGTGGTACTGAATGTAAGCCATGAAACTAGAAGCACTGGCTGTCCACAAAGAAACATGGGGGATGCCTTGTTCTTCAGCAGCGGTGATTGTGAAGAACATGGTGGAGTCAGAGACTATGCAGGTGACCGGTGGGACGTTCGATGCAACATTGTCATTGAGTTTGGAGATGAGGTCTTTAAAGGGAGCTAAGCAGTGTTTGGAGGTGGACTCACAGAGGGAGGGGATGTCTTGGGTGGCTTCGGAATCGGATTCCGGGAGGCCGTCGGGTATGGTCTCAAAGCGGAAGGAGGGGAGGCCGTCGAGTGAGTCAGGGCCTCGGGATTTGAGGAGGCGTTTGTGGTTGAACTCTGTGTTCACAAAGGTTATATGGAAGCCTTTGTAATGGAGGAGTTTGGCTAGTTTTAGCATGGGGTTGATGTGGCCTTGAGCTGGGAATGGTATACAAACTGCATGAGGCTTCTCTAACATGGATCTGGAAGCCATTCTCTCTCCCTCTCTCTCTCTCTCTCTCTCTCTATGGTGGGATTAATGCTTATGGCAAAGAGAATATGGAAATAGTTTTATAGGCCAGCAAAGAGGTTCAACTCTCTCTCAAGCTAGTCTTCTAAGCCTTCCATGTTTGAAGATTTAAGAAAGTCTCTGTCCCTTTCTGTACCATCTTATCACGACTAATTATTAAATAGTTTGAGAGTATTATGTGATATTTTTATTGGAAAAAGTTAGGGATCATAAAAATTCTTTCATGAAAATGATCATGAATGAGTTATGATCCTTGGATTACTTTGATTAGTGTGTGGTGTTTTATTCTAAGTGTAATCCAAAGGTCACAAAGCTTTCATGATTATTTTTATGAAAGATTTTTCATGATACCTAGCATTGCTGATTTTTATTTAGTGTTTCAAATTAATGAAGTACGGAATTTTTTAATGACTAAGATAGGTTGATTGATCTTTCTTAGATAGTTGAGAGACAAAATCTGATTTACTTAGTGTGTATTATAATTTAGGACGAAGTAAGGAAATTAAAAAATTCACAAATCAAATCCATCTAGACCAATCTGGTAGATAATTTAAACAATATATATTTATTGGCAAGATACCTTTGTTTAAGTTAATGGTAGAACGATATGTATATTTATGTTTTAAAAGTTCATGTCTCGAAAAATTATGGCAGATTAATGTTGAACAATGTTTGTTTAATATTATATATTTTTGCTTAACAGGTGAATATTATGAAAGTAGTTTGTTTGATGGATATGTTATTATTTAGGGAGACTTATTTATAAGTCTTTTTTCAAACACTTATATTAGGCTAAATTCTGTGTAATTTCTTATAGAGTTTCAAGTCCTATTTAAATAGGAATGTATTCCACAAGATCCTACATAAACGTAATGTAACGTGACACTTACATAAACGTAACGTAACGTGACACCTACATATACATAACGTAACGTGACACCTACATAAACGTAACGTAACGTGTCTCGTTACGTTTCGCAAACTTAATGAGTTTTTATTTTTTTAAAATTAAATGTGAAAATGTTGTTTGCTTATATTGGTGTCACGTTACGTTTCATATAAATATGATCTATGGTAACATTCAATTTCCTACGTTTCATATAAATATGATTTATAGTAACATTCAATTTCCTATAGATTATAGGTGTCACGTTACGTTTATGTAGGTGTCACGTTACGTTACGTTTATGTAGATTAGGAAATTGAATGTTGCCATAAATTATAGGTGTCACGTTACGTTTATATTCTATGGTAACATTCAATTTCCTAGAAATTGAATGTTACCATAAATCATAAGTGTCACATTACGTTTATGTAGGTGTCACGTTACGTTACGTTTATGTAGAAATGATCTATGGCAACATTCAATTTCCTATCATAGTTGTCACGTTACGTTTATGTAGATATGTCACGTTACGTTTATGTAGGTGTCATGTTACGTATAGGTGTCACGTTACGGTTATATAGGTGTCACGTTACGTTACGTTTATCTAAATAATTTTCCCTATTATTTATAAAATTTAGGGAAAATTATTTAGAAGTCCTATTAGGGAGACTTGTGCTACATTTGGTCCCACAAAAAAACTTATGTTCCCATAAGTCCTGTGGGAAGTTTCTTGACATATTTACCCTCAATATTAGTTGTTAATATCATAAATAATAATAAAACCATATATAGGGGAAATTGATATAAACGTAACGTAACGTGACACCTACATAAACGTAACGTGACACCTATACGTAACGTGACATCTACATAAACGTAACGTGACATATCTACATAAATGTAACGTGACACCTATATAAACGTAACGTGACATATGTACATAAACGTAATGTAACGTGACACCTATATAAACGTAACGTGACATATCTACGTAAACGTAACGTAACGTGACACCTATATAAACGTAACGTGACACCAATATGAACGTAATGTGACACCTACATAAACGTAACGTAACGTGACACCTATATAAACGTAATGTGACATTTACATAAACGTAACGTAATGTGTCACGTTACGTTTCGCAAACTTAATAAGTTTTTATTTTTTTAATCCGTTTGTTTTGAAATAGATATATAATCTTAATATATTTTTATTTTGTATTATTAATTGTAAAATTTAAAAAATTATTTATTTTTTGAATTTTTTTATTTTTTCTTGTCAAAATTCACATGACCCGAGTTCTCAAACTTCAGCTCCGAACTCCTCAAGGCAATATCAATACCAATTATCCCACATGCACTGCTCCAGATTTTCAAGATTCGTCCAACGAAACCCAATTGCCAGAAGTGGAAATCGATTCAAATGAAGTCGTTGCTTTGCCATATTCATCAGGAACAACGGGTCTACCAAAAGGTGTGATGTTGACCCACAAAGGGCTCGTGACGAGCGTGGCATAGCAAGTCGATGGAGAGAATCCGAACCTGTATATTCACAGCGAAGATGTGATGATGTGTGTGTTGCCATTGTTTCATATATATTCGCTCAACTCGGTTTTGCTTTGTGGGTTGAGAGCTGGGGCTGCGATTTTGATTATGCAGAAGTTTGAGATTGGGTCGTTTTTGGAGCTGATTCAGAGGTATAAGGTGACGATTGGGCCATTTGTGCCGCCGATTGTGTTGGCGATTGCGAAGAGTGAGATTGTGGAAGGTGTGAAAATGAGGGGTAAAAAGATTAGGATTTTGTGGAATACATTCTTATGAAAATAGGACTTGAGACTCTATTAGAAATTACACAGGACTTAACCTAGCATAAGGTTCTGAAAAAGGACTTATAAATAAGTCTCCCCATATTATGATAGGTTGAATTTTTTTTTGAAAATATTTTTTGTAAACAAATTATGTGAAATCATAGTTCCAAATCAAACCAAACTGTATTTAAATAATTTAATTCAAATTGATTACATAATTTTAGTGGTTAGATTTAATTTCAGTTTTTATAGAACGGTAAATAATGGATTGATCCTAATTTTTGTAAACCGGACTATGAATTGACTTGATATGTAATAATAAAACGTTGAGTCTAATGGTAGTGAATAAGATTGAGGAGCTAACATGCATTGATGCAATCCATTTTTAGGATTGGACGAGTCTGTTAGTATGAAAATTAAATATAGCGTTAAGCACAAAAATATATTAATAAATTAAATTTTTTAGGATTGAATTTCTTAATAAATTTTGTAAAATTTTATTTATTCATATGTATTTTGTGTTTGATTTTATGTCTGATTTCTATATTTTTAACATTATTATTTAGGATATCACCAGTAAAGTTAGAATCTCTATAACATGTTCTCTAAGTAGCCTACAATAACGTGGCAGGTTGTTGGGTCTTGGGTGATTTATTTCCAAATAAATTAATAATTGTTAAATAATATTACTTACCCAAAAAATTGTTATATAATATTATCGGTATCTTTCAGCAATAAATTGTAGTGTTTTGTCAAAATATTTTTAGTTTGAGTTTTCTGAATTAAGTTTTTTAAAAATTGATTTTTTAATTTTTGTGTTTTTTTATTTTTAGTGAATATTTTTTAAATTTTAAATATATTTTTTTATTTTTTTAGATACACCTTACTTAGATGTATCTAAAAAGTAAAAAATATTTTAAAAATTAATAAATACTTAAAAATACAAAAAATATACTGAATTCTTGTATTTTTTTTTGTATTTTTGGTATTTAGTAAATTTTTAAAAGATTTTTTTTACAATTTTTTTATTTTTTAGGTGTATTTATGTTAGGTGTGTCTAAAAAGTAAAAAAATTGCTTAAAATATTAAAAAAATTTAATAAAAACAAAAAAATACGGAAAATAAGAAAGTAGAATTTTCTGAAAAATATTTTAAAAAACTAAAAACCAAGCAAGGTGATTTTCCATGGCTTTGATCATTTTTTGCCCAATAGCAAAATATTGAAAGTAATCATTTAGGCATTACCACATAAAGTAAATACAATCAAAAGAATTGTAAAAACAAAGGTACATGAATCTTTAAGAACTCTTTTAGGTTGTTAGATACACACATGTACACAATTAGCACAAAAAAGAGAGAAGACAATATTTATGTGTCCTTTTGATGGTTCACAGTGTGAAGGGCAAACAAGGTAGGTCAATCGAGTCCTGGAAATAATTGTGTCACGACCCAAACCCGCCCCTATAGATTTAGCATCGTACCGGCCAGTAATCCTTGGATTACCGAAAGCCTCTGAACAGATTAACATAAGATAAGGGGCTAGCGGAAGCAGATACATAAACATAGTTGTCCAATGAGCTGTGTTGACTTACATGAAATAGAATATTTTAAAAACTTAATATACATAACCATAAGTCAACTATACATTATATTATACCACACACATTACAGTAATTTCCGTACAGACAACATAATTAAAATAAAGTCCCATGCATAAACAGAATTAATCAACACTTGAACCCAAGACACTACGGGAACCTCCTCGTGAGGCACAAAGGCTGGCTGACAACAGAACAGAACTCCAGGCAAAAGCCTTCGGACTCGAACTCCAAAATGCTCACCTAAATACATATATATACAAACAGTGAGTTATAGCCCAGTGAACAACATTAAGGTAAAGGGGTTAGTGAACGCATTCTGAACATTTCATACGTATAAAACAGATCGCAGCATAATCATAGTCATCTCATATCAGAACATAATAATGGCATATCCCATAGAACATATCACATAACGTCTTCCGACTAGAGTAACCGGTCCCGGACACCGATTAAACACATATCACCATAATGAAGTGGCTAACGAGATCTCGTAAATGTCATGGACCCGCATTTCCATGCCGTCCGCCATGACTTGGGACTATCTATGGATGCCATAATAGATTTCAAACTTGGAATGTTCATTCACAGAAGCATATATCATTTCAGAAAACATAACATATCATATCTCGTTTGGAACATAATTTCATATAAACGTATCTTTACGATAATGTTACTCACAGTGGTTCCGTAGGTGGTCAATCAATTCTCGGACGTTAACCTACAATCACAAAAGCACATAACACAACGTATCTTATCATAACACATTCAAGTGGCCAACACGGCTTAGCTTGCATTACGTTGGTTCATGTTCATTCTTATCACATGGCTTAGAACACACACACATCCTTGCATCTCTTAACTTAACACATCCATTCATTAGTGTATTTCTAACCCATAACCTCATTACTATAGCTTAATTAAGGCTTAGGAATGCCTAAGATGTAATGAGGATGTCAAAACATGCCTTGGAACACTTAGGCAAAATTTCGGAATTTTAGGCCCTCGCTCGAGCGTAGGTTTCCTCGCTCGAGCAGACATGCAAAAATGAAACTCCGCTCGAGCGTAGACTTCCTCGCTCAAGCGGACATGCAAAACAATGTGAACTGTTGCTCGAGCGCACATACCTTCGCTCGAGCGATCTGCAAATGGTATGAAACTTCTAGGAGCTTGCAATTCACGCTCGAGTGGACTTTTGGTCGCTCGAGCGGAGTGCACGCTCACAGAGTGTTCGCTCGAGCGAGAACTCCTTCGGTCAAGCGTAGATGCAATTTTTGGAATTTCCAGATTGCATCCTCAAGCTCAAATTCGACATGCAACCCTTCAAAACTCATTTTTCTGGGCCCAAAATTAAGAAAACACATGAAGACTCATAAAACAACATGTTTTAAGGATTAAAATAAGAAATTATGGCCCAAAGACTTGTCGTTTGTTCAAAATCCAACTTAAAATTCCAATTTGACCCATGAAATCAGCATGCAAGAACTTCTTTAATACTCTTGTCTTCAAAACCCATGAAACTTGCAATTTGTGCTCTTAAGCTCCATGCATGCAAGAAATCCTTTTCAAAACATGAATTTAAACTTTAAAACATGATGAATTACCCATGCATGTGACCAATAACTCATGATAACAACATAGATGCTCAAAATCAAGCTTAACATGTCAAACTCCATATATTCATGCATGCATGTGGATTCCCCTTCCAAATTTCCTTTCAAGACTTCAAAAGCATGGGATTGATTTACCAAACTTGATGAAATATGCGTGCATGTACAATTCAACCTCCAAAATCAACACAAATGGTGAAACTCATAACTAACATGGTGATTTAACACCTACATGAGCATGTATGCATGAATTGTAACCCAAATCTTAAACCCAAGCTTAATGTACATATTTAATCACAAAATCTTCATATTAAATGACCTACGTTCACAAATTAGGGGTTGAATTATCACCTAGAGCCTTGAATCTCACTTGTTCTAACACAATCTTGGTGAATTCATGCAAAATCTCCAACTCTTCTTTGAATTTCTCATTCCCTCTCTCTAGAATTGCTCTCCCTCTCTCTCTAAAATGTTATCTCAGAATTTTCCACTAAGGAGATGAAAAATGAGCTCAAGATGAGCTAAAGTGGCTCATATAATACATATAATGCTATAATACATTATTTAAATCATAAGGCTTGCCAAACGCGACTTAACGAATCAGACTGAATCAATTTTTAATAAAATTTTCCATAAGGTTCTAAAAATTCCAAATAACACAATGGTATAATTAATTTCATTTTCGGATGCCGATAAGGCTTTCAATTTTCATTTTAAAGCGGCATTTCGAACATATATTTTTATAAGTAACATAAAAAAGGCCAATTATGATGCAAATTACATATTAATCCTGTAATTAATCTTATTCACTTAATTAACATCCTTAATTACTGATTAGTGGCTAACTACGGATCGGGATTATTACAGCCTTCCCCCCTTAAAAGAGTTTGGTCCCCAAACTCGATTATCTTATATCAGAAAACAAACAACTCCAACTCATTACAAAGTAGAAGTATAACCATGCTCACAGATTCAGATACACGTTCAGTTTCATATTCTTGTCCAGGCCATACATGGATGTCACATTTCGTGCTTAGACATACGAGGTGCATTCATTAGCACTAATAGAGCAGAACAGAACGCATAAGCGTAACAGAACAGATACTGATTCATATACATAATCGTAATCATTTGCATATAATCATATGTGGTACACCCTTTAGCCATCAAATTCATTTGGTCATGAGACCCACATACATTGCCATGGTATTGTTACCCCCAGGCAAGGGCCATCGGCCACGGTATTCTTACCCCCGGGGGAGGGCCATATGAACTAAGGGTGCCACAAAACTTTTCAAAAAAATTGGACATTCACTCAGTATGCAACATATAACATTTCAGAAAGCAAAACTTATTTCATGACATAGAACATAAATATAGTTGCACACAACTTTACTGCATTATTACACACACTACTCATATCAAACACTTATCGGGGTTATAGATTGCACTGGTCTCATTTTCATAAGTAATTTCCCCCGTTAAGTTACAGAGATTCGATTTATTCATTTTCAAGTCGATCATTCAGTCTTTGTTCAATTCGGTTCCCAATTCGGTATTCCATCACAGTTAGTCCGGGTCATTCTGAAGTAATCTTTCATACACCATTCATCGGTCTCAGTTTTCACAGATTCAATCATACTGTGTGTCGACACAGAAGTAGTCATACTGATTACATATACCCCCGGACAGTTAGAGTTTACAATCAAACCAGTCTGTTGTCAACAGATTCCATTAGTTTTAAAATACAGTAACCCAGAAGTAATCATTCTCTTTGCCAAACAAATTCAAAGTCGTGACAGTAATTCTAACGCGATTAAACACATGTCATTATACAGTATTCCCATATCTCCCAAGCATAAGGTACTAGATTTCATAGTCACATAGTCTGCTACTGACGGTTCACATTCTTCCTAAGTGTTCAAGATTAATTCAAATGTTCATTCGGTTAGTCTCCTTAGCAATACAGTTCTGTCATTCAATCATAAGTAATTCACAATCCCCATAATGTATTCAAATCATACAGTAGCTCTCAATAAGGGTCTCCTCAGATCAAATCAATGAAAGTTCTACTCGGTCATCGCAGATAAAGTTCTACCTAGTCATATCAAGTAACAGTTCAAAGCGTGAGTCATCAAACAGGAGTTCTATCAGTCAAGCAAAGGTCTCATCAAACTACAGTTCTATCAGATTAGATCAGGTAAAGGTTCTTTCCTTATCACTCCCCGACGAGGTACATCAATTCTATAGTTCATACTCCATTCGCTTAGGTGTATAGTCAGCAGTTTTACAGTTGTTCTAAGTTCCTCGGTTCTCAAATCACAGCAGAGTTATGTATCACAGTAGTTCATATCGACGAGTTCAAGTCATATACAGTGTTACATTTCCACGTGAGTTCACACGTGGGTGCACAGGTACGTAGTTGTTCATATCAAAAGTAAACATCACAGTCAATAGAACAATTTCCCAACTGAGTTCATGTAAGCATAAGGTACACAATAACAGATCGTTATACAGAAGTTTCAGATTGGTCATACAGTCATTAAAGCATAGGCTCACTGGTCTAGTCAACAGTCTAGTCAATGTTCAACAATCACAGTCCACAGTTTAGAGGTTATCATATGGGGTGTTTACTTAGTCATATAATCCCAGAGTCATAATCCCAATGGTCAAGTTATCAAAACAAATATCATATCAATCATTCTGAGCAAAGGCATAGTTATATATGTACATGTCTAGAGTCTAATAACATTCACAAGCATAGGTAAGGGTATACATAAGCCCAAATATTTCCATAGCATAGGTAATTGTTAGCAAGGGTCCACAGTATTGCACAGTCCATTCACATCAAATAGTAGGTCTCAGAGCATTCATTAACCACAGTTCAATCCCATCAGTTCTAATAGTCTCACAAGCGAGGACATATATACATTTACAGATACGAGTCTAAGATCAATTATCATTCAGGCATTCGTTCATAAATTCATAAGCAGAAGTTCATTCTTCCCAACGGACATAGGTTCTCAATTTCAGCACTTCCCCACGTAACTGATTCACACATACAATACGAGATCACGGGTCTTATCATTCGATGATGTCAGTTGATACATAACAGTCCAATTCGATTCATGGTCATACAGATTTTCCAAGTTAAAGTCATTCATAATGCGTTCCCACGTTCCACAGTTCTAGCATAGTTCAAAAGGTCACACTTAACAGTTCATATTAAATTTTCACAATACGGTACAAAAGGTTTAACCCGACAAATTCCCACTGTTCACAAGTTCCAATGATTTCCAAAGCACAGGTAATTCGTTCAGTTCACAAGGTTCAATTATCATGGGTTCAGAATTCTAACAATTCAAATTACCCAATTAACATGTCCACAATCTATATCATATCAAACTAAGAAACATATGACTCACACACAAATTCTCATAAAACAATTACACATGGTTAGGGTAATACCTGCATTAGTCATTTCAGTGTTCTGAGCATTTTCTGGAACTAGGGTGTAGATTTAGGCTTGTTTGTTATTCGGATGAGTTTGCGGGCAAGATTTAGCCAAGTGTCCTTTCTGACCACATCTAAAACAAGCTCCTGACAGACGGCGACAAATGCCCCAATGTTGTTTCCCACATTCTCTACAGACAGGTATATCATTGTTCACATTGCTCCCCTGAGCTTCTTTGTTCACAGTTATTGCCCCAAATTTCTTATTCACGTTGATCATCGAATTACTTGACATTTTAACTTTTTGTTTCTTCTGTTTTGTTCTTTCGGGTTCAGTTGATTTGGATATTTTCAAAGCTGCTATGTTTGCTTCGGACATTAAGGCCCTATCAAGAACATCCACGTACTTTGGTAATTTTAAGATGCCAACTTGGTCATACACATCTAAGTCAAGCCCACCTTCAAATTTCCTAGCATTTTTGTAGTCGGTGTCAATCATATGGGGTGTATAACGGGCTAACTCAGTAAATTTTGTTTCATATTCGGCCACAGTCATTTTGCATTGTTTCAGTTGTTCAAATTCGGATACCTTCCTATCCCGGATGCATTGGGGAAAATATTTTTCGAAGAAAATTTCTTTAAATCTATCCCATGCTACACCCTCATTATCATTTCGTACTAAGATCCACCATCTCCTAGCTTCTTCTTTAAGTGTGAATGTTGCCAACAAAACTTTTTGTGCCTCAGTACACGGAAATACCTCAAATATTTTCTCAGTTTCTAAAACCCAAGCCTCGGCTTTTAACGGTTCAATACCCCCCAGAAATTCAGGTGGTTTCATCTTATTGTATTTCTGTGTCAGTGTTATCATATCATAACTAACTGGTCAAGTACACATGTTTGCCCTTGTTGCTGTTGTTTCAGATTTTCAGTTAAGGCTTCAACCATTTCCTCTAACCGGCTAATTCTAGCGTCAGAAGATTCAGATTCGTCTACATTCCTTGTCCTTTCCATTGATCTACACATAAATAGGGTAACCATTAACACAGGGAAAGTCCTCACTGATTTCACATTTCGTTTCATATCAGACGTGTTTACATTTCTGGTTCAATTCAAATACGATTACGTGATCCTTACTTTCATATATTCATGTTCACACAAATTCCACATTCGGTATTTGAAATTCTCATGACATGTTATTCCACTTAACTCATAGATTCATTTCAATTCGTTTTCAGTTCAAATATGTTCATACACTTAAATATGATAATGCATTGTCCCTATTTCATTTCTAGGACATCCTATAGCTCATATGGACACGTGTGTGCGGTATAACTCGTGCTCTGATACCACTCTGTCACGGCCCAAACCCGCCCCTATAGGTTTAGTATCGTAACCGGCCAGTAATCCTTGGATTACCGAAGGCCTCTGAACAGATTAACATAAGATAAGGGGCTAGCGGAAGCAGATACATAAACATAGTTGTCCAATGAGCTGTGTTGACTTACATGAAACAGAATATTTTAAAAACTTAATATACATAACCATAAGTCAACCATACATTATATTATACCATACACATTACAGTATCTTCCGTACAGACAATATAATTAAAATAAAGTGCCATGCATAAACAGAATTAATCAACGCTTGAACCCAAGACACTTCGGGAACCTCCTCGTGAGGCACAAAGGCTGGCTGACAACAGAACAGAACTCCAGGCAAAAGCCTTCGGACTCGAACTCCAAAATGCTCACCTAAATACATATATATACAAACAGTGAGCTATAGCCCAGTGAATGACATTAAGGTAAAGGGGTTAGTGAACGCATTCCGAACATTTCATACGTATAAAACAGATCGTAGTATAATCATAGTCATCTCATATCAGAACATAATAATGGCATATCCCATAGAACATATCACATAACGTCTTCCGACTAGAGTAACCGGTCCCGGACACCGATTAAACACATATCACCACAATGAAATGGCTAACGAGATCTCGTAAATGTCATGGACCCGTATTTCCATGCCGTCCCCCATGACTTGGGACTATCTATAGATGCCATAATAGATTTCAAACTTGGAATGTTCGTTCACAGAAGCATATATCATTTCAGAAAACATAACATATCATATCTCGTTTGGAACATAATTTCATATAAACGTATCTTTACGATAACGTTACTCACAGTGGTTCCGTAGGTGGTCAATCAATTCTCGGACGTTGACCTACAATCATAAAAGCACATAACACAACGTATCTTATCATAACACATTCAAGTGGCCAACACGGCTTCGCTTGCATTACGTTGATTCATGTTCATTCTTATCACATGGCTTAGAACACACACACATCCTTGCATCTCTTAACTTAACACATCCATTCATTAGTGTGTTTCTAACCCATAATCTCATTACAATAGCTTAATTAAGGCTTAGGAATGCCTAAGATGCAATGAGGATGTCAAAACATGCCTTGGAACACTTAGGCAGAATTTCAGAATTTTAGGCCCTCGCTCGAGCGTAGGTTTCCTCGCTCGAGCGGACATGCAGAAATGAAACTCCGCTCGAGCGTAGACTTCCTCGCTCAAGCAGACACGCAAAACAATGTGAACTGTTGCTCGAGCGCACATACCTTCGCTCGAGCGATCTGCAAATGGTATGAAACTTCTGGGAGCTTGCAATTCACGCTCGAGCGGACTTTTGGTCGCTCAAGCGGAGTGCACGCTCACAGAGTGTTCGCTCGAGCGAGAACTCCTTCGGTCGAGCGTAGATGCAATTTCTGGAATTTCCAGATTGCATCCTTAAGCTCAAATTCGACATGCAACCCTTCAAAACTCATTTTTCTGGGCCCAAAATTAAGAAAACACATGAAGACTCATAAAACAACATGTTTTAAGAATTAAAATAAGAAATCATGGCCCAAAGACTTGTCGTTTGTTCAAAATCCAACTTAAAATTCCAATTTGACCCATGAAATCAGCATGCAAGAACTTCTTTAAAACTCTTGTCTTCAAAACCCATGAAACTTGCAATTTGAGCTCCTAAGCTCTATGCATGCAAGAAATCCTTTTCAAAACATGAATTTAAACTTTAAAACATGATGAATTACCCATGCATGTGACCAATAACTCATGATAACAACATAGATGCTCAAAATCAAGCTTAACATGTCAAACTCCATATATTCATGCATGCATGTGGATTCCCCTTCCAAATTTCATTTCAAGACTTCAAAAGCATGGGATTGATTTACCAAACTTGATGAAATATGCGTGCATGTACAATTCAACCTCCAAAATCAACACAAATGGTGAAACTCATAACTAACATGGTGATTTAACACCTACATGAGCATGTATGCATGAATTGCAACCCAAATCTTAAACCCAAGCTTAATGTACATATTTAATCACAAAATCTTCATGTAAAATGACCTAGGTTCACAAATTAGGGGTTGAATTCTCATCTAGAGCCTTGAATCTCACTTGTTCTAACACAATCTTGGTGAATTCACGCAAAATCTCCAACTCTTCTTTGAATTTCTCATTCCCTCTCTCTAGAATTGCTCTCCCTCTCTCTCTAAAATGTTATCTCAGAATTTTCCACTAAGGAGATGAAAAATGAGCTCAAGATGAGCTAAAGTGGCTCATATAATACATATAATGCTATAATACATTATTTAAATCATAAGGCTTGCCAAACGCGACTTAACGAATCAGACTAAATCAATTTTTAATAAAATTTGCCATAAGGTTCTAAAAATTCCAAATAACACAATGGTATAATCAATTTCGTTTTCGGATGCCGATAAGGCTTTCAATTTTCATTTTAAAGCGGCATTTCAAACATATATTTTTATAAGTAACAGATAAAAGGCCAATTATGATGCAAATTACATATTAATCCTGTAATTAATCTTATTCACTTAATTAACATCCTTAGTTACTGATTAGTGGCTAACTACGGATCGGGGTTATTACAAATTGTTTCCAAATGAGTTCGTTACAGTCGTGGCCAAAAGATTGGCAATAGTTATGGAAATACCATCAACCCAACATCCGCGTCAGGCACTCCTTGAGTACTACTGAGCTACTAGGTTACTGACTTAGGCCTTGTTTGGGAACAGGCTAATTTAGTAACTTTTTGGCTATTTGGCTAAAATATGAACTTAAAAAAACTAGTATGTTTGGGATGACTTTTTGACTTTTTACAAAAAAGATGTGCAAAAAGTAGAGAGAAAAGAGAATCTTTGACTTTTTGGTATGGGTTGTTAGCTTTTTGGCTTAGTAACTTTTTGACTTTTTGGCTAAACTGGCCTATTGCCAAACGAGGCCTTAGAAGCAATTTAGTAAAACAGAGTTTTTGAGAGGGAGAGGATTCAGAAAAGTCGAATACGGAAAGAAAAGTTAAAGACAGAAGGGCAATGTAATCGTTTTTTTTTTTTTTTTTTGCGCCACGAGGCCAACATTTGATTGGCCTCATCATCCACTAGATGAACTACTAAACTTATTTTAAGGACATCTCTTTCAAGGAGGTAGTGAGGATTGGTGGTAAGGTACTACAAAAGGAAGTTGAACATAGAGCTCGTTTCAAATACTTCTTTGATCTAGAAGTTCTTGCGAAGAGAATAAGATGTTGCTTTCCTTCCTTTTGTCTTTTTCTTAAGGTATTTACATGGAGACCCCTTGATTTATTGTCAAATATCAGTTTGATTCCTTGAACTAAAAAAGTGTACAATTAAATATCTTTAATTATCAAAATGTATTCCATACACCCCCTTCGTCCTTCTATTGCGAATAAATCGTGAGATTGAGGGTCATGAGCCAAGATTTTGGTTATTTATGACCAAAGTACTTAGCACATAGTTAATTACACTAAGACCTCCTAGACTATAATAAAATGTTACTTTACCCCCTAAACTATCATTAAGCCTTACTCTACCCTCTAAACTATATGGCCTCATTTGTTAACGTTTTCAGTTTACAAAAAACAAGAAATAGGTTTTCATTTATTTTTGTAAAAAATAAAAACATAAAACTTATTTGGTATACAAAAATATTTTAAAAGCAAATAAAAAAAAATAGTGAAATATATTTGATGAGTTGCCAGATTTGGTGGTCGGAGATAGAAGGTGGATGAATGTAGTGACCAGTAGTGGTGGGTGTGACACTTTTGTTTCTGGGTCCGCTCAAGCGTAGAAAGTCGCACTCGAGTAAAAAATTTTAACTCCCAGTATCTTTTGAGTTTGTAGGCAGGACGCTCGAGCGCAAGAAATGGCGCTCGAGCGAAGAATGTTGGTTTCCAGTTGTTTCCCTGTAGCTCTGTAAAACTTCTGGGACTTGTCATTTTACGCTCGAGCAAGAGATTCGTCGCTCGAGCGGGCCTCTAAGTTTGTGTCTTACACTCGAGCGTGAAAGGTGGCACTCGAGTAGATTGCACGAATTTAGCAACTTTAAAAACGTGATTCTAGATCATTCCTTACACTTTTCATTTCTATCTTCCCTTTTCTCTCCTCATTTCCAAAAAACCTTAGTTTCTCACTCTAAAATACCTTCTATTCCACTAAGATTTGGCTTAGATCACCTAGCAAAAAGTAAAAAAGACTTGGAGATCTTACTTTTCCACCGATTGAATCTTGGTTTTGCGAAAGATTCTTCAAGGGACTTCATTTTCCTTCTACTTATTGAGGTAGGGATACTTTTACCCTAGTATTTCTTTGTTTTGAAGAGGTTTCATGGTGTGGTTGTGACTTATGAGCCCATTTGAGAATATTGTTGGATTAATTCCATGTTTCACATAAATCAACCATTTTACTTGACTCTTGCTTGAAATTTCTTTACACTCACTTCTCAAAACATGTATATAAATGTTGTTGAAACCCATATCTATGATAAAAGAGACAAACCCCCAAATTTGGTGAAACCCTAAATTCTCAAGTTAAGTAGAAAACACCAAATTGAATGGAATTTACTTTACTTCATGAAATGTTATAAATAATGAAGGAATGAAAGATGTGGATGTTATTTTCCGTGAATGTTGTGTGGCATTCCATTCTTTGGTGATGTTGAATACTTGTGGATGGAACAAATGTGATTGAATTGTTGATTGTGCATGAGTCTGGGTAAGAGTCGGTTTTGGAAAATGTGGTGTTGTGTTGGTACCCGCATGGGGAGTTTAAAAAGGTGCCCAAATGCCATGTCTAAGCTTATCGCTAGACAAATATGGAAAAAATGGTTTTTGGGTGTCCACACAGTCCAATCGTATAATAGCCGGTAGAAATGGAAAAACGGATGATTTTCTTTTGGTGTCCACTCCCTGCCGTATAATAGCCGACAAATGTGGAGGCGGTCTTTAGAACAAAGAAAAAGGATGTTTTAAATTAGACACTTACAGATGGACTCATGGCTTGCTTTTTATGGTTGTGAATGTTTAATTGTTGTAATTCATGGCGTGATCAATAATTGTCATTGTTTGGTTGTTATGAATTTATATGACTGTTAAAGATCGCATATGAGGATAAGTTTCTTTGTAAAATCTTGTTGTAAGGATACAATAATCTTATTCAAAGGATTAACTACTTTGGTAAATGTGTTCCTACTGGGCATATAACTCAACCCTATTTTTATTTTTCAGGAATTGACGAAACACCAGCTAGTTGATGGATGGGATCAAGTAGTAGCTCATTTTGGAAATATTTGATTCATGCGTACTTTTTGTAGCAAGACTAGCAATTTATTTTGTTGTTATTGTACACCCTAGAGGCTTATATTTTGTAAGGTAATCTAGTTCATTGAACTGGTGTATGAATTTTGAATATTGTAGGACTGTACCTGGTGAATTGTAATCCCTCACCTCTTAGTTCATTGAAAAAGATGATTTTTTGGTATATTCATGTTTTTGTCTTGACATATTCTTGTGAGAGAATTTCAGGGCGTTACAAATGGTATCAGAGCCTAGGCTAGAATACCTTGGGCTCGTGGGAGTGACGCGTGTCACAATAGACGGAATGCTTAGGATGCCTTGTGTGATATGTGTCCTTGTATGAATATATGGGTATGGGGTTAGAATCCTATGATATGGCTTTTGCCCATTGCAGTCCTCTTCTCTGCTGCACATACACACACATATACACAAAAACCTTTATTGTTGAAGTAATGCACCTTTGTGTTAACGGAGCCAATCCCCATCACAAAGTGAAGTCATCGTCCCTCTCAGAAGTTGAAGCTGGCGACTTCTCATCTTTTCGTCACCGATGCAATACACCAACAACACAAACAAAAAATCATAAGAATACAGAAGCAGAAAGTGGTAAAATGATACAGAGATTGTGGGACATTTTGGTAATTAAATGTGTTTTGTTAATGTCGTTAAGGGTTTTATGTAATCAATAATTAAGGGGTTAATTAATTTGTACCCTTTTTTTTTTAAGAGGTCAAAGTAATATTTGACAATAGTTTAAGGGGTCTCCATATAAATATTCTTATTTTAACTATTATGAAAGTAGAAAAGCCATAGATATATTATAGAGTGGAGCATTAATAAATTCCAAAATATGATCTCGTGACCTGTTTTATTTTTATTTTTATTTTTTATATATGAACCCAAAGGTCCCATTAAACTAGAAATTACATAAAAGGGTAGTTATTTACATGTTTGGGTTTAATTTTTTAGGGATAAAAGTGGGTTTCTTCAAATGTGAAATACACATTTGGACAATTCGCACTATAGAGGTTTTGGGTTTTCCCTTCTTCTGGAACAAATCTCACATTACGAATAAGAATGTAACACTTCAATGTAATACTCTACTATAACACACTAAACAATTCCTTAGTGTACTTTCCTCAAACGTAACAACGTAATATTCCAATCCAATAAATGTAACACACAAAAAAAATTTCTTAGTGTACTTTTTCCAAACGTAACACTCCAATCAATATAATACACTAAAAAATTTCGTAGTTTACTTTTTCCAAATGAAATACTCCAATGTAACACCCACAAAAAATACAAAAAACTCCTTGTGTACTTTTCCAAATGTAACACTCCAATATAACACACAAAAAATACAAAAAAATTCTTATTATACTTTTTCCGAATATAACACTCCAATCTATATAGCACACTAAAAAACTCCTTATTGTACTTTTTCCAAACATAACACTCTAATCAATGTTACACACAAAAAAACTCGTTAGTGTATTTTTCTCAAATATAACACTCCAATCAATGAACTCCAATGAAACACAAAAAAAAAAAAAAATAATAATAATAATAATAAATTCTTTAGTGTACATTTTCCAAACGTAACACTTCACACGTATGTATGTAGTAGCATTTTAGGTTTGTCATATCGATGTGATTTTTACGCCCAATATTGATGTGATTTTGTGTGTAATTTTTTTTATCGGAGCTGCTGCAGTACAGCTCTAATGAGCTGTCCATGAATAAAAAAATAAAAATAAAAATAAAAACAGTGAAGTAAAAGAAAAAAAAGGAGGAGGAAAAAGACAAATTAGAGCTCCATTAAAACTCTTTTTTTAGAGGTCTAAATCATTTTTTTTTTTTTTGGATATTGTTCTCTGATGGGAGTTCTGGATAATGATGTTGGGGTCGTAATGGTGGTGTGGATATTCAACCTATCTTGCTAACTGGAAGATAGGAATCCCACACCAATCAAATTTGTGAATTCCCCACCAAAATCTCAGGAAATCTTTCTTCTTGTTTCCAAATTTCCTTCCTCGACTGGAAATCCAAAATGAAATCAACATGGGCCAATGCTATCAACCTTAAAACACACCCCCATACAATCTATGAAATTTTACCTTACCACACGGGACCTAAGCTTCGGCCCCGACGTAGGTGTGGTAGAATTTCTTGCAGATATATTGTAGGTGTTAAGGGATAATACTCCCTAGCGGATATGTTGGAGTAGCCTATCTGCATATTCATTTTTTTGAATAAAGAAAAGAAAGAAATTATACTTTACCAAAATAGATGAGACTAATCCAATCATAAAAAATCTAATAAGACTAAATAGATCACAATTCCTTCAAATGGAATTTATCGGTAAATTTTCCTATATTATATACTCAACAATATAATTTATTTTAGACTTGATTTGTTTGTTAACTAACAAGTTGACTTGGCCCAGTTAATATAAAGGTAAATGTAACCTACTAGCTTTGGCAACATGAAGTTGATTTAATAGGCCCAGTTTTTTAATATATAGGTAACAGTTATAATAAAGACTCTACAAAATACAACTTTACAATTGTTAAAATGATCTGAATCATCTATGTTATGAGTGTCAGACATAATTCTTAAAAAAAAATCAAATACATCAATAATCAATATATCAATAGAGGTTATGTAAGTCTTCTTTTGTGAGATCTCAAACATTTTCACGCAAATGTAACCTACTAGCTTTGGCAACATCAAAGTTGATTTAATGGGCCCACTTTTTTAATATATAGGTGAATGTAACCTACTAGCTTTGGCAACATCATCCACCAGATCCGGATTCATTTGCCCAAGACACAATCCTATTCTTGATTATTTATTTATTTATTTATTTTTATTGGATCAAATCCTACTCTTGATTAAATCAGCAAATTCCTCCTAGTTAGGCTGTCCTTCGTTAAAAATATAATTATTTATAGTACACCCGCATATTGACCAAGAAATGGCGAAAGAATCGCCTGCTTGGGGCCACCCAAAACAATCCCCACCAATTAATCACTTTGGACTAACATTCTCAAGTTGATATCTTCCTGTTGTGGTTAGTTGGAGAATTTAATGAAATAAATGGAAAGAAAAAAGAAAAATTGAAAAAAAAAATGAGAAAAAAATTGATAGGATTCAAATTCTAAACTATATTTGGTTGAATTGGAAAATCGAGCAAAAAAAAAAAAAAAAGAGTAAATGAACCCAAAAGACAAAAAGTGAGATTGCATTTTTTTTCTCACTTTCTTTTCCATGTGTTTTTCATTACAACCACACAAAAAGTGAGTTTACATTTCATTATTCATTTCTATTTTTTTTTTTTTTTTTCAAATCCTCTAATCAAACAAAGCGTCAATCATTGGTGAAGTTCAATTAGCCTTTGTTTGTTGGTGGGGAAAAATATTTAGGATGGTGTCCTAATAAGGTAGTGAATTGCTAGAGGGCTAATTTGAAAGAGGGGTAAATTACACCTTGTATCCTTACACTTTGTACCAAATCTCACTTTGGCCCTTACACATGAAATCATGATAGTCAACCTCCTACACTTTTAGTCAAATCCCACTTTGGTCCCTACACATGAAATCATGATAGTTAATCCCATGTACTTTTACTCAAATCCCACTTTGATCTCTACACAAGTGTCAATGTTCCTCTTCTGTTATTTCATTTTTAAATCTTTAATAAAATTTAGTCATGTAACAAAAATGTGACTACAAAATGAGGATAATAGAGGAAAATCATTCATGTTTTCCACCAATACACTTTGTCTTACGTGATAATCACATGAGAGTTATATATATATATATATATAATCGTATGGTAAAAATTGGGACGAAAATGCAAGAAAAGAGAGCTTTTGAAATAATAAAAAAAATGTGACAAAGAAATCAAAGAGAAAGAAAGATTAATAGACAGAAGATTGTGTTACCATGAAAAATAGAGTTTTGTGATTCCAATTTATGCAAAACCCCAGTTCATCTTCTTAAGTGTTCACAATCTGCGTTTTGTTTTAGCGTAATACAATCATATTTTGATATAAATTTTGGAATGAAGTGTGTATTAGTGGAAAATGTAGATGATTTCTTTTCTTACCCTCATTATCACATGATTAGATTTTGTTAAATTTAAATAATTGAGTAACAGAAAAGGGACATTGACACTTATGTAGAAACCAAAATGAGATTTTACTAAAAGTAGAGGGAGTTTACTGTCATAATTTCATGTGTAGGGACTAAAGTGTTATTTGATCAGAAGTGTAGAGGATTGACTGTCATGATTTCATATGTAGAGATTAAAATGAAATTTGAAAAAAAATGTAAAGGTACGAAGTGTAATTTACCCTTTGAAAGAGCATATAGTGCTAAAGTTTGATTTTGAAAAGGGTCATGATTTTCTTAACTGGAACTTTGTTTTGCGTGATAAAAAATTTGGGGCTTGTTTGGCTTATTTTTGGGAGAGTTATTTTTGAAAAAAATTTTAGAGAGAGAGTTTAGAAATTTTTTTAGTTTGTTTGGTTATATATTTTGGAAGAATTGTTTTTTTAGAAGTTTGGAATGATTTGATATTTTGAGAGAATTTAAGATTTTTGGGATAAATGGATTAGCGGGAAGAAAGAGGAGTGTCCTTGGAATCTTTACTCTTTTTCTTAGGCTAAGCAATTGGGCCTTTTTTGAGTAGTAGTGAGGTCAAAATGGGATGAGTTTGACACATTTGCAACTTCTTGATGATGCAGTTATTTTTTGCGAAGCTAATTAGTTTGAAATTATAAATTTAGAAGAATTCTAAGTTTTTTTTTTTTTTTTAAGTTATATAAGGATTGAAAATCAACTTCTATAAAAGTGTTGTTTTTGGGGTGGGTGTTGAGAAGAATCTGGTGAAGGACTTTATCCCTTGATGTATCTTGGCTTTTCTATTGGGGCTAGTCCAAAATTAAAGGTGCTTTAGAGGCTTTAAGGGTTACAGTGAGAGAATAGTGAAATTTAAGATGGCAAAGTGTAATTTGTCTATTTATGCCATGTGGCTGGCAACGTGCTATTGTAAATTGGACAGAAGTTGGTTGTGAGAGTAAATTGAAAAAATTACAAATGTTTGGGGTTAAAGTGGGAAAAAAATATTTTAAGGATCAAAGTAAAAAAATTATAAAACTTAAGGAGGCAAAATGTAATTTCATTTGTACATAGATACCACGGTGGTCCTAGGTGAACTAAAATTATATTTACAACTTTGTCCTAAAGGATTTATTTACGAGTCCCACTACATTTATTCTGGATTTCCCAAGTTCTTTACCCATTGATAGCGATAGAGACAATTTTATTGGAGATAAGATTGGTAAAATTTAACAAAAATGTTTGAGACCCCCTTTCCCTCCCACCCCCTTTGACCCCCTTTCCATCTCATTGGCCAGTTTTCCTTTTCCATTTTTTTTCTTTTCCTTCTCCTCCAATCACCACCAGCCACGTGTGTGTGGGGGTGGTGGGGGTGGTGATTGGAGGGGGTCTCTATCAATGCTCAAAATTTAAATATTAGGGATAAAATTGAAACACTTTCATATATCAGGGACTAAAATAATGCAAAACTCATACTTTGAGGACAAAAAATATAATTAATTTTAAAATTTATACAAAATGATGTGTCAAAATAATATTTATCTTTATATATATATATATATATATTAAAGAAAAAAGGGTTTTAATAAAAAAAAGTCTTTTAAGAGTTGTAAATTCTCATTCTAAAATTATTGATTTTCAATTTATAAATTAAATAAAAAATTATTGACTGATTTATTTATTTAATTATTTTCGAAATAATAGTTATCCCTTAATTTATGATTTCAAATGGAAAGATAACAAAAATATTCCATAATCTCTCTATCTTAATATCTCTTATCGATTTTTAAAAGAAAAAATTAAAATTTATTTTCCTTCTCTCTCCCCAAACTATCTATCTAATCAAAAAAAATTCTAGCTCCCTTATACAAACCCTTTTTTTTTTTTTTTATTGTTATTATTTAATGTGATGTGCAGTTTGCTTACTCCTGAAGAGGTTCTATCACGCAATAAAACACACAGCACTTTTATTTTTATTTTTTTTCAAGAATGCTAAAGGTTAGTCAATATCCAATTTTTTTATTCATTACATTTTTATTTTTTAATAATAACATTTCTCCATTCTTTCACACATCACTTCAATCTTCTCTATTTTTTTTTTTATTTTACTTGAAAATAATTGTACACGTATACATGCATCATATTTAATATACTATAATGATTTAGTTAGGAACATTTAAGAGGAAAAAAATTATTAAAAAAATATTTGTGTCTAAAAAAATTATCCTAAATGGAGTGCAACTTTAGCCTAAAAAAAGTGATTGGTCAAATAGAAAAACATTTGGTATGTATCATTTTAAACTTTATATTTAAATTATATTATAGTCTTTTTGATAGAAATACACATTGGTTGTTTGAGTAGGTAATCTATATATATATATATAAAGTGTTTAAAATAGATTCAAAATTCATATGATGTATGGTTACAATTAGAATACATCTTAGCCACAAATTTTATTTTTTGAAAACTTTTTAGATATATTTTTTAAATGTTTTTTTTTTAAAAAAAATTTGATATATAAGGATTAACTAACAATATCAACGATGGTTAATAAGAAAATTACAAAAAAATTAGGGAGCTCAAAAAAGTAGTCAGAAAAATTTTCAAAAAAATAAAGTGTGATGTAAATTTAAATTCATGTAATGTAGATTTTATTTTTTGACAACCTTTTTAGATACATATATATTATTTCATAATAGAAAAATAATTAACAAATGAATGATGAAAATCTCATAAATTTGAGAAAAATATATTGACATTTTCATCATCAATATAAGAAATAGAAAGTTTCATATTGATGAAAATTTCAAAGATTCTCTAATTAATTGACAAAATTTGAAATTATTGCCATATTGATCATTAAAATTAAAAAGAAAATTGATGAGAACCAATAATGTATTGACACATATATTTTTACATTATAAAAATTCAAAAGTTTGAGAAAAATAGATTGAGGTTTTCAACAATAAAAACTTCACAACGTTTTTACTTATATTAAGGTGATTTCTAACCCACAAGACCTCCAAAAGTTTCAATATCTCAATCATAATTTTCTGATTTAAAAAAAAAAAAAAAAAAAAACTCTCATCCACCATTTTTAAATAACCCTAAACCCTATCTTTTACTTACCCTACTTTTTCCTTTACGCCTCCACAGCCGAATCTTATTTCTCATCTTCACTTTTCTTGTGAGTAATCTTTCATTGACTTCATCGCTTTTCTTTTTGGCTTATTTTTTCAATGCTTGCTTTCATTGCTTTTCTTTTCATTTATATTTTAATGCTTGCTTTGCTTCTCATCTATATCTTTATTCAATTGACTTCATTGCTTCAATAGCCGCCTGAGTTCATTGCTTGAACAACCTGCTATTATTTTTCTGTAAGTAATCTTCCATTGACTTCATTGCTTTTCTTTTCATTTATTTCTTTATTCACTTGACACCATTGCTTTTGTTTTCATTTATTTTCTTATTATGAGTAATGAATGAATATGTGATTGTATTTTTTAATTAATTGTATTTTTTTACATTCCGTACACTCTGTTTTAATCAAACGGTGTAAATAAATGTAATTGTATTTTTTTAACTGAATGTGTTTTTTTACACTCTGTTTTGATCACATAGTGAGAAAAAACATTATTAGGTGATCAAACGGTGTGAAAAAAAAAATGTGATTTTATTTTTTAACTGAATGTATTTTTTTACACTCCATTTTGATGACATAGCAGTACAATATATAAGAATTTTAGAGACCAAATTTTTTGGTCTCTAAAAGTGAAAATTTTGTTGCAAAAGACATTTAGGGACCAATTTCTATCGTCGTGAGGATAATCGCTAAAAAGTCGTCCTGAAAAGTCAATAACAAGACTTTTAGCAACAAAATTTTGAAAATGTCACTAATAAATAGACTTTTAGGGACAAAATAATTTGGCCTCAAAATGGTTTATTTTTTGAGAAAAAAATTTGGTCCCAAAATGATAATAATTCATCACTAATATCCAATTTTCATTACTAAAAATATAATGACGACACTTTTCGCAACAAAAATATTTGGTCCCTAAAAAATAATTTTGTCCATAAATTTTGGTCTCTAAAATTTTAATTTTTTGTATTGTAGTGAGGAAAAAAAATTATTGGGTGTTTTAACGCACTACCATATCTACATCATCTCATGTCTCCTTCGTTAGAGCTGGTATGAAGATTGTGGAAGGTAGAAATATTCTTTACAGGGAAAGCGAGATGAAGTGTCCATTCTTTTACTTTGCAAAGAGAAACCAAATCATCAGTGATCATCTCCGACCAAGGATGGTCGAGAGAACCCTCCAACGATCAAGTCAGAACGTTGATCGGCCATATACATTATGTATTTCAAAGAAAGTTTCTTATTACCTTCTGTCTCCTCCTTTGCTTTACCTGCTCCTTCCTTTTATAGTGTTATTGTTTTGAGTTTCATCTATTGGATTAACATCTAATCCGAGGATTCTGCTTACCCCTAAGTCTTGGTCAGGCAAGTGACCAGGTTATCTTTATCCTTTGTCGTTGGATCATCCTTTTGCAGGTGACCTAGATCGCGTCAGGCGTTAGTGGCCAACTTGCCGAATGCTTCGTCCGTCCTATTAAACTGATCAGACGGTTGTATCGTTTGGTTGGCCTGGCCAATGTCCCTGTCTTTGCTGCTTGTTGTCTCCACCATTGAATGAAAAAGAATCTAAGGGCCTTCCCATGTTCTGTTGATCTCCTTCTAAAAGGAGATCTTACTAATGCTTGTTCACGTGCCATTGTTCCTTTAGCTGCCTTTTTGATAAGCCTCTCAGTTACCTGGGCTTTTCTGTTTCCCTTGGGCCACTCGGCTAGGCTGTGTTTGGATTTGGGTTCATATTTTATCCCTCCACAAAGATGATGAGGTCACAAAAATGATTACTCTTCGAAATTATTCATTAGGTTCACATAAAGTACCCATTATTGATGATATTTCTAGGAAAAGATGGTTATTAAGGCAATATTTACTAATGGTATTTCTATTTTAAAAAGCAAATAAAATATCTATGTCTAAGCTATATTTAATTTGTTTAGCTATATTTAATAATGATTGAAATTTGTTTTAATTGCTATCTCAAAGATTAGTGATAGAGTCAAAGAAAATGTATGGGTCTTAAAATTTTATGTTAGAATTTGTTCAAATGTAATTCTCTTAATACTCATAATATTTTTTTTATTGATTGAAAAAAAGCACGTAAACATTAAGATTAATTTTTTATGATATTGAGTTATTAAGATATGATGTATTAGAGGATTAAATCAAGATTTGTTAGGAAAAAAAATAATAACTTGAACTAAATTTTCTAAACTCATTTGTAATATTTAATCCAATATTGGAACCTGTTGGCTACATATTTTGTAAAACCAAATCATAGTTTGACACGTGGCAGAATAAGGGTATTATAGGAAGATAATTCAAGTCTTCGATCCTGATCGAACACGTGGCATTGAACATTGGTACTTACATGATCTGAGTAGCACTGGATCAGTAAGGAGATACAAAGTGACGTGGCTCTAACAGTTACTCAATATTCAAATTCAAATACAGGAGGGAAGCTCAACTGCAAGAGATGGCATAGTGGGGCTACTTCTAAGGCAGCATGATCATCGATCATGGAGGAGTAGTTCGACGGTTCGAAGTGAAGTTCGAAGGTCATCTTTGACAAGTATAAATAGCAGGGAAGCCCTCAGAAAAGACCCCAGACTCAGATCATACAAACCAGTCTTTATTTCATATTTTCCTTTCCAGTCTTACATTTCCTGTACTTTAAATACCTGCACTTTAAATACCTGCACTTTAATACCAGCACTGCACTTCGATTCATAGGAGTAGTTTCAAGTAGACTCAAGTAGACTGTTGCTGTAAACCTCTTCGAGGCTGAGTTTGAATTATTGTAAGTGTTCATTTTAATGAAATACTTCGATTGTTCTTCACATTAACTGTTATTTCTCTTAAATTCTCCTAAGTCAAGCCACCAGTAAAAGTCCTCTTCATTGAGGCTGAAAGAACTAAAACACAATCGTCTGATAATTGGTTGGCAATTATAATTTCTGTAAGGACTGATTGATCCTTGCTGGCACGCTCGCATTTACAAAATTACCCTTCGAAAAGCCAAAAAGCCAACATATATTTTTGGCACGCCCAGTGGGACTTGTTAAAAAATGGCTAGACGAAGACGACAAGGAGAAAATGAACGCCTGGAAGAAGGCGTAGAAGGAGAGGTAGAGATACCTAATCCAGAGGAGAATGTGGTAACACATCCTGTGGAGACTCCTATGCTATCAGAACCTTTGGTCGAACAGACCAGTACTTCTGGACAAGAACCACATGTTCATAATATTGGACGAAACCAAGGAATTGGACCATCCACCGTTCCATCTACCCAGCCAACAAACCCATGGGATGGCTTGGTAGATGCTATGGGACAACAACTAATGAACACAATGGAAAGGTGGGCAACATCCTTCTTGGATCGAATGAATAACCACCAACCAACAAATACAAGACACACAGAGGAAATTTTAAATGTCCCTCAGCAAAGATTGGCTAGAGAAAAACAGCCTATGCAAGTTAATGGACAATTTAATGGTCAGACTAGTACTCAGAACTATGAAAGACCATCGCCTCAGTCTTGGTATGAACCCATTTCAAGGCCTGTAGTAGGCCAAAATGCCCCAGTACTTAACAGTGAAGCCACACAAGTTGGTGGATCTGGCCAAGTACAAGAAACTGGCATAAGAATGGTTACAAATCCCATGTTCGAAGCCATACCTGGCACTAGGGGGTATAATAACCCCTTATTCGAATTTATACCCGGGGGTTGGAGGGTTTTCCCACAAATGGGAGGGACGCAACGCCTGTCCCAGCACCTTTCGCAGGCCCTTTCGCAGGACAGGCTCAAAGGGGTTACCCATTTCCCCAACAGCAACCTGCACCACAGGGGCAACCAGTCCCAAATATACCACCTTTTGGACCAAGAGGACCACAGGCGCAAGTTTGTCCACCTAACCCTGTGTTTGTCCCTCCAGTAGTGGCTCAGCAAGCCCAAAATATGGTCCCTAGGGACCAAATTGCTGACATTGTTAGGGAGATGTGTGGACCGATGGCTCGGGGGGTCCAGACTCCTGTATACAGAAAACCATACCCAGAGTGGGTAGATAGGGTACATGAATACCCAAGAGGATTCAGAATACCAGACTTTACCCTATTCTATGGAACTGGAAATCAATCGACAGTAGAGCATATAGCCAGATTCGCTGCTCAATGTGGTGAATTCACTAATCATGATTACATAAAACTGAGATTGTTTCCAAACTCTTTAACTGGGGGAGCATTTGTATGGTATATCAACCTTACACCTGGCTCCATTCAAAATTGGCAACAAATGGAAGAGGCATTTCATGCCCAATTCTTCCAATCAGAGCCAGAGGTGTCCATGGCAGACTTGGCAAGATTGAGTCAAAGGCCTGAAGAAAAGGCTACTCAGTTCATTGCCAGATTTAAAAGGGCTCGAAATAAATGTAGAGTCATCCTTCCAGAGCCAGAATTTGTAAGATTGGCTCAAAACGGTTTAGAGTTCAGGCTTCGAAAGAAGTTTGATTCAACTGAATTCAGGGATTTGGTCGAACTAACCTATAAGGTGTCTCGATATGAAGCATTACTAGAAGAAGAACAAGATCGAAACAATGCTTCGTATAAGACCTACTATAGAGATCCCAATTATGAAATCGATGCAGCAGAGATTGTGGGCAAAGAACCCGTAATCTGTGAAGCATTAATTCATAAGGACACAACCATCGACCAGCAATTTAAAAAGAAAGACTTTCACAGAAAGTACTCTTTCGACTTAACAAAAGCAGATGACATTTTTGATCATTTGCTTGCAGCTAATTTCCTTAAGTTACCAAAAGGGGTAAAACTGCCATCTCTTGATGAACTTAAAGGAAAAGCATACTGTAAATGGCATAATTCTTGGTCTCACTCGACTAAAAACTGCATTGTTTTTCGAGACAGGATCCAAGAGCAAATCCGGAAAGGAAGTCTAAAGTTCCCAGCCAAAACAGAGAAAGCTATGGGAATTGACAGTAACCCGTTTCCAGAAGTTGGAGAAAGCGCGGCTAATGTGGTTGTACCAAACTTTCAGAATCTATCTCTGCAGGAATTGGAAGAGGTCAATGTGCAAATGCATATTGCCAACCAGACAACTGCCAAGAAGGAGACTAGAAACCCGCCAGTTGTTGGACAAGGTTTCTCACATCAGAAGGAAAACTCTGATGAAGAAGTACTGGATGACGATTCCTTGGAAGCAGCTGTAATGCAGAGGATGTGTCCTAGATGCAGACTAAGCTACAAATGGCTGAAGGGGCTTCCAATTGATGGGAAGCAATACTATAGGGATGTTCAGAGACGCCCTAAGTCAACCAATGCTTACAACAAAAGGCCGTATCCGGCTAGTGATAGGCAGCGACCTTTAGTGGTTGAGCCTGCAGTAGACAGAATGCGTGATAAAGGCAAGAGGCCCTTGCATGAATCCAGGCCACCTAACTACTACAGAATGGAGAGTAGCCATTCCGAAAGAAGATTGGAGAGAAGTTCAGGTTATGGGACTAAAGCCAAAGATTGGCTCCCCAGACCAACCTCACACAGAACAGAAAATGGCCACCTCCATCAAAGGCCAGAATCAAGCTCAAGGCATGCGATCAAAACCAAGCACTTACCTCCACGGCCAGTTTCGAAGATGGCTTCGAAGGTGGAAAACGGTGATTCGACATCTGAATCAGTAAGCTCTTGGGTGCCTGGAGTTCCAGATTGGTTTGTAATGCAAAACAAACCTAGGGAATTGTTTGCCAGAAGAGAAGTTGGAATCACAGGAAGGATGGTCAAACCTCCTTTGGTGGCTCCGAACAACTGGGTATTGCTGAAACACCCGAAGACAAAGGAACCAAACATGGTTCCAGTTATCTCCAGATCACAGAGGAGGAAGATTCAGCGTAGGTACACCCAGTACCGGCAAGATCTGAAAGAAGGTGGAGAGAGTTCTTCACAGGACAAGACAGAAGAAAAGAAAATTTCGAAGTCAGACCATGCTCCAAAACCAACTTTACAAAGTAAGGTGGTTTGTAGCAGAGAACAATTGGCCAAAGTTCATTCTGAATTAAGGGCCAGTGAGAAGTCTAGTTTGGCAGGGCTGGAGAAGGCTCTGATGGAAAGTGACAGTGAAACGGAAGAAGAGATTGGCATGAGCCAAGAGAAGGAAATGGCAGAAGGAATGTTCGAAGCCTTCATGGCTGAACAAGTATTCTTGACTGAAGAACCAGTTGAGAAGGATCCTTCGAAGTTATCAGTTGTCAATGAAATACCAGAATGCAGCATGGAGGATGCTGCTGAAGACACTGAGCAAATTAGCCAAGAGGGGAAGAAGGTACAGCCAGCTATCCAGTTCGGCTCATTTCCCCCTGTATCAGTTAACATGGTACACATACTACCCCATGAATTCCAAGCTGAAAATGAGGATCAAAGTGACCAAGACATGGATCCAATTCCTGTCTCTAGCGAGGAGTCACAAGTGAGTATGGTACAGGATGCTCCTGAAATGGCTACTCCAATGGAAACTGAGTGTGAAAGCGAGGAAGAGGTGAGCATCAACCTCTCATATCCTTTTGAATACCCCTCAAATTCCATGACCCAACATGTTAAGCCTTTGTACATCAAGGCTTTCTTTGATGGGATACAGCTAAACCGAGTCCTAATAGACAATGGGGCAGCGGTAAACTTATTACCGAAATCTTCTTTGAAGAAACTAGGGAAGAAGAATCCAAGGTTGATCCCAACCAGCACAACCATTGCTGGCTTTGCTGGAGATAAGCAGATGGCTCAAGGGATTCTGCCTATTAATTTGAGTGTGGGGACCAGGGATTGTATGACAGCTTTCTTCGTCATCGACAGCAATGCCAAATATAATGCCTTACTTGGGAGAGATTGGATCCACACCAACAAATGTGTGCCTTCCTCTTTGCATCAGAAGATCATGATGGCCCTGGGCAATGGAGAGACGGAGGAGATTGATGCAGATCCTCAACCTTTCATAGCCTGTGCAGACTTTGCAGAGGCCAAATTGTATATTGAGGGAGTAACACCACTCAGTATACTGAGGAAAGCTGATGGCTCAGCCGAAGTGACGGCTGATGAGGAAGTGACACACCTGAAGCACTTAGTCCAAGAAAGTGCTGATGAAGAGGTTGTCGTGAAAGATGACAATGATGCCTGGTTATAGGCAAAAAAGTGAAGAGCGAGAAGCCAAGTCCTTGGCTTTGATTAAATTCTCATCATTGGACGTAAAAGCAATAGTCCAGAAAGTACAGAGGCAAGAGAGAGAGGCCATGATAATTGGCTGTAAACAAGAGCAGCAACAGGTCAGAAGTTTGGCCCTTGATAAATACTGTGCATTGGACATTGAAATAAAAGTCCAGGAGATACAGGAAGAAGACGCCTTATGGACAGATTTTGTCTATGAGGAAGAGGGCAGAGATGTCGAATTAAAGAACCTAGGAGCAAAACAAGGCGAACAGCTTGCTTCGAAGGTTGAAGAAACCAGAGAAGAAGCTTCGACAAGTCCTCAGACGCAAGACCCCTTAGAAGAGGTGAACTTAGGGGAGGGTTCTGTGCAGCAGCCCACTTATATAAGTACTTGCTTGAATGTTCTGGACAGAAACCAGTTATTGGTTGTTTTAAAGAAATACAAAGATTGCTTTGCATGGTCTTATAATGAACTACCAGGATTGGATAGATCTTTGGTGGAACATAGGCTCCCTATGAAGCCCAATTTCAAGCCATACAAGCAGAAACCAAGAAGGATGAGTCCAGAAGTAATTCAGAAGGTCAAGGAAGAAATTCTTAGACTACTCAAGGCAGACTTTATTAGGACAGCCAGGTATGTTGAATGGCTATCTAATATTGTGCCTGTGGTTAAGAAAAATGGCAAAATGAGGGTATGCATCGATTTCAGAAACTTAAACCTAGCAACTCCTAAAGATGAGTACCCTATGCCTATAGTGGATCTGCTGGTAGACAGTTCAGCAGGACATCAAGTTTTATCGATGATGGATGGCCACTCTGGTTATAACCAAATATGCATTGCAGAGGAAGATATCCACAAGACAGCATTCAGATGTCCTGGGAATATTGGCACCTTCGAATGGGTCAAAATGCCATTTGGTCTGAAGAATGCTGGGGCTACATATCAGAGGGCTATGAACACTATCTTTCATGATCTCATTGGAGGGTATCTAGAATGCTACATTGATGACATTGTAGTGAAATCCCAGTCCATGGAGGAGCATTTGTTTCATTTAGAAGCAGCTTTTGAAAGAATGAGGAAGTTCAAGTTGAAACTGAATCCTCTTAAGTGTGCTTTTGGTGTATCATCTGGAAACTTCTTGGGTTATGTAGTGCACAAGAAAGGAATACAGATTGATCAGAATAAAGCTAAAGCCATCATTGAAGCTAGGCCTCCATCAAGTAAGAAAGAATTACAAAGGTTCCTGGGGCAGGTTAACTTTCTTCGAAGGTTTATTTCTAACACTGCAGGGAAAACTAAAGTATTTTCTTCCTTGTTAAAGCTGAAAGATGAAGAAGAATTTGTGTGGACAGCAGAGCATCAAAGTGCTTTCGAAGGTATTAAAGCCTACTTGGCCAAACCTCCGGTGCTAATGCCACCAAAGGGAAACAAGCCCTTGAAGTTGTATATAGCTGCGGCAGAAGATTCATTGGGAGCTTTTTTGGCCCAAGACAATGAAGAAGGCAAGGAGCAAGCTATTTATTACCTTAGTAGGTTTTTAAATTCTTGTGAATGTAAATATTCAGCTGTTGAAAAGCTGTGTCTTGCTTTGTATTTTGCTGCAATGAAATTAAGATATTATCTTTTACCTACAACTGTCTTGGTAATTGCAACCACAGATTTGGTTAAGTACATGTTATCCAGACCTATGTTGAGGGGAAGAATTGGCAAGTGGATACTAGCCTTATCAGAATTTCATCTAGAATATGTCCCTCAAAGGGCAGTAAAAGGGCAAGTCTTAGCCAATTTTCTGGCAGACCACCCATCTCAAACAGAGAGCCAAGAGATAATGGAGCTTGGTATGGCTAGTGTTGAGCCATGGCAGATGTGGTTCGATGGATCGAAAGCCAATGGTTTAACTGGAATTGGTATTGTGATTAAATCTCCACAAGGGGTAGAAACCACACATGGTTTCAGAGTGGATGAAGTCACTTGTTCCAATAATCAGGCTGAGTATGAAGCCTTAATAGTAGGGCTAGAAATCCTCATTGGGTTACAAGTACATGCAGTTGACATATTTGGGGACTCTCAATTGGTGGTTAACCAAGTAAAAGGGATTTTCAAGTGTCAAAGCATAAGCATCCTACCATATTATGTTGTTGCATTACATCTGCTTTCTCAGTTTCAAATAGCAAATGTAACCCATGTTCCAAGATTCTTGAATAATAGAGCTAATGATGTGGCTCAGAAAGCTTCGAACTTCAAAAGAAGGGATAACACCCAAAGGGACATCAGTCAGACAACATATCAAAGATTAATACAACCTTTGAATAAAAGGAATATGGTCTTGGAAGTTAATCAGAATGACTTACAAGAACAAGATTGGAGGCATCCAATAATGCAGTACTTGGCTGGTCCATCTTCGAAGGCCAGCAGGAAAATCAAATTGCAGTCTATGCAATATATGATATATGGTAACGCTCTCTACAAAAGGGGAGGAGATGGCTTGTTGCTGGAATGTTTAGGCCCGAAAGAAGCATTAACAGCTATGGCTGAGGTTCATGAAGGCATCTGTGGTGCTCATCAGCCTGGTGTAAAGATGAGGTGGTTGCTTCGAAGACATTCCTATTATTGGCCAACTATCCTTAAAGACTGCATCGAATATGCAAAGGGTTGCCAGGCATGTCAAAAGCATGGTACAATAAGACATGTGCCCATAACCGACCTACATGCAGTAGTGAAACCTTGGCCATTCAGAGGGTGGGCCATGGATATGATGGGAAAAATACACCCACCTTCTTCGAAACATCATTGTTTCATTCTAGTGGCCACTGACTACTTCACCAAATGGGTCGAAGCCAAACCATATAAAGCTGTAGACCAAACAGAGGTCATTGGGTTCATTAAAGACTTGATCCATAGATTTGGCATCCCACAAACCATTACTGTAGATAATGGGACTGTGTTCGATGGGAAATTGGTGAAGTCCTTTGTAGCAGAATTTGGAATTAGCCTTGTTAATTCCACACCCTATTATGCACAAGCCAATGGTCAAGCTGAGTCATCCAATAAATCCTTGAAAAAGGGTATACAAAAGGTTGTGGAGGATAATCCTAGGGATTGGCATAACCTTCTGTTGGATGTTTTGTGGGCTTACAGAACTTCCCCAAGGTCAAGCACAGGAGTTACTCCTTATGCCTTAGTATATGGGCATGATGCAGTTCTACCTGTAGAAATTAATGTTAAATCCTTGAGGGTAAGATGTCAAGATCAGTTAGATCCTGAGCAATACCATCAAAGTATGTGCTTGGAGTTAGAGGGCATAGATGAAGCCAGAATATTGGCATTAAATAGCATCCTTTTCCAAAAGAAGAAAGCAGCTAAGAATTACAACAAGAGAGTCAAACACATTGGCTTCGATGAAGGTGATTTGGTGTGGAAGACAATACTCCCAATAGGAATTAAAAGCCATAAGTTTGGCAAATGGTCACCTAACTGGGAAGGACCATATCAAATTCATAGAGTTCTGCCTTTTGGGGCCTACCATTTAAGAAATTTGAATGGGTATGTACATCCTAAAAAGATCAATGGCAGATATTTGAAGCCTTATTTTCCAACCATTTGGGAAACACAAGGGATAACATAAACATACAAAAACACAAGACTGCTCGAATGATAAGACAAAATTTGTTCTTTTATAAAGAATCAAGTACATTACGCCATAAATTGGCCCAGAAATCATTACAATGTCTTAATTGTTTTTGTACAATAGATTTCTTACTGCTAAGTGCTGGAAACAGTTGGATAGCTGCAGCCATGTCCTCCTTTCGATCAGCCAGCTCTTGGTTGGTGATGTGCAGTTTAGTGTCAGTTCGAACCAAGGCTTGGTTTACTGCAGCTAGCTCCTCCTCAAGTTGAGCTTTCTTCTCCAGCAACTGAATTCGAAACTGGGAGGCAGAGGAGTGTTGTTCCTTGAGATCTGATACTTCAGTATGCACTTGAGAGACAAAACTCTGATCCCTGGCCAATTTCTCATTCGCAGCATTGGCAGCATGACAAATGTTGATGTAGAAATCAATAGTAGCTGCAGCCTGGGATAGATGACTTGAGACATCCATGCCGAACTGCTCCGCGATTTTACAGCACTGAAGAAACCCATTTCTGATGATAGGCCTTTGTAGAGCCTCGAAGGGGATCCTCGAAAAGGAGATCAGCAGTTCCAAGCAAGTGTCTAAGTCTATAGAAGGGGCAAAAGGCTTGCTACTGGTGGAAGAAGAGCTCTCAAAGATTTTCAGCAAGGAGTCAGCCAAGGTTAATGGTTCAGCTTCAGCACTGAAAGTTGGGGAGGTAGAGGATGTGTCAAATAGACTAGCTAGCCTTCCCTCGAAGATGTCCACCTCATCCCTAGACATAAAGGGCATGGAGAGTGCTGTGGTGGAAAACACAGGAGACTGCATGGGGATAGGAGAAATAGGTGGAGCATCTTTAGCAGCCTCTATGGTCTTTGCAACCAAGGAATCAAGAGAAGAGGGGCTGGAAGTAGGCACAGGTGATGAACCATGAATTGGGGAACTACCAGCACCCTCTATGGAAGAATCAACTGTCATTGGAAATGAAGCAGCAGTTGGAAGTTCTGAGACAGGAGGAGGAAGAGCAAGGTTCGAAGAAAAGGTAATTTGAGACAGATCAAAAGTCAAAGAAGGGAGAAATGGCTCTAAACCAAGGAAAAGGGATGCAGGGATACTTGGACTCAAAGAAGGTGTGTCGAATATAGACTTGGGGAGTGGAAGCATGATTTGGATGGCCTTCACATGTTGCAATTGGTCAACTTCAACTGAAATTGGAATAGGCCTCCTGGGGAAGACAATTGTTGCTGCAAAAGGAGGAAATGCAAAGCAATGTCAAGCTTCAATACAAAGGCTGACAAAGGGAAAACAATAGAAATATGAAAGAAGTTACTTGTTTCAGAGGTATGGCACTGATGGGAGAACTGCGAAGGGGAGGATGCTCGATAGTTTGTTGTCTTCGTGCAGCTTCTCTTTGTAATGCATCAGCAGCAGCAGCTTCATCTCTAAAAAACTGTTGCTGTCTTTTCTTCTCGGCCCTTTCAAAAACAATTATTGCCTTGGGATGTTCTTGCTCTACGATCTTGGCAACAGATTCGTGAATGGGATCCTCAACCAAGACATCAGTCGAAACAGTCACCTTCCTCCTCCTTTCTATGGCTTGGGCGATGGTTTCAGAGTCAGAGTCTTCAGCAAAGTCAGAAGGAGAGACAGTAGTCTTCTTTCTCCTCTTCCCCCTTGGTGGAGACACTGCTGGTCCTTTCCAATCCCCTTCTCTTTAATCTGGGGTTCAGATTTCTCTAAGGTTAGTTCTTTCTCCAATACTATAATGTCTGCCTCGAGAGAAGGATGCTCAGAGGTATCAGAAGGAAAGGTAGCCTCCTTTTGTCTCTTGGTTCTTTGTAAAGGTACCTCTCGCTCTTGTTCGACTGCTTCTTCTCCCAAAGTTTCAGATTCCTCAGAAAGGAGGATCAACTTCCTTTTTTGTTTCTGTTGCTGTTCCTTTTTGAGAATGGCTGAAGTCTCAGCTCTTTTAGGAGATTCTTCTTGAAGGGACCCTGCACCAAAGAGCATAAGTATAAAGGAAACAAATAAGAGACTCAAAAGGAAAAGGGGAAGTTGAAAGTATATACTTTTTCTTGAAGCAGCCCGAGTAGCTTTCGAAGGAGTTGAAGTAGCTGGGATGGACTGAGCTGTAGGAGGCATAGTAGAAGAAGGGACAGTCTCAGCTCCTTTGGGCTTGGACACATCTAATACCTCCAATAGGTTTTTAGGTGCAATGGCTAAATAGATTTCCATATTATTGTCCCACCACTGTTGGTATCTCTTCAGTGCAATGCCCGCAGGAAGAAAAGAAGTGAATTCAAAATTAGCCAAGTCATCCATAAATTTGAAAGTTGCCTCCTCCAACCTTGATTTCCTAACTTTCAGATCTCTTCTGGTAAGGCTCAGGTTGGTGTTGCTGCAGAGAGGTATTGGGACCCCTTGTGTGAAACCAAATTGTCTAGCGAATTGAGCGGGACAATAAGGTTCAGCTATACATTTATAAGCCCTGGGGTTTGTAGTCCCAATAAACAGCTCCCTAGGAAGCAGAAGGGAGGCCCATATGTCTTTATGAACTGGTGAAGCACAGAGCCTATCACTCAAAAAGTGATTCAACCAAGGTGGACCTATGTTGGTCTCGAAAGGACGGAAGCGGTGAGCAGGAAATTCGGCTGATAGTTGATGAAAAAAAGAGAAATAAAAGGCAAAAGAAGAAGGATAGAGGGCAGCATTGGCTAGTCTTATGCCATGGGTAAGAGAATGTGCCCCAGAAAATTTAAGACATTTGGATTGTAGTTCAGTGAAATAAGCAAAAAGCCAAAGCTGAAGGATCCAGAATGGCCCCCCTTGATTAGCATCTAAGGGCTTCTCACAAAAAAGGGAACAAACTCTGTATACATGACCAAGAATGTATGGGGCTAAGGCTACTCTTTTTTGCAAAACAAAGGCTTTGGCAAGTGGAGCAAATTCAGGCATAATTCTTTGTGAAGAAGTGCAGAAAAGGAATTTGCAAAGCCAGTATAACAAGAAGGAAAAGAACTCCCTATCGGTTACTGGGCCCTCTCTTTTATTTTCAGCTTTAACAAAATCGCTGTAAGATAAGTTAAGAGAGGGGAGGGAGAAAGAGACTGTTGAATCGGGGAAATCGGGTGTAATAATGGTACCAATGGGGGACACTCCTAGTAAATGGCAAATATCAAGAACAGTAGGAGCCATCATCCCACATTTAAATTGAAAGAAATTAAAGATAGGGTTCCAAAAGCATAAAGCAGCAGGGATTAAAAAAGGGTCCTCTGTGATAGTTACCCTTGATAGTCGAAGAGCGTCGAGAAGGCAGAGCTCTTGAAGGTCCAGTGTCCTCGCAGGGATAACCCGATCATACCACTCTTGCCACTCTGGTCTCATCGTGGGCCAGCATCGGTGGGGCGATTGATCCTCCAGCTCCTCCAATCAAGACCACCTTCATATAGGAGACATTGGTTTTCCAGGCGAGGGTACAGAGCTGGGAGTTCAATAGGAATCCTTGAAGATTGGCCCGAGCACATAGTCTTGTCGTTCATGACGACGAGGGATAAAGACACGCCCATCAATGGCGCTTTTTTCCCCAGCCCTATACTTCTCGCACTCCACATCAATGAGCCTTTTCAAAGCTACGGATGAGCTCACGCGTTCGATGATTGGAACTTCTGGTGAAGAAGAAGTCATGGATGGTATGATGTTCGGAAAAGAAAGAGGGAAGTAAAGAGAAGTGAAAGATGTGAGGGTTTGAATGTTAAAGAGTAAGTAATTTCAGAATCCGAAACAAAGGGGTTTTAAAACCTTTGTGTCTGAAAAATATATTATGTGAGTCGTTAAGTACTAAAAGTACGAATACGAGGAGCCTCTTCCAATATTGATAGTTTTGGAGGGAAAAAGCACACTCCGGATATTGACGCCAGCTTCGAAGCAAGATATTTGGCTTCGAAATGAGATTTTGGCGCCAAAAATCAAATAACAACGGCTTCGAAATACATAAGTCAGCTTCGAAGTGTACTACATAATTGCTAGAATGCTCGATTATTGGTCCACTTCAAAGGGTTTAAAGACCTGTTTAAGTGTTATTGGATCCTTTAAGGATGAGCACTGTTCGAAGCATTAAAACCAATTGTTGGTTCCATATATACAAGAAGGAATTGCTTTTTGAACCTAAAACAGTGTGAATTATTCTTCGAAGCAAAATAGTCAATTTGAAATTTATTGGCTATACTAACCATGACCATATATTGGTTATAGTTATTTTATGAAGAGTAATGTTGTTAAAATTCAAAGCGTTAGTTCCAGATGATATCAGCCAGAATTGTCAATTATACTCCATAAGTTGGAAAAAGACATGTTGGTTTTTTCAGCGTTTCATTGAACAATTGAGTCTAGATTCGAAAGGTGAGATTGTTCAATTCGAAGCTATAAGTTGGCTTTTGAAGACAAAAAGGAAACAGAGGCAAACAATGTCAAATGCAAAGAGACTCTGTTTGTGTTAAAGCCAAGACAATTACATTGAGTATCCTCATTTGGGTACAAATTCAAGCTCATAAAAATAAGGAATAGAATAAATAACAAGATCATGGAACTTTGTCCAACAATGATCAATGAATATTTGTTCTTTCTTTATTATATCTTCTATCTCCTCTAATGCTGGCTGCATAAGTTGATGTGCTCTCACTTCATAGTAGAGTTCCTCAGCCTTTGTCTCGAAGGCCTCTTCCCTCAAATTTTGTTCCAATTCATCTATGACCAAATCATCCCAATATGCAGAATCTTTATTTTTGAAGTCATCGAAGTCTTCGATGAAGTTTTCTGCTTCGTACTGGGCATGAATTCGGAGAGATGAAAGTTGATCCAAAGATTGGATGGTGGCCTTGGAATTCTGATGCCAGTGGAGAAGTAGCGGAAGTTGGTCCAAAAACATGTGAAGTTCTGCTTGGGCAATGGGATTGAGGACATGGCCCCTAGTCAGAATATCACAGGCCCATCGAAAGTTCTTGAGAAGGATGTCATCCTCAAGAACATTGAAGGGTAAGTGAGAGAAAGCCGCAAGCAGAAGTTGAGCTTGTTTCCGTTCAGCTGGAGTGGGAGATGATGGAGGTTTGTAAGGTGGAAAAATTTTGTCCATAGGAAGGGCAAGCCTTAATTTCTCTATCCAGGAAAGAGTGCAAGGAGAAGAAGGAGTAGATGGTTCTGCTTCAGAAGATGGAGAAGGAGTAGATGGTTCTACTTCAGAAGAAGGTGTGGATGCTTCTATTCCAGAAGGTGAAGAAGGAGGACTAGGCACTGGAGCGGAAGGAACAAAGGCATTAATATAGTCGAGCCAGTCAGAAGAGCAAATTTTTGCCTTCTTGGCTAAAAATGAAGGAGTATACCCTTGTGATTCTTCCAGATGCCGGGCAGTGTGCATTGTCCTTGTGGGCATAGAGGATGTGTACCAGGCTACAAGCAGATTCTCCTCCAAACTACGACGAAGGTCAATAGGCACATAAGGATAGACCACAGAGCTTCGAACGTAAGAAGGAAAATTCAATGGGTCAGTGAACTCAACAAAATGGTGATTAATTCGTTCCCTCAAGTCCCAGGACTCAGGTGCTGACCAATTTGTCCATCCGGAAACCCCAGAAGATGAAGAAGTTGTAGCTTCATCCCAAGTAAAGGTTTGTGAAGAAGAACTTCCTAAGTCCATATTTGCGACTTGTTGAAGCAAAGGCTTGAGTGTAGTTCGTTCAAGGTACAAGGAAGTTTAGAGGAAGAACTTCTTGTATCTGTAAATTTGTAAATCGAAGGGTTAAGGGCAATGTGGTCGTAGTCCAAAGGTTGATAATCTGCAAAAGCCTCCATGACCTGAATATAGAAGGGTGGGTAAAGGTGGCTAATGAATGCGTGGAGATTCTTTCGAGGGGAAATAGCATTACTCAATGGCTCTTCGTATGCTTGATCAGTAGAGTGCGAAGTTGATTGAGCCATAGTCCGTTCGAATGCTGAAGGTATTGGGATGTTCATTAAATTGAGAGTTAATGCGAATGATCATCAAATAGGTGACGGTTGTGTTTCCTGAAGATAGATTCCATGCACATTCCAAAAAGCGCGGGAAAAGCTTTTGATCCACTAATATTTCCAAGTATTGGGTATATTAGTGCGGGGGGTAATGTTGGCTACATATTTTGTAAAACCAAATCATAGTTTGACACGTGGCAGAATAAGGGTATTATGGGAAGATAATTCAAGTCTTCGATCCTGATCGAACACGTGGCATTGAACATTGGTACTTACATGATCTGAGTAGCACTGGATCAGTAAGAGATACAAAGTGACGTGGCTCCAACAGTTACTCAATATTCAAATTCAAATACAGGAGGGAAGCTCAACTGCAAGAGATGGCGTAGTGGGGCTACTTCTAAGGCAGCATGATCATCGATCATGGAGGAGTAGTTCGACGGTTCGAAGTGAAGTTCGAAGGTCATCTTTGACAAGTATAAATAGCAGGGAAGCCCTCAGAAAAGACCCCCAGACTCAGATCATACAAACCAGTCTTTATTTCATATTTTCCTTTCCAGTCTTACATTTCCTGTACTTTATAAATACCTGCACTTTAATACCAGCACTGCACTTCGATTCATAGGAGTAGTTTCAAGTAGACTCAAGACTAGACTGTTTGCTGTAAACCTCTTCGAGGCTGAGTTTGAATTATTGTAAGTGTTCATTTTAATGAAATACTTCGATGTTCTTCACATTAACTGTTATTTTCTCTTAAATTCTCCTAAGTCAAGCCACCAGTAAAGTCCTCTTCATTGAGGCTGAAAGAACTAAAACACAATCGTCTGATAATTGGTTGGCAATTATAATTTCTGTAAGGACTGATTGATCCTTGCTGGCACGCTCGCATTTACAAAATTACCCTTCGAAAAGCCAAAAAACCAACA